>JAWWNF010000371.1:0-1200000 GCA_034641395.1 Darevskia armeniaca
TTGGGAGCACCGCCATTCTGGTTAGATGCTTTCTTTTGTCCTTCCCTGTGTTTATTAAAGAATCTAACTGGTAAGACATTCCTTTCGTTTGATCTCTTGGGATCCAGCATGGTGTAGTGGTTAAGAGCCGTGGATTTGTAATCTGGTGAACCGGGTTTGCTTCCCCGCTCCTCCACATGTAGCTGCTGGGTGACCTTGGGCTAGTCACACTTCTCTGAAGTCTCTCAACCTCACTCACCTCACAGAGTGTTTGTTGTGGAGGAGGAAGGGAAAGAGATTGTTGGCCGCTTTGAGACTCCTTAAGGGGAGTGAAAGGGAGGGTATCAAGTCCAGACTCCTTCTCCTCCTCCTCTTCTTCTTCTTCTTCTTCTTCTTCTTCTTTTCTTCTTCTTCTCTGGTACGGGGGAGGAAGCCAATTCCCTGAAGCCTGACAACATTCTTATACTTGAGAGAGACCATCTGAGGGGCCACAGGATTTGGCAAAACTGCTGGCACACTTCTGGAACTACCGATAAATCACTGTCATGATTTATTGATGTGATCTTTAAATTGGTTTATTAAAATTGTTGGTTGGTAAAATAAAAAATGTATTAGGAGATAATTTGTGAGAGGGCCCCCGAGATTTCAACTGCCTAGGGGTCTCCCACAGGGTTTAATCCGGCACTGCACCAAACTAGATAGACAGTAAGGAAATTATGATGACAATATAATATGAATGCGTGCATATTGTATCACACAAGATTAATCATACAGAAGAAGAAACATAATACGTTAATACATTGTGTATTTTGTGAAATTATCTCTCAGCAGAGAAGCTGCCAGTATTTTCTAGAGTTCCAAGCTATTTAAATGGGTTTCATGGAAATATGAAAGGTATAGTATCTGATGGATTTTATGTCATCCATCAGGCACTAAAACATTTTCTGCCTGATATTCTTATAGGGTATTTTCTTTTTTTTTACGTACTGTACTGTGTCTGGTTGTAAACTTGGATGATGAAATGGTGCGTGAAATTCCTGTTCAGCACACAAAGAAAAGACATTATGATCACTCTAGTGCCATAGTGTCAGATTTGAGAGACTCCCAATTTCACATTGACAGACTAAACACAACATATTTTTCATATGGAACAGAATAAGGTAAGCCTGAAATACTGTGTAGGCTTGTTGATCTAATATATGCTGAAGGAAAAGCTTGCCAGGGTGAGCCAGCTTGAAAAGCCAACAAAAGAATCAGACAATCATCCTTCCAACAAAAGAGACAGAGAGGATCATCCTTGGGAGACCTCTGTCAACATTCCACTTCTTCTTAGCTGTAGCAAAGCCACACAAATATTCTGCAACAGATGTGTAGCACAGATAGGCTTTATGAGTGTTTACTGGCATCTCAGCCTTGTATAACCAATGTGCTTTAATAAGAGTTTTGGGAGCAGCTCTTCTACAATATAAGGAACTATGCAAAATGACAACACTGATAATAAATTATGTCTGCCATCTTGTACTCACTTACCGGAGAGTAAGCGCCATTGAACTCAAATGCATTCACTTCTGAGTAGACATGCACTGTTAGTCATTGTTGGGAATATTTTACATGGTGACTATTTCTGTGCAGGAATTGCACAGAAGAAACTTAGTTGTGCACAATGAGAAAGCTCCCCGTGATTGGGAACTCATGTCAGGCATGTATAGCATGCAGCTCTCCAGATGTTGTTGAATTCCAACTTGCATCACCCCCAGCTAGCAAAGCTAATGGTCTGGGATGTTAGGATGCTGGGAGTTGCACTCCTGCAATAACTGGAAAGCCAAAGGATACCCCTGGTTTAGATAGTTGACCATGTCCCATAAGATTTCCAGGAAGGAAAAACAGAGCTGAGAGTTAACCCCGAAAATGATTTTTATTAAAAGGCAGTAAGGTACAAAACCATAGTCAAGTTACTGAAGGCTGTCTCAGAAAGGAAGGAGGAAGAGAAGTGGCCACAAACCAAGGACAGCTGTGCTAAGCCTTCAGGAGAAAATGAAGAGCAGAGGAGGAGGAGGAGGAGGAGGGGGAGAAGGCTGTGAGTGGTGGGTATTATTAGCTTGCTAGAATGAACAGAAAGGAGAGAATGAATTGTTATTGGTAGATCAAATCCAACAAGAATAAATGACCAGCTATTCTCAGACCATGACAGTGCATTCACCATGTATAAGCTCAGGAACTCTGAAGAACCAGATTTTCACTCTGGTTAAAAACATTGCACCAAGATATAAATATAGGTGTCTGGCTAAGAGCTGAGGGAGAGGCAGGGAGAGGGAGAGAACCATGGGAAACAGAGACTCTCCCAAAGGCACCAAAAACCTAGAATAGGCAGGTCAAGTATCCCTAAGCTGTGGTAGGGCTTCCACAAGACAGGAGTGAGAGATGATGGATGGGCACCCCATGGGGAGTTCCAAGAATAGCCAGGAAACATGGCAGTTCCTATAAGTGCTCTGAATATTAATATTAATATTATTATTAATAATAATAATTTATTATTTATAACCCACCGATCTGGCTGAGTTTCCCCAGCCACTCTGGGTGGCTTTCAACTGAATATTAAAAACAATACAGCATCAAACATTAAAAACTTCCCTTAACAGGGCTGCCTTCAGTTGTCTTTTAAAAGTAAAATAGTTGCTTATTGCCTTGACATCTGCTGGGAGGGCGTTCCACAGGGCAGGCGCCACTACCGAGAAGGTTCCCTGTAACCTCACTTCTCGCAGCGAGGGAACTGCCAGAAGGCCCTCGGCGTTGGACCTCAGTGTCCGGGCTGGATGATGGGGGTGGAGATGCTCCTTCAGGTATATACATGACCAAAGCCGTTTAGGGCTTTAAAGGTCAGCACCAACACTTTGAATTGTGCTCGGAAACGTACTAGGAGCCAGCTCAGGGGTCCAACAGCCTTAGTCCAGGGGTTCAAAAACAATTGTACTGCTTAGAAAACAAAACCAATGGGTTCTACTGGAATTTCTGGGGGACAAAAAGCGGTGGGGATAGCGGGGATACCCTCTGAAAAGAAGGCAACAGATGCTGGACCTCTAAGTCACAAAAGTGCTTCAGGCTCTTGATACTGTCAATCAACAAGCGCCAAAGTGGCATCCTGATTGCATTATGATGGGCAGGAGACTGACTTAGGGTTCCATGGCCTGGGGCATCCAGCTCTGGAGTTTTTCTCTCTTTCACTTTGATGGAGGGTGGAGGCTAGTCCTGACCTTCAAGCACCATCACCATGAGCTATTATCCTTTGCTTGTGAGAACCAGAGAAGAGGAAAGTATGAGGACAAAACGGAAACCAGCTAGCAGGGTGTACATCTATAATATATACAGACTGTGAGTTCTGTTTTACAGAGTTGATGCTTAGTCAGAGAGGTGGTGTTGGGAACATGGAAATCACGGACTAGAGGAGACCGTAGTCAGAACTACTTAAAATTTTGGCAGATATCATTGAAACACCTGCCCTCTGTACTCCTCATTCAGCCTTGGACTGCCTCAATGAGATTTGTAATTTGTATGATCCACATGAAGAAATAAGAATTGCTTAACTTGGGTGATTCAGAAGAGTGGAAGAAATAGTCAAGTATTTTATAATCTCTTGCAGAAGGGAGATATTTAAATTTTGGGCAGAATCCATTGTGTAGTAATTGATGTGACAATTAAGCACATTGTTAGCAGAAATGGACTGCATATACACATTTAAAGCACCCCCAACCCCCAAAAAAGAGGATAATGGAAACTGTATAGATACTGTTCCCAGCACTCTTAACGAACCAGTTTCCAGGATTCTTGGATGTGTGTGTTTTGCTTTAACTATTTCTAAATGAAAGAATAAGGGTTTCCTGAATATTAAACAATATGGGCTAGTGGCCCTGTGGTGAATTCTTTTCAGTTGCAGTAATTGGTATTGTTTGTTTGTTTGTTTAGTCTTTTAGTCATGTCCGACTCTTATTATTATTTGTCTAAAATTGTTTCAAGCCCCCCTTCACTGTACCTTCTGCCTTATTATTTTAAAGAAAGATGTGATAGGGTGATCAATGCTGCAATGTATATTTATTTAGATATATTTGCACATGAGAACAGTTCTGTGGCAGAGAAATGTTTGGCAAGCACAGCGTCTCCCATCATGCATTTAGAAGAAAACCCACCACAACCACATTTGCTTTTACCATCTAGTTTCTGGAAGTCTGGGAGTCCCTTCAAGCCCAGGTGTTACAAAACCTGCTTAGAAACGGCAAGGAAAATAAGAGCCACGAAGCAAACAGCTCATTTTAAATGAATTTGGCAAAGGAGGAACCACTTTATTTCATAGATACAGAAAAGGATGTTGCCCCACACTAGGGTCACATGAATAATTGAAGCCCATCTTTGTTCAAGAACACGAACGGAATGTGAAACAGATGCAAACTGGCATGTTATCTTTACTTCAGACCTTCATCCGTTGGCACGGTTTAACCACCGAAATGAGGTTTGAAGACGAAGAGAAGCACCTCTGCTTTTAATCTTTAATAAGCCATCTCCACTAGCGGAACTGTAATTCAGCAGGTTGAACCAGGCAGTAAGACAACATTTATTTATTTCCAAAGAAAGCATTGTGACTAAAGGAAAGGATGAACTGTCCAGATTATGTAAGGAGGAGGTATAATTTTACTTTATTTCAAAGGAATGGGCCTAGTGCTCGACTCTAAACTAGCAATCCTATCTTATTCAGAACATTGCATATTCTTCTGGAATGAAGAGCTACAACGACATCCAGCAAAACAATACAATTCTGTTCTGAGGGGATCATCTTTGCAACCATTTTATAGAGTTCCCCATGCGAAGGCCTCACAGATCCTTGCAATGCCAACCTGGAAAGAGTCTGTCTCTGGGGCTTCCCCCTCACGGGTTGCAAGAGTTGGACACTTTGTGATAAAAATGGAGACAGATAAGTGTCAAGCAGAGCGTTGTGAAACTATAATATATAGCAGGGGTAGGGAACCATTGTCAACTGAGGGCTGCATTCTGTCATAGGGTATCTTTGGAGGGTCACACATGCCTGGGATAGGTGGGGCAAGCAGCAAAAGGTGGCAGGGCAGTGGACACGATTCTTACCTTTGTGACCGTAGACTACATCCCAGTCATGCAAAAGTCAGTGGTTTTGACACCTTTTCCTATATGCCATCCACACAAGGAAGAGGTGTTACCACAGTTCAAAAACACAGTTCAGCCAGGCAACAACACACGAGTGTGGAACAGGGTCATTGAGGAGCATGGCGTGTGTGTACTAGAAGGGCCATGTGCTAAGGAGTGTCCTGAAAGCCTGTTGCAGATATTGAGTATTTTGAAGTGACCGGAACAGACTCCTTTGGAAATGAAACATTGTCCAGGCCCATGGACATATTATTCAAATCTTTACTGGCAGAACTTTCCTTAAAACAGAATTAAAACATCAAAAATATCTATGGGGTCTTGTGCTGTCCAGCACAGGCTCAACAACTTTTAAAATATGAAACAATCCAAACAGACCTATAAGCAAATCTCCCTCTCTCTCCCTCCCTCCATCCCCCCCTCTCTCTCCAGACTGCTTCACAGCATTGTTCCCCTTTAGCATTCAGAGAGACAACTCTATTTGAATATTCACTCCACTAAGTTTGGGAGACAAAGACTCAGAGGCAACTCTCTTTCAAAATGGATGAAAGAGGAGAGCACAAAATATGGTCTGAAGCTCAATAAAAAAAAACAACCTAAGATCATGGCCACTGGTCCCATCACCTCCTGGCAAATAGAAGGGGAAGAAATGGAGGCAGTGAGAGATTTTACTTTCTTGGGTTCTATGATCACTGCAGATGGTGACAGCAGTCACGAAATTAGAAGACGCCTGCTTCTTGGGAGAAAAGCAATGACAAACCTACACAGCATCTTAAAAAGCAGAGACATCACCTTGCCAACAAACGTCCGTATAGTTAAAACTATGGTTTTCCCAGTAGTAATGTATGGAAGTGAGAGCTGGACCATCAAGAAGGCTGATCGCCGAAGAAGTGATGCTTTTGAATTATGGTGCTGGAGGAGACTCTTGAGAGTCCCTTGGACTGCAAGAAGATCAAACCTATCAATTCTTAAGGAAATCAGCCCTGAGTGCTCACTGGAAGGTCAGATCCTGAAGCTGAGGCTCAGTACGCTGGCCACCTCATAAGAAGAGAAGACTTGATGGAAAAGACCCTGATGTTGGGAAAGATGGAGGGCACAAGGAGAAGAGGACGACAGAGGATGAGATGGTTGGACAGTGTTCTCGAAGCTACCAACATGAGTCTGACCAAACTGCGGGAGGCAGTGGAAGACAGGAGTGCCTGGCATGCACTGGTCCGCGGGGTCAGGAAGAGTTGGACATGACTGAACGACTAAACAACAACAAATCTCTCACATGATCCCAGGTTTGCAACCCTCACATGTTAGCTACCAGAGAACAACTATCAGTTAGTTAATCATTAACTTTGCAAGGAGCTCAGAGTCCTTTAGAAAACAACTTTGTGTTAGCAATACACATTTAGCCATTTTCCATTTTAAACCTTTATTAATGCACAAACATTTATCATTTCTGTGTGAATGAAACTGTTATACTTAACGGGGGCCAGAGAGCCATGGGACCTGGACTTACACAAATAAACACAGATATATTGATAATATTTCTTTATGAAACTAATGAGTTGTTTAACAAAAGCACTAGGAACACTGAATTCTCAGAATGTTCTTAAATATTTAAACATTTACAGGAAAACAGTATTGCATAACTGCTTACAAATGCTGATTAAACTAGAGTGTTTATTTTGGGGTTTTTTGAGACAACTCTAATCAAAGTTTCACATATTTCATATTTCAAAAGCATGCCTTTCTATTCAGGGATATATTGTTGAGTCAGATTTCCATGTTAACTGGCATGAAGAATGAGTTAGGCAAAGGCTAAAGTAAATTAGAAGATAGAGAAGATAGGAAATAGAACCTTAAAATGAGGATCACACTAATTCCCATTATCTGTCAAGTTCATGCTATACAGACCCATTTCTTCATTTCCAGTGCAATACCTTTTAATGTCCCACAGAATTTTCACTTTTAAAAGTCTGACAAAATGTAACATGTCATATATAAGAATATAAATGGTAAGCTCCTGATAAGAGGGTGAAAAAATGCTGTTCTTTTTATCAATTCTTTTTTAAGCTGGAAGCCCTGGAGACTTACACACAAGTCGGTGGAAGCATTTGGTAAGGCTGTAGGAACTAAAAGAGGGGGGGGGGAACCATTAAAATGAAATCTGAGAGGAAAGATTTAGGAATTCCTAAGCTTCCAAACTTTTGGGAATCTATTTCTTTTATAACTTGCAAGTTTCACAAGAAACAGGAACAGCAAAGCCTTGTGGCACCTTAAAGACTAACATATTTATTATGGCATAATATTTTGTGGAGTACAATTCACTCCATCAGATGCATGAAGAGTTTTCCTGAGATGTGTGTATGTCCATGAGGTTTTTGGTGGACGTTGGGGGGGGGTCATAATCAGGTCAGAGGGAAATTAAATGCAGAAAAGTAAAGGTAGTGATTCAACATTGATGACACAGGCATCCTGGCATCAGGAAGGTAATGAATACATACAATGTGCTAAGCATCCTTTTTTTTATTTCAGCTTGCAAGTAATAGCATAGACATGGGTGGCACCCATCTATCTCAGGAGACAATGGAGGAGTGCGCCTTTGGGGATGAAGTCAAACTGTTGAAAAGTTACAGCATCTGTGGCTGTAGAGACTGATACGGGAGAGACATGTATTGTTGCAGCTGGGGCAGATGAAGGCATCCAATTGTGCTGCTCAGATGGTGTTTATTGCCTCTGTGCTCCTCCCAGTGTTCATAGCATGAGAAATGGGAAATGTGATGGCAGTGTTGATAGAAGGGGTGGAGTTTGTATGCTCCTCTGCTTCATTGTTGTCAATCTTGTAGGTACAGATTTTTATTTTTTTAAGGTAGAAAATTCTACAAGATTTCTGATTATTAGTTTTGTTGCTTCCATGTGCTTCAGTTTCTATGGTAATTTGGTGTTGTTTTAAGATGAGTTTGGAGATCATGTACCTCCTTTGTTTCTGAACACAACGGATAATCATTTAATTGCTTGCATACTCTCCACACCTCCACTCATTTTTGTGTCTTTTAGGAGGGCAATCTGTTTCAGAGCTGAAATCTTTTGCTGCTAATTTGCGTCTGTTTCAGAATGCCTAATTATTTCATAGTATGAACTTTCTGTACACACAACAGCATAGTTCTAACTATAGCCCCTTTCCACAGGCAGTCCACATTTGCTTGAAACATATTACTGAAGCGGTGTTTCGTGAGCTGGGTGATTGTATTGAAGAGGAGAAAGATACCTACAGGGACTAATGGAAATTAAACTACAAACACTGAGTATATTTCATATACGATGAACTAAGAGGCGGTTCACACAAAGCCCAGACTTCTATGTACTGTAGGGTGCAGAAGCAAATGCCAGGTTTTTACACCCTCCACAAAAATGGTGCCCATCTACATACTGTACTTTTTCCATCTATAAGACGCACCCATGTTTAAGATTCCCCCTATTTGGGGGACTCAAATTTAAGAAAATGGGGGGGGGGAGATGGCTCAGTTGTTGAACCTTTTTGGGGTGGGGGATTGCACAGAGTTGTACAGCTTTTTGGGGGGGTTGCCGAAAATTGCTCACCCGCAGCTCCGATGCTGACTATCGCCGGCAGCCGCCAATCAACCACCCACTTCCCACAGCGACAGCCAATCACCAATAGACCCTTCCACAGCTGAAAATCACAAACCTGCCGGAGAAAAGCTGTCCGCTGACAATTGTGTGCGTCCCAGAACAGCAGCCGCTAACCATGGCAGCAGCAGCCAATCCACAGCAGGGGAATGACACTCTCTCGGAGACGGCGAACTCCAAGACCCCTGAGCATCTCCCCTGAGGCCCTCTCTGGCTGGCATGTACCTTCAGTCCAGAGTGCCTATTATCTGCGACCCTTCTCTTATGAGAAGAGCACACAAGTCTTCTAGCATCACGCAGCAAGAAGAAGGAAACATCCGTAGATCTAAACTATGTTTATTTACAATCTGTATACAGAGAATCCATTTCCAATTCTGTGTTCTCCAAGCTCTGGCAGAACAAGAAGCAAACTGTGACACAGCAGAAGTGAAACTAACTTACAAGAACACACTCAGCAGGAAGAGATAAGACAGCCTTCCGTTCCCACACACTCTCTCAGACACTCATGTGATTTATACTAATCACAATAGCCAAGCTGACACAGCAGAGGCTACACAAAATCCTAACAGTCCTTGCCACAGAAACCAATCACCAACCCAAGTAGAGCAGCAGCATCCAATCCAAAGAAGCCCTTCTAGCAGACAACAATCACCCATCAAATCGTCGCTGACAAGCTCCTGCTCATGGCTGTAGCCAATCACCCATCCACCCCATTCACTATCCATGTATAAGATGAGGCACGTTTTTGTACATTATTTTAGAGTACAAAAACCTCGTCTTGTGCATGGAAAAGTACGGTAAGTCGAGGGGAAGTGCAGTGCCAGAATGGCGAGGGAGGCAGGAAGCTGAATGCAGGGAACCCCCTTCCACAAAGAGGGGGAGGATTTGGTCTCATGAAAGTGCGTGCCCCCCCCAATCCCCACCCCTTCACCTGTCCTTTATTTTGCCAGCCCTGTCGCGCATTTTGGCCAACCAAAGGTGGCAAACCTATCTGGTAGCTTCCAATTGTTTAGGACCAGAATACCCATAGAAATTCAGCAATATTAAAGTGAGCTGAACTTTTCCATTTAAATTAATGGGCCTCAAATAAAACAATGCTTAGATTCTGCAGATTGGTGCCTTAGTTCCCCCCACCCTACCCTCAAGCTACAAACAACATTTCTCCTAGATTTGTCAGGCGTAAGCCAGGAAGTATCATTATCAAATTTCTCCTACAACATTCACGCATAAGACTAACAAATCTGTTTGTTCCCTTTCTTCATTTCTTTCTTTGCTGTTTTGCAGCATGCTAGAGACTGAGTTACAAAACCGTGACTTTATTTCATGTGATAATTAATAGGAGCTCCTGATAGACACAGACCAGAGACGGAATGTACAAACAGTCAAGTTGTAAATTGGATTGTCAGGACTCATAAATCTGTTGCCGTCCAAAGTGTGTATGTCGTACTAACAATGTTTTCCATTTGGGGTCTCAGGCGCAAAATTTACTTGCCAATTTGTCACGAAGGGAGTGGGGGATGATGAGCTGTCGCACAATGATGGGGCTAATGAAAGCAATGGAAGACCTAGATTTTCAGGGTGTTTATAGCCCATGCAAACTAATAATTATTAGTAGCTGTTGTAGCATAATAGCACTTAAAGCCCGCACTTCGCCAAATGGTCCCAGGGCACGTTAAAAAAATCACAAGGAAAACAAGTACAATGTATATTAAATAGGTAAAATCAAGCCAGCACACCACAGTTAATTGATAATGCCCCTTCAAGCCTGAAGAACTTGTGAACTGCAAACCTTGTGCTCATGATTTGGTTTATGAACAGATTAGTCCTTACGGTAATGAGTTCTGCCTTCTTCCAACAAAGCATCTCATCCACCCATCAACTGTCCTGGGATCAATTATCACGGTTTCCTTTGTGATTATTGGCACCAAATGCACTAAATAAATTATAATGCCCCTTGAACAATGGTACATCAGTTCTAGTTACAGGTAGGTAGCCGTGTTGGTATGCCATAGTCGAAACAAAATAAAAAAATTCCTTCCAGTAGCACCTTAGAGATCAACTAAGTTTGTTATTGGTGTGAGCTTTCGTGTGCATGCACACTTCTTCAGATACACTGAAACAGAAGTCACCAGACCCTTATATATAGTGAGAGGGTGGGGAGGGGTATTACTCACAAGGGTGGTGGGAATGGGTGATTGGCTGATAGGTGTGGTAAACCTGTTGACGACTATTAACGACGCAATTTGTCTTACAGGAAAAAGCAAGGGGTGAGATGGCTGAAAATAGCTATATCATGTATAATGAGATAAGAATCCAATGTCTCTATTCAGACCAGGTCTCTCCATGGTTTTAAGTTTGGTAATAAGTTGCAATTCAGCAACTTCTC
The DNA here is from genome assembly GCA_034641395.1 of Darevskia armeniaca. NCBI lineage: Eukaryota > Metazoa > Chordata > Lepidosauria > Squamata > Lacertidae > Darevskia > Darevskia armeniaca. The sequence continues at coordinate 11,168 of JAWWNF010000371.1, forward strand.
TTTCCAGTCTATTTCTGAAATTCTTTTGTAATAAGACAGCTACTTTGAGCTCTTGTATAGAATGTCCTGGGAGATTGAAGTGTTCTACTGGTTTGTTTCTCTGTCTTGTGATTCATCAGGAATCATCAGGTACATCAGGAAATAGAAATAGAATCAACACAAAGAGGACATTTTGTGTGTTTGCATTTGTGTGTTGAGGGGAAGGAAGAATGGAAACTGCCATCACTGCCTGATAAGCCTTTATAACACAAAGCCATTGTGCTGTAGGCATTAGAGTGTTAGACTAAGACCTGGGAAGCCAGAATTCAAATCCCCACTCAGATATGAAGCTCACTGGGTGTCCTTGGGCCAGTCACTGCCACTCAGTCCAACCTACTTCACAAGCTTGTGGGGGTTAAATGTGGAAGGGGGGGCGGAGAGCCAGGTGACCACCTTGAGCTTGTTGGAGGAAAAGGTGGGATGTAAATGTAATTTCATTTCATTTCACTTTTAATTCATATACCACCTTCCTATATTACTATATATGGGGCTGAAGAGACAACAAAGATCACTCAGCTTATAACAATCTGATCCAGTACAAAAATGCCACAATAAAAACGTAACTTCAAAATGAACAACCTCTATCAAATAAAGTAACACCCAACAACCCATTAGAATGCAATAGCACACAACAAAATTATATATCCACAAATAATAATTAAACAGAAATTCACTCTTAATAACAATTGCAATAAATAATTTCTAAACTATAATCGATACACATAAGAGCAAGTCACTGCGCATAACGTTACACAATGCAAACTGAAAAGCAAAGACACACAACTTGTAAAATGATTATTTTTTTAATCCCTAAATGCAAATAAATAATTCCCACCCACCCTAAAAATGTGTACAGGGGTTTCACACTCCTTCTGGCCTGTCCCACCACCACCCAGATTTTGGCTGATTCCCCCCCCCCCGGAGAACCTGGAAGCTAGGATCAAACTTTAGACTTTGCAGAACCACTGACTATTCTAATAACATTGAGCCAGACGGGAAACTGAGGCGACCGAGGTGCTCTAAAATGTGCACATTTCTATGAATCCACAAGAGAAGAAACATTTTCCTGACCTACAATGATGTAAAGCACCAACAACACTCCCCCCATATAAAATAGATTTCCTCTTTGACTTCCAATCAGTTAGATCTGCAGGAATGCCAAGAGGATTACACCTTGACAGGCTGAGAGAAATTGCAGATAGATGCAGGCTACAGAGAGGAGATTTGACCTAGCAATTCAGCTGACAGTGAGTGAATTTTACGCGTGGAAGTCTGCTGGCAAAAATCATACCGCTACAGAGTTTACCATAAAATCCAGCTCAAATCCTCAGACCTCTTATTCCTCAGTAATCCTATTGATTTGATTTATGCCCCGAGCCGCATTGATTACTTGTAAGTAAGTGCCTTGCCACTGCATTGTTTTCCTCCAGCAACAATGGGCATGGAACATGGCTGTGGCATGGCTAGATACAGGGTGCCGGAGGAGTGATTAAAGGGAAACAATTATATGAGAATAGATAAAAGAGGAACAACAGCAGCAAAACAGTAAACAGTGTGAAAAATTCCTTTGCTTCAGCAGAACTGTGAGCGGGTGAGCACAAAGACATCAATTAGGTTACCTCTTAAAGAGTTGCCACAGTTTTAACCTGATAAAGGCAAGAGCAGCATTTTTCAAAGTGATTAAACAAAGGTTTAATATCTTATGCTTCTTCCTTGGAAGCAGCAAACAGCCGTAACAATTGTGAGTGAGGTAACGCACCAAAAACCAAATCAAAACCTCACACACAGCCTGTTTCTTCACTTGTCGGGAAAGAGTGGACCATCCGTGAATCTCATCTCTGGTCTTTTTAAACATTGGTGCATATAATAAGAGAGGAAAGTGATCTGGATTATTGACTGAGAATGGGATTAGCAAATGGGCACTAATGGGGTCCTCCTGTTACTTAGGTAAAGGTAAAGGGACCCCTGACCACTAGGTCCAGTTGTGGACGACTCTGGGGTTGCGGCGCTCATCTCGCTTTACTGGCCGAGGGAGCCGGCGTACAGCTTCCGGGCCATGTGGCCAGCATTACTAAGCCGCTTCTGGCGAACCAGAGCAGCGCACGGAAATGCCATTTACCTTCCCGCCGGAGCGGTACCTATTGATCTACTTGCACTTTGACATGCTTTCAAACTGCTAGGTTGGCAGGAGCTGGGACCAAGCAATGGGAGCTCACCCCGTCATGGGGATTCGAACCGCCGACCTTCTGATTGGCAAGCCCTAGGCTCTGTGGTTTAGACCACAGCACCACCCCAATTTATTTATGCTTTTAAAGGCAAGCATCCTTGTTGTGCTCAGACAGAACACTCGCAAGTGGACAGCGTGTTTCATCGATACTGTGGACCGTCTCCACCTCAAAATCCAGCCTACCATACTTTTCAGTATCAGAGATGAAAGTTTGCATGATGGTGAATCTCTCATCTTGCCTGGGCTTGTTGGCTTCCTTTCAGTTCATTTCAACCAGACCCTCCAAGTGTTCCTATTTTCCAGGGACAGTTCTGGATTTACAGAAGCCATCCCGATTTCTGATTCCATAGAATCATAGGACTGTAGAGTTGGAAGGTGCCCTGAGAACCATCTAGTGCAACCCCATTCAGTGCAGGAATATGCAGCTGTGCCATATGGGGATCAAACCTGCGACCTTGGTATTTTCAGCACCACGCTCTAACCAACTGAGCTATCCAGCTATTTTCATCGGAGAAATGCTGGAGGGTATGGAGTTATGCAGCTCTTGAGCCAAGGAGATAAGTAACAATACAACCTGTAGAAGACATCTGAAGGCAGCCCTATATAAGGAAGTTTTTTTAATGTTAAAGTTTTATTATGTTTTTATATATGTTGGATGCCAGAGTGGCTGGGGCAACCCAGTCAAATGGGTAGGGTATAAATAGTAAAATTATTATTATTATTATTATTATTATTATTATCATGGAATAGGATGTCCCTATTTTCATTGGAGAAATGTTGGAAGGTATGCTTCAATGACTTGTGTACTCTTTAGCATATAAAATAATACCACTTCAGATAATGTACGTGACTGGTATCTCTTGTGAGATGAGTTCAAGTTCTCCTTTCTGTGGCTCATCTTCTTCCTGCTTCCCTTACCCCTCCCTCCTGGAACAGTGCCATGTTTGAAAAGTTCTCCTGGGTCAATTTAGCCCCCTGAGTTTTTGTTCTGTTTGCCTTTTACGAATTCTCTTTCAGCTAGCTGCAGCTAAGGCCCCAATGGGTATTGTTAAAGTCTCATAAAGGGAATTTTAAATCATTATAAATACATTATACTAAATGTTGCCACATTTAGCTTTTATTAGCAAAGGGTTTCATTTATCTGTTGTTGATAATATTGTGTAAATGCAATTCTGACACTTCTGTTTCCAAGCATGCTACATGTTTCGCTGTTTCTGAGGTGTTGATCTTCAACGCAGACACAAACAGCAAACAGTATCACAGTGGTGATAATGTGAACCGAAAACAACAAAAAACCACCACACAATGGCTGAAAATAGAATGAAAATACATAAAAAAAAACTCTTGTGAGGAACTGATAATCTTTCAATAAAGTCAAATGATGAATGAAGCCATGTATATATCGTATGTATAATAGAATGTATAAAGTTTATATAATGGAACCATTCAGCAATAGATAGGTGTAACAACAAGATCATGATTCGCATGTTCTGTTGATCAGAATGTATTATCGGGCAGGTGATTTGTGATATTATGTATACATTTTGTATATTTTATATTAGAGGTTGCATTGTAATTTGGGCATTGTTTGTACTACACAGAACTGATGAAGCTATAGAGCGAAACCTGCGCAATATCCGGAGGACAGGTTTTCTTTTTTGTCCTTTCATCGTTCTTCTCATGTGCCGCCCATATTGAGTTTGGATAGATGATGATACCACTAGATACAGACAATAATTTTCTTCTACCATCGTATCCAGGACATTGTTTTGTTCATCTGCTGCAGTATTTCGTTGTCTATTCCAGTGTTTCCCAACCAGTGTGCCTCCAGATGTTTTGGGACTACAACTCCCATCATCCCTCGCTAGCAATACCAGTGGTCAGGGATGATGGGAATTGTAGTCCCAAAACATCTGGAGGCACACTGGTTGGGAAACACTGGTCTATTCACCATCAACCTAATATGAACATTTCGTTGGCACTGGGATCTTGTTGTTACACCTATCTGTTGCTGAATGGTTCCATTATATAAACTTTATACATTCTATTATACATACGACATATACATGGCTTCATTCATCATTTGACTTTATTGAAAGATTATCAGTTCCTCACAAGAGTTTTTTATGTATTTTCATTCTATTTTCAGCCATTGTGTGGTGGTTTTTTGTTGTTTCTGATCTTCAACGCAGGACAATATTGAGTGTTTATTTTCATGACAATAGCTGCCGTATGAAAGGGCTCACAACCCCACTGCCACCATTACCTAGGATGGATGTGGAGGAGCCTTTACAGGAGCCAAAGTCTGTCTTTAATTTTATATATATGTATGACATTTTTACCCCACCTCTCCTTCAAGGAGCTCAAGGTAGCACACATGGTTCCCTTCCTCCCCATGTTACCCTGACAACAACCCTGTGAGGTAGGTGAGGCTGAGCGTTTGTGATCCACGGTCACCCAGTGAGCAGGGTTTTTGAATGGATGTATTTACTTTATTACAGTCACAGACCAGCATAAGCAAAACATCTAAATAAATAACAGTATCTCTAAGCCGATGATTATTAAATAAATGGGAGCAAGAACCAAACGTAGATTAAAACATATACATAGAATACTGGATTAAACATAGGTAATGGATGAGTAAAAACAGATAAGAGAAATTAAAAGAGATCAGTTAAAAACAGCTATATGGGGTGGGGTTTCAGACGTGCAGATCTAACAATATGGGCCTTCAGTGTAGGATTGAATTGTAGCATAGATCATCCTTAAGACGAATATCTACCATGGCAGTGCAAAATCTGGCAACTAAATGGGACACAGGTGGCGCTGTGGGTTAAACCACAGAGCCTAGGGCTTGCCGATCAGAAGGTTAGCAGTTCAAATCCCTGCGACGGGGTGAGCTCCAGTTGCTTGGTCCCTGCTCCTGCCAACCTAGCAGTTCAAAAGCACGTCAAAGTGCAAGTAGATAAATAGGTACCGCTCCAACGGGAAGGTAAACAGCATTTCCGTGTGCTGCTCTGGTTCGCCAGAAGCGGCTTAGTCATGCTGGCCACATGACCTGGAAGCTGTACACCGGCTCCCTCAGCCATTAATGCGAGATGAGCGCCACAACCCCAGAGTCAGTCATGACTGGACCTAATGGTCAGGGGTCCCTTTACCTTTTTAAATATGTGACTTCTGGGCTTTCGTCCTGTAGTAATAAGGAGATATAGTGTTGTTCTGAACGCCCAGGGAACTTATATAGGATAGGCTGGATAAACCTGGCTCAAATGTCTATGTAATACTGACAATGAAGAAGGGCATGCTCCGTTGTTTCCTGCTGCCCAGCGCCACATGGGCATTTCCTCTCCTCATAAGGTATCTTCCTATAACGGCCTTCCTGGACTGCTGAAGGGAGGGCCTGACAGCGGGCCAAAGTGAAGGCCCTTCGTTGTTTTGGTATTTCAAGGTTAGCTACCTGTATTTGGCATTTGGGAAGTCGAGTATCTTCAAGGTTTTTGAACAATTGTCCTCCAGGGTGCAGTGTCAAGCAGTCCTGTGGACAAAGCTGGTTAGGCTTAGGTTTTTCCCAAGCAGATCCCCATCACGGTCTCTCCCACAAATAATTTTGTACTGAGCAGAAAGAAAAGCTTGAATTCTTATTCTTAGGGCATGAAAAGTACCTGTGCCATTCTTGGGTGGCTCTGAGCACTGCGTAAAATGTTTGAAGTGCTGGATTTTTGCTGCACTGGCCCATAGAACAGAATCACCCTATAAATGGAGAAGCAGTAGCTTATGGAGAAGCAGTAGCTTATGCAAATCAGACTGTTATAGTGCAAGTTGAGCTCTAATTAAAGCAGTTGATTTGTGTGAAGCATATGACATTAAGGTCATTATTACAATTATAGTTAGCTGCCTCCCCCCCCCTTTCCTATGTGAAACCCCCTTGCTTTGAAATATATTATCTAATTTGCATTCTATTCCAGTATCCTGATATTTGATCCTTCGTGTACATATTTTAACTCGCACAGCAGACTCTACCAGATAATACAGGATCGTTGAGTCAGCAACCTAAAGGTAGAGCAGCATGTAATTACTGTGTTTCCTCTTCCAGTCTCTACTGGGGCAGACATCTGCTTTGTAGGCAGCATACAGCAACAAGGTAGACCACTGGATCCTCAGTGTAACCTCCATACAATTCCAGTTCTCAGCATCAGTATAAATGTTGTACTTGTAGGAATGTTCCAGTCTACTTCTCCAACAGTCAGCTCTATTAGGGACACCTGCACAGGTTATACATTCGAAGACGAAAATCTGGTTAAAGATGTTTCCTTGCTGCAGAGTGTTTCTTTTCGTTATTTGTTACTTTGCCATCACAATCTCGCAGTTTCTTCCATGGAGCTTCACAGCTCTTCCACCACTTGCAAGGTGCTCCTTTGCTGAAAATCACTTCTGTTCTTTGCAGAAAATAACTCTGTATGTGGATTCTTTTGCATCCCTGGGCTTCGTTGCAATTAATCCATGCACACAATACATCTCTTTGCACCTCTGAGTGCATAAAGGTCTATAGAACAGGGTGAATATATTTCAATGTTCCATTTTGCATTTATGAAGATATTTTTTTTGCTTCTCTGTATCAAAATGAAATGAAACCTGTCCCATATATGAATACTACTTCTTGGCATCATTTGTTTACTCACTTTTTTATGGAGAGTCCCATTTATTGTTCTGCCAGTTGGGCTCCATTCACTTCCATTTTCCATTCAGTCCAAAACAAACACACATTGAAAGCAACCCTTAAATAAGAAACTACAGAGTACACCAACATTGAGAATATTGTAATAAAAATGTGACGGGAGGACAATTCCTTCTTCACTTCAGGAATGTGTATGGGGCTTATGATCCCGCATACCACTGAATCCATTTGGGAGCACAATCTTACATATCTGTCTAAGGAATGCTTTGTTGCTAAGGGGGAAATGGAGTGAGGATCCAATACAGTGGTACCTCTGGTTACAAACACCTCTGGTTACAAACACTTCAACTCCGCTGACCCGGAAGTAGTACCTCGGGTTAAGAACTTTGCCCCAGGATGAGAACAGCAATCGCGTGGCGGCAGCGGGAGGCCCCATTAGCTAAAGTGGTACCTCTGGTTAAGAACGGTTTCAAGAACGGACCTCCGGAACGAATTAAGTTCGTAACCAGAGGTACCACTGTACAACTTTCTCAACAGAAGCTTGCATTGGCAGCAATTAGTTAGTCTTCTTCTAACTTGCATCCAAGGTTTGTCCTACAGGAAATAATTGCTGTGAATCTACTGGATTCCTTTAAACCTCTTTACTTTAGACACATATTTAGATGATGTTGGAGACGGAAGGGCTAAGGAAATAATCTTCTCTTGCCTTCTGTAGAGTTGTGTGGTGATAACAACCCCTTTGAGGAAAGAAGTTGTAGCATGCATGCATAAATATTACTTTGAAAATGTCCCTCTCCTTGTCCATATTTTAAGCTTTGTTCCTAGCAGCAAGGGCATGTCGAAACACCAGTTGGCATGGTTTCTAAGAGCTCATTTCCCAACCAAGGGCATTATCCTAAAACATTGGAAGTCCTCCATTACTCCTAGCACTGACCAACGGCTGAGGGATTCATTAGACCAAGCAGAGGTCTGCTCTAAGCAAGATAACTCTGGAAAATGTCATGCCATTTGGCAGAATGTTCTGGATTTGTATGGTGACTGGACTGAGCGGCTGTGAAGCTTACTTGTGTGCCTCGTTGACTCCTCACTTGATCAAATTGGCAACTGAACTGAAGTTTTATTTGGTTTTCAATTCTCCTTGTTCTGTCTTCCCCTACTACATATTCAGTAACACAACTCCCAACTAGAGAAATGAGTTTTGGGGGGTATAGGGAAATTGGGAAAATAATCCAGATACTCTGAGGAAGCAAAGACTCAGAAATATGACATACTGTCAAGGCTTTTTTTTTCAGCCGGAACTCACCAGAACTCAGTTCCGGCACCTCTCAGGTGGGCGCCATTGACATTCTAAGAGAATGAGGGAGGTGTTCATGGTGAGTTCCAGCACCTCTTTTTCTAGAAATAAAGCACTGCATACTATCCATGTCTGTCTTTTATGTACTTACACTTCTACGTGTGCATCTTTTGTGATAGGACCTAAAAGCAGTGGGAATGGAGAATATATCACCAGAAATCTTTGAATGAATGACAGTTTAATCAGGTACACACAGAGCATGATTGTAGCAACTGCAAGCCTGCAATAAGCTAATAAGAACTGTAATTATCCAGCCAACACACTATTCTTGGTATCCTACTAAAATATGAATGGTTTGGAGTGAAGGGCATGGTTTTATCATCCATCCTAATTACTGAAATTACCTTCGGTTATCTAGGTATATTATGCAAAACTCACCATAAATTCTCATTATGGAAGATGCAGACTATGGAGATGTGTAGATGAAATTACATCCAGAACCCCTAAATCAGAAAATATGAGTTTTCTAACCTCATTACTATGAAGTATGTTTCATCCATCAGAGAGGTATATTGGCAGGCAGCCATATACCTTTTATTCCATAAAAGCAGGGGTGACTACCCATTGGGGCTCCAGATGTTGCTGTACTACAGCTCTCATCTTTCCTATTGGTCATGCTGGCTTCTACTGATGAGAGTTGGGAGTTCAACAACATCTGGAAGGCCATAGGTTAGCCATTCCTGCCATATATACCGTTTATCAACTGTTCAGGGATAGCCTGTCTCAGCTGAACTCTTTGATCCACCTGGATTATTCCATCACTTCAAAGTTTCCATGGCTACAGAACCCATTCCTGGTTCCGCTGAAGCTGCTTACTATGGAACTTGTGGAGCTTTTAACATTCACAGAATGTAGTTACAGAGAAATGACACATTACAGCTAAGTTTTTTCAAAGTTTGCCCAGGCTCCATTTCCTTCTCTCTGCAAACTACCTTTTGTTCTGCTCCATGGGACAAACCTATGAAGGATTTTTAATTCCCTTCCCACAGCATCACGAACTGCATGTCTCCCTGTCACCATCATGAGCTGGGGAGAGGGGAATGAAGGAAATAAAATCTAGAGGAGGTGGGCAAGTTGTGAGGGGATGGGAGATTGGGTGAGCTGCAAGCTGAAAAAGAAGAGTTTGGATTTCATATCCCGCTTTATCACTACCCAAAGGAGTCTCAAAGTGGCTAACATTCTCCTTTCCCTTCCTCCCCCACAACAAACACTCTCTGAGGTGAGTGGGGCTGAGAGACTTCAGAGAAGTGTGACTAGCCCAGGGTCACCCAGCAGCTGCATGTGGAGGAGCGGGGACACAAACCCGGTTCACCAGATTACAAGTCTACCCCTCTTAACCACTACACCACACTGGTGTTGGGAGGAGATGTAAAGGGAAGGGGACCCAGTAGGGTTGGGGTGGCAGAGGCTGGTAAGCAGATGTGGTTGGTCAAGCTCATAATAATAGTAATAACAGACCCAGAGCATTTTTTCAACAATGCCACCGTTCCTCAAATACAGAAGCTGATTAAAATGGTGACATAACTTGGGGTAATGTGATAGATGTTACTTTGCATACAAATAAGTACAATAATGTGTTTATTTACTGTGGAATCTTTTTCTCCCCCGCCGCACTCTTCCTGAGTTGGGGAAATGTGTGCAAAGTTCCTATGAACTGGAGCTGGGTTTTATTTGAAGTTGGGGAAGAGAGATATGTAATCTTCCCTTTTGAAATGAATTGCAGAGGCACCAAGGTCTATTTGAGCTGATCCTTGACACTGCTTTGAAGTGGTGCAAAGCAAAGTGGAACACAAAGACACACACACCCCTATTCCACTAGTTGGAAATGATATAGACTGTTTTGTGATGAATGGTACTGGCAAGCCATTGACTCAAAAAATGAGCAGCGGCTCCCATGCTCTTTGATGGCAAGGGAGGGGAGAGACTCGGTGTTTGCCATCAGGGATGGCTGTTTCCAGCTGCCTTGCTCTGCCCTCCAAGTCCAAGAGCCTTCAGGTTGGAGCTGCCTCTAAAAGAACTGTGAGGGGCAGGAGCAGTTGGTGAGGAGGGGTGCCACCACACAGCTGGCCATGGAGTCACTGTCATTTCCCAGGTGGAGGATCAAGGCAGTAGCACCACACCGGATACACTGGAGAAAGACTCTTTCTTTGTCATCAGGGGCTGGCTGTTTCCACTTCCCTTGCCCTATCCTCCAGCCATGGGAGCTTTCATAAATGAGCTGCTTCCAGATATACTCTGGGTATAACGATTCCTGGTAACGAACTGGCTAACCAGCAGTAAGCAGACTCCCGTTAGTTCAAGATAGCTTTATTTACAGAAACAAACATACAGAGTGGAGCTTCGCACTCCCTCTTAGAGGCAATAGATGTTCTAATCTGAATCAGAATTCGGCCTCCAACAGGAATGACGCCAGAACCTCATATTTCTACCCCTCCCCTTCCGCTCCTCTTTGCGGCGATCCCAGCGTCGAGACCTAGGACTGGGAGCTTGGACTGGCCCTTCCCCACTGTCAGTGGATAGAGTTTCCAAGCCTCTCTTATCTGTTTGCAACCTGGCCTCGCCTTGGCCGCCTTCCAACTCTCCCTCTTCATCTGAACTAGGAGTGTCTACCTTGTGAAGGAAGGCCCGTGGGCTGTCAACTTTAGAATCTAGCTCTTCTCCCTCATCTGAAAAGTCAGCCTGTGGGCTGTTAGCTCTGAAGTTTAACCCTTCTGCTGGGTCCTGGGGGGGGGCACGTTCCTGACACTGGGGGCTCTCTGGCCTTTGGGGTTGACTGCCTGCTTTCATGCGAAAGGCTGGACTGGATGAATCCCAAACCGGAATTAAGATTGCCGGAAGAAATATCAACAACCTCAGATATGCTGATGATACAACCTTGATGGCAGAAAGTGAGGAGGAATTAAAGAACCTTTTAATGAGGGTGAAAGAGGAGAGCGCAAAATATGGTCTGAAGCTCAACATCAAAAAAACTAAGATCATGGCCACTGGTCCCATCGCCTCCTGGCAAATAGAAGGGGAAGAAATGGAGGCAGTGAGAGATTTCACTTTCTTGGGTTCCATGATCACTTCAGATGGTGACAGCAGTCACGAAATTAGAAGATGCCTGCTTCTTGGGAGAAAAGCAATGACAAACCTAGACAGCATCTTAAAAAGCAAAGACATCACCTTGCCGACAAAGGTCCATATAGTCAAAGCTATGGTTTTCGCAGTAGTAATGTACGGAAGTGAGAGCTGGACCATAAAGAAGGCTGATTGCCGAAGAATTGATGCTTTTGAATTATGGTGCTGGAGGAGACTCTTGAGAGTCCCATGGACTGCAAGAAGATCAAACTTATCCATTCTTAAAGAAATCAGCCCTGAGTGCTCATTAGAAGGACAGATCCTGAAGTTGAGGCTCCAGTACTTTGGCCACCTCATGAGAAGAGAAGACTCCCTAGAAAAGACCCTGATGTTGGGAAAGATTGAGGGCATAAGGAGAAGGGGACGACAGAGGATGAGATGGTTGGACAGTGTTCTCGAAGCTGCTAACATGAGTTTGGCCAAACTGCGAGAGGCAGTGAAGGATAGGCGTGCCTGGTGTGCTCTGGTCCATGGGGTCACGAAGAGTCGGACACGACTGAACGACTGAACAACAACAACAGCCTGCTGAGGGCCTGACTGCCTGCTGAGGGCCTGAAGGGCCCCACCCTTGCCTCTTTCCACCTGGCTTGGGGCGGGGCCTGGCAGGCTTCACAAGGACTGTGGCTGCTGCTTAGCACTGAGGACTCCTCTTTTAAATTGTTTTTAATTTTTATCTGTCTTGTTTTAAATGAGACCATCTTGGCTGTAAGCCCTGGAAGACCTGCATCCTGCCTTACTGGGCCTTTTCCCATCTGGCCTGGGAGAGTGGAGTGTTGACTGACTCCAGCTACAAAAGCTGAGGCTGTTGAACAGATTCTTGGGCTGGAGTATTGTTGAGAGAGCTGTTGCTGTTATTGATAGATCTTATGATTTATGTGGAAATGGTTTCCATTAGGTTGTGTACTTTTTGATGTTATTTATTTATTGTTTATGACTTCTGTTATGTCTGTAATTATGTAAATTTTATCACGTTGGGAGCCGCCTTAAGCATAGTTTCAACTATGGAAAGGCGGCATACAAATAAAATGATGATGATGCTTAAAAGATGGGGGTGATGCTTGGTACTAATGTCAGCAACATTTTTGTATCTTTTTGATGTGAGGGTATTGGGTATTTTTATTGATCTATTGATGGGCTTTATGCTCACATGAATGCTGTTGTATGTTAAATGAACTTATAATTTGGTGTGGTTTTTTAGTGTTATGTTGTAGCGATATAATGATGTAGACTGTTTGTTGCTTATATGAACCATTCTGACCATATTTGTAGAAAACGTTGTATGTAAATAAATTGATTTTGACTATATCCAATGTGTATTTTGAGGAATCAGAATCCTGGGAATGAGCCTTGAACATCAAGGAGTAATTCTAAGAACATCTTTGCTGGAATCAAAAGGACTTGTTTATTAATTAGTCAGATGAGCTCACGAAGAGACTGTTTCTAGGGAAATCATACAATTCAGAGAATTAGCAAAAAACAAACAAAAAAAAAAAACAAAACAAAAACAAAACAACCCCCCCCCAACAACTTTACATTCAAGGAAACATCGTTCTGTGTATGACAAATACAATATTCCTAATTGCTCACTAGAGCATTTTTAGTTTATTGTGTGCATCGAGGTTAATAGCATGTTGATATTATGCTTCTTAAATATGTGGCATAGGCATTTTGAGTATTATTATTTTTTAAATCTTCAATTTAACCTTGAAGGAGGAAATACTAATTAAATACCTTATCCCAAGTCACTGATTATATGTGCGTGTGTGTGCGTGTGTGTGCGTGTGTGTGTGTGTATCCTACAAGCCTATATTTGTGTACCGAAAACACAACGCTAACGTTAAAGAATTTCAATTCAACTTAATGGCATTTCTTTCTTCTTCAGAGTTATTAGGGGGCAATCTGTTTGCCCATGCAATATTAGTGTTGTGATATTTGTCCAAGCCGAGCGGCAAACAGCTGCAGCGAGGCTGGTATGACTTGTGCCTGTACCCGTGAGAAAGCTAGCATATCTCCTTTCTCCACAATGTGATGTTTATGTTTCACTGTACTATTGTACTCAATACTTTTGTACTTTCTCTTCTGGCTAGACCTGATGCCGGACGGACGCTTTATGGCAGCTCTGACTTACTGAGCTGGCAGCAGAGATTCTCTCTGCACTTTTCCTACAATAAATAGTTTAGCCTTAATCATGGCTTGTGTGTGTTGTTCTTCAGCGGGGGAACAATCACATATGACTGCGCCACCGGACTCCTTGTAGCTGGGGATGGGCGCACGGCTTTGCTCTTGCTTTGGGGCAGTCTCACAACCTGCCCCAGGCGGGGTAAACGCTGACAATTAGGTGGGCAGCAAGGACTTTGCACCAGTGGACATGGCTGATTCAGTGACAAGGCATGCCTGGGCTGGTGGCCAAGCAGTTCACACACAATTATGCTAACTCATGCAACTTATACATTCCCTCTCTTGCACGCACATAAGAAAAACACCCTGGGAGGGTTAACCTCCCCACACACCATCTTCTGCATCAGAATCATGCTCCCACTAGCTATCTGACAGGCTAGGGAAGCAAAATGTACATGGAAAGACTGATGCCCTGGGATAACGCTCCTTGTATTCCACTGTCCCCATCACAATCATTATCTCCTCATCAGCACAGGGGGACAACAAACTTAGCAGGATTTGGCAAGCGCAGGGGCCACCGTAAAGGCCACTGAGGGCCACATGTGGCCTGCAGGTTGACCACGTGCTCACCAGAGCCCTTACCACCATAAAAGATAGGATCAAGCAGGCTAGCCCACTAACCCATTTGCCAGCTAGGCATGAGCAGCAGTCCTTCATGCAAGGAGGGATTGTGAGACAATCAGGATTTCCTCTGACTTGCAAGCAGCCTTATGATGCACCACTTCCAACTTTAGGTGAGGCTCACATTGACTTGAATGTTACAGGTAGGTAGCCGTGTTGGTCTGTCATAGTCGAAACAAAATAAAAAATAAAAAAATTCCTTCCAGTAGCACCTTAGAGATCAACTAAGTTTGTTCTTGGTATGAGCTTTCGTGTGCATGCACACCTTCTTCAGATACACTGAAACAGAAGTCACCAGACCCTTATATATAGTGAGAGGGTGGGAGGGGTATTACTCAGAAGGGTGGTGAGAATGGCTGATAGGCTGATAGGTGTGGTAAACCTGTTGACGACTGTTAACGACTGCAATTAGTCTTACAGGAAAAAGCAAGGGGTGAGAAGGTTAAAAATAGCTTAGTCATGTATAATGAGATAAGAATCCAATGTCTTTGTTCAGACCAGGTCTCTCCATGGTTTTAAGCTTGGTAATGAGTTGCAATTCAGCAGCTTCTCTTTCCAGTCTATTTCTGAAATTCCTTTGCAATAAGACAGCTACTTTGAGAGCTTGTATAGAGTGTCCTGGGAGATTGAAGTGTTCTCCTACTGGTTTCTCTGTCTTGTGATTCCTGATGTCAGATTTATGTCCATTTATTCATTGACTTGAATGGTCATCCATCGCAAGGTACTTCCCTCACACAGATGACTAGGCAGTCCAACGACTGCAAGAGGTGTTGAAATTTTGGGAGGTTGGATAGTTACAGTGGAATGGTCTCGGGGGTGGGGTGCACATTTTTATTCTTATTTATTTGTTCAAAATTAAAAAATAAATAAATAAATTATTAAATTTATTTTTATGCCTAGTGACAGATGCCTAGTGACACCCAGTTTTCTATGCAAAGGGAAACTTTTTTTGTATGGACTTCTCATGTTAACTCCACCCAGTGCTATTTTTCTAGAAAATGAGGTGCCGGAACTCACAATGAACACTTCCCTTGTTCTCTTATAATGGCAATGGCACCCACCTGAGAGGTGCCAGAACTGAGTTCCGTTGAGTTCCATCTGGAGAAAAAAAATCCCTAACTCCACCTGTAACTGGATGTGGTATAGCTTAAACAAAGGTTTGTTATCCCTCAGTGGATTATAAGCCTGAAGGTGTGCTGCAAGTCAGTTAAAACCAATGGTAAGAGATTGTCACAGTTTTTAAAAATGGCAAAACGAGAAATTTAGCCTCGAGGAAATGACAAACTAAGAAATCGTGTGTGTTCTCATGTTCAGTCCAGGCACATGTTTACCACTAGAGAGCCATAGAGTGTAACACTTTGGATTAAGAGTTGAATAGACCATAAATATTGGCTGAAGACAGCAGAAATTGAAACATCAATTTGATATATGACCATGAGCTGGAAGACTTGTGCCCTCTTCCACAGTAACAAAAAAGAGAGAAAATGGTAGGATTGGGAAAGCAGGGAGGGAGCTAAAGACTAGCCAACAAAACTGATGTCCCAATCTTGAGTGATTAGAAAGTAAGAACCAATCAGAATGGTTTGCTTATCTGCTTCAGCCTTATGTGAAAAGGCCTCATGAGATAGCCTGGCTATTGGTGGATAACTGCAAGTAAGTATATACAGTGGTACCTTAGTTCTCAAATGCCTTGGTACTCAAACAACTTGGAACCCAAACACTGCAAACACGGAAGGAAGTGTTCCGGTTCGTGAACTTTTTTCAGAAGCCAAACGTGCTCCGTTTTTAGTGTTACGCTTCTGATTTGAGAGCCATACTTCCATTTTGAGTGTTACGCTGAGGTCTGTCTGTTTTTCCTATTTATTTTGTGTTTGTTTTTGTGGCTCTTTTATTTTGTGTGACTGTGTGGAACCCAGTTCAGCTACTGAATGAATGATTGTGTGACTGCAGTACATTGGTTATTGCTTTCATTTTATGACTCAATGGTCTCGTTAGTAACATTCATATTAAATTACTGTTTTAGAGGGTTTTTTTAAAAAAAGTCTGAAACGGATTAATCCATTTGGCATTACTTTCTATGGGAAAGCGTGCCTTGGTTTTGGAATGCTTTGGTTTTGCAACGGACTTCTGGAACGGATTAAGTTTGAGAACCAAGGTACCACTGTACTTCTGGAAGATATTTTTTTTCTCATTTTTCTGGTTTGATATGTGAGCAAACCAAGAAGTAACTTAGGAGAGAGAGAGAGAGAGAGAGAGAGAGAGAGAGAGAGAGAGAGAACTCACACATGACTTCAACTTTTCTACCTGAATTTTACTTAGAAGGAGAGAAGCAAAGATAATTAACACATTTTCAAAATGTGAGAGAGGTGGCAATTTTGATACCAAATGCAAATTAAGTACTCTTACGTTGCTGTTGTTTTTCTCATGGGAACACTGTAATTGCCATCTCAACTCTAAGAAGATGTCAGACAGGCGGGCTGCAATGGTGGGCTGCCATAATTTTTTCCTACATCTGGAAAGTTTGCAGCAGAGCATAAGAGCACAGAAGGGAAATAAAGGCATATCCTTTCCCTGCTTACTTTTACCTATGGTTGGGTGCATCTGTCATTGCTCGTTTCTTTCAGTTTCAGTTAAGTCTCGTTTTCCCCATTTCAACACCGGTTTATAGGTCTATTTATTTTTAAGACCTTAATGAAAATTCAGCAACAATTTACTGCAATTTCCCCCCCTAATATACACAATTTTTTTTGGCTGCAATTTGACATAATATACACATTTGTTCAAAACTATCAATATTTACCTATAAATCATATCTCTATCTCTATCTCTCTATCTCTATCATCTCTATCTCTATCATCTCTATCTCTCTCTATCTCTATCTCTATCTCTATCTCTAATCTCTATTTCTATCTCTATCTCTATCTCTCTATCTCTGTCTCTATCTATCTTTATCTTTATCTCTATCTATCTATCTATCTATCTATCTATCTATCTATCTATCTATCATCTATCCATCTATCAATCATCTATCAATCATCTATCATCTCTATCTATCTATCTATCTATCTATCTATCTATCTATCTATCATCTATCATCTATCTATCTATCTATCTATCTATCTATCTATCTATCTATCATCTATCTAATCTAATCTATCTATCTATCTAGCTAGCTAGCTATTTATCATCTATCTATCTATCTATCTATCTATCTATCTATCTATCTATATCATCTATCATCTCTATCAATCTATCTTGCACATAACTTGGCTGGAGAAATGCACTGCAAAATTTGGAGAAGCACAAGTTTCGGAAGATGTCAGTTTCATTTTGCATATTAGTTCAGAAAGTGCAAATTAGGGAGGTTTGCCTTTAAAAGTGCACCAATGGAATTTCCCCCTTCCTACCCTTGACTCATTTTTTCCTCCTCTTCCCCCATTGACTTCCCTATGCTGATGCTTCTGTTGTAATCTCAAGACAAGGAATAGTCCCTTTGAACTTCATAATGCATTGTGCTCATTGACCACACAACGCATTTACTATGCATGTCTATTTGGAGATAAGCCCTACAGAGTTCAATGGGGCTTATTTTCAGGTAAGTGTGTACTGGATTGCAACCTACATAAGTTGATCAATCAAACAATATTCATTCCTCAGATTTGTGATCCCACTAGGCAGATACTGCATAGCACCGTTGTACAATCATACCTCAGGTTATGGCGTCTTCAGGTTGTGTGATTTCAGGTTGCGCACCGCACCAAACCTGGAAGTACCGGAATGGGTTATTTCTGGGTTTTGGCACTCGTGCATGCACAGAATAATAATAATAATAATAATAATAATAATAATAATAATAATAATAATAATTTATTATTTGTACCCCGCCCATCTGGCCGGGTTCCCCCAGCCACTCTGGGCGGCTTCCAACAAACACTAAAATACATTAAAATATCACACATTAAAAACTTCCTTAAACAGGGCTGCCTTCAGGTGTTTTCTAAATGTCAGGTAGTTATTTATCTCTTTGACATGGGATGGGAGGGTGTTCCACAGGGCGGGCGCCACTACCGAGAAGGCCCTCTGTCTGGTTCCCTGTAGCTTTGCTTCTCGCAGTAAGGGAACCACCAGAAGGCCCTCGGCGCTAGATCTCAGTGTCCGGGCTGAACGTTGGGGGTGGAGACGCTCCTTCAGGTATACAGGACCGAGGCCGTTTAGGGCTTTAAAGGTCAGTACCAACACTTTGAATTGTGCTCAGAAACGTACTGGGAGCCAATGTAGATCTCTCAGAACCGGTGTTATGTGGTCATGGCGGCCACTCCCAGTCACCAGTCTAGCTGCCGCATTCTGGATTAATTGCAGTTTCCGGGTCACCTTCAAAGGTAGCCCCACATAGAGCGCATTGCAGTAGTCCAAGCGGGAGATAACTAGAGCATGCACCACTCTGGCGAGACAGTCTGTGGACAGGTAGGGTCTCAGCCTGCGCACCAGATGGAGTTGGTAGACAGCTGCCCTGGACACAGAATTAATCTGCGCTTCCATGGACAGCTGTGAGTCTAAAATGACTCCCAGGCTGCGTACCTGGTCCTTCAGGGGCACAGTTATGCCATTCAGGACCAGGGAGTCCCCCACACCTGCCCGCCCCCTGTCCCCCCAAAACAGAAGCGCTAAATCACGCTTTGCGCATGCGCAGAAGCACCGAATCACGACCCGCGCGTGCACAGACATGGCGCTGCGTGTTGCGAAACTGCAGGTTGCGAACTTGCCTTCTGCACAGATCACGTTCGCAACCCGAGCATCCACTGTATAAGGTTGAAAAATGAAATGCATCTTTAAAATTCCTATGCAGTGTAGAAAATGTTCAGTTCATAAAACCTCTCTGCTCACAGTCTGGGACTTAAATATATATCAGTGTAACCCAAGCGTTGATATGTTAAAGTGACAACTTGTGTTTGTGGCAAATGACTCAGAAAACAGTCATAAATGTCACCCCAAAATGTATCAAGCACAACCGCTAACAAAAGTATATAATAAAAGAGCTATTATACCTTTTTCACTCTATAAGGCGCACCTGACCTAGGATGTACCTAGTTTTTAGAGGGGAAAAGCCCAATTTTTTTGAGGATCAGCTCAAATTTCTGCAGCTTCTTTTGCAAAGGAGAAAAGCCCCATTTTTTGAGGATCAGCTCAAAGTTGTTGAGCTTACTTTGCAAAGGGAAAAAAACCCTGTTTTATCGGGTTTAACTCACAGTTCTGCAGCTTCACGAAGCCATTTCTACAGTTTCCAGGCAGATAATCTAATCAGCCAGTCACATGTCGCTGGGGAAACAGCCTCCCTCTGCAAGGGGGCGGGGCTGGAATCTCTCTCCCTTATCTCTCTTCCCAATCGTTTGCTGAGCAGCTG
The DNA here is from genome assembly GCA_034641395.1 of Darevskia armeniaca. Classification (NCBI taxonomy): domain Eukaryota; kingdom Metazoa; phylum Chordata; class Lepidosauria; order Squamata; family Lacertidae; genus Darevskia; species Darevskia armeniaca. The sequence continues at coordinate 30,783 of JAWWNF010000371.1, forward strand.
CTCAGCGGGCTTCCTTTCAACACCCACTTCTCTCTCTTTTTTTTAAAAAAAACACGCTCTGCTTTTGCCCCTGGGCAGTTCATCTCCAGGGACCACATATTCGCTCCATAAGATGCACAGACATTTCCCCTTACTTTTTAGGAGGAAAAAAGTGCATCTTATGGAGCGGAAAATACGGTAAATACTTTATTTAGTTTTACATTTATATCCAACCATTCCTTCAAGGACCTCACAATGACACACATAGTTCTCACAAGCACCCTGTGAGGTAGGTTAGACCAGGGGTGTAGCAAGGGGGGGTGGGGGGCGGTCCGCCCCGGGTGCCACCCTGGGGAGGGTGACAAATTGGGTGCTTTTTTAAAAAAAAAAATTTTTTTTTTTAAGGCTATTTTCGGCAATGCCGGGGTGGAGCCGCAGGGGCAGCCAGCGAGGAGCGGTGTCACCCCACCCTCACTGGCCGCCCCTGCAGCTTCACCCCGGCAACGCCGAAAATAGCCCCCCCTTCCAGCGGCTTTTCCCGCCGCTGGCTGGCTTCCGGAGCCGGGGCATGGAGAGGGGCGGGGCGGGCCAGCGTGGAGGGGTGACACCGCCTCCTCGCTCCTCGCTCCCCGCCCCGGCAACGGGGAGAAAAGCCCTTTTAAAAAGAGCAAAGCCAGGGCAAGCTTGCCTTGCCTTTGCTCTTTTTAAAAGGGCTTTTCTCCCCGTTGCCGGGGGCGGGCGGGGAGCAAGGAGGCGGCGGCGAAGGGGTGTCACCCCATCGCTGCTCGCCTCGGCTCTCCCCTCGCCCCTGGAGGCGGCAGGAGAGGCGAGCAGCGATGGGGTGACACCCCTCCGCCGCCGCCTCCTAGCTGCTTTGTAGGCGGCTGCGCCCGGCGCCCGGCACCTGGCAGCGGGGGGGGGAAGCGCTTTTAAAAAGAGCGCGCTCCCCCTCCCGCTGCAGGGGCGGAGCTGCAGTGACGGTGCATCGTGACATCACAACGTGACGTCACGACGCCCCGCCCCCTGGGGGTGCCTCCTCGGATCGCCGCCCCGGGTACCGAGGAGGCTTCCTACGCCCCTGGGTTAAACTAAGAGACTGTGACTGGACCAAGGTCACCCAGTGAGCTTATGGCTGAGTGAGGATTATGAACCCTAGTCTCCCAGGTCTTAGTCTAACCATTACACCACACCGAATCTTTATATAAAAGAACATTTCAGAAAACAGGAAGGAATTTATACAACATAGACACATAATATTTCCAAATAGTACCAATAAAAGGGGGGGGGGGATTGATGTTCCGGTAGACAGGAAAAATGAAATTCTGAAAACGCTTAACTGAGCTTCAGCTGACTCAGAGTCAATACAGTGAGCAAAGTCTTAACAGCTGGTGATAATCCTTGACTACCTTGAAAAGAAGGCTGTAACATGTCACTGATGCGATCAGAAAACTTAAAATGGCATCAAAACCCAGTCTTCTTTAAACTAAAAAAACTCAACAGAAGGCTGGTGCGGTTGTGATGGTTTTGAATAATGCATTCACTGTGAGTTAAACAATAAAAACTTCGAAACCCTTGATTGGCAGCTTTTCTTCATTTAAACCTTACGCCTGCTATCCCAGTTCATTATTGACTTAACATGTGTCTGAGTTGGAGCAGAAGCTTCCCAGGCTTTGAGAAGAAGTTGTCAGGGGGAACATGAAGGGGACTAGGCTAGTTCCCCTAGTCCACTAACCACACACCACTGTTATAAGCCCTAGCTATAAAGGCTCAGACAAGCATGTAGGTCAGCAAGGTTTACCGGCCATGGGCTGGATCACTCCCATGGAAATCGTCCGTGGGCCGACTGGCGCAGTGCAGTGCCGGAGATCACGTCTGCTCATGTCTGCGGTGCTGGAAATTGCTTCTGCGCATGCCCAGACACTGAAAATCGTGCCTGTGCAGAAGCGATTTTCAGCATCTAGACATGCACAGATGCAGTTTCTGGTATCTGCACATGCGTAGACATAATTTCTGATGCCGCTCGGTGAGTCGTCGCACCGCACTGCGCTGCTTTAGCGCAGCACGCGGGTGACTCACAGAGTGGCGGCTCAGTTCGGGGGGGGGCTTGTGGGCCAGTAAAATAGTCTTCGTGGGCCGCATCTGGCCCATGGGCCGCACGTTGCTGACCCCTGATGTAGAACCTATGGCCTTCTAGATGTTCAGCTCCATCTCCCATCATCCCAAGATGACTTTGGCTGACAATAGCTTGAGCCCAAGAACCCCTGAGAGCCACAGATTCCCCATCCCTGCTCTAAGCTGATTATACTCAGGCAGTAGAGGAAATGATCAAGAAAACAAAGAAAATAGCACACCAGCAAAGAAAACAACCTGTGTCTAGACAGGTAATTTTTGTTCTGTATGCTAGTAAATGCAGTCACATTTCAAGCCATCGACAGTGATCTATTAGGCAGCTCTGTATCATATCAAGCACTGAATAAAAAGAAAGAGAGAGGCAATTTTGCTGTGCTTTTGGAATTTAATATTCAGGTTAGTGGACTCCAACTGAAAACAAAAAAGCCAGGCTAGTGGATCTCATTGCAGAACTGGAGGCTTGCAGTGCACTAATGAGTGAGTTTTCCAGCCAGCGCCTCACAGGCTGCTTTGTGGTCTTCTCCGATTTCTCATTTCATCCTGGCTCGCAGCAGCCTGCTTTCGCAAAACAGATCTGATTGGGTCACGTGTCAAACCGATGGGTCTCTGCAGAAAGCAGCGTGGAAGTGTTTGAGACTGAGCATGGGGATTACAAAGGCTTTGATGAAAGATGCATTGCGAATGAGAGAGACTGAGATGTTATTCTAAAGGAAAAGAGCCACCTGCTTGGGAAGAAAGCTGCTCTTTTCCTTTAGCACAGGGTGGATCATCATCATCACCATCATTTTATTATTTGTATCCCACTCATCTGACTGGGTTGCCCCAGCCACTCTGTGCAGCCTCCAACAAATATAAAAGCGTAAATAAAAAAGTCAAACATTAAAAACTTCCCTATACAGGGCTGCCTTCAGATGTCTTCCAAAAGTCGTATAGTTGTTTAACTCCTAGACATCTGATGGGAGCATAGCTGCCAACCCTCCCTTTTTTTGCGGGAAACTCCCTTATTCCAATGCCGTTTCCCGCTGCTATCCCAGATTGTTGATATCCCTTAAATTTCCCGGATTTCAAAGGAAGCAGCTCCTCTCCCTCCCTGCCGGCCAGGGAGGCTCCTCAGTTGCGTTGCTCGGCTGCCAATAAGGAGTCTCAGACCGACTGGGGGCGGAGCTTGCATGCCTTGTGCAGCCAGACCCTCACACCCAACCAGACAGACAGCCTGCCTGCCGTCTATGCGCTCTCTCTTTCGCTCACCCGTTCGCGTGCAGCCTCTGAAGCGCGGGGTGGCGAGGCTACTTGGTGCCATTGCACTGCCCTCGCGGCATCCCTTATTTTCAAATCTGAAAGTTCGAAAAAATCCCTTATTTTCAAATCCGAAAGTTGACAGCTATGGATGGGAGGGTGTTCCACAGGGTGGGTGCCACTACCAAGAAGGCCCTCTGCCTGGTTCCCTGTAACTTCACTTCTCACAGTGAGGGAACCACCAGAAGGTCCATGGAACTGGACCTCAGTGTCTGGGCTGGACGATGTGGGTGGAGACACTCCTCCAGGTATGCAGGGCCAAGGTTGTTTAGGGCTTTAAAGGTCAGCACCAACAATGAATTGTGCTCAGAACCATACTGGAAGCCAGTGCAGATCCTTTAGGACTGGTGTTATGGTCCTGGTGGCCACTCCCAGTCACCAGTCTAGCTGCTGTATTTAATGAAACCAGGCATAGGGCCTTCTTGGTAGTGGCGCCCACCCTGTGGAACGCCCTCCCATCAGATGTCAAAGAAATAAACAACTATCTGACATTTAGAAGACATCTGAAGCCAGCCCTGTTTAGGGAAGTTTTTTTATGACTGATGTTTTAATGTATTTTAAATCTTTTGTGGCTGGGGAAATCCAGCCAGATGGGCGGGGTATAAATAATAAATTATTATTATTATGACTATATATAGTGTGATCTTCAAAGTTAATTGTGAGGACTAAAGGTCTCGCCATGAACATGTACACTAGGTCTGAACGTCATTAATGACTCTGACCTTGTTTATGCCGAAACCTGCACTGGCCGTTTGAAATAATAGAATTAAAAATGATAAAGTGGTTTTTCTTTTCAGCAGTTTCTTTTCTTTTAGCTACTCTAGAAACTGAAGGAATGTTTTGCATGTAGTCCAAACAGCACAGAGAAATATAAGAAAGGAGGGGGCTGAATAAATGGACCGTTAATAAGTTAGTATGTTTCCTCTGTCTGAAAGGGGCATTTGAATGAAAAATTCAGGCAAAATATTCACCTAGAAAATATTCAGGCCAAAGGGGCAGGTTATGTTTGTACAAAAAGTCCTTTGTGTTGTTCTCTCCATTGCATGTTCACAACTCCATCATTCCTCCTTTGTCAAAATTGAAAGCAAAACAGGACCTTTTTTTTTTTTTTTTTTTGCTGAGGTGATCCTAGCCAATCATATAGGCAGTGTGATGAACTCACTTCAGCTGGGAGCCAATCAGATTTTGCAATGTTATTATGCCTCCTTCCATTTCTCTGAATGGATAAACAGCATCCCGCCATTTTGAACACCGCCAGCTCCCAAAAATTACAGTTCTCTGCATTTCAGAGAAGCTTTTCATGAAAAGTAACCCTTGTTTCAGCTCAGCCCTTGAGATTAACTACCACTGTCCAGATCTAGGATATTTCCCCCCAGTGCCTTCTATTTTCTCCCCCTCTTTGCTTCACAGTGACATTATTCTTGTTATCTGAGCTGTTGATCAGATTCCGCAGTCCATTCACCCTTATGTTTGTCTGTGTTCTGCTTTTTTTTTTTACCTCTGCTGTTCTTCTGCTTTTCTCTCTCAATGCAACATCCCAGGATGCCTAAAAGCTCTTTGAGTCAACTTCCTTCCCTGAGTTCCCTAACAGGAGACTGACACTAATCTGCTTTGAACAGTGAGAAGGAAGGCACTAATTAAGGAGGGGGTCAAAAGCCTAAAGAGATTGTGTCAGAGATTATCTTCATGCAAGTATTACACATTAATGCTAACATGGACTTTCATGTCATGGTATTGCCACGTCAATAGCATTTACACAAAATATTGAAATTGATCTTTTTTGCTTTCTTTTTTTTTACATTTTACCGTACACCATGTGTGCACTTATTTGTGCAAATATTTAGGAAATCTGCTTCTGAAGGAAGAGAAAAACAATTGAAACAAGCAAAACAAAAGCATTTTCAGCACAGTTCTTAAAAGCAGGAATGTAGGATTGTCTAACAGTGGTTCTCAACTGACATTTGTGGGATGGGGAGGGAAGTAGTGTTCAACCATTTCCCACCCCCCTGCGCTGCCCTAAATCTGTTCTAGACTTCCCTTAAGTAGTTTTGGTGTGGGTATGGGGGTAGCAGAGGGTAATCGCCAAAATTTTCTTTCCTCTCCATTCCACTGATGGAAGCATCAGTGTCAATTGAATGCTACTGTTGGATACAACCCAATATCTCAACCCGTAGGGTTGTATCTAATGTAAATCATACTTAGAGTAGACCCACTGAAATTAATTAACACAACTAACTTACATCTATCAATTCCAATGGGTTTACTTCAAATAGAACTTTGTTGGATACAACTCATAGTCACTAACAGAACAATCCTATGCACAACTACTCAGAAGTTCAACTTACTACAGTTAGACTTACTCTCAGGTATGTGTGTGAAGAATCACAGCCTAAGGCACAAATCCCATGCAAACTTGTCTAGGAGCAAGTCCCATTCAATTCAATATACCAGATAGGACTGCATAGAATTGCATTGTCAGATTCCTATGTGAAGAAGTATAGGGTCTGTATTTGCTCAACTGAATATCTCCCTGGCTTTCCATGTATACAAAGGCATATGAAGAAAAGCAGATTCTTTTGTGGATGTTCTAGAATCTTGAAAATAGAATTTCTGTAGTGTTATAATATATTTGTCTAACACATATGATTGATCACCAAAAGAAATGCCCTTTTTATAATTTGTCCTCAAGTAATGAAAAACAATAGCTGGGGATGTGCGATAGAATCTTTGATCTGATCAAAACAGAATAATTCTGACATTAATGAATGTACTTATACGCTGCCTGCCGTCAAGGAAGACATGAAATATTTAAACCGTCGTTGTGATACCATCGCTAGGCCACTGTAGCCTCTTTTCTAATATTGTCTCCGAGTAAATATAGAGGAAGTTAATGAGATCAAATTACCGAAATGATAAGAACATGCTGGAAATTCCTGCAGTGAAAACCAATTTGTGTTTCTTCCCCTTCCAGAAGAAGGAGGGGCAAGGAGGGGCAAGGAATTTCGAAATGGCAGGCATGTATAGGGAGCTGGGTATGTTTAGCCTGGAGAAGAGAAGGTTAAGGGGTGATATGATAACCATGTTCAAATATATAAAAGGATGTCATATAGAGGAAGGAGAAAAGTTGCTTTCTACTGCTCCTGAGAAGAAGACACGGAGCAATGGATTCAAACTACAAGAAAGAAGATTCCATCTAAACATTAGAAAGAACTTCCTGACAGTAAGAGCTGTTAAACAGTGGAATTTGCTGCCAAGGAGTGTGGTGGAGTCTCCTTCTTTGGAGGTCTTTAAGCAGAGGCTTGACAGCCACCTGTCAGGAATGCTTTGATGGTGTTTCCTGCTTGGCAGCGGGTTGGACTGGATGGCCCTTGTGGTCTCTTCCAACTCTATGATTCTATTATTCTATTGTAGTGGCAAGCTAAATGGAAATGCTGTCCACAGAAGTGGTGGTGCTGAATTCACTAGCTTTTGTAATTTCAAAACTAAAGCATTCCAGGTGGTCACCCGAATTCAAACCACCTTTGCACAGAGTTGAGAGGTACAGCAACTCCTCCTGAACTGGACTTCAGCAACTCCTGCAGCCAAGCTGGCAAATATATTGCTCTGCTTTCCTTTGGACCACACCAGGCTTGTTGTCTGGGCAGCCCAGGACTTCCAGAAACTTGCGCCCTGGAAAGGTCACTTCAGTGCCACTAAGACAGCGGTTTGACTTCACCCCCAGAAGGACACTCCATTGTCTCTCAAGACAGATGGATGCCAACAACCTTATTATTATTATTATTATTATTATTATTATTATTATTATTATTATTTCAGTTGAGAGGCAATGAATTGCATGGTGTGGGGAGAGACAAGTGAGCATTAATGCTTTGTTTCTTAGGTAGGCATGAGGCCACAATCAGCATGTATGCAGTGGTACCTAGGGTTACAGACACCTCGGGTTACAAACACTTCGGGTTACAGACTCCGCTAACCCGGAAGTAGTACCTCGGGTTAAGAACTTTACCTCAGGATGAGAACAGAAATTGCACGACAGCACGGTGGCAGTGGGAGGCCCCATTAGCTAAAGTGGTATCTCAGGTTAAGAACTGTTTCAGGTTAAGAACGGACCTCCAGAATGAATTATGTTTGTAACCAGAGGTACCACTGTAATGGTAAAAAAGTGTCAAGATTTTTCTGTTTTGGACACTCCCCTTATGTCATATGGCCCCCATATGTCATGGGTCATGGGTCAATCTAAATGAAAGCCATGCTTTCTCTTTTATTAAGAGAATTTTGTTTATAAAAAGCTGGCGTGAGAAAAATAAGAAAGAAGGGAAAAAATGAGTGAGAATGAAAAAGAAAAGAAAAAATACATCGCCATGCATTAACATACAGGTGTGTATATTCTTATTATCCTAATACAAACCTGATAAACATGTGATTAACACTAAATCAACCTGACAGCCTAGCAGTTGAAAAGATATGTACTTTTGAGAACCAGCTCCTCCTTGATGCATCTGACCAACTGGTTATTGTCAACTGCCCCTGATCTGGCTGGATAAAAGGCAGGGTGGAAATAAAACTGAATTAAAATGCAGCTCCATATTTTCCATCTACAGAGAAGCTAGTCATTCCGCTAAGTGTCATGGTGCCTCTTGCCATGTAGATAGGGATGACCACCACTGCAAAATAAAAAAATATAAAATTCCAACTCTGCACTGCAATGAATCTGTGCAAACACAGAACTCATCAGCATTATGAACTGACAGAGGTCTGTTCAGGTGTCATCACTGAGGGGGGTGACATCACCCCCCCTGGGACGCTTGCCGCAGGCGGCGCCCCCCTGGGACGCTTGCCCTGCCCCCCAGGTAGCTAGCCCCGCCCCTGGGTGCATAGCATGTGCACCGCTCCAGGTGCCGGAGCAGCTAGCTCTGCCTCTGGATCTGTTCAAAAAGGAAGAAGAAGAAGAAGAAGAAGAAGAAGAGAAGGAGGAGGAGGAGGAGGAGTTTGGATTTGATATCCTGCTTTATCACTACCTGAAGGAGTCTCAAAGCAGCTAACATTCTCCTTTCCTTTCCTCCCCCACAACACTCTGTGAGGTGAGTGGGGCTGAGAGACTTCAAAGAAATGTGACTAGCCCAAGGTCACCCAGCAGCTGCATGTGGAGGAGCGGGGTTGCAAACCCGGTTCACCAGATTACGAGTCTACCGCTCTTAACCACTACACCACACTGGCTCTCAAAGAAATAACTTTATATAAGATTTGTCTATGATGACATGCATCTGCCAGTGACAAATCTGTTCCAGTTTTCATTTAGCAAGATTTATATCCTTCCGAATAATAATATAAATGAATAAGCAGCTTACTATATAAAACAGTACTATAACATATTCATGAAAAATATTGATAATAGACATAATGACATTATCAAAATACAGATAAAACCAACAACTTTAAAACAAGAATACATAATAAAATTACACATCTGGGTAGACTTGCCTAAGCAAATATTTTAGCTGGCATTGGAAACAATGCGACAAAGTTGCCTGCATGATATCAAGGAACAGGGAGTTCCAGAGATTTGGTGCTGCCAAAGGATTGATTCCTTGCAAGTGCAGAGCAAACACCATGTGGGCACTTGTAGAAGTGAGATGATAGGTTTTGCATTGTTACTTTTAACAAAACATTTCAGGAAAAACCACAGGGAACCATGATTCATAACAGCTGGTGTTTGTTCTGAAAGCAACTGGGTGGTGGAATCAGGGTGCAGTTTATGGGGGAGTAAGTCAACAGGAGTTTAAAGTGAGAAAAATACCGGTAAGTTTGTGCCTTCAAGCATCTCACACAGCTACCAAGAATGAATGAATGTAAAGTCAGCTTGACAAAATCTTGGGAGCGCAAGATAAAAACTTCAGTTGATGACCTGTCATAAGAATATTCCTTTCCACAGTAAGATGTTCTTTTGAACCTGATAGAAAGAGATTAAGGTGATGGGTGATGACACATGGATTAAATAGTTGCAGACCTTATTTTTCTGGTCAAATGTATAAAACGCAAAGTCATTTGGAACTTTTAAGTAAAAGTACACGAAGCAATCATTTACATGGCTGAGAACTTGGATCATATTTCATCAAAATTCAGAAACACTCCCACAGTAGATAAGTCTGTTTCTTTTATGTTCTGTGCCAAAGGAAGAACACAGTGCTAAATGAAGAACACAGTTCATCTGAAGTTATTTGAAAAAAGCTACCGTATAAATTTCTGAAACTGTTCCACACAGCAGTCATACAAATTAGCTAATAAGTAGGGCTTCCCCCCTTCACTTTGAACTTACCGGAACTTAGTTCCGGCACCTCTCAGGTGGGCACCATTGCCATTATAAGAGAATGAGTTCCGGCACCTCTTTTTCTAGGAAAATAGCACTGCTAATAAAGTCTTCTCGTGATTTAAATGTATGGTGTAGATGTGGTCAATGAAAGATAAGCACAGCTGTTAAGGAGAAGCATCACTTTCTTCTCCCACGGCTTCCTAGGCAAATGTGAACATATGGTCTATTAAAAAGGCACAGTGTGGATTTGAAGTTTCAGTTCAATAGCAAGCCTGGTTAGGTTTTCAAACTCTGAGTAATATAAATTAAATTGGTCACAAAGTGCAGAATTCCCATTTCTTCCAGGTCCTTAGAGTTTATTATTACTGCACTCTGTCTAGCAGGAAATCATCTTTGAAGCCTTTTGTCAGGACTCCTGCCCCTTGAAACAAAGTTGCTTCGAAGATGTTCATTGGGGAAGATATATATATATATATATATATAAACCCCACACAAAATTGGCTGAAATTAATCCCCTTTTTTACATGATCCTTGGGGTGTCATAGGTGAGATATTATCCATTCATTAACCATAAAGTTAATTGTGTTGCCTTAAAGTGGGGAGCTAATACAATCTTTTATATGCCTGTTGTCTTTGTCCATGGAGTTTTCTTGGCTGGGATACTGGAGTGGCTTGCCAGTTCCTTCTCCAGGTGGATCACGTTTGGTCCAAACTCTCCACTACGACCTGTCCATCTTGACCTGTCCATAGCTTCCCTGAGTAATTCAAGCCCCTTCGCCACGACAAGCCAGTGATCCATGAAGGGGTGCTGGAGGAGACTCTTGAGAGTCCCATGGACTGCAAGAAGATCAAACCTATCCATTCTTAAAGAAATCAGCCCTGAGTGCTCACTAGAAGGACAGATCCTGAGGTTAAGGCTCCAGTACTTTGGCCACCTCATGAGAAGAGAAGACTCCCTAGAAAAGACCCTGATGTTGGGAAAGATGGAGGGCACAAGGAGAAGGGGACGGCAGAGGATGAGATGGTTGGACAGTGTTCTCGAAGCTACTAACATGAGTTTGGCCAAACTGCGAGAGGCAGTGAAGGATAGGCGTGCCTGGCATGCTCTGGTCCATGGGGTCACGGAGAGTCGGACACGACTGAACGACTGAACAACAACAATACAATAGGGTAAGATTTAAATAAAATTATTGGTATAGTTAATGATGACAACACCAATGTTCCTCAGTCCTTGTTGGAGCATCTGTCCTTTCAAGTGCTATTTACTCTTTCCACTTGGCTTTACATCTAATTTCTTATCTATCATAGTTCCTGGTTATGTCTCACCTCTGATATTTGTTTAAAATGTTGGCTCTAATCTCAGTTCACCCCTTTTCTGCATCACTTTGCCATATTTAAAGTTCGCACGAAAATTCAAAATGTGTGTATTTCTCAAAGCACATGCAATTTTGTATACAATTTTGCCCAGCCTATTATTTCTCCAAGCAATTTATCCAAATACAATGCAGTTTTGTGTGCTATTTTCTGCATTTTGGGTGCACACTCTTTGCTTGGAGAACTGCTTCACAAAATTTGGAGAAATACACTTTAGCTGTGCTTCAGCTTGCTTATTGGTTCAGAAAGTGTGAACCATTAAATGTAAACCCAAATAATTTCCCTCCCCACATTGCTAAAGGTAATCCCGTATTACTGATCATATTACAAGATGGGAAAGTGCTGAGGCCGAGAGAGAGATTGGCTCGGCGAAGGCAGTTTATGGAATAAAGAGATTTGAAGTGATCACTTCTCCATTTGCACCTGATTCCTTTAGGCACAACTCTATACCATCTGTCATTTATCTCCATCCAATCATGTTTCAGCCACTGAGTTCTGGCCCCTCCTCTTCCTTTTCCTCCTCAGCTGCCCAACTGGGAAAGCTGAGCGTGTGAAAAGTCGTAAGCGTTAATGCTTATTGACAGATCATTTGATTGAACATGAAGCCATAATTGAACAGAAGCTCACAACAGCTGTATAGTGTGTATTTGTGCGTATGTGCCCATCCACTGGTATCACTGCACATTCAACTTCAGTGCATCAGCATCCAGCAAAACAAAACAGAAAAGGAATCAACATAAATTATGGACAAATTCCAAACCGTTTGAGAAAATCATCTTTCACGACTTGTTTCGAAAGAAGCGTTTCCCTGCCCCCACCTCTCCCTTTATTCTCTGTGGTGGACTTTTCAAACATTCTGTTTTCTGTGATCCTTCTCAGTAAAAATGCAAGGAGGCATTTTAAATAAAACATGATTTCTGCCACGATTGGCTCTCCGAGATAAAGTGTTTTCCGCGAAGAGAGAGGCTACACAATGACAGTTGAACCTCCCGAGTCACAAAGGAGACGTGCAGCACTCTGCGAGGCAGGCAGTCCCTGATGAAAAAGAAAAGATTGATATCCTTCCTGACTCCAGTGCTCTGAACCCTTCAGGTATTATAGGGATGAGACTCATAGTAACTTACTTCAGCCGCGTTTGGAATGACCTAGACGCTATCTGCTAGTCTGATAGAACAAGCCATGATGCCAGGATTCTAACAGCAGCCAGCATTGCAGCAGAATTTCAATTAGTCAGGTGACAATCAACTGCAGCCCCCGAGGAATGAGCGACTGGATCAGATGTAGGGGAGCCCTTTAGCACTGGCCCAGAAAGCTTAATTGTGACACCAGTTACACTGATGGGCAGTGTGCTCTGTCACCACTTGGGGTAAATTCTTATATATTTTTGATTTTCCATCGCTGAATTTTTATTTCAAAGATACGGCTCTGCCGGACTGTAAATCGCTGAGTGTGATTTAGTTACTCTGCATGCCTGTAAACAAAAGAACGAGGAGAAATGCACTAGGACTTGACAAAACAGATCCGGAGGCAGGAGACTCATACATGCTGCCTTTTCTTCTTTGAAAACTCAAAGCAATCATTTTGGTTTTTTTATAGCATAGAAACTCTTGGATTTTGGTTATGCATTTAGTACTTGGGGTCTCTTTGGGGGCTTGCATTTGCCCTTTGCTTCTCCATAGGGTTTAACTCCATCTATCCTGGAGAGTTTATTCATTTGCCGGCCATGTGTCAGGGAGAAATTCAACCGGTAGAGCTTTACTCATCCCTGTATTTGTATGGAAGGGAAAACTGCAGTTGTGTTCAGTCTCTTCCTGCAGTGTTTGGACCCTCTGGGAAGGAGCACTGAAAAGCAAACTTAGGATGTAGGACTCGAACCAATGGCTTCGAGCTACAAGAAAGGAGATTCCAGCTAAACACCAGGAAAAAAACTTTCTGACAGTGAGAGCTGTCTGACTGTGGAACGGTCTCCCTCGGGAGGTTGTGGACTCTCCTTCCTTAGAAGTTTGAAAGCAGAAATTGGATGGCTATCTGTCATGGATGCTTTTGCTGAGATTCCTGCATTGCAGGGGGTTGGACTGGATGACCCTTGGGGTCCATTTCAGCTATAGTTCTATGGTTCTATTGATAACTCAGGCTGATACTCTAAGTAAGGATGCATGAAACCTTGGCACTTGCTTTAGTGCAGGCATAGGCAACCATCGGTCCTCCAGATGTTTTGGCCTACAACTCCCATGATCCCTAGCTAACAGGACCAGTGGTCAGGGATGCAGGGAATTGTAGTCTCAAAACATCTGGAGGGCCGAAGGTTGCCTATGGCTGCTTTAAAGGTAAAGGGACCCCTGACCGTTAGGTACAGTCGTGGATGACTCTGGGGTTGCAGCGCTCATCTTGCTTTTCTGGCCACGCCGGCGTTTGTCCGCAGACAGTTTTTCCGGGTCATGACTAAGCCGCTTCTGGCAAAACCAGAGCAGTGCACGGAAACGCCATTTACCTTCCCACCGGAGCGGTACCTATTTACCTACTTGCACTTTGACGTGCTTGCGAACTGCTAGGTTGGCAGGAGCTGGGACTGAGCAACGGGAGCTCACCCCATCGCGGGGACTCGAACCGCTGACCTTCTGATTGGCAAGCCCTAGGCTCTGGGGTTTAACCCACAGCGCCACCCGCGTCCCGCATGCCTGCTTTAGTGGATGCCTTTACCTCCAAAATGTTATTGCATTCACCTTCAAGAGCAGATTGCAGTCTTCACAAGGGTACATAGGATGTTCTGGATGGATAGTTATTTTGCACGATAGTGATTGTTGTTTATTGCATCCTGGTGTTATTTTGCATTCCCCACCCCTACCCCTTGAAAGACACACTGAAATAAGAGCTTGTACTTTTCACACAGGGGCACACATCCTTCCCACTATTAAAACTTTAGAAAATTGCATAGGGAGAGATCCTTCCTCTTTAAAGATGACAAGCTAGCAATTTCACAATGCCCTGCTATTGCTGGTCTTTGTCCTCCAACAAGGCTTGCATTATAAAAGGTGCCAACAATCCCTGTTACTGCTTCCTCCCTCCCCACCCCAACAGATCTGCAATAACCTTTCAGATCTGTGCTCAGGAGGTGTATTCACAGCTGCAAAACCACAGCAGTGATTTTCACCCCTCAAAACAAACCCAAACACACAACGCTATCACAAATATTTGTTATATCCCTAATCCAAGACAAACATACTGGGAACTCTGCATGGGTTCAGTAAACTCATACAATGAATCTGTTGCTAGATTTTAATGCTTTAGATAGCAGGTGAGGTTAATGCACAGCCTTCTAGCTAACCTGTTGTTGGTTTTTTTTAATGTGCAGGAAGGTGTTTCCTTGTGAGTTTTTTCTCCAAAGAAAATGCAGGGAAGTTTAAATCTTTATAATGCCCACCATCTGAACTGTACACATGGAAAAGGTTCAAAGAATACACTCTCCTGTGCCCTTAAAAATACCTCCCAGTTGTCACCTTTTATTTATTTAGTTCTCCCACCTGTGTGAGCTGTTGGATGGTGACAAAGGTCCCTTACCCTGGGCCGATGGAGACACCATGTCCCCAGTCACAAAGCTCAGACCCAAGAGATTTGGGCAGAGGCTCACATGGCTTGGAGGATCAAACAGTCCCTTTCCCTGGTTCCACAAGATTCAAAATGAGAATTATTTGAGGAAGTAGTGGCAAGCACTCATCCTGAACATGTGGCATGAAGCCATTGGGTATGTTCCCCTCTTGTTTCCCATCTCTTCACAGTGAGACAAGGGCAGCCACCATTCTCACGGGCCCTTTTCCCACGTGAATGAGATGGCGGTGCCCTGAGACCTAGACTGCATGGCTGGCTTGGAAGTGGTTCTGCTCCATGCAGCTAGTCACTTACTTGTTTTTGATGGCTTATGGCAGGGGTCAGCAAACTTTTTCAGCAGGGAGCCGGTCCACTGTCCCTCAGACCTTGTGGGGGGGCCCGGACTATTTTTTTGGGGGGGGGGATGAACAAATTCCTATGCCCCACAAATAACCCAGAGATGCATGTTAAATAAAAGGACTCATTCTACTCATGTAAAAACACGCCGATTCCTGGACCGTCCGTGGGCCGGATTTAGAAGGCGATTGGGCTGGATCTGGCCCCCGGGCCTTAGTTTGCCTACCCATGGCTTATGGTATCTTCCTGTAACCTTACTGCCGTACTGCCTCATGACCTTCTCCAAGAGAGAACCATAGATGAGGCAATGGCCCTGTGACATGCCTTTCTCTTTCCTCCTCTCTAATTCTGCCATCCTGCTTGCCCCCTTCTCTCTACCATGAGTAGGGGGGTATGCCAGGCCACCTCTTTTTGCAGTTTCAGGATGATTGCCACCTAATAAGCACAGTGCCACCCACACGCCCAAGTGTTTGTTCATCTTGGGGCTCAGGCATGAGGATCAGGAGACGGCTGTTCAAAATATGGCAAACCTTCCTCCCCCCTTCCTTTGGCATTTCTCCTCACAGGGAACAGCGAAATGGCAGCACTGCCATAAATACACCTCTGTTGCTGTTAAGTGTGTGAAGGGGATAATGAGTTGGATGGGTTTCCAGGGCCACACCGCTAGCTCCATCCTAACATCATGCAAATTTTCCAACCCCATCCATCCATGTGCACCCATTAGGCATAGATTTTCCCTAGATGGGAATATTATATGTGGGGAACTGGAACTCTGGTCATTCAAGGTTCCAGTTCCTGCAAAAGCCTGCATCAGGGTTGGCAAGGTTTACCTCGCCTGGGCTGGTTCACTCCAGCGGAGATCCCTCCGTGGGCCGGATCACGTGATTTCCAGCGCCTGTGCCTGTGCAGATGCAATTTCTGGCATCTGCGCATGTGCAGACTCGATTTCTGGCGCCGCAGAAGCAAGTCCCCATGACGCGCTGTGCTGATTTAGTGCAGCGCGCAGGGACTCACCAAGCGGGCGGCTCGGTTTGGGGGCATCTCAGGGGCTGGTTATCCGACCCCTGTGGGCCGCTTGTGGCCCGTGGGCCTTAGGTTGCCGACCCCTGGCCTACATTCATAGATGGTACATAGACTTCCTCAGCCCAAATGCAGATGCCGGGGGCAGGGAAACTGCATGCCATCGTCTGGCACAAGCCAGAGACAATCCTTTCGGTGCTGTTTTGCCCCTTTCTATTAGTGATTCACCTGTTTCTCTTATGCCACATATGCCTTTCCCCTCTTGTTATACCTCTCCTTCAGTGATCTTGATCTGGGGTTGGTTGAGTCCTTCTGACACCACAACAAGCAGCATTCCTCATAAAGGAAGTTGCTGGTTTGAACTGCATGCATAGTCTTAGGCTGATGGAATGATGGATGTGCGGGAGGGCTGTGTTGTGGCGGCAAGAATTTCTGAACATGTGCACCAATTCAAAAAGAGGATGTGGGCTGTAAATGTTCTCTCCAAATGATCTCTCCCATAAAAGACCATGAAATGCAATGTTTGTCAAAGGGAATGAATGAACACATTTGTCTTGTGATTTATTTTATTTTATTTTTAAATAAAAAGCAACTCTAAATCCAACCAATTTTCAGCGATCCGCATGACATAAATTTGAACTGGTGCAGTGAAGCAAGTAAGCAAATATTTTAAAATCACTCATGAAAGGAAATGATTAGACGCAAATTGAAAAAAGGTTCCTATTTGAGCTACCTTCAGCATTCGTAAATGTTTCTGTAATGAGCCTGAAGCACCTAATTGGATCAGACTTATGGTCCATCTAATTCTGTGTCCCACTTTCCACCACAGCTTTCCCTGTTTTTTAGTTCTTTTGATTACAGGGACTCCAGCTAGCTACTCGGACTAATGGCTTTTTCTAGACTTCTCTCCACAACTTTGTCCATCTCCTCCTCCTCCTCCTCCTCCTCCTCCTCCTCCTCCTCCTCCTCATTGCCAAACTGTTCTCCGCCCCCTTTAAACAATGCAATAAGGCTTCAGGTGGCAATCCAGGACTGCCTCAAACCTAATCTGGTCGAATCCCAGATCAGCCCATATTTTTGCAATCTGGCTTGGGATCAAAGATCCGGCCAGATCCAGCGAAAGCCCTTTTACACCCCATCTTTCCATTATATGTTGCATTCATAGCCAATCTGATCACTGCAAAGTCTAAATTGAGATAATTCGGCTGAGTTAAAAATAAATAAACCATGTCAATCTATCCATGCATTAAAATGTTTTGGAAACTGGTGCTGTTGTTAGGTTTTGTTTCTTGGAGATTTCTCACGCTTGCTTAATGAGAAATTATAAATTATGAATGCAATGCTCCATGGTCACATTTGAATTATTTCCTTTTTTTCCCTTGTACTAATTATTAGGATGACAATAGGTCATGTTGTTCCATTTTGTGTTCTCATGGCAATTGATCAGAGGAACACAGCAGAGTTTTGGACTGTCAGTGCTTAAGTGTCTCTCTTCTCGTGTAAAAGAGGTAGATCCTCTTATTCAGATTCCGTGAATTTGTTCACTGGTTATTTCCATTCTCATTGCCTTATAATAGCAGTAACTTGCATGGGGAGGATAGAAAGATTAGATTTAGTCTGCAATCCTTGTTAAATGTGATGTGTAAACACCTCTAATGAGATTGACCTCAGAGTGGATGATCTGTTATTGGCATCAGAGAGGTGTTTTCCCATGACCTGTCATTAGATGGAATATGATCAAACTGACTTTCTCCAGTCAGGATCCTGGCAACTTTCTGAATGCTTTTCAAGGGCAGAATGCATTACACTAGCATAATCTCTAGGTAACAACTACTAAAATTACTGTTTTAACATGCAAATCTTTTTTTCCCCTTATTATTATAAATTGTGTGACCAGGCTGCAACAGCCCCGGCCCCCAGGGACCACAAGAAAGGAATAAAGACTCTGACAACATGTTATGGAATTAAATTAGGCCACAACTTTATTAAACTTCTGAATGTAGGAAGATCTTGGCTTAGGCCTTGGGCATGTATCCCTCCCAGCCCCCTCCCCAGCTGGGGGAACTGGGGAACATCAGGGCAAATGGGATATGGGGGTGCACTGCGAGACGTATGTGTAGCAGGCAGCCGACCCCATATCCCCGCACGCAGGGTAGTTCACTGACAGCCTTTCGGTGTATGGCCAGTGACACCCATTATATAACCCCTTTAAGAGGGGACCCTGGAATCGATGCCGTAGGGGGGTGAGTCACCACTTCACACCCTTCCCCCCCATTATAGGGGAAAAAAGACTAAAGTATTCCACCCAAGGCCATAAACCGCCAAAGTTGTGACAAATTACTACGGGGAAGACAAAACCTGCCAATGCAGGAAAATGTCTTCCTGGTCCTTCAACAGCAACCAGTCAAAGACTGCAGCAGCGCCCGTTAATCAGGAAGAAAAAGTTAACCTGCAAACAAGAAAACATTAAACTAAGAGAGGGTAGGGAGGGTGAATCTCCTAAGCTGACTGCCTAGCTACTGTCGGCTCCACCCCCTATATATAAATGGGACTGGCCCCACCTCCCAGCAATGAAACTTGACTACAGAGGCTGGGCGTGAACCTCCAAATAATAACACTGAGAGGCAGGCCAGCCCCTGTTTGCCATTAAGTTCCCTGGGAACTGTAGCGCCGTGCGTGATCCTGCAAAGGGCACCCACAATGTAACGTGTGAGTGCTCATTGTCTTTAAATAATGCACTAGCGTAGCTTCTGGCTTACTTTGGGTGCCCCCTGACACCAGGGCATTTCTTCTGCCTCTAGGGAATACATTTTGCAGCTTTGATAATGCTAAAAAGAAAGTAAGAAGAGCTTATGATTCAGGGAGCATTCATCAAACCTCTAGCTAAGATCCATTTCTGCAAGCATCAATCAATTTTGTTCTAAAACACACATTCTGAAAAACTTGGCAGCTGAAAGACGACTTTTTTTATACTGTGGAAATTTGTATAAAGTCATCTCATCCAATCTTTAAAAAAAATATTTCTCTGCAGGTGCTGTGCTTTCATCGATATTGGAAGAATTGTTACATGCAAATAGCATCAAGCCTAGATTATAAACTCCCGCATAGCCCAACTGGGAGGCTACCATCTACTTGGAAGCCTATAATTTCTCCAGATAACTGCAGAACATTAACCTGTGTGTGTTTCTTTCAGTTTGGGAAATGGGCATGCAGGGTGTTCGAAATGATTTGGCTCTGGAGATTCAGCTGTTTGAAAGAACATACTCTGCTTGTTTTGAACCACACACAGCTATATCATAAGCAACATTCTACTTGGAACTTTGTCAACAGTGCAGAATAGTCAGGAATCGGAGAATAGGAGGACTTGCTCTCTTAAATGGGTTCCGATGCAAACAGGGGTGCCAACTTGAATAAAATATTACAGGGGCCTAGGTAAACTCCGCCCCGCAGAATCGATCACATGACATGGCACATGCATACCATTTGAATGACAATGTCCACAAACTGGGGAAGGGGCTGACCCTCTCAAATATTTTAGGGGGATCCCTAGGCGTTGGCTCCTTTGGTTGCAAAATATGGACTTGAATCTGCAAGTTGTTGGGAACGCTGTTCTGCTCCTTGAGGTGCTAACTGTTCTTTCTGGAAAACTTCCATTAGCTACTCTCGTTGCTGCATCCTGGGTTGTACCAGGATATGGGTAGATAAATGCCCAGAGTAAAATGCTCCTTCACTGTCAGTCTCACGTGTAAGCTCTGTAAGTAATGAAATAGTATAACTTTTTAAAAATATGTTAAATCCTCCTCTTCGTTCACATTTTTTCCCCCATATTTGAGCACAAAGGGAAAAAAGAAAAGACGCCTTTGATTATTTCAGAAATTGAATTGGACATTTTGCCGCTCTGAAACAATATGCAGCCTTTACATTTTTAAAAGCCTCATCCTATATATGTATAACTGCAGTATTGGCAAAGAATTCTATTTTATTGTGCAGTGAAGGATTCTTCCCGCTGACAAAGTGAAGGAACAATTAATTTCACTACTAATAGCATATTCTAAATTCTGTTCCAGCTGAGCCACTCCGAAATAGCTCATTCTCATCAGGTGTTAAGTGCTCATCCTTCTTGAATTGTCAGCTGGCATATGGTGGGATATGCATCACCGAAATACCTGAATACTCAGTTGAAAGGCGTCTTTTATCAGGTTCTCACATGAATATTTTCTTCATGGAAGACTTAAGAAACTCTACTCATTTGGCCCTGCTTTTCAGCTCAAGTTTTTTCCACTAGAATTTTAATTTGGAAGCACACTGTCCAAAGTTGGCAGAGGTGCAAAGAGAGTTCAAAGAGCTCCCGTTGCGGTGGGGGCATTACAAGGCACTTCCTGGTTTGGGGGTGGGGCTTACTGGCCGCAGGTTGCTGACCCAAGCTGTTGCTGGGTCAACTTGCATGTAGCAAGTTTTGACGGACAGTCCAGCGTCCTTTATAAGGAAGCCACCCAGAGTGAGGTAAGCACTCTGGCTGGAGCTTTGGATCTCCCACCCTCCCCTCCCTGGTATAGGATGGTGCTTGACCTTGCTGTGCCGGTCAGGGGTCGCCTCTATTGAGGGGCCTGGTAGGAATTTTGTCCAAGTGGCGCAATTGGCTCTTGCCACTTGGTTTTTGCCTACTATACAGCAAATAGTCACAACTTGTAAGGTTGGCGGTTAGGCATTGGTTCAGTGGTATGGGTGGGCAAGGCCCACCCAGAAGTGATGTCGGAGTTGGGAATTCCGTTAAAGGAAGCCAGGGGCTCCACATTGCCAGTCCGGGCCCGGTGGGCTGCAGGGCCAAGCAGGAGCCCCTGTGGACCCCTGGGGAGGGGGAGGCGCTGATTTCACCAGCCTCCCTTAACTCTCCCCAGCTAATGGTTTCCCTTCGCTGACAAGTGGTCAGCTCTGTCCAGTGGGACAGATAGTCTTGCTGACTAGGGTCAGCCCTGTCCAGGAGGACGGTTTGGAACCAATGCCTACGCAACCACTCACGTGTTTTGTATTCAATAAAGTTGTGGCCAAAATATGCCCATAAACCCAAACCAAAATTGATGTTTCCGATGTGAGTTATTTGGTGGGAGTGATTGGGTGCCCTACACACGCAAAGATACCAAATCTTGACTTGTTGCTTCTTTTTGCTACATTGACTTTGGCCGGGACTTTCCATTCTTATGAATCCAAGCATTGTCTCTAAGAAGAGTGAAGGGGAAGCAGTCAATGCCTGGATCAGCTTCAGGTAGGTAGCCGTGTTGGTCTGCCATAGTCAAAACAAAATAAAAAAATTCCTTCCAGTAGCACCTTAGAGACCAACTAAGTTTGTTCTTGGTATGAGCTTTCGTGTGCATGCACACTTCTTCAGATACACTGAAACAGAAGTCACCAGACCCTTATATATAGTGAGAGGGTGGGAGGGGTATTACTCAGAAGGGTGGTGGGAATGGATCAGCTTGAAATAGAGAGGGTAGAGTTTCAAACAAAGTGAACGATTCATCTGCAGTTCGTACAAAAGGGATGGAGGAAGGAAAAGTCATCACTTGCCAACTTTTAAATTTATGTTTCATGGCTTAGAATTAAGGTCACAGCAAATTTCCATCCTGTTCAAGAATGCAAGAAAGTGTATTGGTAGTGATGTGTTGTATCCATGTGATATTCCTTGATGAAAGACACTTTGATCCAGTAGAACCTTTGGTCAGTGGAAGAGGAATAGGGACGGTATCTGGTGATTCCTCATCACCTCTTTAGCTCCCCACAGCATTTCACATGCTATTCCAAAGGGTCCTCCAACACTTTGGAGAAGATCTGAAGTCATGCAGTAGCTGTCAATTCAATTGCAAAATAAGCTTGGGACGTGTTGAAATTTCTGGAGAAAAATTTTCTGACACATTTTTGAACATTTTCTTTTTTTTAGTTCCTCCAGAAAAGTTGGAGAAATCCACAATGGAGAATATTCCATTAAATGTTCTCTGCAATTTTGCCACCCTTGAATCCAGTGCTTACATTGTTTCATATTATTTCAATAATGTGGCCGTGGGTTCAACTCATTTCAAATCTCCTCTCTTATCACATCACTTCCTTCATCCACCACTACGAACTAATCAAGTTTCAATTCCATATTAAATGAGCCAACATTTCTCAAGACAGTAAGGGTTTGTTTGTTTGTTTTAATAGAAATTCTGTTAAAAAATCCTCCTGCCACAAATATTTAGCAAACTGTCCATCACCAGAGAGGGAACACGTTTTCCTTTGATCAGATCAAACTCTAATTATACCAAATGTCCAACATTATGTTTAAATTCTCTCTGGTTTTAGTTTGTTGTTGCTGTTTTAGCAATTGTCTTTCTGTACATGAATCAATTTGAAGTATTGCCCTAGAAAAAGACTGATATTTTTATTTAAGGCTTATCAAGCTCTTAATGCATTCAGGTCACAGTTAATAGTGTTTCAGCAGCCATCCACCTAATGAAAGAGTCTCCAAAGTCCCTCTATTATATCATGTGAGTGATATAATCTATGCAGACCTTCAGACTCAGGGCTAAAGTCTGTGACTGATAAGTAACACATGCTTTACATCAGTTGATTATGAATGCCAGATTACCTTCCTGATTGTTTTCTTCTTCTTTAATTACATAAAGCCATGAAGAATCAAAAGATGATTGTAGCATGTTGAACGAAGCAATAGTAGTAATTACTATCATTTGGGTTTTAATGTGACATATTTGGAATAATTATTTGCAAAAGCTGCATAGCTGAAGTAAGAAAGGCAAGGTTATTTCACTTTTATGTAAATTACAAGTGGATTAGAGAGCTGCAAATGCAGAGATGCCGAATGAGGGGCAAGGTCTGTTAAGAGCAGATAGACCTCCTTCCAACAGGGGGAGCTACGGCAAAAATCTCATATTAAGATTTGCAAAATAGGTCAGGAAACTGAGGGAGGATATAAAAGTCAGCAGAGTCTGTAGCATGCCCAACTTTAAAAGTCCGACCTGGATGATGGGAACAAACCTGTATGCTGACCGTTCAGGGCACTGTTAAAATAGGTGTGTTAAAAGGAATATGTTGCATGCAGAAAAAGGAAAAGCTTCACACATGATGCAATAATACACATGCATTCCATAGGATGGACACAGAGCTCAATGAATCCTTCTTGCCCTCCTCCAGCTGACACTCTACTGCACACATCACACCAGCCATCATTTCCAACAGGAGACCACAAGTTGCTCCTGTCAGGAGCCTATAATATGCAACTTGTCCCTCAAGTGTGGAGAGCACTGTCCTGCTTGCAGGCTTCCCAAAGTTATTTGGTTGGCCACTATGAGGGGAAAAAATGCTAGACTCTATAGGCCAGGCTCCCCCAAACTCGGCCCTCCAGCTGTTTTGGAACTACAGCTCCCATCATCCCTAGCTAACAGGACCAGTGGTCAGGGATGATGGGAATTGTAGTCCAAAAACAGCTGGAGGGCCGAGTTTCGGGATGCCTGCGACAGGCCTTTGGCCTGATCTACTACGGCTCTTTTCTCTTAAAATTTATTTGCTAGAAGATAATTCCATACAATTCTGGGCTTTCAGGATGAAACACACTGCTTTCTTCTTGATTAAAGTGCAACTCTCTGTATGCCCAGATGAGCATTTCTCTGAAAGTTCAGCTAAATGTCATTTCATTGTACGTATGAAAAATCTTTTGTTTCCATCAACATATTTTCATTTCATGTTGGTGGAGATATAAGGCTTACCTTGGCTTTCCATATTTATGTACATCTCAATAACTTCCCTTGGCAAGTAGGGACCATCTAATCAACAGATGGTAGACATTAATGCCTCCATTCTCTATATATTTGAGCAAGCTCAATTCAATGTTACTTCTTCTGGAGTTAATGTGTAAACTGGGTATCTGAATCATTTGGTACAGTAGTACTTATTTAGGGCAGTGTTTCTCAACCTTTTCTGGGCAAAGGCACACTTGTTTCATGAAAAAAATCTCGAGGCACACCACCATTAGAAGGGGTCCCAAGGATCATCCAAACCAACCCCCTGCAGTGCAGGAATCTCAAAACACCGCCTCCCTCACAATTTGAAACCATACCAGAGACCCTGCTTAGCTTTGCAAATGTGCCAGCAGTCAGTTGTTTAGTCCCAGGCTAGAACCTGCGGACTTCAGCATCGCCCAGCCCTGCAAATTGCCAGTCGATAAAGGAGAGCTGTTCCCGGCTCATGTGCAGAGCGCTGTTCAATTCCCACCCAGGTCTCGCGAGGGAGCTGCGGACACTTTCGGGGATTATAGGGGTTACAGAAAAGGGATCTCCCACTCCCTTAGAAACAACCCTCCGTTCTGTTATCTACCCCGCCTGCCCGGTGCCCGATCCTTTTCTCTCCCCAGGATCTATAATTTAAAGTTCTCCTTGATGGGCCGAATAGCAGTTATAAAAATGAATGTGCTGCCGAAAATGTTATTTTTATTTCAGGCGATACCAATTATAGACAAGATGGAACCATTCAGAAGGTGGCAGAGAGCCATATCAAAGTTTGTCTGGCAGGGGAAAAAACCTTGAATAAAATTTAAGATATTAACGGATGATAAGAAAAGAAGAGGATTCTCCCTGCCGGAATTAAGCATCTATTATGAAGCAGCGGCTTTCTGCTGGCTGAAGGATTGGTTCCTGTTGGAGAATACAGATGTACTCGACCTGGAAGGACATGACAACAGATTTGGATGGCATGCATACTTGTGGTATGACAAGATTAAGGCACATCAAGGCTTCAAGACACACATAATTAGGAAGGCTCTTTATAGAGTCTGGATGAAATACAAAGATTTGATGGAAAGAAAAACGCCCAGATGGTTGTCGCCGTTAGAAGCAAAGGCCCACAAAATGATCAACATGGAAAGGGACTGGCCAAGGTACTCGGAGATTATAATCCAAGAAGGAGATCAAATCAGGTTGAAACCCTATGAACAATTGAGAGGAAAGATCCAAAATTGGTTACAATATCATCAAATTAATGAATTATTTAAGATGGACAAAAAGTTAGGCTTTCAAATTGAAAAGTGAAAATTGGAAACAGAGCTATTAGAACCCAATACAAAAAATTTGTCAAGAATGTCTAATTTGCTGCTGGAGTGGCATACGCAAGACGAATTGGTAAAATCTGCAATGATAGACTGGGTGAAGGATGTTGGACACAATATTATGATGGCTGACTGGGAAAGACTATGGAAGACCGGAATAAAATTCACCGCTTGTAATCTGCTAAGAGAGAACATCATGAAAATGATATATAGATGGTATTTGACCCCAGTAAAGCTAGCTAAAATCTATCATTTGCAGGATAACAAGTGTTGGAAGTGTGAAACCACTGAAGGAACATTTTATCATATGTGGTGGACATGCCCAAAGCTGAAGGTCTTCTGGGAAATGATTTATAACGAATTGAAGAAAGTGTTTAAAAACACTTTTGTAAAGAAGCCAGAGGCCTTCTTGCTAGGGATGATCCACCACGAGCTACCAAGAGAGGATCACACATTCTTTATGTATGCCACAACAGCAGCAAGAATTTTGATTGCAAAATATTGGAAGACAAAGGACTTAACGACTTTAGATGAATGGCAGATGAAACTGATGGAGTATATGGAACTCGCTGAACTGACCGGGAGACTTCGCGACCAGAGGGAGGATGCAGTGGAAGAAGAATGGAGAAAATTTAAAGATTATCTTAGAAAATATTATAAAGTATAGAAAGGATGTTGAAGTTGAAATAGTATTACAGATTAGAACTAGACTAATCGAAAAGTAGAAGTATAGATAGATTGTATAAATGTTTTTTAATATGAAGTTAAGATTAAGAGAAGATAATAAATGATAGGATTAGGAATATAAGGAAATGATAAGTATTAGATGAAATGGAATATAAAGATAGAAAGTTAAAGTGTCAAAGATAGAGAAGTATAAATATAAAGGAGTAAGGAAATTGCCAATAGAATTAAAATAAGATATTGAACACAGAGGGAAAGGTAGGAGGAAGCCACGAATAGAATAGTTTGATGTATTTTGTGTGGTATTTGTTATGTTAGTTTTGTTTGTTTGTTGATGTTTGTTTATTTGTTTATTTTAAATGTGTAAAATTAATAAATATTATTTGGAAAGAAAAAAAAAGGATCTACCTCCGCGGGCGCCCGCTTGCCGACGCTGCTGCTGCTGCTGCTGCTCCCGCCGCACCCGAGAGGCCGTTTCCTGGCGCGCGCCTCCGGCCCGGCTCCGCTTGGGGGCGACGGGGCTGAGGGAGTGCCCTTCCCCACCAGGGCCTTCGGGAACTCGGCTGCCTTTGGTCCGCGCAGAGGCGGCTGGCCACGGCTGCAATGCGCGACCTGGCCGGGCTCTCCTCGCCGCCGCCACCCCCGCAACCTCCTCCACCTTCTTCTTGCCAGGGAGGGAAGCAGCAGCAGCAGCGTTGGCGAGCGAGCGAGTGTGCGTGTTGGGGGCGCGCGCGGCGGTTTATTCCCCTCGCTGTGTGAAGCGCCCGCCAAAGCCCCTCGCGCTGAAGCAGCAGCCGCTGCCAGGCCCGGGCGAGGCCGGGTTCGCCTCCCTCGCGGGATCACACGGCACACCAGGCAACATCTCGCGGCACAGTAGTGTGCCGCGGAACAGCGGTTGAGAAACACTGATTTAGGGAATAGGAATGACATCTGTACATTAACAAATAAAGCAGGACCCCTCCCCCCCTCTCTCATCCTTGGTGTTGTATTTTCTCATCCATTCAGAAGCACTTTTGGAACATTCTTCTAGTCATCTAAATTTATCAGCCTCCCCCGTGACAATCTGCTGGCGCTGATTCATCCTGCTATGCCTAGTCATACAACAATTATACCTGATAATAGAATTCAATCTTCTCATAGACTTAATAGAGGAGATGCATACATCGTTCTTTTTTATCAGACCAACTCCTGAGTCACATCTGATTTATTTTGGGCACCGGGTGTACTACTTCCTGTCTCTTTGTACTTCTGCAAAGAGAACACATTGAGGAAAAACTCTTTCAAGCTATTAAGAGGCCCAAGACTTTACCCAAGAAAAATGGATTTTCAGAAAGCTACAATTGGATCATTCTTGGCACGTGCACAACTTATGAATGAACTTTACATTCATTGATATTTAACTGCATTAATAAGTGATTATTCAGTTGTATTTGACTGTTCACATTAATTCCTTTCACAAACACATACCTTTGTGATTAAGGTACAAAGATTTTGCCCCTGATCTCCAAGGGTCCCTGTACCCATAAGGGCAGATCTTGACTCGGCACTAATGGAATGGTCTATTCAGAGAGGAACAAACATACTGTTTTGTACAG
This sequence comes from Darevskia armeniaca, assembly GCA_034641395.1. NCBI lineage: Eukaryota > Metazoa > Chordata > Lepidosauria > Squamata > Lacertidae > Darevskia > Darevskia armeniaca. The sequence continues at coordinate 58,204 of JAWWNF010000371.1, forward strand.
CTTTGCCTCACAAAGGTACCTGAGTATTTTACAAGAATGAAATGGAGAAGCAGGACAATGAAAAAATAGCATCTCATTCTAAGAATGACTGGAATGACACCATCCAGATAGCAGGGGTGCCCTCTTGTATTGACCAATGACTATTGCAACGAGAGAGCGCTTTTCAATACGTATATGGATAGAGCAGGTGAAGCAATGGGCAAATCAGTCTCTCTCCAGTCCAAGTCACTTTCACACATGTTTTGACTATAATTGCGTTTCATCACCTTTTCACATGAGTCTGCAATTATCATTTCTTTTTCTTTTTTTTAAATGCATCGAAATCTGCATTTAAAATCCTAAACATACCTTGATATATATATAGAGAGAGAGAGAGAGAGAAAGAGAGCAAACCAAGGACTACATAAAAGAATACAGGAAGTGTGAAAGCCAATGGATAACTAAATTCCAATCTGTCAGTCAACTTTACAATCACCCACTATCTAACTCTTTTTCAGTAGCAGGGATCGAACCTCGATGCACACAAATAGGAGTTGATGTATTTATGGTATAATGTACTCTGTCACAGTGCTGTGACAGAACAGGCATGGCCAAACTTGGCCCTCTAGATGTTTTGGGACTACAATTCCCATCAGCCCTGACCACTGGTCTTGTTAGCTAGGGATGATGGGAGTTGCAGTCCCAAAACATCTGCAGGGCCAAGTTTGGCCATGCCTGTTCTAGAATCAGATCATACAGAAAACTTGCTCCAGTATAGATAACATTCAATGGGATAAATTGACTATAGTGAATGAGAGGATTGGACTCCGTTAATTTTTAGCACTGATTTCATTCCACATTGCTTTAGAGGAAATGTATGTAACAATGGTGCTCAAGTATTACAGTTCCAGATTGCTGTAATCAAAACAGGATGCAGTTTGAGCTAAAAACAATTAGTTTTTCTTAATTTCCCCTTCAGTTATGAGGCAGTTAACTTGATGGCTAGGTTCATATCCTCTTCATTGCCCCTTCTAGGGAAAGCTCTCATTAATTGCAGAATAAACATTGAATTTAGTTAATGAAATATGCAACATGGTTAGGCATTCATCAGGTACGCATGAATGATCAAATAACCTGTCCTAAAAACTATATTGTTACTGAGCTCGTCTTGATTTCCAAATGAGCCACTGTACAAATATATCAGCCTGACACAGTTTTCCTGAAGTATTACCACTCAGCCATTTGAAATGTATCATTTTTATTATTGCTTACACAAATCATTAATAAATAATTGCATTAAAATGAAATACAGTAATTCCAAAACAAACATTAATCCTTATAAGCTGCTGGGTATAAAGTCATATCAACACACTGCAATCCTTTGCAAAGTTGAGCAAGCCTAAGCCCATAGATTAAACTAACTAATTATATTTAGCTAGGACTGAGCTGATGATGTAAACGAACAAGTGTTATTCTGCATTACAAAGTGGTACATATTATTTTTGTGCCCCTCTGTATTTTGGTACCTCCTAAACCAATAATATAAGTATGTGGAGAGTTATCACACTTGGAAATGATGCTTCATTTCCATACTTTTAAAAATGTGCCTATAGCAAAAGCAAGCATATGAAAATTCATTAAAAGGTAAAGGTAAAGGGACCCCTGACCATTAGGTCCAGTCGTGACCGACTCTGGGGTTGCGGCGCTCATCTCGCTTTATTGGCCGAGGGAGCCGGCGTACAGCTTCCGGGTCATGTGGCCAGCATGACTAAGCCACTTCTGGCGAACCAGAGCATCGCACGGAAACGCCATTTACCTTCCCGCCGGAGCGGTACCTATTTATCTACTTGCACTTTGACGTGCTTTCGAACTGCTAGGTTGGCAGGAGCAGGGACCGAGCAACGGGAGCTCACCCCGTCGCGGGGATTCGAACCGCCCACCTTCTGATCGGCAAGCACTAGGCTCTGTGGTTTAACCCACTGTGCCACCCAAGTCCCTCCTGAAAACCCATTACCATGACTTTAAAAAAGAAAACTTTCTGCATTGCTTTTGTTATTTAGGCTGTGAGTCTCAGAAGACCTGCTCCCAGTCTTGCAGGCTTTTTTCTACATGGTCTGGGCAGGCAGGGCTCTGACTGACACCAGCTACAAAAGCTGAGGTAATTATTATTATTATTATTATTATTATTATTATTATTATCTATACATACATACATACATACCCCGCCTATCTGGCTGTTTTCCCCAGCCACTCTGGGCGGCTCCCAACAGACTATTAAAAACATGATAAAACATCAAACATTAAAAACTTCCCTGAACAGGACTGCCTTCAGATGTCTTCTAAAAGCCAGATAGTTGTTTATTTCTTTGACATCTGATGGGAGGGCATTGCACAGGTCGGGCACCACTGTTGGGGCATTTTTTAGGGTGGGTTGCTGAAGAGCAGGATTGTTGCTCACAGATTGGATTTTCTTTTAAAATGTACAGATGCAGATGTATGGTGAATCTTACCCCTGGTCTGCATGCCTAGTAGTGAGACTAGCACTCATTCTGTCATTTTCTTTATTTGTTTTGTGGCTATGATGAGATACCACCACATTCTTCGCCACCTGGGTCTTTATCATAAGTAAAGGTAAAGGTAAAGGGACCCCTGACCGTTAGGTCCAGTCGCGGACGACTCTGGGGTTACGGTGCTCATCTCGCTTTATTGGCCGAGAGCCGGTGTACAGCTTCCGGGTCATGTGGCCAGCATGACTAAGCCACTTCTGGCGAACCAGAGCAGCGCACGGAAATGCGTTTACCTTCCCGCCAGAGCGGTACCTATTTATCTACTTGCACTTTGACTTGCTTTCGAACTGCTAGGTTGGCAGGAGCTGGGACCGAGCAACAGGAGCTCACTCCATCACGGGCATTCGAAATGCCAACCTTCTGATCGGCAAGCCCTAGGCTCTGTGGTTTAACACACGGCGCCACCCGTGTCCCAATCATAAGTAGGTAAACATATATAAATGTCTCTGGCTTTATTTTACATGGGAGTCGTTTCCCGTGACTGAAAACCATCGAGCTGCTTGAAGCCCAAAGTTATTTCGAAAGTACTCCATTTGAGCAACAGGCCAGCTTTGAAAGGGCAGAAGGATCTCAAGGCCTATGATGCAAAAGGAAGAAAAGACCCATGTATCACACTTCACCCAGAAGAAAACATAACAGTAGAACAGGCAAGAAATGAAATTATTTGAAGATATCAAGTAAGATGACACAGATGGATCATTTAAGGACTTCTGTAGATAACCAGCTTCTTCTGCCAGATGACCATTTATCAGAATAGATTGGCTGAGTTTATAGAGCTCATGTTGAATATAAGGCAATGACATATGGACCAATATACTGAAAAATGAGCCATACAATCAGAGTTTGATGCTCCCCCTGGGAGCCAGGAGATGGCATTTGTTTAGCTTCTCTCTGTTATTTTGGAAGTGTTTTGTCACAAAATCATTTGCTGGAAGATTGCTTGAGTTTTCAAGTGTTGATTGTGAAGAATAACATTTATTCAGTTGGATTGTCTTGATCCTTTGGTGTACTCCATCTATTTCGGTTTCTGCTGGGACACGCAGGTTAACGAAATACCTTTTCTCCAGCAGCTTTGCATTGCAAGTAATAGCTGGCAACCACACACACACACACACACACACACACACACACATTTTGTTATTTGCCCTGTGAATAACTCAGGAATTCTTCTGAAATATTTGAAAGATTGATTTGGAAAAGCTTACCAGGGCTAGCGACCAGAGGCCAGGGATGGGTCCTTGGATTACCAAGCAAGGAAGAAAGAAGGCAGCTAAGTGGGTGAAGAAGTATTTCAGTCTGAATTTGAGTGACAGATTGCTTAGACTGAGGAGCAGGCCAGATTGGACCTTACTGGCTCTTTATCTCACCTGATTTCTGCTGTCTGGAAGCTATAATACTAGCTTTCCTAGCCATCTACAACAGCAGCGCAGCAATACAACTGAGATCAGGCTAATGGCTTCAACTCTTCACAAGCTTCTATGGTGGTGCAAGGGAGTAAACTGCTGCCATATTACTTATTTTAGAGCTCTTGCATCTTGCAAACCTGAGAAAAATACTAGCAAGGCAACAACTAATAACCATTATACCCCAATTCTGCTGTGGGGGCAGGGGAGAGAGAGAGAGATTCAAATATCTGCTTAATGTGATGATGACTACTGATCTGGACACTGGCTTTGCTAGTCTAAGAATTGCCAGTGGTATTTGTGCAATGAGGCTCTATCACCCCCATATAATAAAAATGAAGGTTCATCATCAGTTGCTCATGCCATTGCGTATTCACACCCAACTAGGGCCAGTCCTGCCATAGAGCAGAGTGAATCAACTTCCTTCATATGGCAGCATGAGGGAAGGGCAGGTGAGGGCAGAAGCTGGTGCCTGAATGGTGCAGCAACATTTGTTTTAAGTATTGATGCTAGCAGTGGTGATGGTACCATGGGGGCTCTGCTTCAGGCAGCATAATATCTTAGCCAGAAAAGCATCTACTTTATTTCATTTTTTCCTGATTTCCAAAAATATTGTAGGCCAGTAAAACATAGCACAATCGATAGCTTCCAGTTGACTGCGGCTACAGTCGCGTCGAGAACGCCAGAGGTTGTAAACCCAGGCGTTCCCATCCACTGAAGGCTTAATTGAAGGGGGACCAAGGCAACGGACCCCAAAACTCTAGAAGGAAGATTTCTGAGTTCGTAGGCGTAAACGGCGCAAACAGAAGGGGCAAGAACTAGCGATACGACGGGATAAAGAGGAAATAGCTCCTGCGCTTTTACATTGCCGAGCCCCAGTGGAGAGCCTCAAACGAGACGCAGCCAAGCAGTTCAAACCTCGTAAAAAGAGAACCGCCAAAGAGCGAAGTTCCCCGCTAAGAACGTCAACATTAAATGCCGAGAACTTCAGCTATAAAAAGAACTGTACAATACGAGAACAACAGAGAAGAAAAGACAAAGAGCTGACTGAGACTCAGGGAGAGATACAACTGTGGACGGGAGAATACGGAGGTATAGTTTTAAAAAAAAAAAAATCCGATCACCCCCTCACCCCCACCCCCAGCCCCAGCTCCTTCAACACCCGGCCTGGAAGTACCCCTAAGGGGGAAGGGGCTAGGTGGAGGGTAGGAGAGCCTGGCAAAAACTGAATAAACTAGCAAAGGAATAAGGGGTGTGGGGAGGTTCCCCGCAAGCTAAAAGGGAACAACCAAACCATGCAGGAGAGTTACCTAAAGGATTAAAGGATCTATTATCACAGCTACGAGACCCTTTCAACTTAAAACAGAAGACAAACATCGGGGGAAAGCAAAACAAATCACCCGGAGAGCTGAGCGAGTAAATTACCTGGAGAGTAGACTGAGCTGGAACATGGCGCCGAAGGATGTTTGCTGATGTATAAACAACAGGAAGGGAATAAGAGAGTCCAGGAAGCTCAGAGCGAAGGGAGGAGAGAGGAGGGGCAAGAGAGTTTACAGTCAAGTTAGAGAAGAGAAGAGGGGAAAACTACAACGACATCTGGTGGTTCCTAGAGAACTTACAACGTCAATCTTTATTTTAAGTGTTCTCCCTTCCGAAACGCGATGAAGGCGACGTAGTAACGCTAAATTCTACCCCCTCACCCAAGGTGTAACAGACTCCACTTCCCAATAGTATTATTTAGCGGTAATACCAGTAGAGTAAACCCCATTGGGAAAAAGGGCGACCAAGGGAAGATCAAATTAAAAGAGAAAAAGAGAAGATAAACACCTAGGATTTCAATAGCAGAATAAAAAGGCAGGAAGAATGGAAAGCAGGAAACTGAAGAATCAAAACACCACACCTGCAGGGGTTGGAGGACCAAGACGACCATCAAATATGGAGACAGAAAATTTGGATATTAAAGAACTAATCCTGGGCATGAGAACGGAAATAAATGAGAAAATGGACTTTATCAATGATAAATTGGACAAAATGGGGAATAGAATAGTGGAGAACATGAAGAAGATTGAACAAAATTCCAAAGCGATAATAGACTTAAATAAACAATTTGAAGGTCTGCAAGTGACAAGCAAAGAATTAGAAAAAGAAACACAGTGCTTGAACGCTAGAATGGACTGCCAAGAAGGTGCCACAAAGAAAATAGTGGAAGAATGCAAGGATTCCAAGAAAGAACGAGAAAATCTAAAAGAAGAAATGCAAAGACTAAAGGATATACAAGAGGCCACATGGGACGCTCTGGCGATGCAAGAACTCAGGCAAAATAGTTTGACCCTGAGATTTAGGGGTCTCAGGGAATCCCAGGATGAGGATATAGAAGGCATCATAATAAAGAGCCTAGCGGATTGGCTCCAACTACAAGAAGAAGATATCTCGATCTGTATAGACAGAGCATTTAGGTTGCGACCGAACGACGACAGACCCAGGAGATGGCCGGGAGACTGTTTGGTATTTCTAAATTCTAGAATCCTAAGAGACAAGATCATGCAACATAAAAAGGTACAAAAACTAAAAATAGAGGAAAAAGAAGTCGCTATTATGCGAGAGGTGCCACCACGCTTGTTAAAGAAGAGACCTAAATATAGCCAGTTGACGGAGGCACTGTCAAGAAATAAGATTAACTTTAAATGGGAATTCCCAGAAGGGATCTCATTTTTCTTTAATGAGACTAGAGTAAAGCTGACTACAGATTATCAACTAAAGAAGTTTTGGAAGAAACACGAGAAATTGTTGGGAGGTGGAAAAGGGAAGAATAAAGTAAAGGGGAAAGAGGGGGGGAAGGATGACACGGCAGAAAGCGAAGAAGGTGAGATAGCTGGAGACTGAATCCTGAATCTTAAACGACAAAGGGAATAGAGTAATACGTGATTTTAAAACGGATGTTATTAAAGTGAATGTTGATTTGTTTTTGTTTCTCCTTAATATAACTTGTTAATTTTTTTGTTTTTGTTTTGAGTGCTGTTTCACCCTTGATCCCCCTTTATGATAAAGGGGGAAGAGGGATAAGTCTGTTCAGGGAGATAAAGCAAATACTTACCTCCTAGATCTCTTACGCTGATTGATTAAGTGGAAAGAACTTAATAAACAAGTTTAATCCAGGATAGCAAGCAAGTTTGGTTAAATAACTGACAAGGTAGTAGAACAGTAATGGAGTTGAGAATACTAACGTGGAACGTGAATGGTTTAAATAACAAACCCAAAAGGAATAAAGTGCACCATTTTTTTGTGTAAGAAGAAACTAGACATCATTTGTCTCCAAGAGACACATATCACCAAAACCCACCGCAGATTGTTAATAAATAAGAAATTAGGAGAAGAGTTTATTTCCTCAGATTCTGTGAAAAAGAAAGGAGTAGTCTTATATATTAACCCCAAATTGAAACCAATACAATTAACCAAAGATAAGGAGGGAAGAGTAATAGTAGTGCAGATCCAAGAAAATCTGGAGAAAATTATAGTCGTAGGAGTATATGCCCCAAACGAAAAGAAATCGGATTTTTTTAGAAAATTGGAAGACATATTAATAGAATATTGTGACCAAAAAATTATGTTAATGGGGGACCTAAACGGGATAGTAATGCCAGATTTGGATAAAAGGACCCATAACAAAAAGAAGAAGGAGAAGGAGGGGAAATTGCCAAAGAATTTCTTCCAAATGACGGACAAACTGGAATTGCAAGATATATGGAGATGTAGACATCCTCTGCAGAAACAATATACATTTTACTCACACCCTAATGACTCGGAGACAAGAATAGACGCCATTTGGTCAACTAAAGAGATTCTGTTAAGATGTAAAAAAATAGAGATATTACCAAAAAGCTTGTCAGACCATAACCCAGTATATATGGAGATGTGGGGAGGTAGAAAGATCATAAGAAGATGGAGACTAAATGAATCTTTACTAGAGGATGAGAATATTGTCAAGGAGGCGGGGAAAGAATTAGAGGAATTTTTCTGGAATAACTTAAATCAGGGCACCAACATAAATACGGTGTGGGATGCCGGGAAAGCAGTGGTTAGAGGATTCTTTATAAGGCAAAGTATCAGGAGAAAAAGAGAAAGAGAAAAGAAGATAGAGGATTTACTAAAAGAAATTAGGAAGAATGAGTTGGAATTTGGGAAAGTTAAAAGAGAAATGAGGAAGGAACTCCAAAAGAATATAAAAGTACTACAAGCCCAATTAACAGCCATATTAGACACAGAGTTAGAGAATAAAATAAGGTTCCTAAAGCAAAGAAACTTTGAACACTCTAATAAAGCGGGAAAATATCTCGCGTGGCAACTGAAAAAAATCCAAAAAAGTAAGATAGTGGACAAATTGACAGATGAAGGGAAAGTAATTACAGACCCAAAGGGAATAGCAGAAACCTTTGCCAAGTTTTACACTAACCTCTATGAAGAAGAAGAATGTGAGCAAGAAGAAATGAGGAGGTATATCAAAGGAACAAAAGTAGTGGAGGTAGATGAAGAGAGTGTAAAAAGTTTAAACAGTAACATCACAACCCAAGAGGTGCAAGATATAATAAGGAGTGTAAAAGTGGGCAAAGCACCGGGAACTGATGGTCTGTCAGCATTATTTTATAAAAAGTTAGAGGGATTTTTGATAGACCCATTAAAATTGCTAATGAATCAAGTACTAGACCAAGGGACCATCCCTAAATCTTGGGAAGAAGCTTATATATCAGTCATTCCGAAGCAAGGGGCAGATAACAGTCAAGCTAAAAATTACAGACCTATATAGCTTCTTAATAATGATTACAAAATATTTGCAGGAATAATAGCAAATCGATTTAAGAAAGTAATGGGGAATATGATCAATAAAGACCAAGCCGGCTTCCTCCCAAATAGATACATGTATAATAATATGAGAAATATAATAGACACCCTAGAGTACCTTAGTATAAGATCAGATATAAAGGCGGCTTTTTTACTGCTAGACGCAGAAAAAGCCTTCGATAGGGTCTCCTGGAAGTTTATCAAGGAAGCAATAACATCTTTAAAGTTTGGGAAGAAAATGCTCAACGCAATAGATGCGATATACAAAAAACAAAGAGCAAAATTAATAGTTAATAATGAAATATCAGGTGAGATCGAGATCCAAAGAGGCACCAGACAGGGGTGCCCCTTATCCCCTTTATTATTTATCTTGAGTTTGGAATTTCTTTTGGAAAACCTAAGAAGCGATGAAAAAATACAAGGTATAAGAATTGGAAAGCATAACCACCATATAAAAGCATTTGCCGATGATGTGATACTCACTCTAGAAAACCCTATTGTCAGTATCAAACAAACATTGATAAAAATCTTGGACTTCGGGAAGGTTTCAGGTTTTAAATTGAATATAGGTAAGACAAATATCATAACTAAAAACATGACAAAAGAGGAAAGAGATAACCTACAGAGAGAAGTGGGCTTGAGAGTAGTTAATAAAACCAAATATTTAGGAATTTGGATATCAGATAATACAAACAATTTGGTAAAAGACAACTATATTAAAACTTGGCAGCAGATAAAGAACGATCTGGAAATCTGGAACAGATTAGGCTTATCATTATTAGGCAGAATTGCCGCCATTAAAATGAATGTACTTCCGAAAATGATATTTTTGTTTCAAATGCTCCCCATTTTAGGAACAGGAAAGGGAATTTTCAATCAATGGAAAAAAGATATCACCAAATTTATCTGGAATTATAAGAGAGCGAGAATAAAGTATAAGTTATTAATAGATATCAAAGAAAGAGGGGGCCTGTCGCTACCAGATCTAGAAATGTATCACGATGCCGTAGGATTCCTATGGCTAAAAGAATGGATGAATTTGGAAAACAGCAAATTATTAGATCTGGAAGGCTATGGGAACAAATTTCCATGGCATGCCTACCTCAATGAAGATAAGATCAAAGTAAATAAAGATTTCAAAAGCCACATTATCAAAAAGTCATTATTGAAAATCTGGGAAAAATACAAAAGTATACTGGAACCTAAAACACCAAATTGGCTTTCTCCTATAGAAATTATAACTTTAAAACGATTGAATTCGGATAGATATTGGGCAAAATATAAAGATTTATTGACACGAAAAGACGGAAACTTGAGACTGAAAGAATATGAGGAAATTAAGCAGTACCTAACGGGATGGATGCAATATCAACAGTTGAATAGCAAGTTTAATGAAGCAAAAAGGAGGCAAGGCTTTCCAGATGAACCATCAAAACTAGCGACTCTACTACTGCAAAACAATAAGAAGACCATTTCTAAAATATATAATTTGTTATTGGAATGGCAAGTCAAGGATGAAATGATTAAAGAAACGATGATTCATTGGGCCAAAGATCTGGGAAAAGTAATAGAAATAGATAAATGGGAAACCTTGTGGGCAAAATCATGGAAATTTACAGCTGCAGTGGGAATAAAAGAAAATATGATCAAAATGTTTTACAAATGGTATCTCACTCCAAGTAGATTACATAAAATGTATAAGACGAGGGACAACCGGTGTTGGAAGTGTCAAAAAGACGTGGGGAATTTTTTACACATGTGGTGGCAATGTGAGCAGATACAAAATTTCTGGAACCTGGTGTTTGAAGAAACAAAGAAAATTTTGAAATATAATATAAAGAAAAACCCAGAATCCTTTTTACTGGGGATACTAGGCGAGGATATAGGGGCCCAAGACGAGGAAATATTCTTATATATAACGGCTGCGGCCAGGAACCTAATAGCTTTGTATTGGAAAAAACAGCAGGTCCCAGAAATTGGTGAATGGAGAGAAAAATTATTTAATTATATGGACCTAGCTAGATTGACCAATGTAGTAAGAGGGAACAGCAACCAAAAGTTCAGGAAAAGCTGGGAAAAATTTGGAGACTACATGAAAAAAGAATGCCCCACATTGAAATCTTGGCATTATTTCTAACTACCGTGTATCAATAACTGTAGAGAAGAATGGGAAGGGTAGGCTGAATAAGAATAAGGAATTAAAGAATCAAAACAGTTAATTTCATACGATAATGTAAATACCTGAGAACGCAGTTAGTGGAAGCCATAATGATTGTGTGTGTTTTGTATATATTTCTTATCTTTTTTTCTTCTTATCTTCCTTTTTTTTTTTTGTTTCCCACCCTTCCCCCCCCCCCGATTCTTTTTTCTTCCCTCTTTCTTTTTTCTTTTTTATGATAAGTATGGTCATTTAATTTACCATTGATATGATATGCTATGTATGGCTTAGTATTTAATTTAATTTACCATTGATATGATATGTTATGTATGGCTTAGTATTTAATTTATGTGTTTTGTGGATTTTGTGGATTATCTGTTATCTTTTTAAAACATAATAAAAAATAATAATAATAATAATAAAAAACATAGCACAATCAATGAGGGAGAGAGGGAGAGAATTACTCAATGGAAGGCCATTGAAACAGATAGGTCCTTAAGGCCTTTTGAATTCCCTGAAGTGTATCTACTGGAACAAAGGAAGCTGGAGAATACCAAACCAGACCATGGGTCTGTTAAACTAAGTACAGTGGTATCTTGGTTTTCAAACATTTTGGAAGTTGAACATTTCAGTTTTTGAACGCTGAAAACCCGGAAGTAAATGCTTCTGTTTTCGAACGCGCCTCAGAAGTCGAATGGCTTCCGCAGATTGTTCCTCATTTTTCTCAATTAAATTTGGAGACCGCCCTTTGCACCTCGGTTTTCAAATGTTTTGGAAGTCAAACAGTCTTCCGGAATGGATTACATTTGAAAACTGAGGTACCACTGTATTGACTAGTAGCAGAGCTGCAGGATTTCAGATAGGGATCCCACCCAGTCCTGCCTGGGGCCTTTTGCATACAAAGCAGATGTTATACCACATAGTTGCTGAGCTCCCCTTTAGAAGGGAGTTCTAAAGTTGCGGGCCCAACATGGACGACACTTTGTCTTTGTGGGCACCAACCTCACAGACCTCAGAGCAGAGGCGGATTTAGGGAAGGATGACTGGTTTGGCCTTGGAGGCACCACAACTATGATTTAGAATGGAGCGAGAGAGGCAAGGGGGGGGGGCTCTGAAATTTGTGACCCCCAGCTCCACCACTGCTCGGAGGTGGATCCAGCAGAAAGAATTCAGCAGAGATCTCAGTGCCCAGGAAGGATGGTACAGCTTGCCCAACATATAACTCAACACTATGCTGTTCAGGGCTTTAAAGTTTAAAACCAGTTGTGTAAATATCTGTGCAACTAGCCATTTCACAATACTACTGCATGATATGTCAGAAGTCCCTTTCGAAAGTCTTGAATTTCAACAGTCATCACACAGATCGGATCAAATGGATCTCTATGTTCTGCACATCCTCTGTAAGCATCTGTAGAAAAGAATATGTACGTACTACATTTCTGTTATACCAACATGCCTCTTTTGCTTCTTTTCCTTTTCTTTCAGTTAATTACAATGAAAACTAATTAACTATTAATTAACACTATTAATGAAAACCATATATTCTGAGGATTTTACTGCTTCCCTGGCAGTGCACTCTTTTCATTATCAAATGTGCACCTACAGAGTTCTTGCTTCTTTGGGAATGTTTTTGACTGTTTTGCTTATGCAAGACACCAAAAAAAGATTGCAATTAACATCTTCTCCACTCGTTTCCTTTCATCTTGAACAAATATATGCAACATGGCCAGTGTAATCAAAGCCCAATTTTCCACTTACGTTTGACTTTTCATCTATGCCCTTATTCGTTATCTTAGAGACTGAATTTGTTGGTGGTGGTGTTGATTTTGTGCATATGAATATGTGTGCCTATCCGCTTTATTCTAGACAACACATTCGTTCTGACTCCCATATTGCTGGGGTGAAACTTTAACATCATCCCACCTCTTTGACATCGCTCATTAAGAAGTTAAAAGAACTTTGCACAAACAGTTTAGGCTTGGGGGAATTGAGAAAAGTGTGTTCATCTTTGTATGCAGAGATGCAAAACTTGTTTTTTGAGGAATCTCTCATATGTGACTATTTGTATTAATAACAAAGCATGCATGGACAGCCATATGTAGGAAATCAAGTCAAAGAACCAAAGATGGGCCAGATACATAGAAGAAGGAGGAGGAGAAGGAGGAGGAGGAGGAGTTTGGATTTGATATCCCGCTTTATCACTACCCGAAGGAGTCTCAAAGCGGCTAACATTCTCCTTTCCCTTCTTCCCCCACAACAAACACTGTGAGGTGAGTAGGACTGAGAGACTTCAGAGAAGTGTGACTAGCCCAAGGTCACCCAGCAGCTGCATGTAGAGGAGCAGAGACACGAACCCGATTCACCAGATTACGAGTCTACCGCTCTCAACCACTACGCTATGTCCATTTCCCTTCTGAAGTCATTTTGAGCAGGTCTACTGCATTCTCTTCTGACTCACAAAGAAGGCTTGGGCCATGACTATTATGAGAGTAAGCAGACATCCCTAGTTGAAGAACTAGGGATGGGTCAAATTCAAAGAAATAGAAAATAAACTGCATGATGAGAGTCCTTGGGAGCCATATTCCCAGCCCCAACAGCAATTCCAAAAGAACACCACAAATGTGGCCAACGTAAGGTTGAACTGCAAGGACTGCCTCACAGCTATTTAAAGCCTCATAGTTTGAAGAGCAATTGCATCCTGGAAAATTGCACTCAATTGTAAAATGCAAGGACTGCTTTTCATATTTACGATGGACACAACTCTGCTGAGACTTTTTTTCTTTTCCTTTTCTTGCAGCAGGTAGTCTTGCAGAGGCAAGAGCTGGAGTTGCACACTTTGCACAACATCAAGCCCTCAGCCGCCTCCGCTGAACAGTTGATAATCTAAATTGGGACCCAGAAGGCTGGATAAAATCTGGTTGTGGGCCATATCCATCCTCTGGAAAAGGAATCCCCCCACTCTTGTCTTATCCAATATTGCATGAATATATTGGAGACGGCAAGCTCCACCCCTATACATCTGCATTTCTATGAAATGCAAAATACATAGCTGTACATACCCATAAGAGTGCTACCTTGAGACACTCATGAATACATCTGTAGATCCAGCTACACATCCACAATATTTCCATGGATATTGAATACCTGAATGAGACTTTTCTGGTTTTATGGTGCATACAGAAGTGGCTCTATGCCCTATCACATGCAGTGTCCCCACATTGTCAATCATGCCAATGGATTGAGGTTCAAGTTGTGTGGCAGAACATCTAGTCTTCAGTAATAAATAAAATAAAATAAAATGATAATCCTTATCAGTCATTTCATTGAAAGAATCCTCACTCTTTACCACCACCTAATGGGTGCAAGCACATTCTAATTATTTTAAGTTTTATTTTATTAGGGGGGAGTGGTTAATGTATGAATTGAATAGGGGTAGTTAATTAAAAGGAAATGGATTTGGGGGCAGGATGTGGATCACTAGGAAGGTGAAATTAAATAAATAGAAGCTGATTTGGGTGATCTGGGGCCAGCTGCCAGTTAAAGAAATCTGGAAGGTGATTTGGGTGGGAAATTAAAATTCTGTGAGATTTAAATTCTAAGAATTACATTGACTGATAAATCAGCTTATAGAAATTCAGTGAAAATTGGAGTCCTTTTTTGCTTTTGTTTTTAATAGCAAGTGTCTCCTTTTTGAGGGACCCAGGTGGCGCTGTGGGTTAAACCACAGAGCCTAGGGCTTGCTGATCAGAAGGTCGGCGGTTCGAATCCCTGCGACAGGGTGAGCTCCCGTTGCTCGGTCCCAGCTCCTGCCCACCTAGCAGTTCGAAAGCACGTCAAAGTGCAAGTAGATAAATAGGAAATACTCTGGCGGGAAGGTAAACGGCATTTCCGTGTGCTGCTCTGGTTCACCAGAAGCGGCTTAGTCATGCTGGCCACATGACCTGGAAGCTGTACGCCGGCTCTCAGCCAACAAAGCGAGATAGATAGATAGATAGATAGATAGATAGATAGATAGATAGATAAATAAATAAATAAACAAACCCCAGAGTCGGACACGACTGGACCTAATGGTCAGGGGTCCCTTTACCTTTACCTTTTATCTCCTTTCTGGCAATGTTTAAGTGGTCACCCTGCCCTAGATCGGCCTAGTGACAAAGCAAGTTGGGTTCATTTGTTTTCAAACCCAAGAACTTCAGACTCAGCCCACTCCTGGATCCATTCCACATTGGACCAAGACATCTGAGTCTGGGATTAAAAATCATTTATTGCCAGTATGCAGCAGTTATTTGGGATATTTTCCCACTGCCTCCCTCCTGTCAGTTTTCCAAATTTTCTTTTCTCCACCATCCCAAAAAGAAGAAAAAAGTGCTTCTAGTTTCCTGGGTTTCCTGGTCTTCAGCTAACATTGCCAACATCAATATGACAAGGAACCATTTTAGCAGAGATGACTAGAGCAATTCTAGGAAATCTGCATCGCACAATCCTGTATTGAACTTAAAACTTTCACTTTGTGACACAATTGTTAGAGCGTGCATTTCTAGACCACTAGTTCAGTATTAAACAAATATATAATACTGGCCACTCTCTACCACCAGACCTCATTAAAATGCATATCTGTTGGAAATTGCATTAACATATCTAAATCTAGACTTAGTGAAGAGCTCAACATTGTAATAAGAAAAATTCCCTTTAGCAACAAACAGTTGCTAAAGTATTAGAATGAACCCTCACCCAATTCTATTTAAGTTCTGAAAATACAAATAAAGAACTAGGTTGCTTGTGTCTTAAATACACTGTGAGAATCAATCTAAAAACTGAAAGAAAAATTATGTAATCTTATTAGACAGAGGGAAATGAAAATGAAATTCTTGGAATATATCAGGAAAACTAGTTGGAACTGCCTGGGCAAGGGTAAAATAATAGAAACAATATTTAAACCATGTCCTTGTTGCCTGGAGCTCCTTAATAAAAGCTTCACTATTCAATTCAGTTGCACCCACAAATAATATATGCAATTCTCATTTATTATATTTTGCTTGCAGCTTTGCAGCCATTTGACCAGCCAAAATTTCAGCTTCATCTGGCCATTCTTGGCATTGTCAATGCTTATTCCTTTAACTGCAATAGAAATTCCAGCCATTCTACTCATTTGTGGAATACTTTTCCTAGGGAGGCTTGTCTGGCACCTTCTTTACATATCTTTAGGTGCCAGGTGAAAATGTTTCTCTTCAACCAGGCGCTCAGCTGATTAACATTCCATGGCTTCAAAAATGTGTTTGTGGGAGGAGGGTTTATTGACTTTGCTTCAGTTTGGTTTAAGTAGTTATCTTGTGTTCTCATTTTGTATTTTCAGTTGTGAACCACGCTGGGATCTTTGGGTGAAGTGTGGTATCCAAATTCAATAAATATTAAAATAATAATTATTATTTTCCTCAAGTCTGAAGGATTAGGACACCACTGAATAAATGAGTCTGGATGACAAAGGTCTGGCTGTAAAGGGTGCATTATCTAGGCAGGGAACCTGTGGCCCTCCAGATGTTGATTACATCTCTCATATTTCCTGATCTTTGGCCATGCTGGTTGACTGGAGTCCGACAACATCTGGAGGGCCACAGTGTAGCACAGGGTTTCCCAAACTTGGGTCTCCAACTGTTGTTGGATTACAATTCCCATCATCCCTGACCACTGGTCCTGCTAGCTAGGGATGATGGGAGTTGTAGTCCAACAACAGCTGGAGGGCCGAGTTTGGGAAACCTTAGTCTAGCAAATGGTCAGTGGTTCGGAGCCGGCACGGGGATGTTTACCTGATGGTGTTAAGGAACAAATAAGTATATATACAAACACTTAAACATTGATGACATTAGTATAGGAGCCCATGGACATGAGCATTGAGAAAATACCCTGAACAACATAATCTATGAAGAGGTGGCTTAAGATATTGCTAAATATTTAAATATAATCATTGGCTATATTGTTTAACTTTGGTGAACCCATTAATTAGAATTCTCACATTTTTCTGCTGATCTTGGTACATAGCTGACACCAATAGGTTGGTTTACTGACATCACTAAAATGTTTGGATGACCTCAGTTTTTCAGACTAGCAGGACAAGTTGTATCTCCTATTCTATGTTCAGGAAAGCCAGTATACTAAGGAGCAAGTAGCAGAGAGATACCTCTAAGGGAAAACAATCTATCAAAATTAACTCCAGCTATACTGATTTAAGACATGGAGATACTTAGGCTTTCAGAAAGGACTTCTTGGTTGGTTAATTCCAGAAAGGCCTGCCTGTTCCATTGGACTGACTAGAAAATGTTATGGTTCAACTTTTGCCTGAAAATCAGAGGAACTGACTATCCTGCTTTAGTGAAGATTTCAAGAAGGTGCAGTGAAGGAAACGATTGCCATTCTGCAATGTTTATCCCCTGCTGTGCCAGTAATCTAGTGCATAAATTTATTGTAGTGAAGCATTGTGGGTGCAGGTATTGTGCTAGAATGTACTTGCCGTGATTGTACTATTGAATAACAGAGTTGCATTATTTTTCATAGGAGCATAAGATGAGTCCTGTGGGATCAGACCAAAGGCCTACCAGCACTCTGTTCACAGCCAACCCAAAAGCAGGACATGAGCACAACATCACACTCCCTGTTGTGATCCTCAGCAACCAGTATTCAGAGGCTGATATAGCCATCATGACTAGTAGCCACTGATAGCCTTATTCTCTCTGAATATATCTAAAACCATTATAAAACTGTCCAAAAAGCTAGCTATCACTACATCTTGAATTCCCTTTTGTTGGCTTTATTAAATCCATACACTGGTCTTGGTCTATGTCTGTGCTTACAACCCCAGCTGGATATCAGTTCATAGAGCTGTCAGCACACATGAAATGCATTGATAAAATAATTGGGTTTGCTTCTCCCCCATTCCTTATCCCATGTTTTACTTTTTGGTCTATCCTCCATCAGCAGCATTCAGAACTCAACATTTGCCTAGTTGGAAGAAGGGGGAAAGCAGCAGATAAAGAAATGAGCCATGGGTATCTGGGGTATTCTGGAGGTACAACTTTGTCAGACTTTATCACAACCTGGACTAGCAATTTGATATTTCCCCATATTTTGAAAAAACAAGAACAACCCTGGTTTGTTTAACCTTAACCTATACCATTTGTAGTCTCGCAGGCCACATTTCTAATTCTACATTTGATTGTACACTTCTGGTAACTTCAGTTTTATAAGTTACTCACTACTTTAGCAGTGCATCATCTGAATACAGATGTTTTGTTGAGATGCAAGTGATAGTGGAGGGGGGAAAAATGTTTTCAGTGCTGGTTCAAAATGTTCTGCTGTCTGAGTCAGAGCCCAAATGTTGCCATCCTTTGCATTGGCTGTAGCACTTGGAAAGGTCTTGCTGCATCATTCAGGCACCAGTTTCTGCCTCCATCTATTTTCCCGGCTGCATCCCAGAAATCAGTTAATGCTTTTCTGGGTTGTTGTTTTCTTTTTGAGATATACACATAATACTCCGCATGTGAAATTCCTAAGCATTTGATCACATTCTAAGTGTTTCACAGATATTATACCAGTAATCCTTACGAAACTGCTGCCCTGCAAGCTAACATAACCGTAGCCATAATTATAACTAAAGCCTGCAAGCTTATATTCACTTACTTGGAGTGTGGCCCACTGTAACCAATGTCCAAATTAACAATATTTATTTGTGTATTAACATTGCTTACCCAATGTCACGGTAAGGTCCCTAGGTGGGTTACAAGAAGCAGGTAAAACTGTTCCAAATGGAATAGAACAGTATAGATTCAACATAAGTGAAGGGCACATAAATTTGGCTGTAAGGCTATCTGGTGGCTAAGTATCTATCAGTGACTACTAGGATAAGGCTGTCAAAGGCTACAAACCATGATGGTTAGGTTTTGCCTTGACTGTTGCAGGCCACATTTCTAATTCTACATTCGATTGTACACTTCTGGTAACTTCAGTTTTATAAGTTACTCACTACTTTAGCAGTGCATCATCTGAATACAGATGTTTTGTTGAGATGCAAGTGATAGTGGAGGGAAAAAAATTGTTTTCAGTGCTGGTTCAAAATGTTCTGCTGTCTGAGTCAGAGCCCACATGTTGCCATCCTTTGCATTGGCTGTAGCACTTGGAAAGGTCTTGCTGCATCATTCAGGCACCAGTTTCTGCCTCCATCTATTTTCCCGGCTGCATCCCAGGTGGCTATGCCATCTTCCCCAACAATAAGTCTGGAACAGAGAAAAGCAATACATTTGAAAAGGTGACTGTACTCAGCTAGCTATGGTGAAAACAAAGAGAAAATATTGCAAACTATCCACACAGCTCTTGAAAAGTGCCGCTCTGGGTTGCTCATAACCTCAACTGAATCCTATGGTGGTGGCTAATTAAAAGCAGTTATAAAAACAAATGGCATATAATGAAATGATTGCTACAGTTCTTGAGTTGTGATTGCTCAATGAATCATAATTGGTTAAGTAAAACGGCAAACATTGTTTTGATTTCCAAAGATGGGAGAGCTTGATCAACTCTGCAAAACTGAAGGAACGAGCCAGTAAGAATTCTGGCAGATGTTTGACCTTACCAGCAGGATCATCTGCTGAAATGATGACTTACTCTTCATTACATATCCAAACTATCCATTAATAAGCAACCCACAGGACCATTACCTCTGGGACACTTCCCTCCCCCCTCCCCCCTGCCCGTTCTGTCTCATTTCCTGTGTGTCAGCAATTAGCAGATTCACTGACAGAGACTTTGTAAATAAAGAGAAGCTCTTGTAATCAGCACAGCTGCTCTGGAGGAAGGTAGATGTGACAACCCTCATATTAATGAGCCTGTGCTTTTGGTTTGCAAACATTAGACCCTTTGACGCATTCATTACATGAAGGGAATGATTGTTTTCAGGTTATGCAGCACTTGATGTGTTTTCAATGTGGACCAGTGCAAAATTATGAAAATGGAATGCATTAAGCAAGGAAAACAGCAGCTTAATAATTCAGACACCCTGGAGGATTTTGAAATTGCCTACAATCCAGATCAAATGTGTGATAGTGCCACACATACAGCAGATAAGCCAATTTACTACGTTCCAGTAAAGCAACAGAAATCAGTTAATGCTTTTCTGGGTTGTTGTTTTCTTTTTGAGATATACACATAATACTCCGCATGTGAAATTCCTTAGCATTTGATCACATTCTAAGTGTTTCACAGATATTATACCAGTAATCCTTACGAAACTGCTGCCCTGCAAGCTAACATAACCGTAGCCATAATTATAAGCTTATATTCACTTACTTGGAGTGTGGCCCACTGTAACCAATGTCCAAATTAACAATATTTATTTGTTTATTAACATTGCTTACCCAACTTCACGGTAAGGTCCCTAGGTGAGTCACAAGAAGCAGGTAAAACTGTTCCAAATGGAATAGAACAGTATAGATTCAACATAAGTGAAGGGCACATAGAATTTGGTTGTAAGGCTATCTGGTGGCCAAGTATCTATCAGTGACTACTAGGATAAGGCTGTCAAAGGCTACAAACCATGATGGTTAAGTTTTGCCTTGACTGTTGCAGGTAATGTGCCTTTGAATACCAGCTGATGTGATTTGCAGGTGGGGTGAGTTCTGTTGCACTCATGTTCAGCTTGCAGGCTTCCCATAGGCTGGCCACTGTGAAGACAATGTTGGACTAGATGGGCCTTTGACTTGGTCTAACAGGGCTATTAGTATTCTCTTACATAGCTAAACTGATAATATGTGGTGGACCAGTAAAAGGGTATTGGGAAATAATTTATAATGAATTGGGGGTGTATGTTTAAAAACACTTTTCCAAAAGAAAAACCAGAGTCCTTTTTGTTCTGGATAATTCAGATGGAAATTCCCAGGTGTCAAAAAAAGGTTATTTATGTATGCCACTACGGCGGCCCGTGTTTTGTTAGCCCAAAAATGGAAAACGAGCAAGGTCCCAACCAAAGAAGAATGGCAACTTTAGTTGACAGAATATGTGCAGCTTGCAGACTTAACATATAGAATACGAGAACAAGAAGAGCATACGTTTAGAGAAGATTGGAAAATGTTTATTGAATATATGGGAAATAACTGTGTACAGATGTACCGTAAACGCTGGCAGCATTAAGATAAATTCAACAGTGTAAATAAGTTTTGATGGATGCAATAATGGAATACAGTGGTACCTCAGGTTAAGAACTTAATTCGTTCCGGAGGTCCGTTCTTAACCTGAAACTGTTCTTAACCTGAGGTACCATTTTAGCTAATGGGGCCTCCTGCTGCCGCCACATGATTTCTGTTATCATCCTGAAGCAAAGTTCTTAACCTGAGGTACTATTTCTGGGTTAGCGGAGTCTGTAACCTGAAGCGTCTATAACCTGAAGCGTCTGTAACCCGAGGTACCACTGTACTGAATGGTATAGTTTATATAAAATATGCAGGGATTTATGCTATGCAAAATGAACCATTGAAAGAGAAGAAGGGAAGTCACTGATATTTTAAGGTTGTTTAAATGAATATTCTAAATCGTGAAACAGAAAATTTAATAAAAATTATATAAAAAAATAAATGAAAATAAACTGATAATTGAATGGACTATTTTCCAACTCACTTAGCGAAACAGCACTGTACAGTGAAACAGAACACTGGTCCATCTACTGCTTACAGTGACTGGTAGTGGTTCAGACAAGGGACCTTCCCTGGAGATTATGGTGATTGAACCAACATTCATTTATTTATTTTGCATCAAAAGCATGCACTTTTCATGACCTTAAGCCATGGCCCTCCACTCACCTCTTACATTCCTAGCCACAGCATGACAACAGCTGTTTATTAATAGTGCCACACATCCTAGCATGCTATTGGTGGAAGGCTCTTGACAGCACTAGACTGAGTATCTTACTGAATTGTTCCAAGTTGGACAAACATAAATGTTTATGAATTCAGGAAGTAATATAACAGGAAAGGAGAACCTCCAGATATTGTTGGGCTCTAGCTTCCATCAGCCCCACCCAGCATTGCCAATAGTCAGGGGTGCTGGGTATAGTAGTCCAACCAGCTCTGGTGGACCTCAGCTTCTCCATTCCTGAAATACAGGGTACCTAAGCCCAGGAGTGGCTTCCTTGGCAGGGCAGAGCTGCAGCAATAGCCTGCTGGCAGCTGAATAATGGCTTCCTTCTGGGTGGGATGAGAAGGCAGTGAGGTCAGACCAGTGGCAGCCATCTTACTCTCCTGCCAGTGCATCCATGCAACTCCTGACCTTGCTGCTGCCTGGACCCTCCTGGTAACTAAGGCTATTGTTGCAGCTCCATCCCACTCTGTGAGTTGCTCCTGTGTGAGTCTTAAGCCTCCTCACTACTCCAGAGGAGAAAGAAAACAGTAGTGGGGTGGTTATTACCTTATGCAGAACTTAAGCATGGGCCTCTTTTTATAAGATGATGCATTATTGATTACTTAGAATAGCAGCTACAGTCTTAACTTTCTCTGCAGACCCAGATACCATGTGGCTTTTCTCGGCACAATTTCTTTCCCCCCTCAAACTCTAGTTCCATTTTACCCTGGAGAGAGAAAGAGACTTCAACCCACTTCCATCCTGATACAAGAGATAATTGAATTCACAGTTGTATGATTCCACAATAACTGACCTATAACTTTATGCAGCGTTAAAGCACCTCACACTGGGATGACTCAATGGGGTCCTCACATCTGTCACACCACCATAGCGAGCGTATATGAAGCACTGCTGATCCATAAATAATACCACTGCTGCAGATTACCCAAGTTAAAAGTCCAATTTTGCTGGGAAAGGTCTGTAAAGAAATTTCTCTCACATCCAGCAGAATCCAGAGTCTACAAATCTCCCTTTGGACCAGCTTGCGACCAGCATCATCAATTTAACAAGCAACTATCGTGGTGACCTACAGTGTCACAGTTAGAACAGGACAAACAGGTTCAAGTCATGCATCTGGCTGTACAGTTGAGAGAGAAATTCAATCCAGTTCATATTTAAAAGCAAACCTAACTAATTTGCACTTTCTGAAACAATGCATGAACTGAAGCACAGCCATCCTTCAAAATTTGCAGTTCTCTGAATTTTGCAGTGCACTGAATTTTGCAGTGCACTGAATTTTGCAGTTCTCTGAATTTTGCAGTGCACTGAATTTTGCAGTGCACTTTCAGTCAAATAATGAGTGTAAAAATGCATGAACTGGGGCAAAGTGTGCATAGAAATGCACATACTAGTGGAAGTAATATACCAAGCAATTTCTAAAACATGCACACATAGCACATTATGCATAAAGGTAATAAAATAGGATTAATTTTGATTACCGGGAAGGAAGTTTGAGACTTGTGAATAAACATTTGATTGCTAGCTTATCAGCAAATTCCTATGTCTGCCATATTGTTAATATAATTCCCCCTAGAGCCCTCACAGTAAGACGTGGGTGGTGCTGTGGTCTAAACCTCTGAGCCTCTTGGGTTTTCCAATCAGAAGGTCAGCAATTCAAATCCCCACAATGGAGTGAGCTCCTGTTGCTGTGTCCCAGCTCCTGCCAGTCTAGCAGTTCGAAAGCATGCCAGTGCAAGTAGATAAATAGGTATTGCTGTGGCTGGAAGGTAAACGGCGTTTCCTTGCACTCTGGCACTCGTCACGGTCCTCCATGCTCCAGTAGCGGTTTAGTGATGCTGGCCACATGATCCGGAAAGCTGTCTGTGAACAAATGCTAGCTCCCTCGGCCTGAAAGCGAGATGAGCGCTGCAACCCCATAGTCGCCTTTGACTGGACTTAACCATCCAGGGGTCCTTTACCTTTACCTTACCTAGTCTAAATATATATAACTGTTGGGGTTTTCATAACCAAGGTCAAGGTTAACTCACTCATCACTCATAGGAATTATTATCCATGAAAACCTGTCAGAAATATATTTCAGGCTTTTGTTTGCTTCTCCTTCCCATTTTAATCAATACTAAATTTCTCCTTTGTCACATCGTTGCTATTCCCTACACTACCCTCAGTGTGTCAGACTATATGGATGATCCTAGAACAGCAGAAGTGGAAGGAAGATCTCTTGAGGTAATAGAAAAGTATGAAGTGCCCGCAACTGTCCTCTTAAGCATGATGGTACAATCAAAGAAAGCAGCAACACATTCAGAACAACTTGACATGGCATTACTAATGCAATCCACAAGTGTCCTATAGAATTTCCTTCAATTCGCAGGGGAAATGCATTGAAATAACCCCAAAGACTGCCTGGTGAATGCATGATTCAAGAAATTCCCTTTCTGTTGGAAATGGTTTCAGTCCCCACAGAAGGATGCATGCAAACCACCTGAGGCCAAATGGTGGGTACTCTGGGTTTATAAACAAATTGCTTTTTAAGGGCATATCTAGACTTAAACTGGTTTATTTGTCAGCCCCTCTCCATAGGAAAGGCCCTCTCCGCACCAATGGCGGGACATGACAGGGAGAGGGGGTACTGTCCATCTACCTCAGAAAGTGCTACTGAACTTGTGATGGCTGGACTGAATGATATTCCCTGATTTCTTGGACATGTAAAAGGGAAAAAGAGTATTGGGAAATGATCCATAATGAATTGAAAAAAATGTTTCAAAGTACTCCCCCCAAAACACACACACACACACACACACACACACACACACACACACACACACCAGAGGCCTTTCTGTTGGGGATAATTCAGACTGAAATCCCCAGGTGTCAGAAAAGGTTATTTATGTATGTCACTATGGCAGCCCATGTTTTGTTAGCCCCAAAATGGAAAATGAGCAAGGTCCCAACCAAAGAAGAATGGCAACTTAAATTGACAGAATATGCACAACTTGCAGACTTAACATATAGAATAAGAGAACAAGAAGAACATACATTTAAAGAAGATTGGAAAACGTTTATTGAATATATGGAAAATAACTGTACAGCTGAAAACACTGGCAGCATTGATAAATTCAACAGTGTAAGTTTTGATGGATGTAATAATGGAAAACCGATTGGTATAGTTTTTTGTAAAATATGCAGGGATTTAAGATATGTAAAATCAACCATGGAAAGAGAAGAAGAGAAGTCATTGATATCTGAAGGATGTAAAGTGTGTATTTGAAATGGTAAAACAGAAAATTTAATAAAAATTATAAAACAGAATGATATTCCCTGATTTCCCACAACATTTTACCCACCATATTGCCAAGTGAGAAGAGAGCAACAATACATTGTTGGACTATGATAATCAAAGCACATTTACATCTCTGATAGACCATGTGTAACTATTTTGTCCCCACAGATACAAAACCAGCTGTTGTTGCTAGTTACATTCTGATGTAGAGATATCTGTAAATATAGAGAAAGCAACCCCATTAGTCCTATGGTTGCTGTTGATAACAGTTGTGGTCATTTTATAGTGGCCCTCGCTGAGCTCATTCATTTCCAGCATTTAATATTTATAGACTGGAGCTATTAGCATGGGTACTTCTCTACCAGGATTTTGCCCTTAGCACTGGATTTGCTAGACACATAAAGCTAGCAGATGGCTAATGAAGTGCATCCTTGTTATCTTTAATGAATGATGTGGAATTGGTGATCTCATAATTGAGGATACTGCTGTTTTTTCAAGGAGATGGGTTTGAATTTGGAGGGAGCGTATTTTTCAATGGTAATTTGGGAAGTGTCCCTCTAACTCTGCAAATATTCAATATGTTTAATTTCAATTTCTCAAACGCTGTACATCACACATTTCTGCCATTTTGCAGAGGGCAAAAAGAAGTTGCTACTAACATCCCGTGCTAACAGAACTATTTTTGCTGGTGTCCTCATATATGTCAAACTTTTTTGATTCTGAATTAAGGGTGATATGTTAGCACACTCAAATTCCAAGGAAATAGGCAATATCATTTCACTAATATGTCAGCAGTCTGAAGAATTATGCAGAACAGAGGATTGAGATATGAATTTCTGAGGAAATGGATCTTGCCAACTTTTCTGCTACAGAGCAGTTAAGGTCTTACTCAGTTTTAAAGTTTTGTGATATAGTGGTTTCATCATGTACAAGCCATGTTGTATTCCTGCACTTGGACCATGTTAAATGCCAACCATAAATTTCACTTGTGAAGCAAGTTGCAAATTGGCCCAAATATGATTTTCAGCTTTCAGCCGTTTGAAAAAGTGAAAGCCATTTCTCTCTCCTTCTTCTTCTTTTGTAAATTTTCTAGAGACTGCCAGTATAGGAATCTCCTATACATACAGAAATTATCCATCCATCTATCTATATGCACACCTAGATTCTCAATAAGATCACTTTGGGATTTAATTTTAGTATGCAAACCTGCTGACACCCATATGTCATCACTGGGGGGGATATATATCTATAGATCAGCCCTCAGATAGACACCTTCAAGTCCAAGCTTTTCTAACAGATTCATCTATGTAATCTTTAATACATATTTATAGTGTGCTACGCAGAAATAAAAGGCCCAAAGAGCACTGGATCAGAGATTTATGCAGGTAGATAGTTCAAGCTAAGAATCTGTGTTCATGTGTTAGGCAAGATCAAAACTTAGTAGGTAATCTGACCCAGGAGAAATGTTCCCCTAATCCTAAATATGCTGATTAACTAAAACCACATCACAAGCTCTGTTCAGTCCATTTGCTCACAATGAAACTAACTTTCCTGTCTTGTTTCATGCACAATCCCATACATCCAGTGGTAGCTGGTGCCCATTGTGAGTGGTAGGGCAGGGCACAGGGAGAACAACATTAGGTAGAGCCAGATCCAATGACAGAGGAAGCCGGAGCCAACATAATACAGAGTCAAGTAATTCCAGTTCTGTCCTTCTCCCCCTCCCTCCTGAGTTCTACAAAGGGAACACTGAGACTAAGAAAGAGGAAGGTGACAGCCAGAGCCACTCCATGCTGGTTGTAAGAAGGCAGGCAGGTGGGGGCCAGCTAAGGGCAGCCTGACATTGATGGAGAGGTGCCCCATATGCCCTAATCCAGGCATCCTCAAAAGCCCTCCAGCTGTTTTGGGACTACAGTTCCCATCATCCCTGACCACTGGTCCTGTTAGCTAGGGATGATGGGAGTTGTAGTCCCCAAAAAGCTGGAGGGCCGAGTTTGGGGTTGCCTGCCTTAATCCATCCATTGAATAAATTCTTGTTCTACACAGGCAGTCACCTAGTCCAGATGTCTCATCTCTTGTCCAAAGGACCATGGTTTGTTGGGTCAGAAATTTATTAACCTCCCCATTTCATTGTACATCATACAATTTCATTGTACACAGGTTGTACATTGACAATAAAGGTATTATTATTATGTCTTAAAAAAAGCCCTTTGCCTTTTTTAAAATTAGGGGTATGTGAAATGCCCACAAAAAATTAATGGCTTTTCTTTAACATAATATGGCTTCCCTTGGTCCCTAAAGCGAAACTTCTAAGAAAGTTTGAGGAAAGCCCCCCCCCAAAAAAAACAACAACAACAACCACACCTAAAAATATTTTGAACCAAAAAGACTAACAATATTTTTCAGGGTGTAAGTTGCAAAAAAACTACATAGCTATTCGAATGTGGAAAATGTTGAAAAACTTATTTTTAAAGAGCCTGCTACGCTGAAAGCAAAGGATAGAAATATGTGTGTCATAGTGAAAATTTACATTTTGCTGTGTATGGATATATCTTCATTTTTAATTCAGCCTTTCCAGCCCTAAATCAACAATACTGTATTGCATCTATGTTCTCCGTTTCATTATTATGGATGCAGAGGAGTAAATGTAAAAAGAATTGAGGCTATAAAAAACCCTGAAGATTTTATTTTCTGAATAGAATAGAGGGTTTTGCCTGTATCTGGAATGAACACTATCTGTCAAAGTGAAAAGGGAATCCAAATCAGTCGGAAGCAGAAGCCTAACAACAAGAAATACTGTTGAGGATAAAGCAAAGTGATAACAACTGACCTGTAGTTAATGAAATCGGGTGTAGGAGAAATAGCAAACAAAGGAAGAAATATCACTGCTCCATATACAGAGGTTCAGAAATGAGATGGAAATGTTCCGTCTATTCATCTTTGTGTGCATGATAAATGCAGCATAAACTAATATTGTAGACAAAAGAACAATATCTCCTAAGTTCTCCTCTGGGATGCTATGCATATCCATTATTTTCTACGCTATCTGTTTCTGTGTGCACGCACATCTTTCAACTTGCGGGTAAGTGCCTCAAATAGGTAGCACGTCTGCCAATGTTAACACTGCCATTGCAAACAAAGAAGCAGCTTAATTATGCAATGTAGCCGATTGCAAAGGTGATGCGCAGCAGTACTTCGGAACTGGATCAATGTACACGGCTACTTGTGCCTTAGCATGAGAAATAGATTGCAAATAATAGCCACGTAATGATCAAATGATGTGGATCTGCTGTGCAGAAATCACACATCCGTTCTTGAAGATGAGTGTTCTGAACATGGGCTGCCAGTGTGCAGGGAGATGGAAAACCCCATGCTAATAAAGAAACCGGTTTTGTACATCCATAATTTTCCAGCGCACACAAGAGTGGCTTTTCTTGTATGTACATTGCTCTGGTTTGTCAAATTAATTGTTTCCAAGTGTCAACCACCCACGCTTCAAAGCCAGATGGCTTTAGGGCAGTATTATCACAAGGCTAATCTGCTGAGAGTGGAGGTTTGGAGAGCAGGGGAGTAGCGGTGTTTTCTACCCCAACAGCTGATATGTTCATCTGTTCAACTGGGAAAGAAAAAAGACTGGAATCTCCAGTACTGTCACAGTACTGATGAGAGCTGGACCAAATTCAGATGTCATTTCCCCCAGCAGCAATTGTGATCCTCGGCTAGATGAGATGGATGGCATGCTTATCAGATGATCAGCATGCCATAATGCAGTGATACTGTTCCACTGCTGGTATTCAGAAGTATGCTTACCCTAACCCTTAGGGGAAGAAGCATGAAGAAGAAGCATGGAGCCTTGATATGCCATCTAGCCAACTGGAAAGGGGATGAGTAACCAGCCTTGAAAGGAAGGGCTTCTCCCATATTGCAGCATTTGACCGACAGCAGCTGTGCCCAGAAACCCTCAAAGTCTTGCAATGTGGCTTTAGCCAGTCGCTGTTAGGCACTGAGCCAGAGGTTTGGAGGCATTTCCAAGATTGGGTTGTTTTTGCCTGCCTTACACAGCAGGAAATTCCTGGCTAATCCCATGGAATCTCTCTGAAGGAACGTCTCCACCCCCATTGTTCAGCCCAGACACTGAGGTCCAGCTCCAAGGGCCTTTTGGCAGTTCCCTCACTGCAAGAAGTGAAGTTACAGGAAACCAGGCAGAGGGCCTTCTCGGTAGTGGTGCCTGCCCTGTGGAACACCCTCCCACCTGATGTCAAGGAAATAAACAACTATCTAACTTTTAGAAGAATAAAAAAATTCCATCCAGTAGCACCTTAGAGACCAACTAATTTGTTCTTGGTTTGAGCTTTCGTGTGCATGCACACTTCTTCAGATACACTGAAACAGAAGTCACCAGACCCTTATATATAGTGAGAGGGTGGGGAGGGGTATTACTCAGAAGGGTGGTGGGAATGGGTAATTAGCTGATAGCTGTGGTAAACCTGTTGACGACTGTTAACGACTGCAATTGGTCTAACAGGAAAAAGCAATGGGTGAGAAGGTTAAAAATAGCTTTGTCATGTATAATGAGATAAGAATCCAATATCTTTATTCAGACCAGGTCTCTCCATGGTTTTAAGTTTGGTAATGAGTTGCAATTCAGCAACTTCTCTTTCCAGTCTATTTCTGAAATTCCTTTGCAATAAGACAGCTACTTTGAGATCTTGTATAGAATGTCCTGGGAGACTGAAGTGTTCTACTGGTTTCTCTGTCTTGTGATTCCTGATGTCAGATTTATGTCCATTTATCCTTTGGCGTAGGGTTTGGCGTAGACTTTTAGAAGACATCTGAAGGCAGCCCTGTTTAGGGAAGGTTTTAATGTTTGATGTTTTATTGCTTAAATAATAATAATAATAATAATAATAATCTGTTGGGAGCCGCCCAGAGTGGCTGGGGAAACCCAGCCACTCTAGGCGGGGTATAAATAACAAATTATCATCATAATCATCTCTGGGCAGATTGGGTGGGTTGGCACATGGACAAAGGTTTGGTCCATTGAAGGGGTGGGCCTTTGACAAGCGCTATGGATCAGCCCTCATTGGCTGCATTCCTGCTCAAAATGGACAGCATATCCAGTTCCCTGCCCTCTTTCCCTACACTGAAGATTGGGTGTGGAGCAAATGTACCCCTTGCCCAACAAGCAGGAGTGGAGAACAACATTCTGCTCAAATTCTCTTCCCTATTTCTTAAACGATATCAACTCAGATCTCTAACATATCAAGAGTATCATAAAGCTCTCTGCATTCAAAGGTATCTATATTCTGAAAATTGTTAAAATGTGCTTTCCTCTCCTTTGTGTGAATAATTAACAATCACATCGTTCCCACAGAAGACCTTCTCGGAACCTGACTAGCAGATCAGACTATAAACAATTACTTTGGTGTGTGGATTTCTGCTATTGTGTAATTAAGGCAGCAATCTTGGCATAATGATGCCTCTCCCTGTACAAAGGGTTAGGCTAGATGGCACTTGAGGGACGTATCTCCTCTATAATTCTCCCCTTTAATTCTATGGTTAAAAAATGAAGCAGAAGTAATACAACTCGAACAACTTTTTACTTTTCCCCTCAAACCAAATTGATTCCACTTCTTTTGTAAAAACAGCAACAACTGATCTTTTCTAACCTCTTGTGTCTTTGCAAACTCTGTTGTGAATAAAATCACAAAGGATCCTTTGGAAAGTAAGTTTAGAAGCAGGATGGACATATCACGAAAGTTGACTTGGCTGTAAGAGCAGCAGGCATAGACACTGAAATCCACATGGCTTTAATGTCTTATGATCTTGGTGATATTACATTTGGATTTGAGGAGTAAATGATTTATTGACACAGGGAACGTATGATGTCACCAGGTGTATAAAACTTTCAATAGGTCTAGATGCTAAGATTTTAAACAATTTCTGTGAGAATGCTTGCCCCAGTGGCTGCTGGGAAACTAATAAAATTGCTGATGGAGCTGTATTCTACATGCCTACTCAAAAGAAAATCCCATTGAATTCAGTGAGGCTTCCTCAAGGGTAAGTGAATATTGGACTGCAGCCTGAGGCTGATATCCAACTAACTTATAGAGTAAAACTGTCTCCTCTGATTTCAATGGGTCTGTTCTGAGTATGACTAATTTTGGATTTTGTTGTTGTTGTTCAGTCGTTCAGTCGTGTCCGACTCTTCGTGACCCCATAGACCAGAGCACGCCAGGCACTCCTATCCTTCACTGCCTCTCACAGTTTGGCCAAACTCATGTTAGTAGCTTCGAGAACACTGTCCAACCATCTCATCTTCTGTCGTCCCCTTCTCCTTGTGCCCTCAATCTTTCCCAACATCAGGGTCTTCTCTAGGGAGACTTCTCTTCTCATAAGGTGGCCATTTTGGATACAACCCTGAATCTATTAAACTAAATCAAGGGTAGCTAATATAATGTCCCCAGCCAGCATTACCAATGGTTAGGGATGGTGGGAGATGTAGTTCATTATTTGTTTTCCATTTTTCCATGGCAATCCATGGTACCATCATTCTATAGTTAGTTAAGTATAATGCGGATAGCGCTGAATGGTGTTTTAAGCCTCTCCTCATCTCTCTTCTCAGCTTCACCTGTCTCCCAGCTGCAGTATGAATAAAATATATTCATTCATTTTATGTTTTTATTATGCGTGTTTCCTGGCCTGGGATATTGCTTGGGGTGGGATGGTTTATACATGTAAATAAACAATTTAAATATTTATTGCTCCACCTTCCCTATGAAAGTTTGAAGTGGCTCACAAACAACCTACTACTAATTACAATATAAAGATGATTCAGAAATATAATACAAAAAATCAGAGTGACCTAAAAAAAACCAGCCAGAAGCAGCTCATTGAGAAACTAGCCTCCTGGTAGGTACACTGCTGCTGCCTAATGGGAGAGATGAAGTGATGGAGAGGACAGGGCAGGTCAGGTACTTTGGCAGAGCCAATCTGGCAGTTTTGCTGTTGCTCCTGCACCCCTTCCACTTCATAAGTGCAAATGAATTTCATGCCACAGAGCTAGCATTGCGGCTCCACCCCACTGGGCAAGCCACATCTGAGAACAACGGATCCAGAAACAAACTTTTTTAAAAACAGGAGCAATCAAATACTACAAAACCCATCACTTCCCCACCACGAGAGCCTTAAAGGCCAAAGGCTTTTCTAAACAACGTCTTTTTAACACCATGGTCAGTTCTTTTCTTTTCTTAGAAAAAGAGGTGCCAGAACTCACCATGAACTGTTGGGAACCTTGTTCTCTTAGAATGGCAATGGCACCCACCTGAGAGATGCCGGAACTGAGTTCCGGTGAGTTCCTGCTGGGGGGAGCTCTTACTATGGTGAATGACCAGGAGATCTCTCTGGGAAAGAACATCTGAAGTTGGGGTGCAACAACATGAAAGGCCATCGCCCACATTCCCTGCATGTTTTTAACTGAAAGGAACACCTCTATAGGCGATATCCATGTGTGCTCAGTAACACTAGATTACATTTCATCTACTCTCAGCAACACACCACCCCTCCTCAGCCTGTCTTTAGAGCGCAAACCGATGTATATTTCCTTGAGGGAAGTGTGACAGAGTTAAATGGTTTGCTCCTTCCCCATTTTGATGTATCATTAAACCTCTTACTCCACCTCAGAAGAGGCAGTTCCCACAGTCCCTTGCACAAGCTAACACTGTCCTACATGAGTAGAAGAAGCTTGCCTCCTTATTGACTGCAGAATCGTTCATTTGCATAGGTCTCCACACTTCCTCTGTGCTCTTTTGTCAGGAATCTGCACTCACTGCAAAACTCTACCCTGCCTTTTGACTCACGGAGTCCACTTGAGTCAAACGGGTATCCGTTTTTGTCATGCATTCCCCATCTAGACCCTTCCCCTCATCTTCCTCCTCAGTTTCTCACATGAGTAGCATATAGGGAAATTCAGAATAGTCACATAAAATGTCAAGCCATTTAAAAGAATCACCATTGCGGAGCACCTGTTTCCTTAAAGGAAATGGCTTCCCCTCTTCCACATCTAGGAGTCTTCGGTAATGCTTTTGATGCAGCAGCATAGTGTCGGTTGTCAGCGCCCGGGACAGGTGGTGTGGTGTGTGTGTGTGCACGTGCGCTAGCTGGGGGGGACACAGCCGATGCTGTCAGAGTGACCCCACCCCTACTGGCAGGCAGACCTTGGTGGGCTGAGAGGAGCACCAGGCTGCACTGTGCCAGGAGCACCTGCATGGGGGTGCCTGGTTCACACACCCACACACAAAAAATTGTGTGCACAGGGTCATAGCTCCCCTGGCACCCCCACCCACCCCATTTTGATGCAATATAAATTTGGAGGTATTCAAGATGGACTAGGAGGCACAGGCAGCCGCAGAGCAAGTCGATCGGGTGTCTGGGGCTAGCTGCCCACGGGGCGAGGCGAGCCGGGGCAGGATGCTCCGTGGGGCCTCCAAGGAGTCTTCCTGCCTCCTCCCACTCAGCTGCCCTATAGCTGAGGGAGAGGCGGTGGGTGGACCGTTTGGGGCAGCACGGAGCCTGCGGGCGCCCAAGCCACTGTGTCATTCCCAGGAGTGGCTTGGGTGCACTGCAGGCCCCGCAGTGAGTGCCGCCCAGCATTTTGTCACCCCCCTCAGTGGTGAAACCCGGGGTTGTCCGCCCCCATCGCCGCCCCTTCCTCTGCCCCTGGGCACAGGTAGCTGCCTCTCAAAATCCTTGACTGTCACTGAACTCTCAGTAGAACCTATTAAAACATCCTGTGTCTGGACTGAACATGATATCCTGGCACACTTTTGGGGGGGGGGCATTTCTGCTGGCTATTTCCTATGTCAGTTTGCTCCATGGCATTGGTTTTGTCAGCTTATTTCATTTGAACTGCCCTATTCTGGATAGATGCAAGTAGGAAGTAACTATAGGGAGTGACTCCCACATTGTTGATGTAACATAACAGGCCCTGAAGTCATTTGTCTGGAAGTATAGAAAGATCACTAGCAAATTGTTCAGGAAATCTCTTCTCTTCTCTTCTCTTCTCTTCTCTTCTCTTCTCTTCTCTTCTCTTCTCTTCTCTTCTCTTCTCTTCTCGATTGGGAAACGGGACCTGAATGCCCAAAGTTACTCGCCCCTATTGAAGCCTTTCCTACTGTATATGGTTCTGCCAGAAGTTCTGCCATTAAGTTATATTAAAAAAAATGTTTCTTTTTAATTTCCCCCACCAGGTCTTTTTATAGCCATTTCAGCTTTAGCTAAGCCAGCTCTGCCAATTAGTGACAAACCATTTCCTTCTCTAACAGCTAATGTTGATGGAAAGCAAAAATCACTGCGCTGTCTCTATCCACTGACATAAATGGTCTACAGTATTTAAATGCTATGTAGGTTTCTTCGTGCTTTGCTGGGAACTGTTCGCTGTGCACCTTTCTGGTTGTTTATTGATACCGTCGCACCTGCCTTGGGATCTATTTATATGCTTTACGTCTCACATTAAATGAATATAGAGAAGTCTGGGCATGTTTTGTATGCACTACAAATAGACTTCAGGTATGGCATAAAACACCAGGCCGATGTTCCTGCTAGGCTTCTGCTCATGTTCACATTCATGGAAACATTCTAGGGTGGTGTTCACACTGCTGAAAATGTAACTTTGCTCTATTGAATTTTTTGCTGTTTTTTTGGAACATGTCATGTACTACCTCCTCACGGGGAGCCCCACCACATTCACTGCCACCAGTTTCAGCACACAAGGAAGCCTCACAGAGGTTGTCAGAGGTGAATGGCAATATGGTTTGAGCATTTTTTTTTAATAGTGGATTTTTCTACTTATGTGCCAGGTGGCTCAGAAATATTGCTAGTATTACAAATATAATAAAAATGATCTTGGTTCCTTCTGACAGCGCCAGGTTCATAGATCATTCTTGGAAACAGTCTACAGTTGTGAAATATTTATTTATTTTTATTTCCCTTTCATTTCCTAGTTTAGAACATTCTTATAATTGGATATTGCTGTAGATGCTTAACAGAGTTCCTATAATAAGAATTCTGATAGAAATCCATCTTTTCACCTCCTTTCTTTCTTGCTGTATGTATTTTCTTTTTCTTTTCTTTTCTTTTTAAAAAAGGAAAGTCTTTTCAATCTGCTTCAGTATTCAGTCACCCTGTGATTGAATTTGTCTGACTTTTGCAAAGAAACAAGGCCACGTTTCTTGCTATCACGGTAACACTTGTATGTGGAATATAAATGAGGTGAAGGATCTGTCAAAGGCGCTTACACGGGCAACAGGCAAATGAGAACCAGCCTTTTCTTATTGATGCAAATTCCAAAAGACTAAAGCTTTTATGTTTTCAGTAGTAGCGGTATCAAGAGCCAAAGTTACAGCTAGATCCTGCTTTTCTTCTTTATTGAGGGAGGGAAAATAACAATGAAAATATGCATTTCAAGAATCAGCCTTCTTGGAAAGGAGTTATTTCAAGTGGAAGCGTCTGAGGATGTGTTCATGCAACCCCTTCACAGCGCACTGAAGTTGTTGTCGTTTTGGTGCATTTCACAGCTCTTTCCGCCCTAACTGTTCACATCAGCATGGTTTCAATAGTGTCAAATTTGTTTCTGGTTGTGCAGACACTTGTGCTAAGGCAGACACATTCCCCTCTGAGACAGCTGGCCAGGTGTTTGGAAGCTGTGGCTAGATGGATGTGTGGGAGCCGATTAAAGTTAAATCCTTCGAAGACAGAGGTCCTTTGGCTAGGTCGGGACGACATGGGGTTGGGGAGCCAACTCCCAACCCTTGCGGGCGTCCAATTAGTGCCAGCGCCTCTTGTCAAGAGTCTGGGGGTAACCTTTGACGCCTCCCTTTCCATGGAGGCGCAGGTTGCAGCCACAGCAAAGGTTGCATTTTTCCATCTCCGCCGTATTAGGCAGTTGGCCCCCTACCTCTCTCCCCCCGACCTGGCCACAGCGATCCATGCGACGGTCACCTCCAGACTAGAGTATTGTAACTCGCTCTATGCGGGGCTGCCCTTGAGGCTGACCCAGAAACTCCAGCAGGTGCAGAATGCCGCGGCGAGGCTCCTTACGGGGGCCTTGCCGCGAGATCACATTAATCCAGTGCTTTATCAGCTGCACTGGCTCCTGGTGGAGTACAGGATCAGGTTTAAGGTGCTGGTCTTAACCTTTAAAGCCCTACGCGGCCTAGGACCCTCGTACTTAAGGGACCGTCTCTCCTGGTATGCCCCGGGTAGGACCTTGAGGTCATCAAATAATAACCTTCTGGAGATCCCAGGTCATAAGGAGGTCAGGTTGGCAGCCACCAGGGCCAGGGCTTTTTCGGTTCTGGCCCCGATATGGTGGAATGATCTGCCACAAGAAACGAGGGCCCTGCAAGAGTTGGCACCCTTCCGCAGGGCTTGTAAAATGGAGCTGTTTCGCCTGGCTTTTGGGTTAACTTGAGTGCAACTTTTAAAATTCTAAATTTTTAAGTTTTAAAGTGTATTTTATATTTGTATTTTTAACTGTCTGCTCAATGGTTATGTGGTTTGATGATTGTTAGCCGCCCTGAGCCTGGTTTTGGCTGGGAAGGGCGGGATATAAATAAAAGTTGTTTATTATTATTATTATTATTATTATTATTATTATTATGAGATGGTGTCCACATCTTGGCTAGAGATGAATTAGGGATTGCTTATGGACTGCAGTCGGTGTGCAGCTGATTTGAGAAACAGCATATCAAACAATAATATGTTGTAACCAAGTACAGGGTACTTCTATTCTGCGCTGTTGGATAGTCTGGCAGTTACGGTTGAATTTGTTCCATTTGGCTTTTCTTTTTTGGTTTTAGTTTTTTTTGCCCTGCTGCTTTCCCCTGGAAAACCTCCTGTTTACTGATAAATTGGTTGTGTCAAAGTTGTGGCGCAACAACAACAACAAAAACCCTCTCAGACCCATGGCTGGAATATCTCTGGATAAACCTAAGTGTGGCAGGGCCCTTACTCAGCAGGTGAAGGGGTCAGCAAGGCAGTGGAACAACTTCCCAAGTTGTACAATTGATAACTATTGTTGATATGGTTACAAAAGGGACACAGGTTACAGGGGATGCTACTTACCTGGCAGGGGAGATACTTTGATCATGAAGGGTTTTTCCCCCAGGGTGAGGCTCCTCCGTTGCACTGCGGGTTTGCTAACCCCTGCGATTTCCCCAAATGCGGGAAACTCGACTGCATAATTTGTGGTAGTGGGGGACTGTGTTTGTGCTTTCCCCGGAAAAAACAAAAAACCTTCCCAAGTTGTACAGTTGATATGGTTACAAAAGGGACACAGGTGGCGCTGTGGTCTAAACCACCAAACCTCGTGGGCTTGCCGATTGTAACATCGGCAGTTTGAATCCATGCGATGAGGTGAGTTCCCATTGTTTTGTCCCAGCTCTTGCCAACCTAGCAGTTTGAAAGCGTACCAGCATGAGTAGATCAATAGGTATCGCTTCGGCGGGAACGTAAACGGCATTTCTGTGCGCTCTGGCACTCGTCACAGTGTTCTGTGCACCACAAGCGGTTTAGTCATGATGGCCACATGACCCAGAAAAGCTGTCTGCAGACAAAACACCGGCTCCCTCAGCCTGAAAGCAGAAATGAGTGCTGCACCCCTAGTCTAATTTAACTGGACTTAACCGTCCAGGGGTCCTTTACCTTTACCCTTTACCCGACATGACTGATGTGACTGTTACTCTACTACTGGTTTGCTGTTGTTGTCTTACCTGCTCATTTTTTAATTACGATTTATATTTATATTATTTATATTTATATTTATATTTATATTTATATTTATATTTATATTTATATTTATATTTATATTTATATTTATATTTATATTTATATATTCCGTGCGCTGCTCTGGTTCACCAGAAGCGGCTTAGTCATGCTGGCCACATGACCTGGAAGCTGTACGCCGGCTCCCTCGGCCAGTAAAGCGAGATGAGCGCCGCAACCCCAGAGTCGGTCGCGACTGGACCTAATGGTCCAGTCTTTACCTTTACCTTTACTATATTTAGTTTTAGTCATTCCCCACCTTGGGATCACTTTGGGATGAAGTGCAAATTTAAAATACTGTATTTTTTCCGTGTATAAGACTCTATTCCCCCCCCCAACTTTAAAATTGGGGGTCGTCTTATACATGGAATGTTGCAATTAAATATATAAATAAATTTATTTATTAGTATTGGGCTCAAAAAATAGGGGGTGTCTTATACATGGGGGCGCCTTATACTTTAAAACAAACCAACCAATCAAGTAAGGGCCCTGAACTGATGCAGTGCGGCTGTTTCATCAGAATCCTCACGCAAGACTGCCCTGCTCCCTCTCATGTTGGCTGAGGCACAGTGGCGTAGCAAGCCCAGGTGGTACCCGGGGCGGAATTTTTTTTTGTCACCCCCCCCCACTTTAATTTTTTTAAAAAATTGAAAATTAAAAAGCGTCACCGCCCTCTGAGGGTGCCACTTTGTGAGGTGTGGGGGTTTTGTGTGTGTGTGTGTGTCTATTATCTCTTTTTTCCCAATAAAGTTAAAATAAAAATAAAATAAAAAATAATAATAATAATGTAAAAAAAATATATAAATAAATAAATAAAAGTGTCAACCCCCCCCTCTGAGGGTGCCACTTTGTGAGGTGTGGGGGTTTTGTGTGTGTGTGTGTCTATTATCTCTTTTTTTTTCAATAAAGTTAAAATAAATAAAAATTAAAAAATTAAAAAAATTAAAAAAAAATTAAAAAAATTAAAAAAGTGCCACCCCCCTCTGATGGTGCCACTTTGTGAGGTGTGGGGGGTTGTGTGTGTGTGTCTATTATCTCTTTTTTCAATGAAGTTACAATTTTTAAAAAAAAAATTGAAAAAAATTATTTATTTATTTTTTAAAGTGTCACCCCCCCTGGGGTGGAACCTGGGGCGGCCCGCCCCCCGCCCCCCCGTTGCTATGCCCCTGCTGAGGCACAAAAGTTCACCTCCTAAATTTAACTGCCAGCTCTATAAAACAGGCTAGATGAATGTTCAAATGACTTTGGAACATAGTCTCCACAAACCTATTCATCATTCAGCCTTATGGAATGCCTAATATAACATTTCCTTAACAAATATAACACTGTCGTAAAAAAATGAATGGTGGCTTACACTCTTCCTGGCATTTTTTTTTCTTTTCTCGTTTAATTTAACGGATCCAGTGTCCTTAATTCATATCCTAAAGTTTGTGGAGCTCAAGGGTAGAGAGAGTGAGGGCTCTTCTTCTTCAATGTAATGCAAATTCCATTACCTATTTTGGTACAGAAACAGGGGCAAGGCCAAACTGAAGAAGCCGTTTAAAAACCCACCTCTCTTCTCTTTTGATAGAAAAGTGTGCTCGTATCAGGGCTTTCATTGAGCCTCAGTCATAGCCATTAAAAGACCATCAAAATAACAATAAACACCGTTCCCTTCTGTAAAATGGGAATCAAAGTGTCCTGCCTACCTCAGAGTTCTCTTATGAAAATAAATGAAATAAGGAAATATTGCCTGCAAGGCCAATTATCCTGATTAATAATACTCATGGAGTCAGATAAATGAATGTCACTATAGCAGGGTCTGGCTGCTAATGGTGCCATGTATCAAACTCAAGTCAATTTCCCTGCAGGAACCATTCATCAGACCCAAAAGACGAAAAGTGGAGTGGATCCTCAAGAGCCAATGCTCGATTCATGCATATATGGGTTCTTATTAAATCACTTCAGCATTAACAGAGCAATCCTAACCCCCAATGCTGATAGAGAGCACTAAGAAGGGGCACAGCCACCTCCCTGTTTGCCTCCATCAGTTGATGGTGGGAAAGGCTCTGCTGCTCTACCCAAGTTGACTGGGAACCAGCCCCAAGTCCTAGCGATGGGTGAATCTGTCGATTTCTGTGTCTCTCAGTTTCTCATTCACTCCCCGCACCATTCAGCTCTCCAAATTTCCATATCGGTACACAATTTTTTCTAAGTCATTGTGAGAATTCACCAGCATCTTAGTGCAAATTTCTCCCAATCAACACTTTTTTTTAGTGTGAAATTTTGCCTAATAATACATATTTTGCAAAGCAATTACCCTGAGCATAATGTGTTTTTATGTACACTTTACACCAGTATGTGCTGCTACTGCTGCTTCTTCTTCTTCCTCTTCTTCTTCTTCTTCTTCTTCTTCTTCTTCTTCTTCTTCTTCTTCATACATATTACTTGCGCGAAGAACTTCATTGCAAAATTCAGAGAAGGGCCACATTTTCATTTGCTTATTGTTTCAGAAAGTGTGAATTTGGCAGATTTGGATACAAACTCAGTTGAATTTCTGTCCCACACCTACAAAGGCCCCTATAAATCCTCCAACAGGCCTGATCTTCTGGCCCCTATATGTCGCCTCTAACTGTGTGTAAGGGGAGGAGGGATTGGGGATTCAGCCCTTTTTAGCTTTCTACAGGAGTAACATGTCTGGGTCAGGGTTGTCTACCCTTTCTATGCTAGGCCTATGTCCTTAGATTCAGGTATACACACAAGTTGAAGAAAAAAGTTTCTCTTCAGAATTGACTTCCCTGTCTTTAATAAATCTGTATTTAAACTCTAGTAGCAGCTTTCACCTAGAAAGACAATTCATTCTAATTTTTCCTAGAGGTAAACAATTCTCTAAAGCTTATTAATGCATAATCTCATTTTTGTTGGGGGGGAAACAAACCATACACAATATCTTGAATTTTCTCACAGCAAGAACTGGCATGTCTTGGGTAGCCTTAAGTTTCATTTAGTGGATTTTGATAATTGCTTTTCATGTTCCCAGGCTAGTCTTACAATCTATCTTTGGAGATTAAAATAATAATAATGAAAGCTCTTTGAACACGAGCACAACTTGGAAGTTCAGGTATTCTAGAATTAGGGTTGCCAGGTCTGCTTCCAAAAAATAGCGGACAAGCGGGGGGGGGGGGGTTAAATTAAATTAAATTATATATTTTCTTACAAACATTTTAACACGTATTAAAATAATCATGGGTTCGATTCCTGCATTGCAGGGGGGTTGGACTAGATGATCCTCGTGGTCCCTTCCAACAACTCTACAATTCTATGTTTCTATGCTTGCTTCTTAGGGATCCTTGGGGCAAAGCTACCCAAGTTCCCAACAGGGGTTCCTT
Source organism: Darevskia armeniaca (assembly GCA_034641395.1). Classification (NCBI taxonomy): domain Eukaryota; kingdom Metazoa; phylum Chordata; class Lepidosauria; order Squamata; family Lacertidae; genus Darevskia; species Darevskia armeniaca. The sequence continues at coordinate 99,507 of JAWWNF010000371.1, forward strand.
CTTACCGTTCCTGTATTAGGGAGGCGATCCTTGGGGCAAGGATCTCGCTCCCTCAGGTCGTCGGGCAAGTCTCCTCCAAGCCCGCCTTTTCCCCCTGTGCCTCTACCGGTAGCTGGTTTGCTGCTGCTCCTGTGCGTCAGGAACAGAAAGAGGCATCTTTTTCTTTCGCGCCTCTCCCTTTTGTTCTCCCCGTGAGTCAGGAACAGGCGGGGCAGAACTCCGGCAAGAGGGGCCTCCCCCCCCATTTTTTAAATGTCTTGTGAAACAATGGAGTATGATTAATAATTTTTCCGGAGAATCGAGTTCAATGGATATTCGATCTTTGTCTCATTCTTACTTATGAAAAAAAGACAAAACGTGATTCTCCTATCCTTATTCTCTTAGACTGTACAGCTTTAGATTATGTACCATTTCATCATAAAGCTTTTGAATAAAAAAAAGTCCACTATTTTGTGAAAAAAAATAGTGAACATAATGTGAAAAAAGCGGACTGTCCGCTCAAATAGTGGACACCTGGCAACCCTATCTAGAATTCAGGAGCTTCTATTTATTTATTTTTATTTATTTTTATAGAAGCATTATAACTAGCCTGGTAAAGAGAAGACACCGTTCCTTAACAAAATATATGCATTATATTCACAGCTTTCTTTGAAAAAAGTTTCTGTTCCTACTGTTTGAAATGAAAAGCATGAAGAAATTCTGCAGGCCTACCTCAGCGTAAGCTTTGTTCTGAGTAGGCAGGTATAGAATTGCACTGCTAATGTGACAATTCCCTGTGTGAATATCATTCCCCTCAATTGCATGCGCAATTGTAGAGTAAAAAAAAAAGAGTAAGTGTAATGTGCACGAATCACACATTGCAACATACACACAACTTAATCTGTATTGGAAGCATAGGCCTGGAGGCTGAAGGCCTCTCTGTCCAACATCCATGACAACCTATGAGTCAAGTCAAGTCAAGCCATCCATACTTCAGTGAAGCGGCGCATAGCTCTATGGTAAAGCATCTCAGGGTCAATCCCCAGCAATTCCAAGTAGGGCTGGCATACCCTCCCAGTACGTTTCCGAGCACAATTCAAAGTGTTGGTGCTGACCTTTAAAGCCCTAAATGGCCTCGGTCCAGTATACCTGAAGGAGCGTCTCCACCGCCATCGTTCTACCCGGACACTGAGCTCCAGCGCCGAGGGCCTTCTGCCGGTTCCCTCACTACGAGAAGCCAAGTTACAGGGGACCAGGCAGAGGGCCTTCTCGGTAGTGGCACCCGCCCTGTGGAACGCCCTCCCTTCAAATGTCAAAGAGAACAACAACTACCAGACCTTTAGAAGACATCTGAAGGCAGCCCTGTTTAGGGAGGCTTTTAATGTTTAATAGATTATTGTATTTTAGTATTTTGTTGGAAGCCACCCAGAGAGGCTGGGGAAGCCCAGCCAGATTGGTGGGGTATAAATAATAAATTATTATTATTATTATTATTATTAGTGTCCAGGGACAGTTCCAGAATTATGAAAGCCCCCCCAGCTTCTGATTTGATCCTGGAATGTCCCTATTACCCCGCCAGTGCTGCTGCTGTCAAGCTCGGGGGGGGGGAGGAGCCGGTGATTGTCTTGAGTGGCAACGGTGGCTGTGGCTGCAAAAGAGTGTCCCATTGTCTCTCCAGGGCTGACACTGCCGGCCTCCTCTCATGGACAGCTCATAGCAGCTGCTGGAGAGCGGGCAAGGAGGAGAGGCTGCTGTCACTGAGGTCCAGCCCCTTTTGATGCACTGGCTCGGAGGCAGAGGGCAGAGCCACCCTGGGCAGGATGAAAGGGGGAGCAGAGTGGAGCGCAAGGGGTCTAGTTTTTGAACAATAAACCAGGGGTCAGCAACCTTTTTCAGCCGTGGGCCGGTCCACCGTCCCTCAGACCATGTGCTGGGCCGCACTATTTTTTTGGGGGGGGGGAATGAACAAATTCCTATGCCCCACAAATAACCCAGAGATGCATTTTAAATAAAAGGACACATTCTATTCATGTAAAAACACACTGATTCCTGGAACGTCCGTGGGCCGGATTGAGAAGGCGATTGGGTCGCATCCGGCCCACAGGCCTTAGGTTGCCTACTCCTGCAATAAACAATAAACAAATGCTTTGTGCATCCATGTCCAATCTTGCCCCTTTCTAAAGAAATTTTTAATGGTGTGTGTTTTTATTTTTGTAAACCTACCAAGGAATAAAATTTAAAAAATGGGGATTAAAGGGTTTTTTCAGGGTGTGTGTGCTGTGTCCTGTTGGTGGAGTGGTGGTGACATTTATTCCACTTCTGACATAGGGTTGCCATACATCCTGGACGTATCCGTAATACTGCAGTCAGCAGCAGTGTCCAGGCGGAAATCGTGGAAACGTCTGGGAAAATCCGGACGTATGGCAGCCCGTGTCGACAGTGCCGTTTTTGCCATTTCCCCATAAAAATAGCCCAAAAACTGCATTTCTTTTCAGCGCTTTTGTCGAAAGCTTAACCACTTTGAAATACGGCAACCTTATCTGATAGGAAATGCTCTGCAAGGAGGGTATGAAAATGGGTAGGGTCGAGGAGGGTCGGTTGGAGGGGGAATAAGAAATGTCCCTATTTTCATCTGCTGGAGATGCCCTGCCTGAAACCCTGGAGAGCTGCTTTTATCAATCAGCGTTTTGCAAAACTGAGATAAATGGCCCATTGGTCTGTCTCGGTATAATGCCATTTCCTATGCTCTAAGCCCCCTCCAACAGTCCACTGTTTCTACAGGAAACAGTCTTCTGCAATGTCCTCGAGTGCTTTGAACTGCGCTAATGTGTCTTGTCTTGATGGAGGTGAGTGTATCTATATCTGCACGGCTGGAACGCAGCCTACTGTGCAGGATATTGGCGTATAATCGTCCCCTGTGAAGTGGCCCTAATTTGAAAGTATGTTACATTATCTCCGATTATTCTTGCAATTTCTCACTGCCAGAAGGGAAGAAAGTTGAACTTACCTAAGGGCGGACTGATTTCCTCTGCTCCATTTCCTAGTTTGGGGTTTTGCCCAGTCTTCTGTTCTCCTTTGCCTGTCAAACTGAAGTGGAGAATTTCTATAATTAATTTTGGAAACAACACACACAGTTTGCAACACTTGCACTTTCCAGCTTTATGGTCCTTTAAGTGACATATCCCCCTCGTTCCTATTTAAGTAATACATGTGTAGAAATGTTTTTTTTTAAAAAAGGTTTCATTTTATTTAGTTAATAGAAAGCTCCAGATATTTCTAGCTGCGAGAGACTGGCTTTTACCACCATTGGCTGCTGTAGTCCAATGTTATTAACTCTGTACAGATAATAACAGATTCAGGGGGTGATAGAACATAATGTTGAGTTTCAGAAACAGTGGTTTCTACAAACCCCATATTCCAGGGCTTGGGCAGATATAATAATAATAATAATAATAATAATAATAATAATAATAATAATAATTTATTTATACCCCGCCCATCTGGCTGGGTTTCCCCAGACACTCTGGGTGGCTTCCAACAGAATATTAAAAGCACAATAGTCTATTAAACATTAAAAGCTTCCCTAAACAGGGCTGCCTTCAGATGTCTTCTAAATGTCTGGTAGTTGTTTTTCTCTTTGACCTCTGGTGGGAGGGCATTCCACAGGGCGGGAGCCACTACCAAGAAGGCCCTCTGCCTGGTTCCCTGTAGCTTTGCTTCTTGCAGTGAGGGAACAGCCAGAAGGCCCTTGGCACTGGACCTCAGTGTCCGGGCTGAACGGTGGGGGTGGAGACGCTCCTTCAGGTATACTGGACCGAGGCCGTTTAGGGCTTTAAAGGTCAGCACCAACACTTTGAATTGTGCTCGGAAATGTACTGGGAGCTAGAATCCTGTACTATCTCCCATAGTATAAACTCAGTGCAAAAATTAGTAAGTTTTAAGAAAAGGAAGAGGATGTGTGAAAAGGAATGCAAAGCAAAAGCCGGAAGCAACTATCACTTTTTAATCATAGTCAGTGAGATGGGTTATACCATGTGTGCATGAGGAGAATAGTGGGGGGATTGAAATATCTCTACTAGTTGCAAAATTTGTCATCCTAAGAATCCTAAATTTGGTACGGGACATTTTTCTAAGTTAGAGCGATAACGTTGTAGGAACCCAGCACAATGGAGTACGGGTTATTCACCTCTACAGCTGACTCATAGATTCAAAGGCAAGTAGCACAATGAAAAAGAAGCGGTGTGTGGAGCTATCCATAATCGGAGGCAGCAGGTGAACAGTGGGCTATTAATAATAGTGGAAATCCACATCATCCTGTGCACTTCTGTTTATTAGGACGTGGATTTTGGATACCCAAAGATGGCTGGTGTTGACAATTCTGCTTAGAGAAGGTAGAGTTGGCATTTTCAGCTCATGTCCCTTGGTATTGTATCTAGGCATGCTAGCACAACTAACTAGACACTTGACAGATTTAGAACTGAATTTTAGTGTAAGGTGTTCTGAGGGGAATCCTGAACCAACGTCTGCAGCAGCAGGCGTTATGCCCTGCAGCAACACCATTCTGGATCTTCAATAGTCCACACAGACCTGGCCTTAGGGGAGCCTTCCTCAACTCAGTGCCATCCAGATGTTTTGGACTTCAACATGATCAACGGTGGAGAAAGGATTGTCCTCTACCTTGCAATCCTAGCTTGAAGAGAGCCAATCGTTCTCCTTCCCTGAATACTGCCAGCTGTCTTTCCAAGTCAATTGGGACACATCAGGCCCTAGAAATGTCCTTGCAGTCAAACAGGTTTATTGATCTGAGGTTTTCAGTAGCTTATCAGTCTGCAAAACTTGTCTTGATTGGGGTAATTCTGTCTATTGCTTATTTCCCCCTGACTTCTGCCTTGGATTTTCTGTTTTCTTCAGCTCTCTAATGCTGCCATAGAAAACAACAACAACAACAACAATGTTATTATTCATACCCCATCCAACTGGTTGGGTTTCTCCAGCCACTTTGGGAGGCTTCCAGCACATATATAAAAATGTCAAACATTAAAAACTTCCCAATACAGGGCTGCCTTCAGATGTCTTCTAAAAATTGTGTAGTTCTTTATCTCCTTGACATATAATGGGAGGGCGTTCCACAGGGAGGTAGCAACTGCTGAGAAGCCCCTCTATCTGGTTCACTGTAACTTCACTTCTGGCAGTGAGAGAACTGCCAGAAGCTCAGTGTCTGGGCTAAACAATGCAGATGGAGACACTCCTTTGGGTATATTGGGCCAAGGCTGTTTAGGGCTTTAATGGTCAGCACCAACACTTTGAATTGTGCTCGGAAACATACTCACAACCTGGATCCCAACTACAGACCATCTCAGGGTTAGACCAAGGCCTGCATATTAACAATGGCAGGTGGAGCATTTCAGTAAGACAGCATCTTAGACCTCACCTATACATTCTTCTGGGGCGCGGGTGGGGCCGTGGGTTAAACCACAGAGCCTAGGGCTTGCCGATCAGAAGGTCAGCAGTTCGAACCCCCACGACAGGGTGAGCTCCCATTGCTCAGTCCCTGCTCCTGCCAACCTAGCAGTTCGAAAGCACGAAGTGCAAGTAGATAAATAGGTACCGCTCCGGCGGGAAGGTAAACGGCGTTTCCGTGTGCTGCTCTGGTTCGCCATGCTGGCCACATGACCCGGAAGCTGTACGCTGGCTCCCTCAGCCAGTAAAGCGAGATGAGCGCCGCAACCCCAGAGTCGTCCATGACTGGACCTAATGGTCAGGGGTCCCTTTACCTTTTATACATTCTTCTAAAGTATGGTTCTTGTGCTGTCCCTGTATGCCTGACATTTTCACTCATGTAATTCGGGTAGTTGACATGGTTGTGTACCATGCCGCTGTCATATCCTCAGCGAGCTAGACATTGCTACTTTGAGGAATCCAATCACATAGGGCACATTACCTCCAAAAATGTACAACTTTTATAACAAAGAACTGCTGGGGTGGGGGAAATGTAACCATTGGTGCTTCTAAATATGCTTGTTAATGAAATGGCTCATGATTCAGAAATCTTGGACAGAGGTCATAGGTTAAGATGCATAAGCATGGTGTCAGACCTTGAGGTGATGGGTCTGTGTTTCAGTGACTTATTTCCACTCCACCAAGCTATGGTTGGCTGGCCAGGCATTTACTCTGTCCAGGGTCTCCTGAATTGGCTCTGGATACTTTACTCTGGTTCCCGTGCTTAAGATTGCTCTGTAACACACCAAATATTCACAGTGCAGGTGAACCTAATATGCTAAGTTCACGCAGCATGGTAGGCAGGGAAGCATTTTATTTGGTTGGGGAATTTTTATAGAACTAGTAGAGGCTGATGGTTCCACATAAGTAAGCATCAAAGATATAAATCAATATATATTTACTGAAGCCACAGGGGGAGCAGAAAAAAGTGCAATGGCAAAATGCCAGCCTCTCTCCTGAGAGAGCAGACTGTTAAATTATTGTTTAATGTGGGAAGAGGGGGAATTTGAAGAAATTAGTTAACGGCAGCATAACAGGAGGAATGGACTGTAGGGTGTCACCATGCAAAATAAAAGGATTGCATATATTAAAACGCTAATCTGTTGTGGAACTGGGATAAAGGACTCCTAAAGTCAAGGGCAAAACTGTTAATCACTCAGATGTTTTCCTGGAAGGAAAGAAGCAAAGAAATGCACCAAAAAAAGCCACCCCAAAAAACATGAAAGCCATGGTTCAGTCTTTCTCTTTTCACACATTTTCAGTGACTGAGAGGGCTTTCTAGATGCTTCTGTCCATCTTCTCTGATTAGCCAATCAAAAGATCACTTGCAGCAGATCCCATCCCTATCTCCAGAGAGGCTCTGAGTTGCACCCAGCCTTTGGGGTGTGTGTGTGTGTGCATGTGATGTTACTTTGGGGGGGGGGCTGCATGTGAGTGTGTGACAACTGTCACACTGGGAGAGGCCGACCAGCCTTCCTCTCAATGTAACATTTGCATGCCAGGCCACACTGGTTGGCCCGGGGTGACTTCACGCCAGGCCAGGCCGCATTGGGGCAAGATTCCACCAGGCCCCCTCTTCCCCTCAAGATCCCCATCCCAGCGGACATTGGGGGAGCTGTAGAGGCCTCACCCCCCATAGAGTTGGTGTGTTTATCAGGGAAGGAAATCCCCCTTTTAAAAAACAGAATTCATTGGAGTTGGGTGGGAGCAGGGATTTCCCATTCCTCAGCCTTTGTTTTTAATCTCAGAAATGCATATTAGGTATATTTGCCTCTAAATGCAAAGAGAATCGAATCCCTCCCCACTCCCTAATCACAGCTTCCATCACAAATAACCCCACAGGTTTCAAATGGATGGATGTGTTGAGGCTGGAAGCCATTCAAGAATATAAAGAACAGTTTAAAAAAAAAAAGTTAGAGAGAAACACAGATGTGAGACAAAGATGTGCCTGACAGAAAAGGTGACCATGACCCCCCCTCTCAAAAATGATTATGTAATCAGCACAGGCTTTGCTTTTAGACATTCAAAGTTCAAAGTAGCAAGTTGCCGCTACCCCGTGAGGTGCATAAATTCGGATATTTGTGCAGCTATTTGCCATTTTGGGGGACGTGTGTCAATGAAGGTATTGACCTATTTCAGATCAAGTCCTGTGGGGAAACAGCTGCACTGAAATACTCTGGGATGACTGTTAAAATCATTAAAATATACTGCTTGCCTCCTTTTCTTGTTGAGTGAAGAAAACGAGTGTCTTCTTTCTTGAAAGTGTGAAGACCACAATGATCATTCACAATGATGCTCAACAGCAAGAGAAATTTCCTGGGGCTTATTTACATGAAAAAGAGAAAAGTGAAGCTGAAGGAGGCAAGTCCAACGGACTGGATATTAAAAAAGAGCAATAAAAGCATGCGCTATTGTAATATTCTATGCAATATTACAAGTCCCTGCAATATTAGGGGAGCTGTGAGGTGCACCATATTGTTGAATGAAATAATTATCATTTGCATGTTATGTAAATTGTTATTTTGTCTGGGAAAGTTAACAACACAAATTTGTTCTCTATTTAACACAAAACAAAAATAAAAAGAAGGAACATGGAAAACAAGAAGATTTAGGCACCAACTCTAAATGTACGTAAAGTTACATAGAATCATAGAATTGTAGAGTTGGAAGGAACCCAACTCCGTTGCACTGCGGGAATAAATCTTACAATAGTCAGGTGGCATGGCCTCCTCAAGATGGAATTCTTTCAGGTTTCTTTGTGGTTGGAACCAAACTACAGTCCAACCAAGATGATGGACTGGGTTTTGCCTTCTCACCTCTCCCTCTGATGCATGAAACAGGATGAATGATTGCTAATAATTTAAGAAGAGGAGGAGTCAAATGGCAATTTTTTTCTCAGTTGACCCAATGGGGTGGGCTTGGCTGTTTCACCTCTCTGAAGCTGCCACGGGTCCAAAGGGAATGGCAGTCAATAGAAACAAGGGTTCTGCAGAGCAGAGCTTGCTTAACATGTTGATGGACTGCTGGACTGACGTGCATGTATTGAATCAGAGTATACATGGGTTAGCCCAAGTCCTGATTAGACTCAACATATCCTAACAAATCTTCAAAGCTGGTACATTGAGTTATGAGCTGGGTGTGCAACAGAGCATATACAAGACCAGTCTATCACGTTAAAAGCTATGGAAAAACTTGGCATGAGCTGGAGATGAAGTGATCAAGCATACTGGCCTTTAGATGCAAGGAAATGTCAAAGCAGTAAGCATGTTTATCTTGAATGCATTGTAATGTTCATTCACAAAACAGTGCCAAGTTGTTTATGAAACTCATCTGCCAGTCTAGCAAAATGTATTTATTTTTATTTATTGGATTTAATCAAAATCATGTGGAGGAACTCACAAGATCTTACCATCCTGTCAGGGACTTAAGAGGGTGAGATGAAGGAGGAGGAATGGTGGAGACCACCAGCCCCTTCTCCTGATGTTGCAGGAGAAGAGACAGCCTTGATTTACAGCAGGACTTTGAGGGGGTTGAGGAAGGTCACAGCTCAGAGATAGAGGAACAGAAAAGTTGGGAAGTGTTAGAAGAAGGGAGGGGGTACTGTGGCAGGGCAGCCAGATGACATGTTGTCACTGGAAAATATTTCTGATCCCCCTTCTCCCAGAACGTGGCGTTCATTAAGAGTACAGGAACAAAGGACTCAAAGGCATTTGTCCGTGAGTGGCCACCATAAGGGAAGATGCTGTTGCTAGGAAGGAGGGAACAGGAGCCTAGTTTGGAGCAATGCCATTGTTAAGGCTTGTTGGATTCGTTTGCATCTCGCTGTTAAAGGTAAAGGGACCCCTGACCATTAGGTCCAGTCGTGACCGACTCTGGGGTTGCGGCGCTCATCTCGCATTATTGGCCGAGGGAGCCGGCGTACAACTTCCAGGTCATGTGGCCAGCATGACTAAGCCGCTTCTGGCGAACCAGAGCAGCGCACGGAAATGCCATTTACCTTCCTGCTGCAGTGGTACCTATTTATCTACTTGCACTTTGGCATGCTTTCGAACTGCTAGGTTGGCAGGAGCAGGGACCAAGCAACGGGAGCTCACCCCGTCGTGGGGATTCGAACAGCCGACCTTCTGATTGGCAAGCCCTAGGCTCTGTGGTTTAACCCACAGCGCCACCCACTGTTAGGATTGAATAAAACTCATTAAAAGAACTACCTTGTTTTATCTGCTCTTGCTGCAACCGGGGGAGTAATAGCTTTCCTGGAGCCTTGACACATCCACAACCATAATACACATTATGTGGCCCAAATGCTGCCATTTTCAGGTCCCTTGAAACCTCCTTGAATGCAAATTCATAGGATTATAGAAGGGACCCTGCCATAGAGTTGGAAGAGACCCCGGGGGTCATCTAGTCCAACCCCCTGCAATGCAGGAATCTCAGCTAAAGCATTCATGGACAACTGGCCATCCATCATTTACAGCAGTGGTGCCCTCTGTGTATTTTTTTTGTACTACAACTCCTATCAATCCCAGCCCGCATGGCTACCACCCAGGGATCATGGGAATTGTAGTTCAAAACAGCTGGATGGAGCCTCACGGGCTGCCCCTCATTTATGGATTTCTCCTTATATGATTCAACTTGAACTTTATATGGTTGGCAGCTGTTACCGGAACAGATTCTTAATATCAAAAGAGGCAACTGTGTTCTAGAAGCTTTTGCAGTACAAGTTAACAGGAAAGGTTAAGCACAAGGATTTAACAACGTTGCTAGCTAACGTCATGTTTGTTATTGCACACCCTCAATATTGCAAAGGATTTTTCCCAAGGCAATGCTAACTGCTGATTTGGAATGGCACACAACTGACTTAAAAAATAAGAAAATAACATCAGTCAACACAAGTGACCTATGCACTGGGAATCTGAAATTTGTGAGGCAAATGCTTTTTGCTTCAGCAGGCATTCAGTGTATCACTGAAGGACACCACCTAAGGCTAGTTTGTGAAGCCAAAAACACATGTGCTGTAAATGTGAATAGCAAAAAGAACTATTAGCAAAAACATGTATAACTACCCCATTTACTACTGAAATAAAATTTCATCCTTCTCCCCCCCCCCCCGTTGTCGATTGCATATGTGACATGCAGCGTATATAAATATTCAATGGTGACTTGTTCAAAGAGCAGCAATTGCTTTAGATAATCAGATAATGAAATCCATCATCAAGTTGAACCCTAATCTGCATTTTAATGATTTTTTAAAAAAATGTGTCCCTGCTCTGAAAGAGGAAGCTACGTATTGCTAGCATTATCCCATGCCTTTCATGGGGCTGCCTATTATAAGTAGCAATAATAAATCTGGTACACAGACGCGTTAAAAGCATCATGATAGAGTCAAATGTGAGTAAAATGTCGGGGATGCTGTTTATTATATCCAAAAGATTGTCGCTTGTGTTCAATGGCATATTTCAGCGGTGGTCAGTCAAGGCTGTGATGGAATACTGATCAAAATGCATTTAGTAGCAGGTCTATTCTTTTTTCTTTGTACAGGAAAACATTCAGTGTCATATAAGCAGACCTCTACTTCCTCTCCTTGCCCCTTGCAGCCCCCTATTCTGCTCTGGTGTTCTCCCCAACCCTTCAGAGCAGATTTTGGGGCTGTGGAGAGACTACAGGAAGAGTGGCAAATCTATTCCATTAATGGTATCCATTCTGGTGATGAACAGAGATGGCTCAATTTCACCCATAATAATTCTGATAAACATTTTAGAGGTTCACCATGCCAGGACGACAAAAAATTATTTGTTTATTTGTTTATGTATTTATTCCATAGAATCGTAGAATTGTAGAATTGGAAGGGACCCCAAAGGCAACAGATAGCCATCCAATTTCTGCTTAAAAACATCCAAAAACATTCCAAAGGAGAGCCCACCACATCCCGAGGGAGACTGTTCCATAGTCAACCAGCTCTTACACTCAGAAAGTTCTTCCCACCTTAGAAAGGAACTGTGATTAGTGATGGTGTTTTAGAGAGAGAGAGAGAGAGAGAGAGAGAGAGAGAGAGAGAGAGAGAGAGAGAGAGAGAGAGATACCAACAACATAGTATTGGCAAAGTCATCCACTCACATAAAGGTACAAGGTAAAGGACCCCTGGATGGTAATGTCCAGTCAAAAGCAACTATGGAGTTGCGGTGCTCATCTCGCTTTCAGGCCAAGGGAGCCAGCGTTTGTCCACAGACAGCTTTCCGGGTCATGTGGCCAGCATGACTACACTGCTTCTGGCACAACGGAAGCCAGAGCGCATGGAAACACCGTTTACCTTCCCGCCACAGCGGTACCTATTTATCTACTTGCACCAGCATGCTTTTGAACTGCTAGGTTGGCAGCAGCTGGGACAGAGCAACGAGAGCTCAACCGGTCACGGGGACTCGAACTGCTGACCTTCTGATCGGCAAGCCCAAGAGGCTCAGTGGTTTAGACCACAGCGCCACCCATGTCCCGGCTTCTCTCAAATATTGTACATATAGAAATATCTTTCTGTTTGAGCTTCTGAATCAAGGAAATGCATGTTTACACAATGTTAGAATGGAGTTAATTGAGAGTATGAGAAATTCCAGCTGTCCAGAATAAACATACGACCATAATTTAACAGGATAGTGTGAACCAATAACATTTCTTATGCATCTGGCCCTTGTGAGTTATGAGATTTAGCATCACTTATTTGAAGGCATTTGGGCTCTGAATTGAGAAAGATCTTTCCACTGACTTTAATGGTAGATGTGCTATTCAGGAAATATGAGGATAAAACCTCCCCACTAAAATCTTAATGTGGTCTTACATCCTAATTCATGACCTAAAATAAAAGGTTATAACATAGTTCATTGAATGTTTATGTAGTAGCATTTTATTTTATTCCAGTAGTAGCCAATATTTTCATGATAATATGATTTTGCTGGTGACAAAGTTGCAGGTGCATTAAACCCCATCACACCCTCCCCAATTCAGCAATCTAAACTTGTGCAAGCAGGATGAGCTTTAAAAGGTGGTGGGGGGGGTACACTGAGAAATTGCAAGTGAAATCCTGCTTCTCTGTGTTCCTGGAAAAGCAACTGTTGTTCTGAAAAAGTATCCCATTCTTCAGTAACCTCTCTCTCTCTCTCTCTCTCTCTCTCTCTCTCTCTCTCTCTCACTCACTCACACACACACACACACACACACACACACACACAGAGAGAGAGAGAGAGAGAGAGAGAGAGAGAGAGAGAGAGAGAGAGAGAGAGACTGATATTCCTTTTGTCCCAATCAGTATGTGTATTCAAGAAGACCAAGAATGATACACAACCATTGCCACAATCATAACATTCATTCATGGAAAGTCAAAAAATTCAATTCAAATACTGAAGACTAATTATGCATGGCTTTTTGAAGGGGGGCTTCCTGCTTCATACCCTCCAATATTTTGATGATGATGATTATGATGATGATTTTATTATTTATACCCCGCTCATCTGACTGGGTTGCCCCAGCCATTCTGGGCAGCTTCCAACACATATTAAAAATATAATAAAACATTAAACGTTAAAAAACTTCCCTATACAAGGCTGAGTTTGGATGTCTTCTAAAGGTTGTATAGTTACTTATCTCCTTGGCTCGCGGGTCACATAGCTCCATACCCTCTGACCAAAATAAGGATGTCCTAAGGAAGAGCAGGTCATTCTATGATCAAATCAGAAACTGGGACAGCTTCTGTAAATCTGGGACTGCCCCTGGAAAATAGAGGGTCTGCTGCTGTTTTAAAGCTGAATAACTAGATAGAGTGGTCATTTGAAAATGAGGCAGGACTCCTGTACCTTTAATAGTTGTGATTTGCAGAAAAAATGGGAAGCTTCAGCAAACGTGGCTTTACTCACACCCCAAAGTCTTTCAAGTCAATGAGTCTGTCCTCCCTAGTTAGAGAAGGTTTGGGGAATGCTGTGAGCAAAGTGATGGACCTATCTGACAATGATCCCTAGTGAGCTTATGTGGCTGTGGTGTCAGTACTTTGAGAAGCTTGATCTAGATAATTTTCACAATATCCCAGAGCAATATTAGGCCAGAAGCATTGTGGGAAATTCCAAAGGATGTCTCGATCCAGCCAAATGACCCTGCTTGGAGTGTAGAGACGAGCAGGGATAATATATTGGCATAGAGTCTATGTTGGGGATGTGTCTGTCAGGCTGCAGCCATAATAAGATTTTAAAAAAATATGCTTCAATAATTCTTCTTCTTTGGTGATCACTCATAGCCGAGTAAGATTGTCTTCCATAAACACAGTTTTAACACTGAGTCTGCAAGTGACTTTGGAGGCCAATTCTGGATCCACACGTCCTTCCACAGTGGGGACATAGGTTTCCAGGCAGGAGTTGATCACGGTGTGGATTTGCCAAGCGTGCCTTCCTCTTAGCACATTTCTCCCTTGCGTCCTGAGTTCGAGTGGTAAAGGCTGTTCTCCAGTTGGAGTGCTCACAGGCCAGTGTTTCCCAGTTGTTGGTGTTTATACTACATTTTTTTAAACATTTGCCTTGGGACAGTCTTTAAACCTCTTTTGTTGACCACCAGCATTGCACTTCCCATTTTTTAAGTTCGGAATAGAGTAGTTGCTTTGGAAAACGATAATATTGTCATATGAAATGACAAGCTATTTACTGTGGGATTTATTTGATTATTTTACATTTATCTCTCACTCCCTGATCTGGAGCATATAACAAAGCATTAAAAAGAGCATATAAAAACTGACTAGAATATCCCATTACAGCAGAATAAAATTCTATTCAACCAAAAACACATTAAATGCCCTGTAACAAATCCCTATATTGTATCCATTCATTGTACCATTTTTAATAGGTGAGCTTTCGGGTTTCGGTTGATCTCATTGTGAAATTAAGTGCCAACATATTTGTTTTCCTGTTTTCTTCTTTCTCTCACTCTGTCAAGTATTGCCTGATGGTCCTTTGTTTATACTAGTCGACAGGGATGTTAGGTAGGAAAGCTACACTGGTTTTTGTTATAAGCAAAAACTTTTTGACTCAAACAGATTGTATATTCACCTGATGTGGAAGGAATTCTTCCATGTCTCCGTGTGGAAATATCTAAACCTGGCTCTTCACTCCTGCAAACCAGAAAGTGACTATAACTCAGGAAACATGAACTAGCATCATTTTGGTCTCTTGGTTCTTCATGGTGAAACTTACATTTTGCTCCCTACTCTGGGACTTATTTGTTCTCCAAACGCTTCTTTGATGAAACTTTTGAACTTCTAACAATAAGGCGCCACTGTCAAGAGAGGGTGCTTATATAATGACTCCACACATCATTTTAATGTTATCACCCCATTACCATTTGTCAGCCAGTCATGTTCATCATCTATGTCAGGGTGGTTAATCTATAGCCCTTCTGGTGTAGCAGCGCACCGAATCTCTATTTTATTTTGTTTCGGTTTTTCCTTGTGGATTATCCTCCACAAGGGCCAGGGCTTTTTCAGTGTTGACTCCGACCTGGTGGAATGCTCTGTCCCATGAGACTAGGGCCCTGCGGGACCTGATCTCCTTCCACAGGGCCTGTAAGACAGAGTTATTCCACCTGGCCTTCAATCTAGCCTGATCCCCTATTCCTTTTCCCCCTTCCTTTTTTTCTGAAGAAACCCTTTCTGGGTCCCCACATTAAAATTCTCCCCTGGTCTCCCTACTGGCCTAGCAAGACTAACTTGACCAGTTAGCCCTGGTGATCCCACTGATGTTTGTTTTTTATGCTGTTTTCAGCTGTTTTTTAAGTTATTTTTAATCATTGTTTTGTATTTGTTGTTAGCCGCCCTGAGCCCGTTTTTTGGACCGTGGGTATAAATAAAATTATTATTATTATTATTATTATTATTAATAATAATAATAATAATAAAAACAAGATTCCAAGGAATCTCCTGGATTTCCATCCTCCCCTTTGTGGGTTCTATTAATAATCATTTCCTCCTGCATCTTTTATGGTGATCCAAATATTTTACATCTCAATTGTGTCTAGAATTCACCCTTAATCTACAAGTGATATTCCAATCCTACTAACAATTTTAACTGTTTACAATGGTCTTTAAGGTAAGTTATAAATTTTCCCCATTCCTTATTAAAATTTTGGTCTTCCTGATTTATGATTCTTCCCGTCATTTTAGCCATTTCAGCATAGTCCATCAACTTCATCTGCCATTCTTCTCTGGTAGGAACTTTATCTTCTTTCCAGCTCTGGGCCCATAACATCCGTGCAGTCGTGGTCACATACATAAATAGTCTTTTCTGCTCCCTTGGGATTTCGGCACCAGCAGTGCACCAACTCTCATCAGACCCATCCAGCATGGCCACTGGTCAAGGGTGGTGGGAGTTGTGGTCTAGCAAAATCTGAAGAACCACAAGTTAGTCAACCCTGCTCTATGAGATTGGGCTAATGCAATAACATAGATTTTTACATGGGCCCACCACTATATGGACATGTTTCGACAACCTCAGTATCAGGGCTAGAATGTGAAACTGAACCACACATTAGAGCTATACAGGCTGCCTCTTGGATCACATCCACATCATGCATTTAATGAATTGGCTTTCCCCTGAGAATCCTAGGAACTGTATTCTGTTAAGGGTACTGGGAATTGTAGCCCTTTAAGAAATAAACTGTGGTTCCCAGGATTCTTTGGGGGAAGCAATGCACTGTAAAAATACAGGGTTGGTGTCACCTTAATGACATGGAGGAAACATGGTTGATAGGATAGCTATCTGCTTCATTTTGATGCACTGCACTTCTGCTTTAAATAAATAGTTGAAGTAAATAATATTTTGCCTCGCGATTTAAGAAAAGCAAAAACTCTGTCTCACCTGACCTGCTCAGTTTCATGCTCACTTGTTTGAAAATATCAGTGATTATATACCACTTATATGGCAAAATGGCATCTAAGTGTTTACAACTATAAAATCAAATATAATTAAAATACCCAAGAACTATTCCATCAGAGCATTAAAATGTCTTAAATTAAAATATGCAATAAAACAAGCCAGATATAAAGCACAGCATTTAAGATATTTAAAAGAACAATAAGATCAGTAGTTCAATTTAGGGAATCCTTTGCTAAACAAGTGTGTTTTTAGAAGCTGGCAGAAGGCCAGTACTAATGGGTCCTCTCACATTTCAGCAAGAAGGGCATTCCACTAAAATGATAAGTCTATATTACCCACTCACTAACTTCTGGTTTTTCAGAGAATCCTGAGGCTTCTCATAGAACAGCATGAGCTTCTGTTTACTAACAGAGATGCCATCGCAATTTTACTTTAGCATATGGACAGCACTGTTAAAAATACCCCACTTCCTTCTCAATGCTCCGTCAAGATCTCTACAATCAGTTAAGAGTTTTCACAAGAATATTAGGCGTAAGCCATTAGTGTGCAGGGAAGGGTTTTTGGTTGTTGTTGTTTTTACAACAACAATCATTGTCAGCTACGTATATTCAGTAGCTTCATATGTATTCACTGTTTATCAGGGTGTCATATTAGATCAAGGTTAGTAAATGAGAAAGGGTTACAGTATTTATGAATTTGTCCATAAAGGTTGTTTCATCTTCAGAAGATTGCTGGAAAGTCAAATTAATTTTTGCTGGGCCCGGGTTAACTGTGAGAAATAATTAAATTGGCCCAAATCTTGGGAAAATAGTAAGTTCAATGATTAGGAGTCACAGAAGCTTTGTTAATTAGGAGAGCCAAGTTCTTTGCCATTTATTTTATGTTCGGGGACATCCATACTAAATTACAAATTAAACAAGAAAGTTGGGGATTGCTTGAACGGTGCTTCACAAAGCTCAGAATTCTGTGACTTGTTCAACATGTTCAAGAAAAGAAATACATTTTTTTAGGATTGGCAGAGAGATAATAAAAACTGGGAAGATGACCAGTGATAAAAGTCCTGCTGTTGAAACCAAGTATTTGTATAAAAAATATCTAGTTAAACCATTGACCCAGGGAAGGGAAAATATGGTCTGTGTTAAAGTAGGGGGGAATGTATTTTACTAGCAGTGAAAATATGTGCCCCTGTTTGCTTGGTTATTTAGTAATAATATTTCTTACCCGGTCTTTGCCTCAAAGTGGTTTACAACAATAGGATACGATATGATAAAACACATAAAACTATCCCAAAGAGTACAAACCAAATATAAATTTAGCAAAAGAGGTGGGTCCCACAAAACAACTACCACCATTACATACCTGGGAGTCCACAGCCCCGTTGTGTTAGGAGAACAGAACTAAGAAGGCAGGATACATGCTGGGGGTACACTAGGGCCACTTTATTTAACTCCAGCATAAGAACATTAGAACTTAGGACCTCATCAATTTCTAGCTTCTGCATAAGGAGGATGAGACCATGTGTGGGAAGCCATCAAAATGCTCCACCAGGCTTCTAAGCCTGTTGGAACTGAGTGAGATTATCTTGCAGTAAGTCAGGCTGGTACTTCTCCCAGCCCTTATTCCCCCTGCCATACTCTTAATGCGAGGAAGGAAGTCTTCCTGATTCATGCTCCCTCCAAGCCACCAGATGCTGGAGTGAGTAACACAGGTTAACCTCCATGGTGACCCATGTCCTACCCATAGGTCCTAAGGCTCTGTGAGCAAGCCCCTGGAATCACCAATCACCTGAAAAGTGCCTCAGGGTGCTCACCATTTCCCATTGAACTTTTCCCCTTTCTCCATTCCCACACACCCGCCACAGAAGATGGGCAAGTCTCTGTTCAGTCCTGTTCCCTGTCTCCACCTGACTGCTTCCAAAGTCTCCCTCTCATCCTACGCAGAACCACCAGAAAAATAATAATTTCCTCAGCTGGATTCCATCTGGGTGATAGATATCCATCATTATAGGGAGGAGGCACCAGCAGATGCACTTTCCCCCCTATTGTCATGCTTTTCTTTCGTCCACAGAGCTATTAAATATAGAAGAGTACAAGGCCAGGTGCTGCCTTTTCTAGAGTAGGAACGTTGGCAACTTCTGACAAAAACAGAAGCAGGCGTGGGAATTGCCTGTGTTTACTGATTCATCCAATGCCCAGAATGGAAATCGACCCGGTGAATAAGATAGGTATTCACTGCTGTTGTTGCTTTCAGTATGCAAACAATGCATCATTTATTATGGTTTTTCTCCCCATTTGAATTGCACCTCCTTTGCAACGAAATGAATGGGATGGAATCCTCTAACGGCAACATAACTTGGATGTTTTACGTAATGAATTGCATGTGTTAAGTAATTTCACCACAGTGGGCAGGAGGACGGATAGCGGACAGAAAGATGAAGAAGAGGAGTAGAAGAGTTTGGATTTGATATCCCGCTTTATCACTACCCGAATGAGTCTCAAAGTGGCTAACATTCTCCTTTCTCTTCCTCCCCCACAACAAACACTCTGTGAGGTGAGTGGGGCTGAGAGACTTCAGAGAAGTGGGACTAGCCCAAGGTCACCCAGCAGCTGCATGTGGAGGAGCGGGGACACGAACCCGGTTCACCAGATTACGAGTCTACCGCTCTTAACCACTACACCACACTGGCTATATAAGAAGTAGATAATGGCAACAGATGAATTGCAGTGGAACAAAAACAGTGCTGCATGTGACAATTACAGACAGAAAGAAAAGGATGTTTTCTTACATCCCCAATCTAGAGCCCTGAGCCAATCCTTACCCTTTAATCCACAACTAGAACTCAGTTCAAGGAGAGTCCATCCTTCTGTCCCTCTGCTTAGGTTTTGTATACATTGAAAGCAACATGATCCTAATTCAAAGGCATTCCTCCAGGGTAATAAATTCAAGAAGCCAATTCTGCTTAGAATATATTTAAACACTTCCCCATCTAAATTGTTGATGGTGGACAGTGACCTTGAACTGTCTTTGCACTGTAGAGGACAGGAGAAAATAACTACCAGCTTCCGGTTCCCTAAAGTCTTAAATGCAGACTGGAGAAGGGGTTATTATAGCACCGAGCTGTAGTAACTAACCTCCTACCTTATGCTGCTCTAATTGTAGGCTGCACAGAAAATTGCAAAATGCATCAGATGTTGTCATGTATGCCCCGAAGAGAACTGCAATTCAAATAAAACCGATATCCATCGGGTGGATGAGCCTGTCTCACTCTAAGGTAATGCTGAGATAAAAGTGTCTGAATGGTTCCCAGCAGATGCTAAATGACATCTGTCCCACTCAAAAGGTACCCAATATAGTAACGGTACAATAACCACTAGATTGTGTTTGCTGCTAATGTACATTACTTGCACATGTGCAACTCCAGTGTTTAATTCCCTAACACAGCACCTTTGCTGGCTGAGGCATCTTTGTAACATAATGATCGTTTTGCAGTTTGGTAATATAAAAAAGATTAATTGTCAGCAATAACTTCCTGCAGATTGGCAAATCATAAACACCAGGGAAGAAGAACATTAGAACTATGCATTGAGCCATGTAATGTATTTACTAATGTCTGGTGGCTCCTGGCAATGATTTTTCTTTATACATCAGTTACATGTGTACTTTCTGCCTGGCTTAGCTCAAACAAAACCAATGATTAATATGTAAGCACACTAGTGCAGGTATGCAAATTCACCTTTTAAATAACATATATGGGTGAAATCATCCTTGTCATTCTCCCTTTTTTAATTCTGATCCCAAAGCAAATGTGGAAGGGGAGAAATCAGCTTTCCTTCTCAGTTCCAAATCCATTATTATTATTATTATTATTATTATTATTATTATTAGCCCTTAACCCTAAGAACCCAGAGCAGGTTGCAACAATTAAAACAGAACGCTACTGTTTTAGGAACAGATTTATAATGAGCTGAAAAAGATGTTTAAGTACACTTTCCCCAAAAAGCCAGAAGCTTTTTTGCTAGGCTTAATGGGAGATGAGATTGCGAAAAAGGACCAAAGATTGTTTATGTATGCAACAACTGCAGCGAGGACACTTTTAGCCCCAAAGTGGAAATTACAGGAATTACCAACGATTGAGGAGTGGCAGATGAAAATGATGGACTATGCAGAACTTGCAAAACTGACTGGCAGGATCCGGAACCAGGAAGATTCAAGGTTCCAAGGAGACTGGAGTAAATTTGTTGTTTATATAAGATGTTACCGTGGAAGTTTGAAGACACTAGCGGGATTGGAATAACCCTATGACATAGATAGAAATATTAAAGTAAGAAACTGCGGGATTTGATTGGACCAGAAAGCCTGTTGCCGTGTTGGAGGGAAGTCATAGCTCAGCGGAGCGAGGATGTGAATGGATATGTATGCATATGTTTGTTTAATTTGTTTAATTCGGAAAATTAATAAAAAATATATTTTAAAAAACAAAACAGAACGCTAAAAAGTTCAAAGTATGTAACATTTCCTACTGACTCCCTGTTTTTTTCATTCTCGGAACAGCAATTGTCTTTAAATGTTTCATTAAGTTAACAACCATGCAGCTAAGAAGTAGCAATCAGCAGCAGCAGAAACTCATCTGTGCCCAACAGGAAACTTCTAAGTAAAGGCACAGGAGCCTTGTTAAGTGGTTCTTTGCCTATTCACACTGAACAGAGTGAAGCAATAAGTGCATCTTTAGTGGGGGGTGGGGACACAAATCAGGTCTGCAGAAGACTGGCGAACAACACAGTAAGCACTGGAATGTGATGGCCTCAATCTGGTGGGCTCATGGGAAAAAGCTGTCCCATGAGCCCTTGCAAAGGGGAGGGGGAAAGCCTATATAAGCCTGTTTCCCCTGAAGCTCAGCGGCCATTTTGCCTTGAGAGCTTCCCACCTGCCCACCTTTGGGTTAGAGCCTTCACTGAGCAATTTGGGGTTGCTGGTTGACAGGGTCGGAAATGACCCCCCACCCCCACCGCCCAGCCACCTCTTAACCTGATTGGCACTAGGCTGGGTTTTTGTTTTGTTTTGTTGTTTTGGTCTTTCCCTCAGTGAAATTATGGCCCTCCTTTGTTAGGTGAAAATCGTTGTTTGTATAAGGGCAGAAAGAGCATTGGACAGGATCAACATAGTATGGGGGGGTCCCCATAAGGGGCCTGAGGGGAAGATTGACCATGACACCCCCAAGCTCAGTGTTGGGATATTTGCCTGGTAAGGAATCTGCACCCTGGTCACCCAGTCAGACTTTACTTGCTCGGCTTGCGCCATGGCAAGGTTCAACATTGGCCGGCTCCCATGGAACAGGTTTGGGGCAGTCAAAACCTGGCGGATCCATTCCATCAACACAGGGCTTGTGGAATGATGAACTGATCCTGGAACCCAATGCCATACCAACCCTTACCTTGTCTGGTGTTGTCAATAGAGATTGGGTTTGATTTTATCCCATCCCCATTCTACAGACTTGTTATTTTGCTGATCTCATGGGTCACAAAATGTGCCTGTCTGGGCAAAAGATGAATCTTAAATACTGGCAGAGGCACACATAAAAATGTATATTTGATATGCCAAAAAAGAAACTTTGAGCAATCTGTTTTGGTGTGAACGGTGGGATGTGGTTTTTTTGTTTTGTTTTGTTTTACGCTTCCCATATCTCCCCGTATGTCGACATCTCCACCCTTTTTAGACTGTTATCTGTTTTGCTCTGAAAAATAATTTAGATTTCCCTGCTGACTTTTCTAGTTATCTCTCCTTTGTTTGCCTAGAAGAGATTCAATAAAACAATGTGGATATTAATTTTCTCCTTTTATGGCAGTTGAGTTTATTCTAAAAATAAAAAGAAGCCAATCTCACATAGGCACTTCCAGGCAACATCTATTTGTTTTAATACCACCAGCCCTTGCTCACTAAGTACAAGAGAGCCCTTTTGCATTTGAATTCTTAAACCTAAATACTAAACGTTATAATCTCTGATCACTGTTACACACCTGTGAACATAGCTTTCATTCCACTAAGAAAACATGTATTGGCTGGTAGAGAAGAACTTCCTGTGGCTCTGCTTGGTATGATCTTTCCACTCCCCCTTTGGCTATATTTCTAAAGTGCCCACAAAGAATACTTGCAAAGTGAAATTTCAGCTTATTATTATTCAGAATAGGTCACAGGCGCCCCAGTGCAACCTTGTCTGTTTTAACCAAATTCTTCTGCTCATTGAACAGCTAGGTTTAGACAAGAGAGCTTGCATACCCTCCAACATTTCTCCGATGAAAATAGGGATGCCCCATTCCATAATTATATTTTTTACTATTTATACCTCCCCACATCTTACTGGGTTGCCCCAGCCACTCTAGACAGCTTCTAACAAATAAAACATTAAACATTTTTTTTTAAAAAAAACTTCCCTCTACAGGAAGTATCAGCCAAGGAGATAAGTAACCAAAAACTTTTCAGAAGACATCCGTAGGCTGCCCTGTATAGGGAATGTTTTTTATTAGTGTTTAATGTTTTATTATGTTTTTACATACCATATTTTCCATGTATAAGACTAGGTTTTCTCCCTAAAAAATAATGTCAAAAATTTGGGGGCGTCTTATACAGGGATACATCTCCACCCATTTTCTTAGATTGGAATTCCAAAAAAAGGGAGTGTCTTATACATGGGGGTGTCTTATAGATGGAAAAATATGGTATGCTGGTAGCCACCCAGAGTTACTGGGGCAACCAAGTCAGATGGGCGGGGTATAAATAGTAAAATGATGGTGGTGGTATTGGTGGTGATGGAATAGGATGTCCCTATTTTCATCGGAATAATGTTGGAGGGTATGCAAATCTGTCAATTTTGGTTTCTCTGTTTCTCATTTTTCCAATCTTAAATTCAGTCTGACACATTTTCACATCAGTTTGCTTTACAAAAAAACCAACCCTCATTAAAATTCTGCAGCATTTTAGCATGAATCTCTGTATGCAATTTTGCCTAATATACACATTTGTGCTAATCAATCTTCCTTAATATAACACATTTTTGCATGGCATTTTCACTGGCATGCATATTTATGCACTATATACCCTAGTATTGGCATTGTTTAAGCACATTACTTGGCTGGAGAATAGCATTGCAGAACTCAGAGAATGCTGATGCTGAATGGCTGTTGGTTTTCTTATTATTCTGATTATTTATTAAATTTGTATACCACCCTTCATCCAAAGATCACCAGATGGTTCACGATATAAAAATACAAAATGAGAACACAAAATAAATAATAAACCCAAACCAATACACCCCCCCAAACAAATTTAAAAGGCCACAGAATGTTAATCAGCCAAAGGTCCAGTTGTAAAGAAACATTTTCGCCTGGCGCCTAAAAATATGTAATGAAGTCGCAAGGCGAGCCTGGGGAGAGCATTCCACAAACAGGGAGCCATCACAAAAAAGACCCTCTCTCGTGTTGCTGCCCTCTGGACCTCTCGTGGAGAAGGCACACAAAGAAGAGCCTCAGATGATGATCTCAGAGTCCAGGTAGGTTCATATAGGGAAAGGTGGTTCTTATTCTTTTAGATAGATAGAATTAGATAGGGTCACATTTAAATGCAAACTGAATCTAATTTCTTTTGCAACTGAAAATTGCCTAAACCAATGTTTTCCAAATTTATGCTGACAGCAAGCCAAATTAGACAGGAAAACAAAACAGTACAGTATATTGAGGGTTCAATTTAAATGGGAGATCAAAATGTGCCAATGATTTAAATAAATAAGCTCTTTTCATTAGAGACTGGCTAAGTTTAATACAGATGTAGACAAGATGCACGATGGTAAACATGAATGGAGAATACGTAAGTTTATGCAGCCTGGTTTATTCTTCAACTACATCTAGATTTATCTTCCCACAGTCATTTTTCTTTTACAGCTTTCTTCCAGTGTCTGTGTCAGATATAGGTGCTGAGCATCTTTATCAGCTTTTGTGTGAACTCTGCTGGAAGAGCTGAGTTAGAATTCCACTTTATCTAATTTCTCGTAGCAGATTTATATTAATTTATTTTTGTGTAATTATATTTTCCATGTGTACTTCTCTCATTGGAGCATATTTTTCACACTAAACCAGGACATGGCCCAAGACAACATTAAACTTTTATTACTATGTAAATAGAACTGTTAATTGCTTCTCCAGGCACCCACTTAAACTTGCTTGCTTGTAAGGTCATAGCCAATTTTGTCTATAAAAGTTTGGCTTGGTACAGAAATGGCATATTGATGGATTGTACGCCAAAGTGTTTGTGACAAATGCGTGCAAGATTTTTTTTTCCATCTGACTTTGTTTTACTCAGAAAACAGCCAAAGAGAGTTAGCTATTGATAACACAAATACTTCCTCTTGATATACTCAAATTTAATGATGCACAGAGATTTGGACAACACCACGAGAGGCAGTCATCACTCTGGCAAATCACTCTCTGGCTGCAAATCATCCTCTTGGCTACAGGCAGGACATCAAAGGGAGGGTTAGATGACAGGTTTTTGTTGCACCTTGTATTTTTCCTAGCCAACAAATAATTGCTTAAATATCAGATTTATTATTATTATTATTATTATTATTATTATTATTATTATTATTATTATCTTGCCCTTCTGTTTATTCACCCTCATTCAAAACATTACTGATTTCCAGCACCAATTTGGGGATTTCTCTGACTCACTGGGAGTTAAGCAGATGGAAATGTGGAATTGACTGTCAACAGCATGGTGATGTTACAGTACTTCAAATCCCCTGATATGCAACTCCAATAGTTTCATGTAGATGATATAAAGCATAGGGGACGGAACGGAACCCCAAAGCTCCCATATGGCAGAACAGAAATCCACCAGCATCGCCTTGTCACATCTACCTGACAGGACAAAACTATTACAAAGCAATGCCATGTACTCCGAAGCAGGTACTACAGATTGATGGAATCACATGCTATTGAGATGTCCAGCAAAGTCAACATGGGTTCATTTTCCGTGCCTCTCACTGAACGACATCATTCAGAGTGGCCTAGCCAGTTTCATTTGGAGCTCTGACACCCCCTGAAGGAAAATATATTTAGGAAATGTCAATTTGTGGTCTAGTGAAGATGAAGCAGGCTTGTCCTGTTATTTATGGAGCTCTTGACTGCCTATTGTCTGTTTCTCTTCTCCACTGCGAGTATTGTTTTGTCCTTGAGGGAGAAGAAAAGCCATGTTGGATCAGACCAAAGGCTAGTCTCTCTTATAAGAAATGTAGAAAAGTCTTAGCAGAAATCAGTAATTGAACAGGTGATGTATAAGAAGAAGGGATGAAATTTTGAAATGAAAGTTGAAAATGTTATTGCACTGGGAGCAGCAAAAGAGAGAAGAAAATAGAAGGAACATCTCTCTCTCTCTCTCTCTCTCTCTCTCTCTCTCTCTCTCTCTGTGTGTGTGTGTGTGTGTGTGTGTGTGTGTGTGTGTGTGTCAGAGTCAGATTTTAAATTTGTATAAAATTTGTACTAATCTGGTCACAATTTGTAAAAAGATTATAGAAAAGAAATAAAAATAATTGGAAAAAAGACCCATCTAGTTAAGCATTCTGTTTCCTATGGAAGTCTATGGAAACCCTGGAAGCAGACTATCAGCACAATAGCCATATTCTGCTGTTGTTCTCCATCAAATGTCATTCAGATGCCTCAGATGGCTTTGAAGTGAGAATAGACAAATTCATGGAGGATAAGGTCACCAAGGGTTGCTAGGGATGATGGCTGTATGCAGCCTCCATAATTAAGATCGATGACCAACAGTCACAACTTGTGGCAGCACATTCCATAGTCTAAATATCCACCATGGGAAGACTTTCTGTCCTGAGTCTTCTACCTCTCAGCTTCATTTGATGACCCTGGGCTCTACTATTATGGAAGTAAAGTTTAGAGTAGATGGTAGCATAAGATTGGGTGGGTGCAAACAGAATTGAGACATTGGTCCTGGTAGCAGTGGTCTGAGTCTGCCTAAGGATTCTAGTCATAGCAATTTGAACAGGGGTGCTTGCATAGTTGAACAAACATACACTGAATGTATGTATCCCTAGAGATTGCCACACAAAGTTCTGCTACATATGCTTCTAGTTGAGGAATTTGCTTTCAGAAGTGGATTTCCCCAGAGGCCATGGTCTATATGAGCCTTCCTCGAGTTGGTGCGCTCCAGATGTTTTGGGCTATAACTCTCATCAGCCCCAAAGCCATGAACACCTCAACTACCACTTATAAACACCATCAGAGAAATGTGCTAAGAGGAAGGCGTGCTTGGCAAATCCACACCGTGATCAATTCCCGCCCAGAAACCAATGTCCCCACTGTGGAAGGACGTGTGGATCCAGAATTGGCCTCCACAGTCACTTACGGACTCATTGTTAAAACCATGTTTAGGGAAGACAATCTTACTCAACTACAAGTGATCGCCAGAGAAGAAGAAGTTATTCAGGGCAAACTATATAATAATAATAATAATATAATAATAATAATTTATTATTTATGCCCCGCCCATCTAGCTGGGTTTCCCCAGCCACTCTGGGCGGCTCCCAACGGAATATTAAAAACAGGATAAAACATCAAACATTAAAAACTTCCCTAAACAGGGCTGCCTTCAGCCTTAGTGCTTCTGTGCTTTCAGGATCATGTGATGTGACTAACCATTTTCATTTGTCTAACTTAATATTTTCTCCTGGGTGCATTGCTCCAGAAATTTATTGTGTGTTAGATAAGTTTTATACAGTTGATGGGCCTTAGCTTTGGAAGGTCCAGTCTGTGCATCTGAGTAGCCCTTTCTGTTGGTATCCTAATATCCTATTGCACTTGCTATTCCAGATGTTATAATTGCATCCCTTCGCCAGCACTGATGGGAATTTTTCTGGTGAGAAAAAACTCCCTTTCTTCACCATCAACTCTGCTGAGCTCCAGACACAAGATGAAGCCGTTTACTTTGAGGAAGGCAGATGGCTTCTGGAAGAAGATGGAGTAAGATCATACAGAGGGATGAAGAGTTGTTTGATGATAGGATTAGAGCCATCTGCCCATTTTATTAAGATGAGAGCTGTCCATCTGTGGGAAGGACTGATAACTTTGTTACCAGTGAGCTATTAATGTAGCGGTTTTCAAATCTAAAATATTTGCTTCGTGAAAAATGACCCTCCTGTCTCCAATGAAAATTCATTTAGAGCATCTGTGGCGTGCAGGGCATCAGAGGCAGGTGTGCTGGAGAGGGAGCGGAAATGAGGAGACAGGGTCTTTAATAAGAAACTGGGGGGGGGGGGACAGGTCCAAAGGGATTTTAGTGCAGTAATGTCATTGCTCTCTTTTCTTTGTAGTGGCATATGTTCATTAACTATCGTCAAACAAAGTGATGATTCAGGTCTTGCCTTTTAGGGCAATTTGTCAGGCGCTCTGAAAGCAAGATATGATGAGAGCAAAAGAGAGTGTGCTTTGCTAACGAAAGTCAAACCCAGAGGGTGTCCATTAGCACTTCAAACAGCTTTTGGAATACGAAGCAAATATTAAGATGAGCTTGTCTCAATCCACTAACCCGGATGGCCAAAGCTGCTGGTCAGCATCTGCAGGAGTGCCTTATCGTTGAGCACGGTTTCATGTCATTCTGCATAGGCTGCCTGGCTGTGACTCAAGAGCACTAAAACAGTGGAACATATTGTGTTACACCAGTGCTCTGGAATCGCCTGGCTTTCAATCAAAAAATGGGGGTGGGGGCTTGATGGCCAGATGGAAATTAAGGCAGGGGAGTCCCCCCCCCCATATTTCCATTTCTTTGGCCTCTGTTGAGAGCCAGTGTGGTGTAGTGGTTAAGAGTGGTAGACTTGTAATCTGGTGAACTGGGTTTGCGTCTCCGCTCCTCTACATGCAGCTGCTGGGTGACCTTGGGCTAGTCACACTTCTTTGAAGTCTCTCAGCCCCACTCACCTCACAGAGTGTTTGTTGTGGGGGAGGAAGGGAAAGGAGAATATTAGCCGCTTTGAGACTCCTTCGGGTAGTGATAAAGCGGGATATCAAATTCAAACTCTTCTTCTTCTTCTTCTTCTTCTTCTTCTTCTTCTTCTTCTTCTTCTTCTTCTTCTTCTGTTAGAACAGAGAGCTGGGCTATGTGCTTTTTTTCCCCACAAAAGGGGTTGATTTCCACCAGTTCCAGAGCTGTTGTAAATTTCTCCTGGGTTTAGGGATATGTCAGGGGGCTGGGAAAACTGTGGGTGCTTTAGATCCACGCCATTTCCAGGTCTGCCCCTGGCTCACCCTTAAACCACATTGATACCCACGTTGGCCCTTCCAGTGTCAGAGCTCCCAGTGGGCATAGTATTTCATTCTTGTGCAATTCCTCAGTTTAGGGCTGGGCCAAGGCATTGCGTTGCCTGAAGGGGAAGAGAAACCCCTCCCCCCTTCCTACAAAACAAAGTACAGTATATAGTATCCAAAGGCGGCCATGTTATTTTGATTGACGGGAAAACCCAGAAGTCCATCCCCCTGGGAAGTAAAAATGCAATAATCGTAAATGAGACAGTTATCGCTTCCTGCCCTTTCAAAACCCTCCAAATCAGCCTCACTTTACATAATAGTAGGCCCAAACAAAGTCCAGGTGTTGTTACTGTTGTTAAAAAGAAACTTGTAGAAGAATTTACTCTGAAAATGTATTCTTTCTGGCTACTCAGACATATATGGAACTCCCTTCACTTGAGAACTTTGAAGCCCAGGTGTTGACTTTTGTTTAAGGTTGCCATTTGATTTTTTTCTATACTTTAATATGCTTTTACTGTATATTTTTGTAGCTTATACCCCTGGACTGTCAGGTTGGAGCAGGCTAGGAATCTAAATAATTAATAGTATGTATTCCCACTTGGCATGAGTTCCAGAATAGTGCAGAAAGCAGAGAGGACAGACATTTCCTCAGGGTAGTGGCATAATAGACTCATGCAGTAAGCAGTCTTTGCCCCCCAAATAGGTTTATTTTTTTCTGACACTAGCAAAATAGTGACTGAACTGTACAGGGAAAACACTGTCCTGATTTGGTATTCCTTCAGAATAAAACCTCAGCAAGATCTCCATAAATGCCTCTGTGCAGATACAAGCGCTGGCTCATTAAATATCAAACAAACATTCAATATTAAACAAACATTTGACACGGCAAGATTGTGGCTCCCCTCCAACGTTGTTCAACTCACATCTCATTACGTATCTGCAACAAACCAGAGCGTTCCTATGACCCGTCACTGTGCACTCACCACAAAGTGATGGGTGGAATCTAGATATGTAAATTTTACTGCAATTTGAATTACAATGTCTACATTTCTATGAGAGTCAGAACTGCTGGTTAACCAACAGAGATGCCAATGTTCCAAATGGGATGTAAAACATAGTAGCCCCAACATTTTATCAACAACAACAATTTTGCTATTTATACCCCACCCATTTGGGCAGCTTCCAGCACATATAAAAACATAATAAAACACCAAACATTAAAAACTTCCCAATACAGGACTGTAATTTCACATCAAAGCATAAATATTGTGCATATATATAAAATTATATATATATGAGAATAATAATGTTTAAATACACAACAGAAAACTGGCAGAAATTAGGTATAATTTTTTACAAGTTATTGTGCAAAGAGTGTACAGTATATAGTATATAAACTGAGGCACACCTGTGCAATATCTATGGTTCATTGTGCAAATAAACTTATGGTAAAATATTGGTTGTGTTTCATATCCCCTTTAGAGCACTGACCTCTAGAGTTCTGACTCTGGGCATTGTTATTCCATCAAGAGTCTGGGGGGAAATGCATTCTGAAGAGTACAACTTTCTAAGACCCCAAGGATCTCAGTGTGAGGCCTGTGCTGTGGGCAACAGAGTAGTGCAAGGATGGGGAGCCTTATGAACAATTTTCTGAGACCCAAATACCAGTGGCAGTCATGCAAAAGTCAGAGTTTCTACAGACACCACACATCTCTCCACCCTCCTTCCAGGCAAGCAAAGGGCATCATCACAATTCAAGGATACTTTCTGGCCATGCAAAGGCACTCAAGGACGGTGAAGTCTGTGGATAGGTGTGAACTGTGAACCATCCCAAGGCTCCCCACCCCAGGTCTAGTATGAGCCAGGAACTATGGGGCCAGCCAGTAGTTTGGACCAAACATAAAGCCAGGACTGGAGGACAAATCAGGGGAAGGGTTGAGGAGCAAGACAGAAGTCGGGACCAAGACTACAGGAACACATCTGAGCTCAGGGTGACCTTCTTGCTCGAGCAAGTTTCAAATGGAACAATGAGCACTCTCTCTTTATTTATTTATTTTCTCTTCCTCCTGTCCTGGAGGATCCGCTGGTTGCCTTGTGTGGAAGAGTCAGTCCATGAGCTGGAGACAGTTCACTGAAAGAGATCAGATTTTCATCACATGGGATCTAGCAGCTCCTAAGTGTCAGTGGAGTCTAGACTGGCATTTCTGGTACTAAAGCAATATGAACGCAGTCAGTGATCTAATACCCAACGCTAATCAAAGGAAGCTTAGACTATAGAGATGCAAGCGTAGATGATGCCATATCTGCATCCATGGGCCATCCTAGCCAGTAGTGACTTTCTGTTCACTACTAGGAGTTCACAGAATGCACCACTCTCTTATTTTTCATAACTGTGCTAAGAAGGCAACGTGCAACTCCAGAACTGCCTATCCAGCTCTGAACATAGCACCACATTCTGCTGGAAGAACAACATTGCTCCATTAAAGGTTCCCATTATCATTTTATGTAATTTCGAATTAATGTTGCTCCTGTAGCTAATCATCTTTAAATCCTAGCCTTGAATGTTTTATCCTTATTGGTGTCTTTACTGAGATCAGTGATCTAGCTCAACACTCAAAGTCAACTTTCATTTTTCATGCCGTAATATAACTCTAGAAACTTTATTTTAAAAACTACAAAGCATTTGAAATTTGAGTCACATAAAATGAAAGCCTTTGATCAACTGCAGTTCTTAAGTCTAACTGGATACAAGGCGTAGATAAAAGTCCAGTAATATGCTGTTAAACACAAAGGGCCAGGTAAGTCGAAAGATGCTCCTTAACATGTCTGGTCAAGTTATATATAGTTCTCTCAGAAGATTTGTAGATGGAAGAATCCCTTTTCATTCTAGCAACTACTTTGATTTCAGTCACTTAATGTGAAAAACCTTCTTTTAGGTTAAATATTTAGTATTATTTTTCTTATCTAGAATTTGATCTAAAAGGTAGAGGTAAAGGTACCCCTGACCATTAGGTACAGTTGCCTAGGCCGAGGGAGCCGGCGTTTGTCTGCAGACAGCTTCCGGGTCATGTGGCCAGCATGACTAAGCCGCTTCTGGCGAACCAGAGCAGTGCACGGAAACACCGTTTACCTTCCCACTGGAGCGGTACCTAATTATCTACTTGCACTTGATGTGCTTTCAAACTGCTAGGTGGGCAGAAGCTGGGACTGAACAACGGGAGCTCACCCCGTTGCGAGGATTCGAACTGATCGGCAAGCCCTAGGCTCTGTGGTTAAGACCACAGTGCCACCCGCGTCCCTAAAATTTGGTCTACAGCCCCTTAAAAACAGGTAGGTGTGGTTGACTGCATGCATGTATGTATATATGTACTAGGAGGATGTAAATTTACAAACTGCCTTAGGAATCAAAATGCAACTTCCATACAGAATCATGTTTTTACCATGTGAAAGGAATGCTAATCATGACAACAAACCATTAATCAGACCCCAGGTCCCTAATACTCTTTGCAGAATTTGGTTAGCTTCTGGTGAGTCTCATCTACCTGTTGTTTCTTTCAAATTTGCTGAAGTTACCCAGAATACAGTGCTCTAGTTGCTTTAACTAAGTTAAAATACTCTTTAGCATCTGTCTCAATGTAAATTGAGTCATGCAGTTAAATCTTATGCATGTTTACCTGTAAGTAAACCCTATTGAGTCCAATGGAGTTTACTATAATGAAAGGGTACACAAAACTTCAGCTTCAGGTTGCTGTAAATGTAGGTTCAAAGTGGACACAGATGCTATTTTTCTTTGGAGTATGTCAGCTTATTATTTTCATGAGAGAGGACACAACATAAGCCTGTCATAGCTTGAGAAATTATTTTTTATTATTATCTCAGTTGGAAAAGATATGCCAAGGACTTCTTCTCCATCAAAAGATGCAATGAAAATAGTCAATGAACTAGGCCCTTTAGAATCTGCCAATAACTTGCTGTAGCATATGGTTTTGAGAATACTTTGGCCCTAATATCTGAGCTTACGTCTGTTTGAAAGCAAAATAAAATGGGTATGATTTGATGAGTTGGAAGAGGTTCACCCAAACACAAATCTTTTTGGTAGGCTATGTTGCTACAAGCATCCCTGAAAGCTGGTCTATGGAATGCTCTGTCTTTCTGGAGAAAATCCAGAGCAGAAATAAATATTTGCTTGAGCAAATGCTTGAGCAATCCCAAGAAAATGATCCTCTACCATTTGATCTCTTCATTTCAGCACCCTTAAGTATGGAATTACCAACACAGTGCTCTGCAGATGCAAGCTGGGGTTCATGGGAGTTGCAATTCAAAAAATATAGAGGCCACCACAATGGGTAACCCTATCTCAGGTAGTCTCATTATACTGATATAGTAAGATTCCCCAGGGGTCCCCAATCTAAGTACCATCCCTCTGAAAATTAAAGTGAAATAAATATATTCAGTGCGATTTCCCCCCATCCTGGCTCATTCATGCAGCAGAGTGGAGCGATGTGCATCAGGGCACCATAGTGACATGGAAAAGGGCATACATATAGGCAGGATCTGAATGGTGTTGCAAAACTTTATCATGATCTGTCTCTAATTGAAATGAGGATATCATTTGGTCTCTATTTTAGGCAGCAAAATGAATTGGGCCAGTATGCTCTGAATCTCCATTGTTGAGCATCACAGATGGAGAGAGTGTGATTGCTCTTTCTTATGCCAGAAACTTCCTGTATTCTTTCAGAAGCTGTTGCATCTTTGTTTCATCTTGCTTGAACTAATTGAAGGTGGAGTACAGTACTTTTAAGATTATCAATATTTGTCTTGCAATTGTCTTGTTGTTTTGAGAGCTTTAAATTGGAGTGTTAACACCATGTCCTCAGCTACCCTGAGTTTCCATTAAGAAAGAAAGGCAGGATATAAATTGAAGGCGGGGGATACTGAATTAAATCCCCGGCCCTCTCCCCAAGACTAGAAGTTGTTGCATGCCTTAATGATGGACAAAATTGTCTTCGATGCGGAATCATAATTCACAACTCATTGTGAACTCTCCATAATAGGCCCAACTTGTGGGGTGGCTGCCATCATGGCCAAGGAAGGAGCCAGTCCTCCTCAGGATCTTGCAGGGTCTCACAATCTCACACAGCCCTGAAAGATTTCAGAAAAGGGGCATAGGAATTGAGACTTGATTTCCTAGCCCTCCCTTTCTTGGTTTTATAGTTTTCCATTGAGGCATTATGTGGCTGCTGGCTTACAGGGCGAGAAAGAAATTTTACTCCCAATCACAACTGGCTCTTGGTTGAGAGGTTTTCACCTTGCTCTCAGTGGATAGCAGGTTATTATTAGGTGTTTAACCGGTAATAATAATAATAATAATAATAATAATAATAATTTTATTGTCACAAATGGGGGAGAAATGACATTGGGCAGGATCTAATTATAAGGGGAACCCTCCACCCTCAAGAAATTGGGGTCTTAAGGGGACACACCAGCTCCTGGCCCAACTCACCTCAGGTTGCCAGTGAGAATCGAGTTGCATTGTTCTGCACCACTCTTAGTCCTTTACATTGGTTAACTCCCACTGGTTTTCCCAGTGGATGGATTGGGGTGGTATATCAAACTTCACATCAGACGAATGCAGATTCAAAAATAATTATAACATTATCCTTCAACCAGCATTCATGTGTGTGTTCAAAAAGTAGAAGTATACTACGGGCCAATAGATGCTCAGGCACATATGAAGGTATCCAAAAATGAGAGCAAACACAGAAGAGAAATGCCTGTTTTGAGGACATTCTAGAAATGGCCAGCAAAGTGTGAAAATTGCAGTTTGCTCAAAACCAACGCAGAAAATTTCTAATTTGTGCACCAGCACATTCCAAAATGGAGTTGCTAACATGCACAAAGACCCTTTTCCCCAGCTACCTGGAAACCCCTTAATGACAAGTGGTACTTGGCTTAATGTCAAAAGTGCCATCAGCTACCATGGCCAGCTGTTGTCCTCCTGTGTGTAAAGGAATTATAGCCAGCATCTGCCTACAATTTGTACACACGCTCCCTTTCCATTGTGGGAATATATAACCGACAAAGCAAAAGATCTGGCCTTGGTCCTCATTCTGCTCAAACACCTCAGCTGAAAGCAATTAGTGGTTTTATGCTTCTTAATTAAAAATTATGGCACATACCTTGTGTGCCTGCCAGACAGGTTGAATTAGGAATAATGTATTAATGATCTAACAGTGTATAATTACTGTTATGAAACCAATACAGTACACTGTGTAGGAAGTGAATGCCATGGAATACTCACCCCTTGTCTCCTCTCTTTCTAAAACAAAACACTGTCAGTACCGTCTCCCCAGCCTGACCCTTCCAGAGAAGAGGAAGACAGTTCAGAATTACAACAGGGGTTTGAGGGAGGTCACAGCTCAGAGGAAGATGAGGGGGGAAGTTGGAAAATAATGGGAGAGGAGGAGGCAGAGCTAGAGCAGCATTCCAGACCCACGATCTCCCAGAACCCGGTGAGCCTTAAAAGTAGGAGAGCAAAGAGCTCAAAGACAGAGGGCATTTAGTGGCACCCGTAGAGGAGGCGATGATGATGACGACAAATGAGGAATAGGGAGAGGTAGGGGGTGGAGATTTACTTGGGACAACACCATTATCCAAGAAGCTGTGTTCCATAGTCTCTCTCTGTAAATATGGAATAAAAAGTGGATGGTAAGAATAGGAATAGGAATAGGAATAGGAATAGGAATAGGAATAGGAATAGGAATAGGAATAGGAATAGGAATAGGAATAATTTATTGGCCAAGTACATTTTCCAACATACTTGGAATTTTGCTTCGACTACATTGCAATGTAAACATACCTTATACAAACACTGTTCCACTCACAATACAATGACACAGCAAAGAAACCCCACCCATAACTGGCCTCCCCTTCTGCTACACAACTACGGATTTAACAATTTAATGGCACAAGAGAAAAAACTGTTCCTGTGCCTGGTCGTTTTTGTGTATAAAGTCCTGTAGCGACGTCCAGATGGAAGTAAGTCAAACAGATGATGACCGGGATGCAAAGGATCTGTGACAATTCCCTCTGCTCTCTTCCTAACTTGGGTAGCATAGAGTCTCTCTATTGAAGGCAAGCTAGCACCAATTACCCTTTCTGCAGTTCTTACTGCTCGTTGGAGCCTTTTCTTGTCCATCTTGGAGGCTGTGCCATACCAAGCAGTAATAGAATTACAGAGAACAGTTTCAATGAAACTTTTCCTTGTCTTTGTACATTCCTTGCAACCGGCCATGGGAGTTGTTTGCAGTCGCCTGAGAGTGCTTTACGTTAATGCCATACACCTTGCAGTTTAGCGTAAGCCAGAGAAAGAATTAAGTTAAAAGCAAGGATACTGAGGTCCAGCTCCAAGGGCCTTCTGGCAGTTCCCTCACTGCGAGACGTGAAGCTACAGGGAACCAGGCAGAGGGCCTTCTTGGTAGTGGCGCCTGCCCTGTGGAATACCCTCCCATCAGTTGCCAAGGAGATGAGTAACTATATAACCTTTAGGGAAGCTTTATAATTGTCTCACAAAGTATAATTAATGAAAAACACCAAATTGGTTAATACAGCAATAAAATCCTTCTCCAGTTTCGGTTGGTATCACCACCATCATAGCAACTTGGGCTTTCCCATTTGATGGAGAGATTAGATGCTCACTCAAGGTGTGGAGCTGAGCCATTAAGGATTCACTAAATGCCACTGTCTGAAGCTGTCACTTTCAGCACTCACAGCACCTCTGTCTTATTTGAATTAAGTTCCAACCTGCTTACCGTCCTCCAGCCCAGAATACCCCAGGCACTGGTTCAAAAGCTCAACAGCCTCCCAGGGACAACCAGAGCTGAGTGTCATGGACATATTGGTGACACTTCAGCCCAATCCACTGGATGACATCTCCCAGCAGTTTCATGAGGATGTTAAACAGCATGGGGGGGGGGGCAAATCTTATGGCATGCAATAGGTCAATGACCAAGGAGGAAAACAGAGATCACCCAGCACCATCATCTGGATATGAGCCTGCAGGAAGGACCGGTGTCACACACCTGAAGACATATTGTATATCGAGGAGCTGTAGTTTCCTGCCACAATTCGTCCTCCATGCCACCGACATATAAGGCCTTCACTGCTCTTTTGGGCAGCAGCTGTTGCTAAACAGCTTCAATTTGCTAATCATGTGTCTTGTTCATTTGCCAACGTATGTATCTACAAGAGATAGCATACGGGCTGTACCATCTTGGGAACATAGCCTAAATACTTGTGAGAGATAACAGCTACTGTACATGAGGAGGATCCCATGATTAATGGCACTGAAGGCTTACTGTTGGCAGCTGTAGTCCTAATCATGCAGTCTACCCCAGGTGTAGGCAATATAGTAAAATTGTGAGATAGGCAATTAAGCCTATAAACCTCAGGGTTCAGACACAAGGGGAGCTTCAGCATGGACCTGCAGGCCTGGGGTGCTGTGTCACTTGGTCTGCTGTAATTTGGGGGCTCCTGAAATCTGTATGGAGATGTTGCTTGCTTGGTATGGTATATTCTTATGTATAAGTCCACTCACCTTTTCTCGGTGGGCGGTGTTGCGGTTGGGCAGCCAGGTCACAATAGGGCCCGGTTTAGGGACAGAGGGTTCTGTCTTCCTCCTATGTCATGCTAGCCACGTCATCGTTGCTGGGGGATCTGTGCCCTGTAGGACGGCCCCCACCCAATCAGCTTCAGGAGTGAGTGTGACCGCAGGAGATTTAACCCACAGTGCAGCCAGCCGTCAACCTCTCACTTGCCCCATCGCCGGATCCAAAAGGACTGTTTCATTGTTTGGATCTTTGTTTGCTGTGTTTTGCTTTTGTTCCTTTTGAAACGTGGATTTTTTTGCCTCTGTTGTTCTCCCAGCAAAGCCTCCGAGGACCAGCTGGGCTGCGGCGCCTCTACTTGCAGTCGCGGCAGTGATATTTGGCCTAATGACATTTCAGCGTGCATTAGGGATTGGTTGCAGGTGTGAGGGTGTTGGCGGTGAGCTGCTTGAACTCGAGTGGCAGTTAGGTATTGGGTAAGCATTTGTTAGATTGCAGGGGAGCTTATAGCCTCACCTGCCCCTCCTCAGTAAAGTTATCCTGTTAAAGGGATCTGGGGTTTGAATGCTGTCCGATGCCTGGACCCATTGGGGTGCCCCTATTTGATGCAAGTCATAGGGTGCCCCATATCAGTGGTTTACCCTTAAGTGGGTTCCTTGCAGATGGGCAGGAGTCAAAATATAGCCTGGCTTCACCCAATGCCTAAGCCAAACCACTCACATCTGTAACCAATAAAAGTTGTGACCTATTTCAACCCGTTATGCGGGTGGCGCTGTGGGTTAAACCACAGAGCCTTGGGCTTGCCGATCAGAAGGTCGGTGGTTCGAATCCCCGTGACGGGGTGATCTCCCGTTGCTCGGTCCCTGCTCCTGCCCACCTAGCAGTTCGAAAGCACGTCAAAGTGCAAGTAGATAAATAGGTACGGCTCCAGCGGAAAGGTAAACAGCATTTCCGTGAGCTGCTCTGGTTTTGCCAGAAGCGGTTTAGTCATGCTGGCCACATGACCCAGAGAAACTGTCTGTGGACAAACTGCGGTTCCCTCGGCCAGTAAAGTGAGATGAGCGCCGCAACCCCAGAATCGTTCGCGACTGGACTTAACTGTCAGGGGTCCTTTACCTTTTTATTTCAACATAAACCAAAATTCTTTGTGTCTGGGTCTTCATTGTTCTCCTGGGAACTTTGGGGCTCGGGTGCCTTGGCACGCAATCTACCTACTGTCTAATAAATCTTAAAACTTCTCAGCCACTTGTGTGTCTTGTGCTGCTTTCAAATCTCAGAAAAAGAACTCCCTTAGCTTTGGCAAGACCCCACCATAGCACCATGCATCTGATCCTCCAAGTTGTCCTAATCCAGGCAACTAGTTTAGTGGATATCATGGTTGATGGTATACTTCAGAGGGAGACATATTTTCCGACCAGACTTTGCTTCAGGTTCTCTGTCCTAACCTGTCTACAAGTCAGAATCTATTGTGACATTCACAGGCTACACTGAAGATCAGTTATAATTCAAACTTTTGTTGCCTAGGACAAAGTAGACTCGATGCAAAATTTGGTAACGTTTCTCCCACAGAGTCATATCCTACCTGAGGACAGTGTCATTTCCCATTGACTCAATTTCTTAAAAACACCAGACAGTCAGGCTGTGGGAACAGCCAGAGACTAAAAAACACACAGATGACACACTGCACTGAGATGATTCCTAGGTTAGCTGCCATGGCTTTTACATTGCTGTGCCACTGCTGATACTTTTCACTATCGTCTACTCTTGGTGATGCTTTCAGTTTTAGGTGGAATGGTGCCTGTTCTTTGGATGGAAGACAACGTGAGAATGATTGTTAAAAATGCTTGGTCTCAGAAGCCCCTTTTCAATGCCTCAGCTGATGTGTTCAAAATAAATGGGAACGTTCTGGCTAGGTGAAAAACAATGATTCTGTCATTTGGCTTTTTAAGCCAAGCAAGAGGGAGCAGTTGTGCGTGTGTAGATACTATGCATGCCTACTCAGAAGCAAGCCCCACTGAATACAATAGAATTTACTCTTAAGCACAGAATCTTAGTTTTTACTATACATTTTTGCTCAAATGTAAGTACCTTTGAGTACAGTGGGGCTTACTCCCAAGTAAACGGATAGGCTTACAACAATCCTATACTCATGCATCTGACTGTACATAGCAAATGACAAAAGATGGAGCATTTAAACGAAAATAATTTACATCACCACATGGTAGGACAGACAGGTAAGTCCAGTCGAATTCGACTATGGGGTGCAACGCTCGTCTCTGCTTTCAGGCTGAGGGAGCTGGCATTTGTCCGCAGACAGCTTTCTGGGTCATGTGGCCAGCATGACTAAACTGCTTCTGGCACAACAGGACACCGTGACGAGTGCCAGAGTGCACAGAAATCCCATTTACCTTCCTGCCACAGTGGTACCTATTTATCTACTTGTGATGGTATGCTTTTGAACTGCTAGGTTGGCAGGAGCAGGGACAGAACAATGGGAACTCACCCTGTCACATGGACTCGAACTGCTGACCTTCTGATCAGCAAGCCCAAGAGGCTCAGTGGTTTAGACCACAGCGCCATCTGTTCCCTTCACGTGGTGGGACATTTATAAGAATAAATAACCTCCAAAGGATAGAGTCTATTTCTGATTATGATTTGCTTTTTTAAAAAATAAATAAACCACCTGTCTATACAATATAAACTCTCCCTTATCAAGTGAATGCAATATAGACACAGCTGGGGTGATTTTAAAGTATTCCTCCCACACAACTTTCATTAACCTAAATGGGCAAGCCTTCAGTGGATTCTGACTTCTCAAAATAAGTATGAGTGATGATTTAGTGAAAGCTGCTTCCCACATTGCATTTTGAAAATGCAGAATGCTCACTTCCATATCTCAAAATGTGCAAAGATGTCTCTTACAAGAATTAATATTGCAGATGGCTGGCTTTTCCATTGATCTAAGAATCCATCAATAAGCTTTCTAGAACTTCACACTTATAGGGTGTTCTTATCATTTCCCATCTTGTGGGAACAGGGGTTTTTTCATTCAGTAAAAATGACCACTGAAACTGCCAGTTCTAAGGCTACTAGATTGAATCCAGGCACCTTATGATTAATCTGTGAAGTCTAAGCTTTCAAAAACACAGGAACCATGTGTCTCAAGTTTTTATAAGTGCTATACATAATGAGCACAGGAGAATGGGCAGATGGGGGTGTGTGTCATATTATGTAGATACCTACAGAGTGACATGTTGCTTTTAAAGAAGACAGGGATTCGGTTTTTAATCTTGTGAATCAGGCTTATGAGCCCTCCAAGATTTTTGGCTGCTGTAAATTTTATCATTTGGGGTTTTATTTTGTTTCCCTGCTTTTACTGTAAATTAATGAATTGAGAAATAATTGAATAGCAGTCTCTTCATACAATGCATTGTAATAAATGCAAGAACATTATGAGCTTCTTCCAAAGATTCCCAACAATCTGATTAACATAATTTTGTTGGAAATACATCTAATGTTTGACTAATAGTCAACACATTAGAAATACTATGTATGAATGCATATACATTCTCCTCTCAGGTTGGCTAATGTAAACTTTGTGGCTCTGGCTTGAAAATTTATATTTACCGTGTGGAATTTTGATCCAATCCATGAAGCTCTGTGGTATGCCATAAAGTTATATCTGGAAAGCAAGAGTGGTGAAAAGAGGGTTTCATGAATCAAATTGGACAGCGGATCTATCAGTTAACTTTTATTTGTCAGTGAGCTGATAGTTTTTCAACTGGTGTTGGGTGCATGTCAAGAATTTGTAACTAATTAACTACAAAACATCACAGAAGTGCTGTTTCTGGGGAACAGGGAGCAGGCAGTTGTGGGTGAATCCCTGGTCCTGAATGGGGTAACTGTGCCCCTGAAGGACCAGGTATGCAGCCTGGAGGTCATTTTGGACACACAGCTGTTCATTGAGGCACAAGTTAATTCTATGTCCAGGGCGGCTATCTACCAGCTCCATCTGGAATGCTGGCTGAAACCCTTCCTGCCTGTACACTGTCTCACCAGAGTGGTACATGCCTTGATTATCTCCTGCTTGAACTATTACAACATGTGGGGCTACCTTTGAAGGTGACTCAGAAATGACAACTAATCCAGAATGTCACAGTTAGACTGGGTGTGGCTGCCAGGACCATATAACACCTGTCCTAAAGGAATCTATACTGGCTCCCAGTACATTGCTGAGCACAATTCAAAGTGTTGGTGCTGACCTTTAAAGCCCTAAAGAGCCTCAGCCCAGTATACCTGAAGGAGCATCTCAACCCCCATTGTTCAGCCCGGACACTGAGGTCCACCTCTGAGTGCCTTCTGACAGTTCTCTCACTGCGAGAAGAGAAGTTACAGGGAACCAGGCAGAGGGCCTTCCCATTAGTGGTGCCTTCCCTGTAGAACGCCCTCCCATCAGATGTCAAGGAGATAAGTCACTATACAAGCTTTAGAAGACATCTGAAGACAGCCCTCTATAGGGATTTATTTATTTATTTATTTTTAAGCTTTCAATTTAATTATGTTTTTATATACTGTATGTTGGAAGCCACCCTGAATGGCTGGGGCAACCCAGTCAGAAGGGTGGGGTACTAATAATAAAATTGTTGTTGTTGTTGTTGTTGTTGTTGTAAGGCAAAGAAAAGAACAGTGGAGGACAGGAGCTGCACATCAAAATTTTGGGCATCAGTATTCCATTAGAAGGGATGCGGGTGGCGCTGTGGGTTAAACCACAGAGCCTAGGGCTTGCCGATCAGAAGGTCAGCGGTTCGAATCCCCGCGACGGGGTGAGCTCCCGTTGCTCGGTCCCTGCTCCTGCCAACCTAGCAGTTTGAAAGCACGCCAGTGCAAGTAGATAAATAGGTACCGCTGGAGCGGGAAGGTAAACGGCGTTTCCGTGCGCTGCTCTGGTTCGCCAGAAGTGGCTTAGTCATGCTGGCCACATGACCTGGAAGCTGTATGCCAGCTCCCTCGGCCAATAAAGCGAGATGAGCGCAGCAACCCCAGAATCGGTCACAACTGGACCTAACGGTCAGGGGTCCCTTTACCTTTACCTATTCCATTAGAACTGAAAAGACCCACTCAGATATGGGACCAGAATCTCACTCACACATGGGATGGATATTTAAGAGCCAGACATGATTCACAGAGCTTTGTATAAGACTGTAAATGTCTAAGAGGCTCCAATACCAGGAACAGTACAAAATGCTTAAACCTGATTTGTTCAAAAATGCTCCAGACTCTAAGGGCATATGGATAAAAATAACAACTTTGGCCTTGGGGAGACCTATATCTAAAGCAGTAGGCATGCAGAAATTGCTTTCTGAATTATGTCCCTGTTCTTTTCCTCTGACCTTCAAAGTGCCCATCTCTGGACATAGTTCACAATGTCAGCCTCCTTGCGTTTCCTTTATGAATCCTTTCTCTCACCGAGGCTGAGTACAAGTTTGAACCACTGTTTAAACTCTTCTAAACAAAAAAAGTGACCCTTCTAGCAAACGGAAATGCCATAGGAGGGCAGATAATCTAATCTGGTCCCCTCACCTCATCACTGTCCCAGTCCTAGCTATAACACAAAGTATATCTAACCACATCCTTAATTAAGATGCTAAGCTAAGAATCTTCCGTCTCATTTTCCTATGTGAACGCTGTGTAAATAACTGCACACATCCTAAGTAATAGCATATCCAGGGACCAACTCTTAAATACCAGAATACCCTTGCAAATGACTAATGTGTGTATTGGTATTATTAAAAAATCGATATTCATTCACTCCCCTGTACACTGCTGTGCACTTAAAACATGATTACTACAAAACAATATTTGTTTTCAGGAAGAACAATACCATGTGAAATAATATATTAAACAGGAGCAATCAATACTTTATCAGTGGTACAAAAGCATTAAGTTGTCAAGTGTACTGAGAAGCAAATGATACAAGGCAGTATGCCCTCTGCGTGCATATTTGAAAACACACAAACGCATACACTTAAGAAACATAGAATCTCCCCAGTGTTTTGATTGAATTTACTCTTTTCTGTATTGCTTTGTGTCAAGGGATCCATTAATTTATTCAGCTGAACTTGCAGCAGTCAAGCAATGAGTCGATGACAGGGATGGGGAATCTTTTTCAGCCCCAGACAACCTTCTACCTTCTGAGGGCTGCGTGTCAGGAGGGTGGGGACAGGAGCAAAACTGGGCAGAGGAATGAATGTAAATGTTACATTGGCACCATAGGCTATTTTCTACACCCATTCATTCATCTCTCTTTGTCCTCCAGTTGGATAAGCAACAGGCATTATCTGAGTTCAAGACACACTCTCGCCAGGCAACAATGCTTGGGGTGCAAAGCAGGACCAGTGAGGTCTGTAGCAAGAAGAAATAAGCTGTGGTCTAGGAAGAATTATGAGGGCCAGATGGAGAGGACTGGAGGGCCACATTTATCTGTTTAGGGAAGCTTTTAATGTTTGATGGATTATTGTATTTTAATATTTTATTGGAAGCCGCCCAGAGTGGCTGGGGAAGCCCAGCCAGATGGGCTGGGTATAATTATTATTATTATTATTATTATTATTATTATTATTATTATTATTAATTACTATTATTATCTCCCAGATTTCCCACAGAAGATGTCACCAGGCTGTCAGGGAAGTGCTAGGTCAGGAAAAGGCTGGATGCTTAGAATGCAATTGACTTTTATTCACAGAAAGTAAAGCAGTGGGGTCTCCCTGGATGAACTCCTTCAGCTTGAGATGTTGCTGGAAACCGAGTTCTGGCCCCACCTTTCCCCTCTAGCCCCTCTTTCTTGAGCCCTCCCCAACAAATGGAGACTGTGATGGGGGTGAACTCCTCCTCTGGGCCCTTCTGGCCCTTTGCTCGACAACATGCAGGGTTCTCCTAGAGCAGGGTGTGAGAGGAGGAGAGCCAGCAAGACCGAGACTGTCCTGGTATACACTCTGATTCCTCCCTGTTTGTGTCTGTGCTCACACTGAGATGATCAGCCTCCAGCCATGTACTGGAAGGGCCTTCTATGTCTGATCCTCTTGATTGCTCCAACCTCTTGGTCCCAGCACCTTCCAACTCGTCCCTTCCTCAGCTTCCTCCAGCACCACCAAGACCCAGGGTCTAAGTCCTCATCTTCCCTGTCCTCCTCCTCATCCAGCCTGTCCCAGAAAGAAGAAAAGCCTGCTGTGTTGCACCAAAGCCGTTTGTTCTCATGATGCCTAACCAGATACCCAACACAAGATAACAGGCAAGTAAAAAGGGATGCAGGTGGCGCTGTGGTCCAAACCACTGAGTCTCTTGGGCTTGCCAATCGGAAGGTCAGCAGTTCGAATCCATACGACGGGGTGAGCTGCATTGCTCCGTCCCAGCTTCTTCCAACCTAGCAGTTCGAAAGTACACCAGTGCAAGTAGATAAATAGGTACCGCTGCAGCG
Organism: Darevskia armeniaca; assembly: GCA_034641395.1. NCBI lineage: Eukaryota > Metazoa > Chordata > Lepidosauria > Squamata > Lacertidae > Darevskia > Darevskia armeniaca. The sequence goes on from JAWWNF010000371.1 coordinate 144,265, forward strand.
GGAAGGTAAACAGTGTTTCCATGTGCTCTAGCTTACGTCACGGTGTTCCGTTGCTCCAGTCATGCTGGCCACATGACCGGAAAGCTGTCTGTGGACAAACGCAGGCTCCCTCGGCCTGAAAGCGAGATGAATACCACACACCCATAATCGCCTTTGACTGGACTTAACCATCCAGGGGTCCTTTACCTTTTCACCTTAGCAGGCAAGTCATGAACACATTAGAAGTCTCCCAAGAATGCCTGCATTCCAAGATGACCTCAGGCTGTCAATCAATGTCTATTTGCATGAGAATAAGCTGAGCATGAGAAAATATTCCTTCGCTTGATGCTAGACCAGTCTTTCTCAATCTTGGGCCCTTAGATGTCGTTTGACTACAACTCCTAACATCCTTAGCTAGCAGGGCCAGTAGTAAGGGATGGTGGAAGTTGTAATCCAACCTTGCCACCACTGCAGCCCTCCTCTTCTCCATTCTAGGATGCTGCAGAGGCTTAGCCAGATGGAGGTCACATAAGCATCACAACGGCACTGCGCCATCTGCTGTAGGGGGCAAACTGTCATCAGTGCACTGATGATATGCAGTTCTATTTTCCCGTAATATGTGAGCCAGGAGAGGTTGAGCATAGCGTAGAACATTTTCAGGATGCAGTTGTGGAATGAATGAGGCTACTAAACTGATCTTGGGAAGCTAGGAGTACTTGTTGGTGAATGATTCCTGTGTCTGGGAGATTGGCCATTTGCTTTTTCTGGATGAGTTTGTTCTCCATCTGAAATATTTGTAGTTTGATGGTGCTCCTGGATCCATCTCTTTCACTTGAGATGCAGGTAGCTTCAGTGACTAGGAGTAGGTTTTACCAGCTACAGCTGGTACTCTAGCTGTGGCTATTCTGGGACAGAAATATCCTGGTCACAGTGATTCATGCACTGGTAACCTCAAGGCTTGATTATTGCAATGCACTCAATGTGGGACTGCTTTACACTTGATCCAGAGGCTCCATCAGGTGCAATATGCTGTGAGTAGACTGCTGGTGAGAACAGACTATGACCAACACATAATACTAGTGATAACAACAACTTGCACTGACTTCCCATATGATACCAAGACAGGTTCAAGGTCCTTGCATCAAATTACAAGGCCCTTAAGAACTTTTGTCCAGGATATCTTAAAGACCATCTTATCCCTTATATCCCTGCCAAATTACTAAGATAATTGGTAAAGTCTCTGTTAGACATCTCCCATGATTCAAATGTATGGCTTGTAGCCAGTGTTATTTTTCTAGAAAAAGAGGTGTTGGAACTCACCATGAACACCTCCCTTGTTCTTTTATAATGGCAATGGTGCTGTAATGGTTCTGTAGTGGCTTCTCATGAGTAACGAGTCTTGACTCCAGTCCTTTATATTTACAACGGTTTATTGTACAAGTATATACAGTGCAGAGCTCAGAAATCAGTGACCGTCAGTGTCACTTTCAGATCCCGGAAGTGGCGCTCTTCGGGAGCGCCCCTAACAAAAGAACTTTGGAACCCCAAGTCTCCTCCTCCCTTCCTTGAGTTTCATCCCTCTACGCAATTGGGGCGACGGAACTGAGGTGGCTTCCTCTGTTCCTGCAGGGCTGTGTAGGTGTTGAGAGCCTGCAGCATCCCCCAGCGCTACCCCAGAGCTCCCACAGGAAGTTCCCTCGCTGCTCCGGTGGTGCAGGGAACCCTCAGCCTCAGAGAGCCCTTGCGCCACCCCACTGAGCTGTTCGCTGGCCTCAGCCAGTTCCCTGACAGGTGCCAACTTGAGTGGTGCCAGAACTGAGTTCCAGTTAGTTCCAGCAGAAAAAAAAAATGCTCCAGGAAGTGAGAATTGGATAGTGTTGCTTACCAGAAGCCACACATTAAGTATTGTGGGTCCAATCTTGTAGAACCCTCATGCTCTGACCATCTAGAACAGATTTCAGGGGGTCACCGGTGGCCGCAAAGGGGAAGAGGAAACAAATAATCTCCCCTTCTCTTTTGTAAGCAGATGCCTCCATTGTTGCAATAGTGCTAAGCACCATTGCATTTATTGCGATAAAGTCTGCCAAGTGAAATGTCCTCTTAATTGCTTGGTATCAAAGCAAATAGGTCAAATATTTTCAAGAATAACCAGTAAATAACGAGGCACAAGCTAATCTCACATGTGTGACCTTGAAATGTAGCACATTTTGTACCCTTCCCCATTATATTGTAATTTTCAGAAACAGTAGAGTTGTGTGAGGCACATGGAAGGAATCATATCTTGGTATCAGCTTGGGTAAAATGTTGTTGTTGCTGCTGCTGCTGTTTTCTCCCTCAAGTACGAATCACCAAGTGATTAGAGGCTAAAAGGCCTGCAGTGATACTGAAAGTTTTTCTTCCTTTTTTTCAGGCTGACCCTGGTGAATCACCTAACATTTGGCAGATTTTCAAATAGTATATTGACTTGTTTTATCCAAGCATTTTTCTCCCTCTTGTCTGGTGAAAGTCATCTACGAGTCAGCCAGAGCTATTTTTTTATAAATATGACACCACTCATTAGAGCATCTGAAAACAGCAGAGCAAGCTGTGTATATTAAATGCACCATAAATTAATTAAAAACAAAATTCGGGAGTGGGGGGACACAATGATATTAGCCTGAAGACCATAGATTTCAGAAGCAGGGTTTTTTATATTAAAAAATGTGGTTGATTTTCTTTTAAGACAATGAAGAGAAGATAGATGACTTCTGCATTTGGATATGCAGTCAGATGCCTACCTAATTTGCAGTTACAGTTTCTGTTAAGTGCACAGATTTCCTTCTCTGCGCTAGGGAAATTAAACTTTGGTTTTAAGAACTCTTTCAAAAATACATTCAATTCCTAAAAGAACTGCTTCATGATTCTTAATACTTTGCATCACTATGATAAATTTGACAAATTATTGACATGCTTCACGTCATCTTTGCAGTATGTGAGAAATTCACAGAACAATCCTCTGCACGTTTACTTAGAAGTAAATTCCTTCAAATTCAATGGAGCTTGCTCATTAGTAAGTTGAGACATAGAAACACCATAGTTACCCAAGAATCTGAGGTTTCTTTTCCATTTGTCATTCTCTTACAAGGGGAAAAAGCAATTGTTGAATTCTTGCCTTTTAACTAATGACCCCTTCTATTAAATAGTGTGGAAAAAGCTGAGTAAGTAATAAATACTGGATATGAATAGTCTGTATTTGAAATACTGTGTTTGAAAATACATCCTAGTGAGATCAACAAAGGCAGATGAACGTTAGTTACACTTAGTTATGCATTTGGTTTAAAATTAGGTTTATGTTTGATTCAGCAAGTGAAACATATCTGGAAGCAGATGGATCTTCTTAACCAGATTAGGATGTAACTATTGATGCTGGTTTTCTCTCTGCTGATAGGAAAAGGTTGAGAAAAGCCAAAAGTAGGCTAACCTTTGATGATTGACCAAGTAAGACTGGATCACTCCAATTTTGGTCGTCTTGTTCATTTCTAAAAGCAGAGACAATGACTTTTATTTCCAGAAGCCATGCTGATTCTTTCCCAGCAAGGCTTGTTCTTCCACATGGTTAAGAATCCTATCTTTAATAATGTTTCCTACTAATTTAAGGAACAGGTGCCATGCAAATATCCCTATAATTAGTTCGATTTTTTAAAAAAATGATATCCCAATAGCTACCTATGGCAAGGTGGTTGGCTTCAGTGACAAGTTATATATTTTTGTAGAAGGTCAAGAATTTCAGTTTTTAAAAATTGTTGGGTGTGTGCCACCTTTACCCATTTTTTAAATAAAAATTCAATGGTCTACCTATTTTCCCAAGAACTTTGTATCTTGTCATTTCTATCTGACATAGTTCTTCAGTTGCCCTTCCAAGAAAAGAAAAGATGACTCAGGTATGATTAATCTGTTCAATATATTTCACAATGTAGACCAATTTAAAGAACTCATTGAGCTTTTCTCCTACAGTAATTTTTCTTGCATTTGTTCTCTTCAGGGATGGTTCTGGTTTGTTTGGACCCTGAGTAACCTCCCCTTCCCACACACCCAACACCACCCAGGTGGGCCTTCCATGGAAATTAAGACAGCTGTGGTTCTTGCAGTTGCCTCACTCAGATTTCTCCGGTGAGCACTGTGCTCAGCACCATCCTTGCCATCTCTTTCTACAGCTCCACCCAACCCCATAAACATACCTGGGCAATGGTGCTCAGCCTGACATTCACTTCAGATGCACTAGGAGAAACAGCCACAGAAGCTGCTGCCATCTTTATTACCACAGAATGTCTCTGAGCCCCATGTGCAGAGCTGAAGGACATGCTGAAGTAAGATGGTGATGAAAAAGCTGTTGGGAATTCCATTTGCTTTTGTTTTCTGTCTCTCCGAGAAGAACGACAAGGAGAGAGGCCATGTTTTTCTTTGTCCTGCCTTGTCAGCAAGGCTGAGAGGGGAGACGCTCCAGCTGGGGCCAAGCCAGCTGGCTTTTCATCCCCCGGTACTGACATAAGCTACCACTCCAGGACAAACCAAGTAAGTCTTTTTGGGGGGAGGAACTCTGGTATGGCAAATCTGCTTCCACACCAATCGGGTGGGAATGTATATTCTGTACATATAGCACAAAGTCAAGAGGTCTCTGGAGTTTCAGACATGGGTCATTTTCCATCTTACTTGGGGATGCCAGGGATTCCATTCAAGGCAGATGTTATACTACTGGGTTACAACCCTTTCTCAACTTCTCAAGTTTAAGAATGACAGAAAAGGTCAATTCCTCTATTAGTATAGGCTGCTCATGGAATTTCATGGAATCCACATGTTTTGGACGTGAAAATATTTTAGGATTCTAGTATGCTTTAAAATGCCACCTTGGCTCTCAGATTTCCTTGATATGCAGACCAGTATCAGTACCAAATCAGTATCAAATTTCGGTCACAGACCAGTATAAGATAAAGCTGGCAGATAAACTGAACACCTAAGACTTTAAACAGGTAAGGAATAAAAACCAGTAATTAAAAGGTGATTATACCATACATGAGGGACATGGGTTGCGCTGTGGGTTAAACCACAGAGCCTAGGGCTTGCCGATCAGAAGGTCAGTGGTTTGAATCCCCGCGACGGGGTGAGCTCCCATTGTTCGGTCCCTGCTCCTGCCCACCTAGCAGTTCGAAAGCATGTCAAAGTGCAAGTACATAAATAGGTACCACTCCGGCAGGAAGGTAAACGGCGTTTCCGTGTGCTGCTCTGGTTCTCCAGAAGCGGCTTAGTCATGCTGGCCACATGACCCAGAAGCTGTACGCCGGCTCGCTCGGCCAATAAAGTGAGATGAGCGCTGCAACCCCAGAGTCGTCCGCAACTGGACCTAATGGTCAGGGGTCCCTTTACCTTTATACCATACATACCCTATATACTCGAGTATAAGCCTAGTTTTTCAGCACATTTTTTGTGCTGAAAAAGCCGCCCTCGGCTTATACTCGAGTGAGGCAGGCAGTGGCTCCTATGAAGCTTTCCCAGTTTTTTTGTGGTAAAATTGGGTGCCTCGGCTTATATTCGGGTCGGCTTATAGTCGAGTATATACGGTACTTAAAAAGATAGAAACAGGGACCAGAAATCATGCTCCTTCCAGGCAATTGAAGCAAAAGGACGATATGGACTTACAATATGTTTTGAGAAACACAAAGACTCAATGAGAGAAAAGAACAGTGATCTAGGTATTAGCTTGCCAGAATCCTATCTCTCTTTACAGGTAATCAATAAAAAAAAACACCCCATAATGGATTCTGAAAGGAAAGTTATAGAAGGCTTCCCTAACTCTTTTCTCAAGCCACTTCTCTCTCCACAAGGAAGATTTATCATATTTTGCAAAACTCTGTTTGCTACATTACTCCATGTCCATATTTCAATTTCAGTAGCAAGGCTAAATAGACAGTAATGTCTCTTAAGAGCATAACAACCACAATCAGCCAAGCCATGCATACTGAAGAATAATAACTGCAAATAGCCTAGAACTCTCTGAGACATCCTCATAACGTTCTATGTTCATGCACTCCAAGAGTAATTTTATGAATATTGTTTCTTTGTAAACAAAGACAATGTTGCATCTCTGTTACATCCTACAGTGAAAGAGCCAATAAAGTTGGCAAAGCAGGTATTTAGAGTAGGAATAACACCTGCTCCTGCATGGACTTTAAATTTGCTTTTCCACCCAGGGAAGATGCTTGCAAGGCCACCCTAAGGTGTCTGAAATGTAATAATATCTGCATGTTAGACATTCGCACCCCAGGACAGAGGTGCATCATCTCAGTATGTTCTTACCTGCATGCAGAAAGCAGACTGTTTCTTCTTAATTACTGTAGGAGAGGATTATTTTAAACCTCTTCCCTCACATATTGAAGACGCAATCAACACCTGTAGTAAAACGAACCTTCTATTTTAGAAGTCTTGACTCATTACAAATTCAAATGTAGTTATGGACTGCAAAACCTATGTTGGAGTTGTCATCATGAACACCACAATGGCCACGTGACTCACTGAGGTAACCTGGGAACATTGCAAACACATTTCTTAGGGAATTCCAGTATTACAGATGTGGATGTGCTGTCATCATTTCTAGGGCCTTCAGGACAAGACTTAAGGAAACGATGGAAACACTGTGTTCCCCCAGATGTTGTGGGATTCTAATTCTCATTAGCACAGCAACCATGGCCAATGGTCGGGGATGATAAGAGTTCTAGTTTCCCACCCTTGCCTGAAGGACAGAAATTGGGTTCTGTCCTACAGCCCTGCCTACTTTTTGAACAACCAAGTGAAGCAGGGCAGCATGAATACTAGTGAGTTGGGCAGAAAAGGGCTTGGTAGGTTGATAGCCATACACGTCACCAGTGATGACATCCAAAGATTCCTTCATCAAGGAATACATAACGACTACATAAGGTGTCCATGCCTTTTATCTGTCAATGTCACCTTGGATTTTTTAAAATGGTAAAGTGGGCTGCAAATGTAACAAATAAATAAACCATTTTGGAACCTCCAAACCACCTCTTTATCACATTGTTAAATGTACAGCTGGATTGTTCTGGAAAATCTGGCTTTTGAAAACTGAAAAGCAAATATGATCCCGGCAATTGGTGGTCAAGTGGGCATTAACAAAGCAGCCAGAGTTAGTTGGCTCTTGGAGTGAGTCTGTCTGTCTGTCTGTCTGTCTGTCTGTCTGTCTGTCTGTCTGTCTGTCTGTCTGTCTCTCTCTGTGTGTGTGTGAGAGAGAGAGAGGGGGGGGCATTTGCTTTCTTGAGAATTCTGCTCCTGGGCCCTGTTCAGTGCTATATATGGGGGGACTCCAGACTGTCAGTAATCTTCAGAAGGGATTCACATTCATACCAGGTCTTTAGGTTTCCGGGTGTAAAGTAGGTGGAAGTGCTCTGTCGCAGCAAATACACTTTTTTTAAAATGGCGCTCCCCCCCCCCATTTTGGTAAGTGACGGGAAAATGCATTGAAAACTGTGGGGTGGGTAAATGGTTAATGGGAAGACGTTGCCCCACAAGCAAATCGGGAATAATGCTGATTGCCATATAACTGCCCCATAAACAAAACAGTAAAAATGCTCAATAAGGACTAGACATATGCTGCATACACATTACAATTTACTCTGGTTCTAGTGTGCTCCCACCACTGGCGTTTGAAGCTATGTGTACATGGCACGAGCCACAATCCATATCGCTCATGCAGTGTCTCGAGAAATGCTCCTGTTTGATGCGCTTCCCCTCGAAACGGCTCCCAGCCAGTTTTGAAAACGTGAGCCACATTTACTGAGCAGTTGAGCTGAGGTGTGTACATTTGCAGATGACAGCAGATGACAACTTCCTGAAAAGGAGTTGGGGGGGGGGGTTGCAGGCAGAGGAGGACCAAACAAGTAATATGCATATCCTTGCCTGCTCTCTGGTGTGTACAGCAACATGAGGATGCGACTTTAAATGCAACAGGGGGACAACAACCACCACCTCACTTCTCCTTAAGCAACCAATTTGTACATGGCCCCAGTCTAACCACTGTTTAAGCTTTGCAAAGGAAATTAGGGTGATTGCTTAGTAAACAGGCCCTCTGGTGAAGCTCTGGCTATTCAAGTTTTCCTGCTCAAAGGAAAACCTTTGAATACAAGCACAGTTTTTCCTCACATTTAAGAGGAGCAGTAGGTGGGTGATGGTGTAAAGATGAATAAAGATCAACTTCTTATTATGTATGGGATGTAATTCCTGAGATTAAAAAGTCAATTTCCATTCTGATGTAGTACTTATTTACTATATAGACTCCAGACTATTTTCTTTTGTTTGCGTAAGTGCTTTGAGGTCTGCAATCACAAATACATCAGCCTGGAAAGAGTTGATTCCTCACTGTTTGAAACTTGCGATTATTTTCTAGCAGTGTCTGAATTGTATTTTACCATCCCCTCCTATACCAGAGGTTTACATGCACCCAAAATATATAGTATTTAAGTGTTCATGTAGGGCAGCCATTTTTAAGCTTAAAATAAGCATTTATTATGGTTATGTGCCGGGCCTTTTATTTCTGTATAAGAAAACAATATTCTATGGTCAGTATTTCGGTGGAAATAAGTACAGTATGTGAATATTGCAGGTGATTCAGAACCACCTAATATACAAATAGAAGTGGTTTGGCATTTTAAAGTTCTCCTAATCCAATGTTGTGTTTGGCTAAATGTTACTCAGAGCAGAACCATAGAATTTAATGGACATCACCAGTTAAGGCCATTTATTTCAAAGGGCTGGGTTTGAGTATGACTTAGATACAACCCTGCATGTAGAGGCGGTGACAATTTGTTTTGTGGGGGGTGGTCTGTTCCTGGCTACCGCATGTGTTGGCAGAGTGTGCATAAGTCCACCCCGCAATTTCCCATTACACCCCATTACACCCCAGGCCACCTCATTATGCCCTGTTCCATTACAATATGTTTCACCCCCATCCCCGTGGGGGGGGGAGAGGGAGGCTCGGTTAATTTCATTGTATACAGGTTGTACATTGACAATAAAGGTATTATTATTATTATTATTATTATTATTATTATTATTAGGGTGGGGTATAAATAATAAATTATTATTATTATTATTATTATTATTATTATTATTATTATATACCCATATAAATAGATTTCTCTGAATCTCGAGACTTCCCCCCCACCCCCTCCATGGGTCCTATTGTCAACGTTTTCAACTGCATATTTTTTCATAATCTATATTTTATATCTATCCATATTGTCCATAGTATTTGTTACATTACAAGTGAGATTAAAATCCTGCTAATCCAAAGCAGACACACTTGATATTGATCTGCCAAGACGAATGTGGGGATCAGGGAAGGGGCTCACTCCACAATATTGGTATTGGTGGATTCCTACTCTCTTGTGAATTCCCATACAAGGAGGTTCAAGGAATGTCTTTCTTCATTAAAAAGTAACTTCGGCGGCTGAAGAGGCTGACCAGCATGTGCTGTTCCTGCTGCTTAGGCACACTGAAATCAATTTAGCAGTGGGCCTTGATGGTGCCAGTGTGGTGTAGTGGTTAAGAACGGTGGACTCATAATCTGGTGAACTGGGTTCGCTTCCCCACTCCTCCACATGCAGCTGCTGGGTGACCTTGGGCTAGTCACACTTCTCTGAAGTCTCTCAGCCTCACTCACCTCACAGAGTGTTTGTTGTGGGGGAGGAAGGGAAAATGAGATTGTTGGCTGCTTTGAGACTCCTTTGGGTAGTGATAAAGCGGGATATCAAATCCAAACTCCTCCTCCTCCTCCTCCTCCTCCTCCTCTTCTTCTTCTTCTTCTTCTTCTTCTTCCTCCTCCTCTCAGTGAGAATGTTACATAATTTTGTATAGTTTATTGATTTTACATCCATTTTACATATTTGATGTACAAGTCTCCCTAAGACTCTAAGGGGGAATTAAACATAAAATATGCAACATGTACATAACATACCCACTGAGAATGATAGCTATCAAGAACCATTGCTATCTTGGTTTCAAAGCCCTGCAGGCTGGCTAGCCACTCTTAGGTAGCTTAAATTCCTTTTGAAAAGAAAAATGACAGGCAACCTTCAAAAATCTCTAAGTGGTGTACAACATAAAAACAACAGGCAATATTATTAAAATGTGGAAATTGTTCAGTTTGGTTGTGTACTTTTTGATGCGTTTTATTTATTGTCCATGACCAGTTTTGTAATGAGCATGGCTTTAACTATGGGAAGCATGCAAATAAAGTGTCATTGCTGATGAAATCACGAAGGGGCTACAGATAATGATTATGTTTATCATCCAAGACCCTGAGCTTTGTCTGGAAGAACTCTTTTGTGTGTATGTTCACTGCAGAAGAAGTCTTGGATCCATAACTGTCAACCCTCCCTTTTTTTGCGGGAAACTCCCTTATTCCAATGCCGTTTTGCGCTGCTATCCTGGATTGTTGATATCCCTTAAATTTTCCGGATTTCAAAGGAAGCAGCTCCTCTCCCTCCCTGCCGGCCAGGGAGGCTCCTCAGCTGTGTTGCTCGGCTGCCAATAAGGAGTCTGAGACCGACTGGGGAGCTTGCATGCCTTATGCATCCAGACCCTCATGCCCAACCAGACAGCCAGCTTGCCTGCCGTCTACGCGCTCGCTCTTTCGCTCACCCGTTCGCGCGCAGCCTCTGGAGCGCAGGGTGGCAAGGCTCCTTGGTGCCATTGCATCGCCCTCGCGGCATCCCTTATTTTCAAATCCGAAAGTTTGGAAAAATCCCTTATTTTCAAATCCAAAAGTTGACAGCTATGCTTGGATCTGGACCTGGGTGTTGTGGATATGCTAGAATACAGATAAGCGGTTTCCTTCTAACATAGTCAGTACTTGTCCTAGCGTGACATTTGACATACATACATTTACTGGTCATTCCTGAGATAGATATTTCTCCCGGGTGGTTCCTCCAGGGAACCGGCTTGCTGTGACAACTGTCTATCCTTGCAATTGCATGTCACCAAGCAAGCAAACCAAATCTTCTCTCTCCCATTCCTTCCAAAGTAATGAAGCAGGCAGGCAGGCAGGCAGGCTGGTGACTTGTCTCATTAGTTATATCGTATTGCAGGAAACAGAAACACCAGTAGCTCTGTCTCTAGCTACTTGCAATTTATCGAACAAGCCAGCTCTATGATGTCAGCCACACAGCTGTTCCTTGGATGCCAGTGTTCCTTGCTGAGAAGTTGTGAAAAGGACAATGCACTTTGGAGAAAATAACAGGCGGAGGGGCTTCTTCAAGAGCAAGGCTGTCATGTAAACTGGTATCTCCTAACAGCAGATCTTACTGGTGCCAATTCACCCATGCATGTCATCACTTCTTCTTTTTTTCTTTTTTGACTGTAATATGAAGTGATCACTTGACTCTCTAAATTACCCAAATTATATGAAAAATAATAATCAACATAGATAGCATCATGAAGTGATAGATGTGCATGCATGAATCTGTCCTATTAGCATTTGCCCTCTAAGACTAAGCAGAATGGCATTTGTTGGAATGTCAGATAATTTGGGGGCAGGGACACATATACACGTTTGTCCTGCTGTTGTGACTATTGTATCATTGCTTACTTTATTGTGTTTTTAATATACTGGTAAGTCTCCTTACCCTACCTCAGCTAATAGGTAGGGTAAAAATACTCCTAAATAAATAAGTTGTCAGGGTTCCAAAAAACTAATCCCCCAACACTATTCTCTGGACTTTGCCCCATAGGTAGGATGTCATGAGCACTTCTGCCCAAGAGCTCCAGAGGAGTCAACAAGAGAGAGGCTCACGTTCTTCCCAGACAGCTGCAAACGGTAGTTTATCAACTCCCCCTCACTGTGAGAATGACAGGAATGCAGAGAGTGTGCGAGAGAGAAACTGACTCTCTCAAGTGACACAGATGTCAGAAGGTGGGCGGGAATGCAGTTCCAAACGGGAAGGAGAGTTAATTTATCCAAGGGGCAGACGTATGGGAAAGGCCTTAGATAGAAAACAAAGCCAGAAACGGAAAGGTCATAGGTTCCGGATATTCTGCCGTACCCGGAATCACTCCCCAGAAGGGTCAACTGATTCACAAGTCACGGACGTGTGGATAGGCGTCCAAGGCTGAGTGTTTGTATTGAAATAAATCTTCAAGCTAATTATGACTTGCGTGATGTGTCATCAAGACGGCAGCCTGGCTCCTGACATAGGATCAGAATCACTGTAAAACAATGTCCCAAATACCCACCCCAAGGCACTGAGGCTATAATGATCAATGGTGGTAATACCCACAGAAAGATTGAGAAGAAGGAACCAAGTTGTACTTCACATGCTCTGCTCTCAGTAAAGATCACTCATCAGGGCAACTAAGGCCAATTTGATCCCATGATCATGAGTGAACTCAGAATGAAATGGGTCTAGATCAGGGTTTCCCAAACTTGGGTCTACAGCTGGTTTTGAACTACAACTCCCATCATCCCTAGCTAGCAGGACTAATGGTATGGATTATGGGAATTGTACTCCCAAAACAGCTGGAGACCAAGTTTGAGAAACCCTGGTCTAGATAATCCATATCATCCAAGGATGCCTGGGGTTGCCCCGCCATGACCCTCTCCACCACCTTCCCTAAAAAGCAGGTTTTGGTTACTGGAGATGCCAGGGATTGAACATGAAACCTTCTGCATGCAAGGCAGATACTGTACCACTGAGCTAGGCCCCTCCCTCTCCCCACAAAGCATTCAGGAACCCTTTTGGTTCCATCGGTCTCTGACAGTGCGCCATCTGTGCAGGTTTCAGGGGGAATTGCTTCCATCAGTCCAAACTTCACCAGATGGTGGTCAGGTGGTTTCGGAGAATGTGGATTTAGTTAGTAAGTAGAAGAGTTTGGATTTGATACCCCGCTTTATCACTACCCAAAGGAGTCTCAAAGCGGCTAACATTCTCCTTTCCCTTCCTCCCCCACAACAAACACTCTGTGAGGTGAGTGGGGCTGAGAGACTTCAAAGAAGTGTGACTAGCCTAAGGTCACCCAGCAGCTGCATGTGGAGGAGTGGAGACGCGAACCCGGTTTCCCAGATTAAGAGTCTACCACTCTTAACCACTACACCACACTGGCTCTATTGTACTAGCCAAAGGCCATGACAAAATCATATAAACACTATCAAGCGAGGGGGGACTATAAATCTATATATTTATATATATATAAACAGAACCTCTGCCAAAACCAATATAAAATGCAGGTGCACGCGCAATTGAGGGTCTCCACACAGCCTTGAGTATTTTTCTAGTTAGACCTCTGACCTTCCAGTTTACTGGTGGTCAGGTCGTGTTGGAGAGTGTGGATGGAGTTGATTCACCTTTAAATGTGAACTGAATCTATTGCCTCTTCCATCCCTAGACTGGGAACAAGGAGAATGGTGCCTGTTGCAATCAGTGTGTTTTTATTACACATTAAATGGACACACTTTTTCCTTTTAACTAGCCTTACTCGTCTCTGGAGACAAATCTCCCCATCACTAGTGCTCCTAAATGCAAATGTTGCTTCCTAAGAAAATGAACAAAATAAATTTGCCTGTCAGGAATGGCTGGCAGGGATAAATATGCACATTGGATACACATTCAATATGCTAAAACAATCGAGGTAGAGAAAACTGCAGAAATTGCATAAAGCCAACCCTTTAGAGGTGATGAGAAACCACATTTTCCCCCTCCGGTCAGGGCATAGTTGCAAATGTTAGTTGCCCCTGGAGATGGATTATATTATAGGTCACGTACAGACTCAGGCTGCATCTGCAAATGTCAACCTGCTTTAAACTGGTTTAATTCTTCTGCAGGAAGAAGTCTGTGTGAGACACCTGGGGATCTGAAAACTGCTCTTCACCCTTAGGAAACTGCAGCTCCTGGGATTCCTTGTGGCAATCTGTGAGAGATAAACTGGTTTGAAAACAGTTCACAATTGTGGAGCAGATGGAACCTCAGTCAGCAGTTCTCTTCACACAGTTACACACATGTCTTATTGATTCCGTGTGTCCAATTATTGATTCACTTCAGGAAGATCAAACGCAAATGTAACATAATAAAGATGAAATCACAAATTTAATGGGCTTGGTGGGATAATTAGCATGCCCAAGGATTGAAAAAGAATAATAATTACCTTGCATTTTCTTTGGTATAAGCTGCATACAAACTTCAGAAAAACCTTATCTAAGTAATACAGTGCAAAACATCCTGATCCATTTATATCTAGCCACAAATAACACAATGAATATTGCAATGAAATATATGAAGTTGAAGGAGGAATTCTTTAAAAAAATAAAAAAATCACCCAAGACTAACAAACAAAACATCAAGCTAAAAGTAATAATAAAAGCATCATAAAAGGAAGAAGAATAAAATTACAAGGCAATAAAATAAAAAGCATAATCATCACAGAAAGTTTTAAAATGAATTAGTGGTGTAGAAGATATTCCATAGTGGAATATAAGGTTCATATATGTACCAATCATACATACCAAATCATACCAAGGACAGTCCCAGATTTACAGAAGCCATCCCGGTTTCTGATTTGATCCTGGAATGTCCCTCTTTTCCTTAGGACGTCCCTATTTTTCATGGGAGAAATGTTGGAGAGTATGGAGTGAGCCAAGGAGATAAGTAACTATACAACCTTTAGAAGACATCTGAAGGCAGCCCCTGTATAGAGAAGGTTTTTTAAAATGTTTACTGTTTGATTGTGTTTTTATATATGTTGGAAGCACTCAGCCGGATGGGCGGGTTATAAATAAGACAATTATTATTATGGAATAGGATGTCCCTATTTTCATCGGAGAAATGTTGGAGGGTACGCAAGTAATCATGAATATTGCCCCCCCAACCCTCATATTGTGATTTATATCTCCAAACAATCTCATTCCCACTGAAGGAGGAATATTTGATTCATTTCAAAATGATGCTGTTTGAATGATACCAGCCCAGCTTCTTCCTGTATTAACACCAATTCTGAATGTTTTTAGTTCAAACGCTGCAATTCAGCCGCGGTTTCAATCAGCTTGAACTCTGTGCTCAGATAGTAGTGCAGACAAGCCCTTGGGCAATCCCTGTGCATCTTTTGATCCAAAGACTTCTGCACTTTCAAAATAAACAAGAGGCCTGTAAAGGTCAAGCTTCTTCACACAAACCACACAGAAACAAGAACTAACATCTCTGGTGTTTATTGTTAAATGATCACTACAGAAGACACTTGACAACAGATGAGGGCAGAGTCATGGAAGACCGAAAGAGGGGAATGTAAATGCATATCTTGCCCTCTGATTCCATAAGTTCAGGGCATTGCAGCCAGCTTAAAATGGTGCAAGAGTAATTGGAAAAATGCAGAAGAGCTAGAGGTGAACCAATGGAGAAAAAAATTGAATAACATTGTAATTTTAGAATACAGTGGTACCCTGTTTCCCCTATTTTAAGACGTGGTCATAAAATAAGCCATAGCAGGATTTTTTCGCATTTGCGAAATATAAGCCGTACCCCGAAAATAAGCCATAGTGATAGGCGCAGTTCTGGAGGGCGCCAAGGAAAACGCGGGGCTGGGCTTACGTAATAAAAATAAGACATCCCCTCAAAATAAGCCATAGTGCGTTTTCTTGAGGGAAAAAATATATAAGACGGTGTCTTAAAATAGGGGAAACACGGTACCTCTGGTTAAGTACTTAATTTGTTCCGGAGGTCTGTTCTTAACCTGAAACTGTTCTTAACCTGAAGCACCACTTTAGCTAATAGGGCCTCCCGCTGCCGCTGCGCCACCAGAGCACAATTTCTGTTCTTATCCTGAAGCAAAGTTCTTAACCTGAAGCATTATTTCTGGGTTAGCGGCGTTCTTAACCTGAAGCGTATGTAACCTGAAGCATATGTAACCTGAGGTACTACTGTACCTAACTGCGAAAATACGCAGAATGAAAGGGTTTAAGGTCAGTGAGAAAGAGGAAGATTGGCTTGAGAACCTACTGAATTATTTGGATAGGTTTGAACAATTTGGGGTAATCAAAACATTAAAAGCTAAATAAACCTTGTGGATTGTTAATATATATAGAATTGTACATATGATTGAGTTGAATATGTTTCATTGTTCATGTATATCCGATGTATCGGCTGCCTGGGGGGTTTCACTGTTTGTGTTTTGGTTGTTGGTGATCTAAATTTAAAGAGAGAGAGAGAGAGAGAGAGAGAGAGAGAGAGAGAGAGAGAGAGAGAGACCTGTGCAATTTTGCTGAAAGAATTTTTGGCATCTTCACCTTTGACAGCCTATTCATTCTCATGCACAGCCCTAGAACATGTCCTGTCCTCTTTTCTCCTTTCCCCAGAGTAACAGCAGGGATCATAACTCCCAATTGATCACATTAGGGAAAACCAAAAGCCTCACCCACCTCAGCCTTGGTTTCTCAAAGCCCACTTGCCTGCCTTCTCAAAGACAGGGGGTGGGGATTCTTGGGCCCAGGGAAGTTCAACGTGGAGGTCAAAATAAGACCCTGCATAATCACTTCCCTCTGGTGATTTTACCTGGTGGTAACAGGCACTTGAATTATGACAACTCTTGTTGCCTGGATGGAGG
Organism: Darevskia armeniaca; assembly: GCA_034641395.1. NCBI lineage: Eukaryota > Metazoa > Chordata > Lepidosauria > Squamata > Lacertidae > Darevskia > Darevskia armeniaca. The sequence goes on from JAWWNF010000371.1 coordinate 160,873, forward strand.
CATGGCAGCAGGGTGGGTCTGGTATGGGCAAATTTGATTCAGTTCACATTTCAAGGTGAACCTGCCTAGTTCACACTTCCTGAAACAATATGCAGACCAAAACGCAGCCATTTGTCAAAATTCACACTTCTTCGAATTTTGCACTATGGCTCTTAGGCCAAGCTATGTGCCCCAAAAGGCATACGTTTGTGAAAACAGCATACCAACGCGTTATATAAAGGAAAACTGCTTTGTGAAAATATGTGTGTTTGGTAAGACTGCATACAAAAATGTGTACATTAGGAGAGATTTGCAGGGAAATGCTGCTGATTTTTCACGAGGATATATTTTTTTTTAGTGGAAACTCGTGGCAATGTGCAGAACTGATGACGTGAGATAAACTGAAATTGACAGATTGTTTGTGGCCCCTGGAAGTCTGATCATGAAGCAATGTGGCCCTTAGCCTGAAAGAGCTTCCCCCTTCTAAGCTTTACAAGGATTTCTTCTTAGCCTTTGGAATCTGTGCTGCCAACACTGAGGGGAACATATACATGCTGAAAATCTTCTCTTTTTGGAGAGGTTGAGGTATAAAATAGTCAAATAACTCGCTTCTGTTACTGTTACCCAGAAGCCTCTCTTGGGCTTTCATGTTGAAACCAACTCCTCAGTGCAAGGGGTACTTCGCTGTTACGATTTGGCTTCATGTTCTTCTCACTTCTCTCTTCCTGGGTAGTGCTTTGCGACCTAAGGAGACCCAAAAGAATTCATTGAAACAGTTTGCCTCCTCTTTCTGTTTTTCTTGAACAGCTTTTCATTGCTGCGGAAAATAACCAGAAGAAACTCTTCTGTGTTTAACATCCCACATTGCTCTTCCCGTGGCATCCCCTGGACCGTTGCGCCTCTTGATACCTGTTGGTGCAGAATCTTTAATCATACCCAGCTTGTTATTGCTGGTTGGTTCTCACACTGACTTGACATACTCTATCAAAAGAGCCAGTGTGGTGTAGTGGTTAAGAGTGGTAGACTCGTAATCTGGGGAACCGGGTTCGCGTCTCCACTCCTCCACATGCAGCTGCTGGGTGACCTTGGGCTAGTCACACTTCTCTGAAGTCTCTCAGCCCCACTCACCTCACAGAGTGTTTGTTGTGGGGGAGGAAGGGAAAGGAGAATGTTAGCCGCTTTGAGACTCCTTCGGGTAGTGATAAAGCGGGGTATCAAATCCAAACTCTTCTTCTTCTCTTCTTCTTTAAAGTTGTCCATTTTTCTGTGGGGCAGACAATAACTCCTCTCCATGCCACACTGTCATCCTGCTTTTCTCAAAAATATGCAGAAGTAAAAGTCCCCAATTTCTCTCATTGCATTCTGCATATTCTTTTATATTTGTTGTTTCTAGTTCTTTTACAAGCAAAGTTCTTATATTACCAAACCGGAAATCAGTAAATTAGTGTGTCAGGGTCTGAAGGCCCTCTCTGAATATGTTGTTTGGTAAAGATATACACCCTGTTCAGATGTTCCAACCCCTGCACAATTATTTTCATGTGAGGCGAGGAGTGCTCTCTGGCCTCACCCACTCTTTTGCATAACTATTACCATTCTTCACATGTGCACATGAGCTCACATATGCTCGTGTGGTTGGATGGCCGTCTGTAATGGATGCTTTAGCTGAAATTCCTGCATTTCAGGGGGGTGGACCAGATAACCCTCGGGTCTTTTCCAACTCTAAGATTCAATTATTCTATGCCAGGGGTCAGCAACGTTTTTCAGCTGTGGGCCGGTCCACCGTCCCTCAGACTATGTGGTGGGACGGACTATATTTTGAATTTTTTTAAAATGAATTCCTATGCCCCACAAATAACCCAGAGATGCATTTTAAATAAAAGCACACATTCTACTCATGTAAAAACATGCCGAATCCCAGACCCTCTGAGGGCCGGATTGAGAAGGCCCATGGGCCGCATCCAGCCCACGGGCCTTAGGTTGCCTACCTCTGTTCTATGCCGCCACTTCTTTCCCAGGGAATGAATTCTCAACCTTTCCCCACCTACTCCCACCAGCTGACCATTCTGGGTTATGAATCAGCAGTAATCTTCCCAAGGAAAGGAGATGCAGTTCGTCCAGTGGGGTGGAGCTGCAATGCTATTCTCCCAACGACAGCAGGGAGGTTGGGGCTATGCAGGTGGACCAACAGAGTCAATCCATGGCTCTCCTGTTAAGTGGCAGTGGCAGTGATGCTGGGAGGCTAGCATTGTGTATCCTTCCCACTGGCCGAGCTCTTTCTGAACACAAACAATGGTTAGCCAGTAATGAAAATAGGTTAGCTATTTTGCATTCCGGTTGTTGAACTTGTATTGGAACTGACCCTATCCAAATGTCAGCAGAGCCGTTTCCTTGCCACAGGAGGAATCTTGCCGTGGCTTAAACATTCATCTGATTCATTTGAAGGGTTCTAACAAACAATCAAGCAATCAGCTTGTGTAAAAAATCACATCGCAACACTATAATTAGTTTTAGTTTTGCCAAAATGTGACAATTATGCAGTGGGAAGATGAAAACTGTGTGGCACATCTCAGAAGTGCATAAATGTAGGTAAATTTGACATTCACGAGCAAGGAATCACAACATTTTCCTTCCCTGGGTACCATATATTACCTAAAACAAGTGACAAACAAACTGGTAGCTCTGCTTAACACTAAAGACTTCAAACATCAAATACTATAGCAGATCAAACTGTTTTATAGAGCAGTGTTCAGACAGGAATATGCACACTAGGGCTGTGTGCTGGATTCAACAAAAGCCTGACACCTGAACTGAATTGTGCCGATTTGGATGCTTCACATGAGATTCCTGCATTGCAAAGGGTTGCTCTAGATGACCATTGGGATCCCTTCCAACTCTACAATTCTATGATCTGGGTTTGGGCCAAGTCATGTTGAGACAACCACATATAGTCCTGGGTTGGGTCGAGCTGCCCAGTATGATCTGAGGCTGCCAAGGGGTGGGAAAGGCTGCAGAGGTCTCCTTCACCAGTGTGTTCCCCACAGTGAATGTGCTGGGGAATTAGAACCCAGCAGGATGAAATTCTCCACTCACCCACTGATAGGTGGGAGCATTCTCCATGTTCAGTTCTAGCCTAACACAACCTTTCTATCCCTGCTGTAAATGCTATGATGTTTCGTTGACAGTGCCCAGCATGTGAAACGTACTCAAGTGCAGAGCAAAATTTAACAAGGTACCGGTATATCCATCAGTTATGGCCTTATGGTCCAAAGCCTATGAGAGTGAGCAAAAACAAAGTTGCATTGCGTTTGGTACCAGCCATAATTCCATGCCACATTTCTGAGCTTTTGTGTGAATTGTCTGAGATAGCCTGAAAAGAAAAAGAAAAACTATTTCAATTGCAAGGAATCTGAAGACGGAGATTTGAAGCATCCGTAGTGGTGGGGAGATGGGGTTCATCCACTCATTGTTACTGCTAAGTGTATCCCTTTGTTTTCATTTATCCATCTCTCTACCGCCAGCTTTCATCTTACCCAAGTATTTTGGAGAAGAGGAGATGAGAGTCTCTCAACTCTCCATTCCCTGTAAGGCCATAGCAGGGGCGGTGGGGGGGGGAGACAGCCTTGTTTGTAATAATTGGTTTTGCTGCAATTTGGCTTGGAGAAACTTTCCCTGATAAATAAAGCTGCAAACCTATGCCAGTTCTAACGCAATAACAAAGCTCTCTTGCTAATGATGATTGTTCCTTCAGTAATTGTATGTATAGCTCCTGTAATTAGAACTTTATTTATTATGTTAATTTACTACACTATGCACACTAATTAATTATAAATGCGATCAGAGTGCTTGATATTTTCGGCAAGTGATGTAGCAAGAAATGATGTAATCCGTGTTTTAATTAAATTGTGGCATCTTGGCACCCATCCGGTTGGAGCTTTTAACTGAAATGAGCTGCTACTTGCCATAAAGGGATCGTTTAACCCTCACAACACACATTTTCCACCAGATTGTGAGCTGCAAAAATGGCCTTGGAGTCGCATTGCCATGTTGATCCTAGGAAATGAAAAAAGAATAAAAATCGTTAAGGTGGAAGTTACCGGATCCTTCTTTGTTGGTGATAATGCCTAAGCTTTCAAGCTCCATGGATAAGTTCATTTCTTACCCATTTCACATAATTGTATCTCATGTTATCTCCCAGAGATTGAGTGATATCGCTAGACAAGAGGACATGGCCCTTGTGAAATCAGGGATGTTCCTGGGGGATCAGATCTATCAGGCTACACCAGCCCCATATCTAGCGGAAATCCTCTATGTAGAATACCGTAGACACCTCACAGCGGCCAGATTAAATGTCCTCGAATCTGCGGTATTGTGGGGAAGGTTCAGGGGAGTCCCATACGCTCAGAGAACCTGTCATTGTGCCCTGGGAGTGGTAGAGTCCACCAAACATATTCTCCTGACCTGCCCTTTCTATGCAGATCTCAGGCAAAATCTTATAGCTCCACTCCTATGTCAACTTAGCTCTCTATCCAGAGAAAGACAGGTTCTATATTTGTTGAATAATGTTACTGGAAAAACAGCCTCCCTGGTGGCCAAATTTCTTTTTCTAGCTCTTAAGCGTCGCAAGATTAAATTTGACAGCATCGACATGGGTTTATCGGTATAGCTTCATTTTATTGTTGGCTATGTTTTACTCCAAAGTTCTTTTAGATGTTTTAGATGTTTTAATTTTGTATGGAAATGTATCTTTTCTGACTGACGGTCGAATAAAGAACTGAACTGAACTGTATCTCAAGTTCAACATAATATAGTATAGGCTGAGAAGCTTCATAGAATCATAGAGTTGGAAGAGACCACAATGGCCATCCAGTCCAACCCCCTGCCAAGCAGGAAACACCATCAGAGCATTCCTGACAGGTGGCTGTCAAGCCTCTGCTTAAAGACCTCCAAAGAAGGAGACTCCACCACACTCCTTGGCAGCAAATTCCACTGTCGAACAGCTCTTACTGTCAGGAAGTTCTTCCTAAGGTTTAGGTGGAATCTTCTTTCTTGTAGTTTGAATCCATTGCTCCGTGTCCTCTTCTCAGGAGCAGCAGAAAACAACCTTTCTCCCCCTTTTATATATTTGAACATGGCTATCATATCACCCCTCAGCCTTCTCTTCTCCAGGCTAAACATACCCAGCTCCCTAAGCCGTTCCTCACAAGGCATCGTTTCCAGGCCTTTGACCATTTTGGTTGCCCTCCTCTGGACACGTTCCAGCTTGTCAGTACCCTTCTTGAACAGCCCCATTGTTTTTTGGTCCTTGGTAATGATGATGATGATACTACAATTGTCATTGATTACCCACTCTTTCTGTCTTGCCCAGAAAATAAGAGGCAGTACGTTAAGAGAGTGAAACACTAGTTGTACTGGACACTACCTCATCTGCCAACACCTGCTGGGATAGCTCAGTCGGTAGAGCATGAGACTCTTAATCTTAAGGTTGTGAGTTCGAGCCCCATGTTGGGCAAAAGATTCCTGCATTCAAAGATTCCTTCATGAGTTAGACTTTTTTTTTATTTTTCAAGCAAGACGCTCAATCCAGGACATAACTATCTTTCTGCTTTCTATATTTGCCCACATGTTCTTTCTCTGCCTCTGGATCCATTCTGCCCCATAGAAGCATAGAGTTGGAAGGGTCCATGAGAATCATCTATTCCAACCCCTTCAATGCAGGAATCTTTTGCCCAACATGGGGCTCGAACTCACAACCTTAAGATTAAGAGTCTCATGCTCTACTGACTGAGCTATCCCAGCAGGTGTTGGCAGATGAGGTAGTGTCCAATACAACTAGTGTTTCACTCTCATAACGTACTGCCTCTTATTTTCTGGGCAAGACAGACAGAGTGGGTAATCAAGTGACAATTGTAGCATCATCATCATCATTACCAAGGACCCAAAAACAACGGGGCCATCCCTTGTTGGGTTGCCAGCAGCCAAATGACCTGAGTCTAAAACCATCCCCGCCATTCCTTACTACCAACCAGTCTGGGCTGAGAGACTCCCAGTACCTTACCTTAACGTTCATAGAAACTATAGCTAAAAGTCACTCTGTTCCTTGAGTCTCAAGTTCACAAAGTAACTTAGCAACAAAGTAACTTAGGAACTGAATTCAATACCTAAGGTATTCTCCCAAAAAAGCACACCCGGAACAGATGAGGTAGATTTATTTTAAAAATATTGAAAATAGCAGCATAAAAGGGAGCCCTTAAAACAGCGAGAAATACAAGTAAAAAGATGGCCCTGAAAGGATGTTAACAATGGCACCAGGCCAGCCTCTGGGCCCAATTCAAAATGCTGGTCTTGACCTATAGAGCTTTAAACAGCTCAAGGCTGCACTACCTGAAGGACCACCTCTCCCCATATAAACAGTCCTTGACACTGCGTTCATTATCTGAGGCCTTTCTTTTGTGCCTCCTCCATGTGAGGTTTGGAGAACAGGCCGCCTCTGCAGTGGCTCCCTGTTTGTGGAATGCTCTCCCCAGGGAGGTTCGCCTGGAGTCTTCATTACACACCTTTAGGCGCCAGGCAAAAATGTTCCCCTTCAACCAGGCCTTTGACTGATTAATACTCTATAGCCTTTTAAATCTATCTGTAGGAAGGGAGTGATATTGTTTTGCTGTTTTGTTTTACTTATTTACTTGTTTTTATCCTGTATTTTATTCTGTGAACCACCCTGAGATCTTATAATGAAGGGCAGTAAATAAATCTAATAAATTAAAAACCGCATCAGGGCATGCACTCCACAAGCAGGGAGCCACAACCAAAGAGGCCCTCTCCATTGTCACCATACTGCAAACCTCCCTCAGAGTAGGTACTCAAAGAAGGGCATCAAATGAAGATCAGGTAAGAGGAGAAGCAAGAGTTGTGGCAGTCAGCAAAGCTTTCCACCCCCCGGCCCTTGGTGCCAACCACAGCTCAAGGATCTGAAAATACTCCACCTCTTCTACCTCAATTGACCACAAGCACCCAGTTTGCATCCCTCCATCATGGAGATCCAGCTTCTTTGCTTGTTAGTTTTTTAAGTCCTCAAACTGCTGTAAGGAAGGAAAACCTGGGATATCTATGTAACACAACAATGAAGCAGGCAACATCCTTTTTCAGAGACCAACTCACCGAACCTTTAATCCAAATGATCGCCAGCAGATTATGAGGAACAGCAATAGATCTGTTTATTTTCTTTAAACACTACAAATGCGTTATAGTTTTTCGGAGATCACCTTAAGCCTTTTTTCCCTGGGTTTCCTGAAGTGTTGACAATGTTCATCCATCGTACGCTGTTATCACTTTAGCATAGTTGCTAACAGCATTTGCTTTTTTAAGGGCTTCATTTTTCATTTTCGAAATAAAGGGACCCGTTAAGACCGTCATTCAGAATATGAACTGTGAAGGGGAGAGAGAAAAAAAACATTTTAAAAGGACCAGAGAATCGATTGTGCCTTCTGCTTGCTGGCTTCAGCACATTCTTCAAGCTGTCAGCATTTGGGTGTCCTACGGAAAGCACAGGCAAAGCCTCAGAAAGCAAACCTCCTTGGAAGGGAGAATGAGTTATAAAGAATGTATGCCTTTTTGATGCTGAAATATGAAGCCGCCGTTATCCAAATAAATATCTAGATGCACAGAAGCCATTTATCAAGATCAAGAGAGTGCTTTTTCAAAACCCCAATGAAATGGTCTTCTGAAATCTGCCTCTCAAGTTAAATCTGTTTTAAACTCGTGGTTAGTGGCAAGAATTCAAAGAGCAACTTTCTGCAAGGCCCAGGGCTTCTTCCTGCTATTCTAGTACAGGAGATTTCCCAGCTCATGCTATTGATTGCTTTTGGAATGTAGCAACGTAGGAACAGACCCTCCAAGTGTCCCTATTTTCCAGGGACAGTCCCAGATCTGCTGCCGCTACTGGACTGACACCAGCCCCGAACAGCATGGCTGTTGCACCCTCCTCGTGCCACCCTGCCCAGATCTGAGCTTTGCAAGGCTGCTCAGAGAGGGCAGTGTGGGGTGCAGCAGCCATGCACCCCTGGATAGCCTCGCACTATCAGAGCCTGAGTCAGTCATACAATGGCTGCTTCACCTTGGTTGTGCAACATTCATTCATTCATTCAAAGCATTTATATATCCTGTTCTTTAGCTAGAAAAGCTCCTACAGCAGCGTAAAGGTAAAGGTAAAGGTACCCCTGACCATTAGGTCCAGTCGCGGACGACACTGGGGTTGCACATTCGTCTCGCTCTATAGGCCGAGGGAGCCGCTGTTTGTCTGCCAACAGCTTCCGGGTCATGTGGCCAGCATGGCGAACCAGAGCAGCACACGGAAACGCCATTTACCTTCCCGCCATTTACCTATTTATCTACTTGCACTTTGACGTGATTTCGAACTGCTAGGTGGGCAGGAGCTGGGACCGAACAACGGGAGCTCACCCCCGTCGCGGGGATTCGAATCACCAACCTTCCGATCGGCAAGCCCTCGGCTCTGTGGTTTAGACCACAGCGCCACCCGCGTAAGAGCAGCTTACTTATCCATAAAGAACAACATGGCCCCCCTGCCCTCAGACTTACAAAACAAAAGGAAGAAGCAAATTTAGCCATCACATTGTTAATGTTTCAATATTCTTATGATAGTAATGACAAGCAGGGATATGAACAGGCTGCTCATACTCCAAATGACAGGCCTTGTTGGCCGAATCAATGACATCACTCTTGTCAAGCAATAACAAATGCTGCATGGGATGGGGATATTCATAGGGGTCTGTACCACCTGCTCATTGCTTCCTATCATGGCTAGGCAATGGTTGCATGGTAGGGGCTCATCTGATTGGGCTTTGGAGGGGACCTATGAACATCCAGGGCCCCCAAACCCTATGTTTAGGGTTTCCATGTGTCCTCTTTTTCCAGGACATGTCCTCTTTTTCAAGATTAAAATTTCTGTCCGGGCGAATTTTTAAAATTTGGCAAAACGTCTGGGTTTTTTGTTTGTTTGTTTGTTTGTTTGTTTACAGTAACCCAATTAGGTTTTTCTAGTGCATTAGACTCAGATCTAAGGCACCCAGCTAAGCTAGTCTGCAGCAGAGAATCACAACAGAGCAGCATCTTAAGCTAGCTACATACTGTATAAATCCCTTCTCTTGTGGCTGAACTAAAAGCTTGTTGGCTCAGCTACAAGGTCTTGGAGAAGGAGTCTGGGAGGGCAAGAGTTGACATCCCCCTGTCCTTAAGGAGAGTCTATTTGTACATGTCAAACATTTTAATAAATTGTTCGGTGCATGCTTATGTTCACAAAGGTGTAAACATAAACCCAAATACGTTTATGTGGCAAGTGAGGGAGAAATGTGTATTATTATTATTATTATTATTATTATTATTATTATTTTGTTGTTGTTGTTGTTGTTGTTGTTGTTGTTGTAAGTTAAGAACATTGCTACTAGCAACGTATCACAGCTGCTGTAGCCTACATATAGTAGGAGTATTTAAAATGAGAGTCAGCAAAACGATCCGTAGTTAAAAGTAAGGTAATGGGACCCATGACCATTAGGTCCAGTCATGGACGATTCTGGGGTTGTGGCGCTCATCTCGCTTTATTGGCCAAGGGAGACGGCGTACAGCTTCTGGGTCATGTGGCCAGCATGACTAAGCCGCTTCTGGTGAACCAGAACAGCACATGGAAACGCTATTTACCTTCCCGCCAGAGCGGTACCTATTTATCTACTTGCACTGTGTGCTTTCGAACTGCTAGGTTGGCAGGAGCAGGGACCGAGCAACGGGAGCTCACCCCGTCGTGGGGATTCGAACCACCGACCTTCTGATCGGCAACCCCTAGGCTCTGTGGTTTAGACCACAGCACCACCCACTTCCCATAGTTAAAAGTACATGTCGGCAAATGCATCTTCTTTTTTTGCTTTTCAAAATATGGCAACCCTGCCTATGTTGCACTTTCATGTTCCATCCTCAAACAAGTCTCGCCCTTGGTTTTCCTGTCCATTAAATCTTGGCTCCAGGACGGGTTTATTTCTAAACTTTTAACAAAAAACTTATAGTGCAAGGATGGGGAACCTACAGACCTTCAGACATTACTGGACTTCAACTACCACATTCCTAACTACTGGCTATTCTTGGTCGAGGCTGATGAGGATTGTAGTCCAACAATATCTAGACAGCCTGTGCTGGTCCCGTGGGGTATCCAGAAGGCGAAGTCTAAGTCCGGTCCAAGGTCAGAGGTACACGTAAAGGCAGTCCGAATTAACTGGAGCAGGGTACAGGGCAGGGAGTCAGGCAAAGTCAGAAACGGGTGAACAAACAGGGAACCAAGGCAGGTTAGGAGCTCAGGCAGAACAACAGGACAGGGAACAAGCAGGAACTCAACAGCAACGATGTTGCTCCTGCAACTTGGGGCTGGGACTGGCCGGCTTTTATCTGCCCCGAGGCATAGGGCGGCTCCGATCCTCAGGTGACTCGCCTCTCCTGGCTTGGAGGCGAGCACTCCTCCTGCGGGAACTTAGTTCCCTTCGCCTCTCTGCCCTGAGCCTCTGCAGCTCAGGAGAAGCTGGAGGGTTACCGGACCCAGAGGCAACCTCAGCTTCCCCTGACAGGGTGGGGAGTGGAGCACCTGTAGGCAATGAGTCCTCCATCCCATCAGGAGCCAGATCAAACTCAGCTGATGCCTGCACCTGAGGATCTAGCACAGGTGAGTCCCCTTCAGACTCAGGCCCCAGCCCTGGCTCTGCTGGTTCTGGAGGCAGGGAATCCTGTGCAGGCTGGGATCCCTCAGGTTCAGCGTCTGAATCCCAGGCCATCACACAGCCATAGGTAACTCATCCCTGTTGGAAGGGGTTCTGGAGGTGTGTACTCTCACTTCATTTAGGGACACCCTGTTGAGGAGAAGCACCAGGTCTACAGCCACAGTGATGCTGTATGTTTCCCAAACTTTCTCTCCTCCCAACCCCCATGGACCACTTTAAAATTGTTGATGGTCTTGGTGGATCGTTTAATGATCTTTCAGTCGATTGTCGTAATTGGAACATGCTGTGCTGGGTGGTATATTCATTTTAACTGTATTTTTTATTGCCACTTTTGTTTCTTGTACGGGGTATCTTATTGTATGACAATTTGCATTCAAATTGTAATACATCAAAATACGATATAAGAAAAAAAGCAATGATGCTACAACTGAAAATCAAGATGAATATTGAACGAGGAAATGCCACAGACCACCAGAATGAACCTTGCAGACCACTGGTGGTCCACAGAGCACAGTCTGAGAACCTGTGTTATGTGGGATGAGCACAGTGGACATGTTTGATTTCATCGTTCATGTGTGTGTGTTTGTAAGGAACTAGCAGGGGAGCACTAATTGAGACATGACAGCATATGCAGTGCAGCTTTCACAAGCTATTTGCATATAGACAGTTACAAACAGCTGGGGTAGACATAAGTAGCCAATTAGTTAATTACTGACCTCAGAATTATCACATAAAAGAGAGATTGGTCATTTAAGTGTCTGATTAGGGTCTCTTCTCTTGCAGGGCTAAGATTTGCAGATGTAAGCTGCCTCATGGGGGAAAAAAACACCTCATTTAATTCTACACATGAAATTAAGCAAAATAAAAGAATAGCAGAAGCATATTGATAAGCAGTGGGCACAGAAACATATTAATGGTTCTCTTCATGTGCTCAGTGATTTATTTTAAATTGATATATTCAGCATAATTTATTGCAATCTGTGAGTGCACCTCTTCAGTGAGGTTGTGTTTGTTTTAAAAAAGTAGGTGTTGTTTTTTTTCATTGTCAAGGTTTCTAGATGTTAAACTAATTTAAAAAGATGCCATCCTGGCACTTGAAAGCAGTGCAGTATCCTGATTCACATATGCATTTAATAGCATTGCGTGTCAGTCACGAGAGACACAACCGTGACTTGAAATATTTGACAAGGAACATCTAAGGCCAATGCACATGGCTACTTATTGAATTTCTGTTCAGCTCGTGCCAACCCTTTCCCTCTCCATTGCAGTGGAATGAGCACATGGGGTCAGTTCACACATTAGTCAGATGCTTCCTGATTTCTCCCTGGCATCAGGTGCTTTTTGTCTACAGTCAGTAGGAAATGGCAGAGCAGAGCAGCTGATGCCAGAAACAGAGAGGAGTGAATAAAGCCTGGGCAAGTTAAGTTTCCATTGAGTGGAAAACAATAAAGGTAGCTCTCTCCTTCCAAAGAACTTCAAGCGAGAAAGAGGGCTAAAATGAGCCTCTCAACTATGAGCTCCTGTATTGGCTACATGAACTGGCAGCAACTACAGGAACACTGAAGCCTCTGTGAAGATAATACCTCCTCTGGAGGCAAGCATTTGAACTGATCCACCCAAACCCCACCACGCACCAAAGCATAACTTACTGTACGGCTATCGATAATGTGGCTAAAGTGCTAGTTTAGCACCTTAAGAATTCAAACATGACTTGGAAGTGGCAACAGGCAGAAGGGATTCCCCCCCCCCATATGTGGTGGACTTGTAAAAAAGCAACAGGCTTCTGAGAAATGATACATAATGTATTTAAAAAGATATTCAAAATCGCTATTCCCCCAAAGCCTGAAGCGTTCTTAGCATTAAAAGTCCCAAAGGTGATTGTCAAAAGATTCCAATGCAGTGTACTGTGGGAATGTTCAGGGCGGTAGGAAAGGATATATTGTTTATTAATATCCTTTTTCCTAACTTACACTAGCAAGTTCCTTTACTTAGCTGAGTTATATTCCCCTTTTTACATGCACAGCAGGTAGCTGGTTGCAGGCTCGTGTGAGACTCTCACTATTATACAATTCAGTCTGTCTTCAGATTGAATTGTAAGTTCCTGGTAAGTTCCCTTGAATCCCTCTTAAAATAATAAAGACGCCACAATCTAATTCAAAGTCAATAAAAGAAGTTTACTTACATCAGTTCACAGTTGGATTCCTGAAGGCAGACTTAGTTACAAATATGTACATGTGGATCTACCCCATAGGGGGGAATAATCCCAGTGCTTCTGCTAGCTGAGACCTAGCAGAGCAGTCCTAGCTAAAAGCTGGTCAATCAAAGAAGGAAGTCAAAAAGAGAGAGGTTGCTGCGTGACTCGTCCTTTGGTTACCTGGACAGGTTAGGTCACGCCCACCTTCTATCACATGCAAAAGGAAGGATGCTCTAGCCAGGAGGAACAGGAAGTTTCGACTGGCTGGACTAAACATTCCCTCGCATGTCTTCTTTAGCATTTCAAGGAATTTTGTACTTGACTGCCTCTCATGGATCACACCCCACATGTACAACACTGGAACATAGCTGTCAACCCTCCCTTTTTTTGCGGGAAACTCCTTTATTCCAATGCCATTTCCCGCTGCTATCCCGGATTGTTGATATCCCTTAAATTTCCCGGATTTCAAAGGAAGCAGCTCCTCTCCCTCCCTGCCGGCCAGGGAGGCTCCTCAGCTGCGTTGCTCGGCTGCCAATAAGGAGTCTGAGACCGACTGGGAGCGGAGCTTGCATGCCTTGTGCAGCCAGACCCTCACGCCCAACCAGACAGACAGCCTGCCTGCCGTCTACGCGCTCGCTCTTTCGCTCACCCGTTCGCACGCAGCCTCTGGAGCGCAGGGTGGCGAGGATACTTGGTGCCATTGCACCGCCCTTGCGGCATTCCTTATTTTCAAATCCAAAAGTTGACAGCTATGCATGGGAACCATAACAGTAAAGTCCTGTTTGCCGATGTGGCAAGGTGAAACAATTGCTTTAGGGCAGCAGAACCAGGCCCACTTGCCACCAAATTCCTCTTCTGCCACTGATGCCTTCTCCACCTTCACAATACTGACTCCTCCCCTCCCCACCAGCCTCCTTTTCAGCCTCCTTGTTCTCCCCTTTTTATGTGGACGGGGGGGGTGAATCAGTGGAGTCAATGGAGCAGGGGAGGAGTCAGCAGCATTGGGGGTCAGGGTAGAAGAAGCACTCTCCATGCTGCTGCAGCAGCAAAATTGTGCTGGCCCAGCCCTGAAAACAGTATTTTAACCTGGGGTGAAATTGTGCTAGATTTGTAATTCACTTAACATTACGAGCTGGACAAATTCACATTCTTATACTGGAAACTGTTTCCTGATTTTATTAATAACGTAGAACAAAATCCACAGGAAAGCTTTGGAAAACACAGTTCAGAGCATATTTTTACACTCGAAAGGGAATGGTTGGTCTGAGCTTAGCGGTGATATCCTGACTGGCAGGAGAGATAAATCACATCCTACTTCTGTAATTGCCTCTGAGAAACCACGGGAAAGAAAGGTTTTGCTTTAGAATCCCCAGTTTTAAAGTAAAATAATAATGCACAGTGCTATTTTGTCCGTGTTGCAAAACAGAAGAAGAGAAGGATGGATTGAAGTATTTACAGTCATTGCTTAAGGAATATTGTAATTGGTGCCTTCTCCTGTGGTTTCATCATGGATAAAGGAACAGGAATCTAATAAATAACTTAACTGCTCATGACAGAACTGTAGGCCCAAACTACAGCTATTGACATAATATAGTGCTACAAAATAGGGATATATGGCAATGATGTTTCTTCAAAATATATTTCAAAGGTAGGCCCAGGGAGCAATTGTATGAGGCCAGGGTGGGCAGATTTGAGGCTCTAGGATGCCATGAAATTCCTTCTCCACAGTCTGGCAAGGAAAGTCTGTGGTCATAGAAGGAGGTGCACAATCACAGCCTTCCTCGCTGCAGTGGCAGTTCCGTCATTAGTGCTTTGATACTGGAAAAGGCTGAAACTGGGCATTTTAGGGGTGGATCAGAGGAATTCTAAAGAACCTAAAACCCATCCATTCCTTAAACACACTTTCAAACCATCGAAAAAACGACAACCAGCTCTGAAGCTGGCGTGGTTACTCCCCCCCGCCCCCGTAGTTAAAATCAGTATCTAGCTAGTACTCTTTACACTTGCATAAAGAAAATGGAACCAGAGATACCAGCAAGAGATATCAGATTATAAGTGGCTACCCTCACTTCCTGCCCTTGCCCATGCAAATTGACAGGGCTTAGAAGGACTCATGGACCAGATCATTGGCACATCTAGTCTAGCATTCTGTTCTCATCAGCCACATGCCTATGCCATGTCCAAAAGCAGGACACTGGCACCCCAGCACTCTTCCCTCCCACAGTTTCCAACAATTGGTATTCAGAAGCATACTGCCTCCAACAGAGGAGGCAGAACATAGTCATCAGGGTTAGTAACCAGTGTTCTGAATATAATTCTTGATAACTGAGACCAGCTAGAATGTAGAGCTAGTTCATGGATGGGGGACTTGGATGGGGCCCTCCATCAGCCCCAGCCAGCAGAGCCAATGGCCAGGAATTATGGGAGCTGTTGCTCAATAAATATCTGAAATGTCACAATTCCCCCAACCCTAAGCTAGATGACCTATGGAACTGACCCAACATGTCAATTAGAATGAGCCAAAGAATAATCAACATTCTCACAGAATTCGTCCACAGCCTGTCAGATTTTGAGGTTGATATCTCAAAAATCTGTACACAGAATCCAGATGGCTGTTATTTGGACTTCCTGGAGTTTGTAAAGACCTTGTCGTCTACTTTTCTTAGATGTGCTTTTGCTCTTTCCTTATCCGGAAGCAAGACTTTGGAAAGAGCAAAGCCGTTGTCATCTTCAAGCTGCTTTAAAAAGCCTTCCCAACTTTCTGCTCCAGTTGAAATCTCTTCATTGGTACATGACTAAGGTGAAGTGACTGACACAACCTGATGTGGCACATCACAGAGCGGCTCAACTCACGGGAAATTTAAAATGACAAGAGTCCCCAGACTCTGCAGTGAATGAAAATGCACTTTCAGTCCTAGCCAAGACACTTTTAGAAGGCAGTGGTCTCCTCCCTTCATACCTGTTACCCCTACACCTGTGTTTAAATAAATAAGCCAAACACGAACAATTAGGGATGGTTACCAAGAATCCTGTGCTCATAGTGGTAGAAGATGCTTCATATCCTCAGCCCTGGAGGATGCCCTGTTCTTCAATGAACAATTATAAGTGAGAAGCCAGCTTCATTGCAACATACATGTACAGCGATGGTCTGGGGTGATGCTTTAAATCATAGCTGAACACATTAAAAAAATGCAATTGTTGGCAAGACACTAGAAGAATATTCTAGTCTAAATCAACATGATCTCTTTCATGGGTGTAGTTAGAGCACAGAACAGTTCATGCGGTTCCCATGAACTTTGCATATTGCTACCATGTGATGGAAATGGCTGGACTTCCCCCTTTTTTGTCCCAGTCTTAGTTGGGCCCACAGTCTTTCCCCCCATCATCCAGCCCGGACACTGAGGTCCAGCGCCGAGGGCCTTCTGGCAGTTCCCTCGCTGCGAGAAGTGAGGTTACAGGGAACCAGGCAGAGGACCTTCTCGGTAGTGGCGCCTGCCATGTGGAACATCCTCCCAGCAGATGTCAAGGCAATAAGCAACTATTTTACTTTTAAAAGACAACTGAAGGTGGCCCTGTTTAGGGAAGTTTTTTAATGTTTGAGGCTGTATTGTTTTTAATATTCGGTTGAAAGCCGCCCAGAGTGGCTGGGGAAACCCAGCCAGATGGGCGGGGCACAAATAAGAAATTATTATAATTGTTGTTGTTGTTATTGTTATTGTTACCCTGTTTCCCCTTTTTTAATACGTAGTCATAAAGTAAGCCATGGCAGGGTTTTTTTTACCTTTGTGAGAAGTAAGATGTACCCCAAAAGTAAGCCATGGTGCCGCCACAGGGGGAGGCTGTACCGTACCATACTGACGTAATAAAAATAAGACATCCCCCAGAAAATAAGCCACTCTGTGTTTTTTTGAGGAAAAAAAATTATAAGACGGTGTCTTAAAAAGGGGGAAAGACGGTATTATAGTTGCCTACTCCTAGAGCAGACAGATCTTCAATGAGTCACCAGGCTCCCATTGGCAAGTAAAATCTCCCAAGGAAACCTGTGATGACTTAGACCTGGATTTGTGTAGCCCAGCACCCGCATAAGCCTAGCCCTTTAAATATGCATATTCTTAAATGAACATTGAACTGTGCTCAGTTATCAAGTAAAAGAAACAACCTTCCCGATTCCTTTCGAAAAGGTTCCAATCAACACACAGTAAATTAAGATAACACCAAGTAAGTGGATTGCCTGTGCTCTGTGAGTGTGGTCTTTGTCTGTGGAAGGAGCTGCTCTTATCTCCTTTTTATTTACATTTCCACTTTGTATTTACAGTTCCTTGCCCTGGGGCTGCCAAAGGTATGCAGTGAATTCTAATGCGCTGTTGCAAAAGTTACAACTGTGTTAGCAAAAAGCCATCTGGAAACTGCCTTTAAAGTATGCCATCAGCAATCAGCATCATAGGGTAACCACTAGGGACCCGGTACCTCAGTAGGGCCCACCAGGATTGGTGCTGGCCCCTGGCCCTACCCACTGGGCAGATGGGTCTGTGAGCCCCCATCTAAACTTCCATAGAGCTCCAGAGTGACATTATGTCCGGCACTCTGGATCACTGAAGAAAAGTAAAATGGCATCTCCCAACTGGAGAAGGATGAAATTAGTCCATTATCTGGTCCATGCCAGTTTCATATGTGCTCATTCTTAAATATCTTCTATCCCCTTTCCACAGTAATTTGTGATATTTTAATATGTATATTCAAAAATTCATTTTATATAATTTAAATATGTAATGTATCAGAAAAAAATTCAAGATAGCAAAAGAGTTCTGGCAAAACATGGTTCTAATCAGGCCTGGGAGTGGGGGAGAGAAGTGGAAAGAGGACATGAATATTCACCTAGAAAGCCATGCATGATATTGCTGCAAAAAGCCCCCAGTTTGTGCAAAAAGTTGTTTTTGTTTCATTTTGGCACACTGGAGTCGGTGAAAGGACTCAAGTAATGATTGGCTTTTGTTCTATGCAAATGCTGTTTATTGTTGTTGTTTTGCTTGAGTTGTTATGCATTTTAAATACTGAAAGCCACGTTAAGCAAGATTAATGAGACAGTAGGATAGAAATACTGAAACTAAAATAAGCGCAATCATTTTTGTCCTATATGCTCCTTTATGCTCATTTTGAAGTTACATCAAAGTAAAATTAAAAAGTGCATGTCTATATTCAGTTTGGTTTATCTTTTAACCTTGTAAAAGTAGAACTCCAAAACAGTTGGAGGTTTAGCCTGTTTCCCCCAAAAAGGTTTGAAATTAGATCCTTTAAAAAAAAAATGACTTTTTAAATCACATGCATATAGGCCACTATTTTTTTGTGTGTGTGTGTAATATAACTTTTCCATTTGCAAGGCTGTCCTGCATAATTCAACAAGATGGTTTTTATCACCCTTTAGTTGGTAAAGCATAGACGCTAGCAAAAACTAGAAAAGTTATAGTGGGAGCTGAACCCATAACTTTTGGAAAGTAGCAAAATGTTCACTTGGCCATCCTGCCTCCCAATATACAGCAAGTAGATAAAAGTAGTCTGGCTAATGAGTGGCAATTTGGGCAGATTTAAATGGAGACTGATAAATAGATCTCGTTATAGTTCCACTTCCAAGTTGCACCTCTGTTGGCTTTAATGGTGTTACTGTAAATTTATTTCATTGTAAATCAGAGCTGCTAATAGGCTCAGGTTTCTTAGTTTTGTATGTTTTATACCTTTTGAGCAAGAAGGCCCTGGAGCTTTAATTCTGAATGAAGTGGTTGGAATTGTGCCCAGAAAACACGCTTGCTAGTCTCATTAAAGGCAAATATTTCTGCTCTTTACTATTACCAAACTCGAAAGCCTATTGTGGGATGGAAAAGGGGCTGCCACTTCCCCTACAAAACGACTGAATACATTTCTAGCAGCTTATCATCCTTCTATGAGGGTTCACTCAAGAACCTAAGACAAAATTATAGCAACTTCTGGATTCAGATAGCAAGGAATATCTTACCCCAAAGAAGAGGGGGGCAGATAATAACTAGGGGTGATGATCCAAATACTTGAAAGGTGATGAATTTAGTAGAATTGCTATCAAAATTTGCAGCGCTTTGTGTTGTGTAATATGTGTTGCGCATTGGAAGCTCTTTTCGGTGGGTAGCAATCTACACCTGGTTCCACTCACCTCTGCCATAGTGTGGTCCCAAGATCATATCATATTCAATCACAATCTGATGCAGAAATATGAAGAACTGAAATTAAGACTGGGGGGGAAACGAGAACCCGAAACTGGCAGATTCCCTCCCCCCCCTCTGATATTGGTTGAGATGACCCATGTTCTGCTTGGAAATTATCATCTGAGACTGATATGAAGATAAAGGCAATCAAGCCAGCACATCTTAGTTCTTCATTTGGCACTTCAAAATGAAATGTCAACGCCGTGATGGTTTGGCTTTGGGCAGAAGTTGGCTGCCTCCTGCAAGTGAGTGAAAGGGCAGGTTTGAGTTTGCAGGCTAGGAACATAAGACGAATCATTAGCTCTTGAAGCATTGATCATGAAACAGTCCCTTCTATGTTCCCATCCTACGGGTGCACAAAGAGATGAAAATGTTGGGTGACCATTCAGTTGGCTATTTGCATAACTAACCATATTACAGCTTCAGGGTTATTCTTTTTAAAACCATTCTTTTCGTGAAGGTAATGACTAGCAGTGTTGCAGCAGTTTTTGCAGAATAACAATCCATCCTGGATAGGAATGGTTTGTGCAAGGATTTTTGTCGCCCGACTACAAACATCCAGTGATGATCTGTATTTGTGAAGAAGGCAAAAGCGACATAAACAGAGGCAGATTTTTTTCACCTTTATTTATTTATTTGCAGATTACTGCAGCTGAGACTCAGTGCATTCGGGTGAAGTTCACACGTCCAATAGGCAGTCATGTAAAGAAATCAACTGAACAAGTGTGATATACAGCAAGCCCTTTACTGGAACATATTGAAATGCAGTTTATTTGGAAAACAATTGTATGTGGCATTTGTTTCATGTGCCCTATGATTTCTTTTACCACATCTACTATAGAATTCCCAGCAAGGCCAAGTATCTTGCTGCTAATGTCATAGGATTATCTAAAGGGCAGAGCTAGTCTTAACGTTAGGCAGAGTGCAGCAGCTGCCCCAGGCAGCATATTTTGTGGGATGACAGCATAGTATTGGAGGACAGGGCTATGTGTGGCACGTGCCATGCCCTACCCCCCGTTAAGCTAGCCTGCTTCCCTGAAAGGCTGTGGAAGACCCCAGGGCTGTGCAGTGGATTTGGCCAAATGCCAACTTCTAAATAGAAATAGACCAATCTGGGTGTGTGTTAATAACAATAATAATAATAATAATAATAATAATAATAATAATAATAATAATAATTTATTATTTATACCCTGCCCATCCGGTTGGGTTTCCCCAGCCACTCTGGGTGGCTCCCAACAGAATATTAAAAACACGATGAAACGTCAAACATTAAAAACTTCCCTAAACAGGGCTACCTTCAGATGTCTTCTAATAATCATTTGGTTGTTTATTTCTTTGACATCTGATGGGAGGGCATTCCACAGGGCAGGCACCACTACCGAGAAGGCCCTCTACCTAGTCCCCTGTAGCTTCACATCTCGCAATGAAAGAACCACCAGAAGGCCCTAGGAGCTGGACCTCAGTGTCCGGGTTGAACGATGGGGTTGGAGATGCTCCTTCAGGTATACTGGGCCGAGGCCGTTTGGGGCTTTAAAGGTCAGCACCAACATTTTGAATTGTGCTAGGAAACGTACTGGGAGCCAATGTAGGTCTTTCAAGACCAGTGTTATGTGGTCTCGGCGGCCGCTCCCAGTCACCAGTCTAGCTGCCACATTTTTAATTAGTAGTAGTTTCCAGGTCACCTTAAAAGGTAACCCCACGTAGAGTGTGTTGCAGTAATCCAAGCGGGAGATAACTAGAGCATGCACCACTCTGACGAGACAGTCTGCAGGCAGGTAAGGTCTCAGCCTGTGTACCAGATGGAGCTGGTAGACAGCTGCCCTAGACACAGAATTGACCTGCATCTCCAGCTTGGGCTTAGCTTGGGCTAAGTCAAGTTGAGCCAGCACCAGATGTTAGAGTTGCTTTAATTTTCTGTCCACTACAAGAATGAGTTTCAAAGCTTTGCTGCAGAACAGTCTTAAGGCAGTTACAAATAATCATTGCAAGATACAAAATAAAACATTGCACTTAAACAGGCAAGTTAGCCCTAGCTCCTTTTTAGTCTTCAGTTTTGTCCAAGATCTTTCCTCTCTCTTGTCCCATAGAGATCATAAGCAACTTGCTTGTTCAGTGGTACCTTGGGTTAAGCACTTAATTCATTCCAGAGGTCCGTTCTTAACCCGAAACTGTCTTAACCTGAGGTACCACTTTAGCTAATGGGGAAAAACCCACAACCATTTCTGCTGCATTTGCCAGAGTGAAACCTCCCATGCCGAATGTAAACATCTCTTTGCAAAATGTTTTCAAACCCAATGCATTCAAACATTATTATTATTATTATTTTCATATTCAGTTTATGCGTTTAACACCAGATCACTTCTGGTCAGGCCACTCAGGGTGATCTGGAGATGTAAAGGGGCAGAACATCAGGTACGGGAAGGCTTCAGGGAGGCATCACTAGCTTGTTCCCTGCAGAGAATGTGCCTGGGAAGCAAACCCCTTGCAGGAATGAATCCTCCATTTACCAGCTGGTGAGCAGATTCAATATTGTGGGCTGCAGGGAGCTCCTTTGAAGTGAGTGGCTCAGCACAGGCACACCTGTTCACCTAAGCAAAACCACCGTCGGAGCATAGGCTATTACTAGTTGCAAATAACTCATTTCTTATTTGAAAGCAGTATTCTGAATAGGCGTCAAACTATTGGCAAAAAATGTGTAGAGCTGATCAAGAGGAACAGAAAGTAATGCATATGATGTTTCATTTTATTTCTTGTAAAATCCCGCTGAGATTATTACAATCTCAGCCCCTTATGCACTGACATTTGACTGTCGCTAGTACTTGGTCTCCCTAATCATGTGCTTGTATTCTTACATACTGCCTGAAATTCTCCTGTTTATTTTCTATATAGAACAGGGATTAGGTAAACCTTTGCTCAAAAGCATGACCTTTGTAGAACATACCTAGAAACTATTTTTATTCTTCTTTGGATTTAACCTTTCAAACAAACCCACCTTCTCCCCCCAAACACCTTGGTAGCAAACATTCTTTACTGAGGGTTGCATTGTTTATGCCCTTTTCACATATGCTATTTATTATATAGATGGTTAGATTATTAACTAAAAATGCAGCAGACAGTTTCATGATGTTTCCTTTACTGCCCATCAAGGAATTACCCATTCTTTTCTGAATGTTTACATTCTGAGATAGAAAAATGCACTTTGCATGTCAACAGCACATCTCCTTCCTTTGCAGATGTGCTGTTTGAATAGATAGTAAATTTCCAATAATTCCCTTCCCATAAATATCCCTTCAGAGATAAAGCAGGAGTATCAGGAGCCATGCTGTTTCTGTGGAGCTAAAAAATTGATTCCATTCCCTCTCCCTGGACACTGATTCTCAGCCAGATGAGGAAGTACAACAGTTTCAGACCTCAGAACCAAGGTGGCATTGAAAGGTACAGTGTACAGAACAATATCTGCTGCTCCTCAAAGAAGGAAGAGATGTGTGGTGGTTGCAGGTGACTCCCTACTGACGGGAACAGAGGCAGCCATGTGAGTAGGAATGATTCATGCTTTCAATTGTCTCTACCTATATGCACAGAGTATGGGAAACAAGCAAGAGGAATTTGAGCTCTTAATACAGGTTGGAAAATATGACATAATTGTTGTTGTTTAGTCGTTTAGTCGTGTCCGACTCTTCGTGACCCCATGGACCAGAGCAAGCCAGGCACTTCTGTCTTCCACTGCCTCCCGTAGTTTGGTCAGACTCATGTTGGTAGCT
This sequence comes from Darevskia armeniaca, assembly GCA_034641395.1. Taxonomy (NCBI): domain Eukaryota; kingdom Metazoa; phylum Chordata; class Lepidosauria; order Squamata; family Lacertidae; genus Darevskia; species Darevskia armeniaca. The sequence continues at coordinate 183,809 of JAWWNF010000371.1, forward strand.
TCAAGAACACTGTCCAACCATCTTGTCCTCTGTCGTACCCTTCTCCTTGTGCCCTCCATCTTTCCCAACATCAGGGTCTTTTCCAGGGAGTCTTCTCTTCTCATGATGTGGCCAAAGTATTGGAGCCTCAGCTTCAGGATCTGTCCTTCCAGTGAGCACTCAGGGCTGATTTCCTTAAGAATTGATAGGTTTGATCTTCTTGCAGTCCATGGGAATAATAGGCAATACTGAAACCTAGCGCAATGAGACTCATGAAAGGAATACAGAAATGGAAGGGCACAGCCTGCTCAAAAGTAATAGATGGAACAGAAAGGGACGAGGAGTAGCATTATATTTAAAGGATGTATACAATTGTTGAGAGATCCATGACTTGGAACACAGAAGGCAGATTGAAAATATATGGGTAAAAATTGTAGGAGAGGGAAACAACAGTAATCTTACTGTGGGTGTCTGATATAGATCTTCAAGCCAGACTGAAGACTTGGACGATTCCTTCCTACAGCAGATTACCAAACATTCAAAAAGGAGAGATATGGTAGTTGTGGGAGACTGCAACTACCCTGATTTCTGCTTACTCTGCTAAGAGTGTAAGGTGCAATAAATTCCTCAATTGCCTTGCTGACAACTTATTTTCCAGAAGATGAAAGAAGCAATAAGGGGATAATCTGTCTTGGACCTGGTCCTCATCAACAGGGAGGAACGAATCGACAAAGTGGAAGTACTGGGAACCTTGGGAAGAAGTCCTCTTGGGTTTCCTTATACAAAGGCAAGGTAAAGTTGAGTGCAGTCAGACACACATAAGCTCTGGACTTTAAGAAAGCTGCTTTCAAAGAGCTTAAGGAACTACTGCCAATAAACTCTGCCAAGAATGTAAGGTCCAACAAATTGCTCAGTTGCCTCGCTGACAATTTCATTTCCCGGAAGGTGCTGAGGACCAGGTCTAAGAGCTTGTTGCTGGTAAAATGCGCACGTGCGCGCGCGCACACACACACTGCAATGAAATAATCTTTAAGAGACTTGCTGGATCAAACCAAAGGTCTATCTAATTAAGCATCTGGTTTGGTACAGTGATCAACCACAGTCTCTGGGAAATCCATCAGAAGAAGATAAAGGCAATCGTCTTTTCCATCTGCCACTGTTCTGCATTTGGTATTTAATGCCAAAGTGTTTTTGAACTAGAAGTTCTGTCCCCATTCTGCCCCCTTTCCTCCCCCTGTTCTGCTCTCTTCCATGTCCAAAGGACCCACATGTCAGCAGTCGAGCATCAGTTGAACGCACACAAAATGGTTGTCGCTTCTATTTGTATTGTTTCTGATTCTCCTGCTGAGCTCATTCCTTCTATAAACTGGTGGATTCCAAGACAACGGTTTGAGTAGCAAACCCAGGATTAAGGTCCCTCTCTTAAGAACTTGTTCAATATTTAGTGGGAAAAGCTAACTTGTTCTATAACCATAACTAATTGCAGGAAAATTTCTCAGTGCTACTTTGTAGGCTGCTTACAATTTTCAAAACATTTTCCACCATCCAAACATTTAAAGAAATCTGTGCCTTACAAAATGATCTATGTTGTTAATATGTAGAAGGCTGACATCTATGGTAACTTTGGACGACATAGTTTAACTGGAGCACGCAGAATCTTTTAACAGCATATGTCACACCAAAGCCTTTGATTCCTCATCCCTAGGAATAACAGGATAAGGGCATCGTCAGAAATAAGCAGAACAGAAACCTCTGAAAAGATGTCACAAAGTCCATTTTTATAAAGATTAGAAATATGCAGAACAGCCTAAGAGGCAATATTCTAAAAGCAAAATCACTGGAGACAATTCAAAAACAATCATGGGAGATGGCATTCTGAAGCTTTGGAAAAGAAATACATCCTGATAGACCAAAGGTATGTCTAGGCCTAAGCTTCATTCTCAAAACTGATTGATTTTAGTTGACCTGGGAACACAGGAAATTGCCTTATACCAAGTCAGACCACTGATCTATTTAGCTCAGTATTGTATCCAGTGACTGCTAGTGGCTCTCCAGAGACAGAAGTATTTCCAAGTACTTTCTAGAGTTGCTGTGATTGAACCTGAGACCTTCTGCATATAGAGAGCTGTTCTCCCATTTAGGTATTCTGAAGCTTTGGAAAAGAAATATATTATGTTAAGCAAAAATGTGTGTAGGCCTGAAATTCTCAAAATTCTATTTGCATATATGCAGAATACAGAAACGGGAGCACATAAAAGAAGACCCCACATGTCTGTAGCATTCTTCTTTCTTAAACAAGTTTCTTGAAGACGAAACCAGCTCCTTGAGGTGAAATTCAATCTCCATAGGAATGAAATTGCACCACAGAACTCCCTTCTCTGTGAAAGGAAGCCAAATGTCTTCAGAACACTTCTCTTGAAATAACAGCTGTCCCCCCTCTTCATTGAAAAAATGCCGCAAGGGAGGCAATAAGGTGTTGTCACTAGCTCATGGGAACAAATGCCACAAAAACTAGGATATGAGTGCCAATAAAATACATACCAGTGGAGCAGTGGGAAAAGATCAGTGGAAAGGTTAAGATATGGAGTAGTAGAGAGCAGAACTGGCTTAATATTTTTTTTGTGGGCACTCAGAGAAAGGGTATCTTGACCCCACAGTTATAGTTGTCTTCCTCTCTCCCCGTCTCCACACATCAAGGCTCCATTCCATAAACTTCCTTCACCATCTCTCAATTTCTTTCTTTCTTTCTTTCTTTCTTTCTTTCTTTCTTTCTTTCTTTCTTTCTTTCTTTCTTTCTTTCTTCCTTCCTTCCTTCCTTCCTTCCTTCCTTCCTTCCTTCCTTCCTTCCTTCACTCCCTCCCTCCCTCCCTCCCTCCCTCCCTTCCTTCCTTCCTGCCTGCCTTCCTTCTTTCCCTCTCTCTCTCTCTCTCTCTCTCTCTCTCTCTCTCTCTCTCTCTCTCTCTCTCTCACACACACACACACACACACACACTGCTTTGTTTCTCCACAAAAGCCAATAAAATAACCAGCAATCTCTTGATGAGAATAAAACCTAGAGGAGACAGTGGTTTGCCCTCCATTTATTTCATTGTCATGAATAGGGACATCTTCAAGAGTGGCACTTACAAAGCACTTTTTACGTGGCTGAAGCGATGGCTCAGTCGGTGAAGCATGAGACTCTTAATACCAGGGTCATGGGTTTGAGCCCCACTTGGGGCAAAGGATTCCTGCCTTGCGTGAGGTTGGACTAGATGACTCCCATGGTCCCTTCCAACCCTCCATTTCCATGAAAAGCTAAGGTTATTACCATGGATGATAATTCAAGAGAGAAGCTGAATGCACAACAGCACTCTCCCGAGGCTTCACATTCACATTAGGTCACAGGGGTCAGCAAACTTTTGCAGCAGGGGGACGCTCCACTGTCCCTCAGACCTTGTGGGGGGCCGGACTATATTTTGAAGGGGGGGAAATGAATGAATTCCTATGCCCCACAAATAATCCAGAGATGCATTTTAAATAAAAGGACACATTCTACTCATGTAAAAACACGTTGATTCCCGGACCGTCCAAGGGCCGGATTGAGAAGGTAATTGGGCTGGATCCGGCCCCCGGGCCTTAGGTTGCCTACCCATGCATTAGGAGCTAATTAAAACACAAAGCAGAGCTAAGCTGATCTCAAGCTCTTTGGAACTCACAAAAACGGGATGGACAACAACAGGTGGTGTTTACAAGAAGGATTGTGAAAAAGCACAGATGAGGCCAACAATCTCAAATAAGTCTTTGGCCCTTTCTCAGCGGAATGTACAAAAAAAGGAGACAGAAATACAGGGAGGGAGAATCTTTCAAAGCTAATAATTGATGTGAGAGCACAAACTCAGGTTTCTCTACCTCCAAGGCACGCTGTCCATTGGACGACATCCTTTTATCCCCCTGTCATAGCGTAGCTTGTAACAACACAGATGTCCATGCAGCGATAAACTCCGAGAGGTTGAGGATGAAAACATAACACTGCTTTAGTATTCATGGCATGGAAGGGAGTCTAAAAATCGAAAGATCGCAGGGCTCTCCATAAAGCCCAATGTGCTGGCGCGCGGTGCGTTTCCTAGCCATGTTATGGATGGTGTAACTTTTGTGCCACTGCATTACTTCCCCCCTCGCAAACTAGTGAAGTTATGTTTGCAATCCTAAAATCAATATGAAGTAATTAGGGATCTTAAAAGCAGGGTTTTTAATGCATATCCGCCTAAGAATGAAGCGTACAGAACAGGAAAGGTCTGTAGCAGTCAGGGAACCTGCTGGAAAGAGTCGTAGCCATGCTCTGGTTTGTTTAAACCATACTAGGCAAAAACTCATCATTTGCTGGGAATGCATAGAGAGTAGATGTGCTGTTGCTCCCACTGCTGTATGCTCACATTTATTCTCCACACGGCTGCCAAGTCGAATATATGTGGAAGTCTGCACCCCTTTTCTTAATTCATGGTAGTATATGGATAGGTAAGATTGCTTCCTGGCATGAAGCCTTGGCAAAAGCCTTCTGATGGCCCCTCACCAGAATGGTAACTCCCACATCAACTGATACATGCAAAAGTGCTTACAACTGTATAAAAATGTATGTATTAATATGCTTATACAGTTATGCTGCAGATGTAAAGCACAGTGTGAGGCTTGACTCTTTTATGCTTATCATACATATGAGAGACATAATTTTGCATATAATTAGCTAGGCTTCCCCTACATTTTTTTAAAACCGTACAATGTATGAGTGACTTTGACATAAATGGACATTCAGTGTAAAGGTAAAAGGTAAAGGACCCCTGAACGGTTAAGTGCAGTCAAAGGCGACAATGGGACTATGGGATGCTCATCTCGCTTTTTGGCTGAGGAAGCCAGCGTTTGTCCATAGACAGCTTTCTGGGTCATGTGGTCAGCATGACTAAACCACTTCTGGCACACGGAAGACTGTGACGGAAGACACGGCGCATGGAAATGCCGTTTACCTTCCCGTCGCAGCAGTACCTATTTATCTACTTGCACTGGAGTGCTTTTGAACTGCTAGGTTGGCAGGAGCTGGAACACAGCAACAGGAGCTACCCCTGTCATGTTGGAGCAGCCAAAATCCATGTATAAATACCTTTAAAACAGATTCCTCCTACATCTCTACACAGAGATGTGTGACATTGTTCTAGGAGATACAAAAGGGCTGGCTGTGTGTGAACTGTGCTTGAGAACAGCTGCTCTGTTGGTATTGATTTATAAGAACCTAAGAGAAGCCCAATGGAACAGGTCAATGACCCATCTAGTCCAGCATCCTGTTCTCACAGTGTCCATCCAGATGGTCCATCCCACAAGCAGGACCTGAGAGCAAGAGCACTCTCCCCCTCTGTGGTTTCCAGCAACTGAAATTCAGAAACATTACTGGTTATGATTATCGAGGCAGAGCATAGTCGCCATGGCTAGTAGCCATTGATAGGCTTATCCTCCATGAATTTGTCCCATCCTCTTTTAAGATAATTCTAGATAGTGACCATATCTGCCTCTGGTGGGAGCAAGTTCCATACTTTAACCATGTGGTGTGTGCAGAAGTACTTTCTTTTATCTGTCCTGAATCTTTCAACATCCCACTTCATTGGATGTGCACAACATCTAGTGTTATGGGGTGGGGAGTTTTTCTCTACCCACTTTCTCCATTTTATGCATAATTGTTTAAACTTCTAAACATTAAGGAGAACATTCTGATGGTCAGAGCTGTTGGACAGTGGAACAGACTCCCTCAGAAGGTGGTGGTTAATGTATTTTAATGTTTGCTGGAAGCCGCCCAGAGTGGCTGGGGAGACCCAGCCAGATGGGCGGGGTACAAATAATAAATTATTTATTTACTATTATTATTATTATTATTACTAGACGATTTTAAACAGGTTGGATGGCCATCTGTCAGGGATTCTTTAGTTGTGATTCGTGCATTGCTGGGGGTGGGACTAGAGCACCTTCAAAGTTTACAGTTTTGTGATTCCATAATGTCACCTCTTACTCACCTTTTCTCTAAATTATATAGTCCCAAATGCTGCATCTAATCGCCCCACCTACCGTTTCTCCTTCAACTTCGAATCCTAAAACCCTTTAGCCCAAACTCTTAACTTCTGTGCCAATCTTCTCATCCGCTTTTTCGCATCTGGAATAAATCTAAAATAAACTATGTATGAAAACATGCATACTGTCAGGATGCTGTCAGCGGCTCCCGGCTGGTTGCCCAGGAAAGTATAAAGACAAGGACAAGTTTCTTGCAGTCCTTTTTTATTTCCAACTTTACAGAGAGAGGCTATAGAACCTAGCCTCTTGGATAATGGCATAGTCCTGAGTGAATCTCCACCCACCCTTCCTTATTTGTCATCATCATCACCTCCTCTACAGGGGCTGCTACGGGTGCCCTCTGTCTTTGAGCTCTTTGCTCTCCTTCTTTTAAGGCTCACCAGGTTCTGGGAGATGGTGGGTCTGGAATGCTTTCTAGTGATAACATGTCAGCCAGCTGCTGCTCCAGCTCTGCCTGCTGCTCCTCTCCTATTATTTCCCAACTTCCCCCCTCATCTGCCTCTGAGCTGCCTCCCACAAACCCCTGTTGTAAATCTATACTGTCTTCCTCCCCCTCCCCCTCCTTGGAAGGGTCAGGATGGGGAGGCGGTCTCTACCATTCCTGCATCCAGGGTGGTGTAGTGGTTAAGAGCGGTGGACTCATAATCTGGTGAACTGGGTTCGCTTCCCCGCTCCTCCACATGCAGCTGCTGGGTGACCTTGGGCTAGTCACACTTCTTTGAAGTCTCTCAGCCCCACTCACCTCACAGAGTGTTTGTTGTAGGGGACGAAGGGAAAGGAGATTGTTAGCCGCTTTGAGACTCCTTAAGGGGAGTGATAAAGCGGGATATCAAATCCAAACTCTTCTTCTTCTTCTTCTTCTTCTTCTTCTTCTTCTTCTTCTTCTTCTTCTTCTTCTTCTTCTTCTTCTCCTCCTCCTCCTCCTCCACCTCCTCCTCCTCCTCCTCCTCCTCCTCTGCCCAGCCCCTGACACCTACTTTACACCACTAATCTGTCATGCATAATTGTGCCTATTGTGAAGTTTGGGTTCAAACTATTGATATGATGCCAAGTAACCCACCCAGTTAGCATGTCATTGGTGTTTATCTGCACAAAGGAAACAGGTGACATTTTAAGGTTAACAAGGCATGAGGATGAGCCATTTGAGTCAAGCGTGACTGATTCATTTTGATTTCTTTTAATGCAGAGAATGCTCCTTTCTTAGATTGACCTAATTGTTAAGTGCCTGAGTAGGGAAGAGCTTTGATCTCTGCATGTATCTCAGAACGCAATTATTATTTACATAATAATCAGAGAAGAAAGGAGGAAAAGGATACCTGTAGGCAGATCTAACTAACAAATTCTTTTTGCAAGGGGGGACAACAGAGAACAAGATGGAGAATCGGAAATTACAAGCATAGTACAATGTATGTGTTTCTTCAATTGGTGTGTGTTTGTGCGTGGAATACTTTGAAGTGAGTCCATCACTAGTATAGAGTTGAAAGATGAATCTAAGGCTGGGCAGACTTAACCAGAACAGACATCATAATGAGGGATAAGGTAGGTTTCACCCAAGTTGTCCTACAGTGCAATCCTATACATGTCTACTCAGAAGTAAGGCCCAATGAATTTAGTGGATCAGACCAATGGGCTCTCTAGTCCAGATGCCTATATGAAGCCTGCATGCAGGACATAAGCACAACTGCCCATCTGTGATGCCCAGCAGCTAGAATTTAGACGCATGCAGCCTCTGATACTATGGGTATTATAGCCACCATAACTAGTACTCACTGATAGACTTACTCTTCATGAATATTATTCATGAAAGCCATTCGAGTTGGTGGCCATCACTACTTTGAGGTATAGGATTGCAGCCTCAGACTTCTGAATCCTAACACTCACAAACCTTCTAGTAGACTATTTTCAAGAATGCAGGGTGAGTGTTATCAACCCCAGAACCCAGTGAAGTTGGTGGAATAAGTTGCTAAGGGAGAACCTGAAACATACAATTATTTTAAAATGAAAAGGCTATATATTTGTTCTCTCCAAAAAGCTTTTTGAAAGAAAACCCCCCGAACTGTTCCGCAATTTCATGTGCAACCAATCAAGCAGCTTTACAACCTTCTAGGAATCCTTTTTCTGTCTCCTTCTCTGCTGAGGAATGCCTGCTTCTATATCACAGTTGCTGCAGATGATCCCGGGGGGCATTTTCTAGTGTGTATTCTCATTTCCTGCAGAGCTCTGGATCTCCTGTTAGATTGATCCATGACACTACAAAAATTGTGAACCAGGTATATATAGAATTCTGATTTTGAGAGAAAGGACAAGGAGTGGAAATAAGAAAATAAGAACATAAAAAGGCCAAATCTGCACCATACATCTAAAACACTATCATGCCACTGTAAACAGTTAAGCTTCCCTCCCCACACAAAAATCCTGGGAACTGTAGCTGAGAATTGTTAGGAGACCCATATTCCCCTCACAAAGCTGGTTTAACCACCAATTGCTCTTCCCAGGTAGCTCTGGGAATTGTACCTTCATGAGGGAACTAGGGGTCCCCTAAGAACTCTCAGTACCCTTAACAAACTACTACAGTTCCCAGGATTAATTCCAGGACAGCATGACTTTTTAATTTATGTATGTGTGATCGTGCTTTAAATATGGTGTGTGGACATAGCCAAATTGGAGAAAAATGGAATTGAGGGGGGGGGGGAGAGAGAGAGAGAGAGAGAGAGAGAATAAACTCATGAAAAATATACAAGGTGTGTCCGGAAAGTTTGTTGAATGGTCACAGAACATTCTCGGACAGCGAGAAATATTCGAACATACAATCGGCATTGGAAACCCACAAAATGCTCACAATTGTGTATGGAGATGAAGCTGTAATTCAAAAGACAGTGTATGAGTGAAAACAAAATAAAAAATAAAAAAAATTCCTTCCAGTAGCAACTTAGAGACCAACTAAGTTTGTTCTTGGTATGAGATTTTGTGTGCATGCATGAGTGGTTTAAGCATTTCTGTGAAGGGTGACAAACCATCAAAGATGATCCTCGGTCTGGCACACCGTCAACAAGCAGAATGGCAGCAAATGTTGACAGAGTTCGTGAGTTATCGATGCGGGATCGGTGTTTGTCCATCTGAATGATGGTGGAAGAATTGCATATTCCACGTGGAATCATTACTGAGGTTACTGAGTTGTCCTACCCTCCATATTCTCCCGATCTGGCCCCACCGGATTTCTTTCTTTTTCCAAAACTGAAATCTGCACTGAAAGGGCACAGATTTCCCAACATTTCACACGTCCAAGCTGCTGTGATGAGGGAATTGAAAGCAGTACGAAAAGAGAACTTCTCCAGAAGTTTCCAACTGTTCTATGAATGTTGCAAATGGTGCATTGTCTCAGAGGGTCCCTACTTTGAAGGCCTGTAAGGTATGTATGTTCGAATATTTCTCTCTGTCCAATTTCTCTGACCATTCACCAAACTTTCCAGTCACACCTTGTATTTATATTGTGTGCTAGGTTAAAGATAAGACTGAAAAGGCTGAAGATCACAGCCATAGAACATAATTTAAAACTTGAGCACTAGACTACAGAAGCTTGGAAGCAGGGTGGACAGATACAAAAGAGGACAAGATTCCTGCCCCTTTAATAGTTGTGCAGAAGAGTTGTGCGACACAACAAGACACACAGGCTGATATTCCATCTTCTGTACAACCGCTAAAAGTGCAGAAGCACTGTCCTATCTCTTTTTCCTTTTTTTACCTGGTCATCCTAGTTGGTAGCAATGGGCTAACTGCAGTTCCGGGAAGTTTGGTTGCATTAATGATCTGCTCCCTGAGGGTCACTGATAAGCTTCAATGGGATATTAGAATTCCTCAGAACACAGTATAAAAGCCACTGAACACAAGGTCTTTCCCCCACTGATAAGGTAATTAACACTGTCATAATATCAAATTAAACTCTCCTGCTAGCACTTCCCTAATAAGTGGTTGTTGCTATTACTCTATCTCCTTCTAATGTATCCTTGCCTGTTGGAAGGAATTAAGAGCTTTCTTTCTTTCTTTCTTTCTTTCTTTCTTTCTTTCTTTCTTTCTTTCTTTCTTTCTTTCTTTCTTTCTTTCGATTCTGAATCACCATCATTCTAAGCTATATCTCCAGAATATACTTTCAGGGCATCTGTCCAAAACATTCCCTGCTTTAGGCAATAAACTACCAGCAGCCAGGCATTTGAAATAATCACATTTTTGTTATTTTATCTTGCAAATTGTGCACTTCATAGCTGCCATTCAGAGAAAAATACCCTGAATTTTAGATAAAACTAATCATCCTGTCATTCTCGGTTCAGTGTCACAGGAGAGATGATAGTGACAGATGGAAATCCACACAAGGAATGATAACCTCTGTATATCAAAATGACTGCAACTTGTTTTGCATTGTCAGATAACGGCGCTGACTATGAAATGAAGAAATTAGCATTTGGCAATAAGAAAAAAGAGATCCCCCCCTCCCTTACTGGTGAGTTACTAGAGGCATGTAGAGCCAGTTGAAAATAAATAGAGGTCAGGTGTCAAAGCAACCTTTTTTGAGCCTTCAAATGCCTGCCATGTGGCATCACATATATCCATGAATTTCCACATCCCGGAATGAGAACTTCATAGCTTCTTTTACACAGAACTATCTGGAACATAGAGCAGATCTGAGTTTATTTTCACGAAACCCGCAGAGTGTGTGAGTGAGAACGATAGATGCCTGGAAAGGATTCCGATCTGCTCTGACCCCTTGGTCCTTTCCGAAGTTCAAAGACCAGTTGAAAGATCTGATTATTATTTGTTTAATTCCATTTATGAATCCTTTCCTATAAAGCATCTTGGAGAAATCTAACAATGAAACCACATCTAAAACCATTTAATATGCAAAAAAAGCACCTTACCTTAGAGTATATATAAATATTCCTTATATAAATATTTTTCTGTCTATAAGACGCCCCCATGTATAAGACTGGGGGGACTGAAATTTTAGAAAATGGGGGGGGGAGATGGGGAGATGGCAACAAGTTGTTGAGCTTTTTTGGGGGGATTACCAAGGGTTGTTGAGCTTTTTTTAAGGGGGGATGCTGGAAATCGCTCACCCGCGTGTCGCAAAATCCGCCTCCTGTCTGCCCCCTCGCCGGCAGAAGCTGCCAACCGCCCGCCCAATTGCCACAGCGTTGGCCAATCAACAACAACCATTGACACAGCAACCAATAACACACACAATAGCCGCTGGCAGCCTCTGGCAGCAACCAATCAAATGTACACCCTATGTGCTACCCATGTATAAGACGACCACCACTTTTTTTGCATGATTTTTAAGGGGGGAAACCTAGCCTTATACATGGAAAAGTACGGTAATTTATTTAAAAAAACACAATTTGAAATCCAGTACAGACTGCGATAAGAACATCTCCATTTAATATGCTTTTAGAGTCAGAGCTATTCCACCTGCAGGGTTTATCTTCTCCTGTGGAGAAGTCTCTTAATATAGTGCCTATGCCCCCAGAATGTTTGAAAGCCAATACAGTATTATTCATGGGACAAAGGGGTTGAGATGACATCAGTTTCTGACCTCCAGTACATTAACAGCACACAGCTTGAATGAAACACTATCAAAAACCGCAAGTATTTGCAAAGCGTTGAATGCCAATCATGAACCCCAAGTTTACACATGTTTGCTGCCCGGCAACCGATGCTTCAAAATGCCACAAGTTTGTGTTCACCTCACATCTGTCTTCATGCTCAGATTCCTTGTGAAAAACCCTTAACCCTTCCATTCCCATCAAAATGATCTGCCCACTTTATCTCCTGAGCAGCAAGACTGCTCAATACTTATACCGGTAGTCTGATAGCGCTCACTAAAGCTCAGAATTTAGTCCCCAGGCTGTGTGAAGTTATATAGTAGATATATGACAGCTAGGTTTTTGTTTTTGTTTTTAAAAACATTAAATTAAAAAAAAACATTTCTGTAGATCTTTTACCAATAAGTGACTTCGTTCTCTACCTCTGAGGATGCGAATATGGCACACTGGGAAAAGAAAAACAACCCTCACCTCCAATGCCTGTGAATCCATCAAGAAAACACTATACTGACTTATTACTTTACATAGTCAACCAACCACAAGGTTCAGTATGGACCCCAGCTAGTACTTCATCAAACAGCTTGATTCAGCTTCAACCAACTTAGAGGTTTTTTGATTTGGTTGTCATGCTAGCAGTTTTTAGACCAATTACCCACAAAACCTGTTGGGATGGGTAAGAAAGGAATCACTTCATCCGGAGAAGTACAGCAGATACCATGTGTTGCATCCCAGTGATGTTACTTTTAGATATTTTCGTTTGTTTATTCAAGTCATATAGATGCTAAAAAATATGATCAATGGATGACTTTTTAAAAAATGCCTAGCAGCCATAAAAAGGTTTCATAAAATTAAAAAAAGAAAAGAAAAAATATCAATTTGTGCCGGGGGAATTCAGTTTATAATTAATAATGTATGCTGCACAATAATAATAAACAATCACCTAGGAAAGATATCCGCTATACATCGCAGCAGGTGGTGATAATTTCAACTGAGGACACTCTCCATGGTGACTCTGAAAGGGTTGCCAGATGTTACTAAATAAAAAGCCTGACAGGAGCTCATTTCACAGGGAATACCAATGCACTACAAACATGAACAGTTCAGTCAAAACCAGAAACCTCCAGGTCCTGCCTCTCTAAAAAAATGAATATTTAGAAGTTTCTGGAACTCATTTGCATTATACTCAATTTATAGCTATTTATTCCAGTCTAAAATAAATTGTTACTTGCTTCTATGTTGCAACGTGTGCCTCTAATATATATTTTGGAAATATGTTTGTTTATCTGTCTTCTCTATCTTTCTGTTCTCTTTACATTTAAACACCTGTTGAGATGTGGTCACCTAATTCAGCATAACAATTCCTGAGGGGGGGGGGGGGAGATCTAGTTTTTGTCAATGTTTCTGTCTATGTTTGGATGCTGTAGGAAGCCATTTTGAATCAAGGCGGCAGAACGAAACTTCACCGATTTGGATGTACCTGAAGATGTTGTTGCCCAGTCGTCTTAGTCATGTTTGACTCTCTGTGTCATTCATAAAGACCGGAATCCTTGTCAACTGTGGAACTGTAGTAGGCTCAAATTTGGACTTTATGACTCTCTGTGTCCCCATGAACCAGAGCATGCCTTGGAAACTCTCACTTTCCTCTCAAAGCTTCTCCTTTTTTATGTCCATGGAGTTTTCTTGGCAAAATATTGGAGTGGTTTGCCAGTTCCTTCTCCAGGTGGATCACATTTAGTCTAAACTCTCAGCTATGACCTGTCCGTCTTGGGTGGTCCTGCACAGCGTAGCTCATAGCTTCTTGGAGTTATTCAAGCCCCTTCACCATGACAAGGCAGTGATCCATGAAGGGGCCCCTGAAGATATCATCACCCAATTTGGCATAACAGTTCCCAAGATGGAAGAGTGGATTTTGGCCTGTTTTAATACTGTCAGACACCATTTTGAATCCAAATGATGTAACAAACTGTTCCAAACTGTGCTGATTTGGATCCCTCTGCATATATTGTCACTGGCTTTGATGTGCTGCTTCCTGAGAGTGAGGAGTAGATTTTGGTCTATGTTTGAATATCATCAAGTGCCATTTTGAATCCAGATGGCAGTCCAAACTCCTCCAAACTGTTTTCTTCTCTTTCTTTCTCTTTTTTCCTTTGTTTTCTTGTCATGGTTAAATTTCGGTCAATTTGTCACCTGCAGTACCTGTTTTATGAGTCATTACATTTCTCAGGCAGAATTGAGGAAAAGGAGCTGTTGGGGTGATGCCAGACTGTTTTCCTTCTTATATTCACCTCTCTTTTATTTTCACAAGTTAAAAGCCCTTTACATACTTTGCTGTATATCACGTGAGTTCTGACCCCCTCCCAAAAATGATATCTTACATCTGATTATGAGAAACCAAATGTTGTGAATCTTGCCCAATTTGCCAACATTGTTGATTTTGGCTTCAGGGGACCCTGCTGTTTGTCTTTTTATTTCTGTGTGCCACCTTCTGAAAAAAAGCATACTCCTTGCAGCTAACCACCTGCTATCACACTCAACATGCCAACAAATCAGGTATTTGGTTCAGTTTCTTCTTTGCTGATTGAGGAGCACAAAAAATATTTTTATCGCAGTCTGCATCAGTCTTGGATCTTGAATTACTTTGTATATGAACATGTTTTAGATATGCTTATATTGTCAAAATGTTTTGATACCTTCCATTGTAAATGTAATGAATAAAAATCCCCATATTGTTACAAAATTCATAGTACTGATGAAGAATTTTGCAGAGACTGAGACATCTGTATATTTCTTGCACAGCTGATTTCTCTGGACACAAGCTAATTGTGCTCTTAATTTCTCAGATACTTCTGATGATTTCTTTGGCAGAAGATCAGATGTCTCATTTAGTATTGGTCTTCCCATTGTTAAACAGAAACATCACCTGCATACTTCTTTCATGGCATGGATACTCAACATGGTACCCTACAGTTGTTCTTGGACCAGAACTACCATCAGCCTCAGACATTGTGGTCAGTGTTCAACTCCTGTGTTGTTGGACTACTAGGAGGGCACAGCATAAAATACCCTTGCTTCATGGAAAATGCAAATACTCCTTTACCGCTCGGATATTCCATAAGCAATGCAGATTCCAAAGTCTGAAAGGGGGGGGGAGGGAAGAAAAGAAGACCAACAACTTTCTCTCTCTCTCTCTCTTTCAAAAAACCAGTGGCGCTGAACCTGGAAAACATTATTACCCCAATCAAGAGAAAAATAGTTCTACATCAGCGGCATGCAGTCAGTGGACTGGAGAAAATAGACTACTTCCCTAAATGTTCCCCTGGTGCCTCCTCTCTGAAGCCCAGGAAGCATTCACCCAGCTTAGGGACGGAGGAACGATACTCTGACAGAGCCAAGGGCCTCCTTCCCAAAGACAGTATGTGCCACTGAGTTCGGTGGGACCAACTCCCAGGTAAGTGTGTGTGCACCCTTAATCCATGGCTGATTTTCAAATATCCTCAGTGATACTAACACTACTGCTGCAACCCATTCCATTCATCTAACTATAGCTTTCTCTGCTTACTGTAAATTTCCTTTCCTGTGTTTGTTGTTATTCACTCTTAAGAGCAAAACTGAAGGCAGAGAGAGAGAGAGAGAGAGCGCTCCCTTGCATACTTCCATATATAATTTCTTGAAAAAGAATAATAGCCTGACCCCATCGATTATCCTTTGTAGCTCTTGTGAAGTCAGGGCAGCTACAGAGCTGAGAATTGGATTTCCAGAGTTTCAAACTGCAGCCCAAGGAAACAAGGCTAATGCCAGGGCCATGATTAAGTTTTGCCACATTCAATTTTGAAGAGCTTGATGTATGCAGATCCCTACTTGTCGTTCTTAATCTGCCCCCTGGCATGTGTCTTATTTGCAAATATGGTACCACATCAAGCAATCTTTCTAACTTAATGTCCAACACGATAGTGAAATATGCCTGTCATATATGTGCACTTTGAAATCGGATCACAGTGATGGAACACAATAAAACAGGCATTTTGTGCCCCCACATTACACAGCATCTCATCTAGATTGAGAAATGAGGGATACATATAAACAAACAAGGTGAATGCATTCTGATTCAATAAATCTTACAAACTGGAAAGTTCGGAAACAATGTCTTCAGCCATTTCTATGCTTGGGTTGGTAACAATACCTTGAGTAGCTATTTGTCATTGTTTTTAAACTATTGAAGTGCAAAATGGTAGCGGGATGCTTAATGAAAGCTTGAACCGTTTTAACACTGCGGTCTCACAAATCTCTGATATTGTGGCTTTGTGTCCAGATGCATTGCCATTCAGTCAAGCACAGGGTGTATGGATGAACTGGTGGACATTCATGTATGGAATCCAGTGGAAGTTTGCAGGCTGAAGTCAGGGATGAAGTTGCCAGGCAGAAGCCTGGGTGATGTTGTCAGGTGGTAGTCATCCACTTCCCCATGCCTGCATTTGCCTTGGAAGCTGGCAAAGCTTTTCCCGAGACACCTGTGAAAGTAATGAAGAGAACTGCACGACATAAGCCACCTTCTAATTCTAAATAAGTGTCTTTCTAAATACACCCACATAGTGTTCATGGCACCTGTTCCCTCAAGATGGATAATGGGAGGCTGTGCAGACTCTTCCCCAGCTGTTGCCAGTGGCATTAGACTCGCTGTCATGTCACAAATAGACAGGCCAACGGGAAAGACTGGGAGAGGGGTGGAGGGGTGGAGGAAGGAAGCAGGCTCAGTGGGAGGAGAAGACAGCTTTGGGGAAATTGGGGCAGGCAGGGCCAGCAGGAGACCCAAGAGAAATCTGAGTTGACTGGCTTTTGTCTGCTTAAGTTGCCCACATTGTATGCTGGATAGTTTGAAAACCTGGGAAGAATTGCCTGGAATATCAAAGAATTTTGAACACTAGTGATGGTAGAGAGTTGGAATGATGGAGAACCCCAGGAGCAATTCAGTCTCAGGGAACTGGCAATCGAGGGCAGTAGTTACGCTGCCAGAGAAGGAATTTATAAATACAAGATATGACAGAGTATCCACTAGATGTAAGCCAAAAGGAACAGGGATTACTTTTTGTAAATAGACTTTCAACCTTCTGCAATTTATAAGCACAAGGTGGTGAAAATATTTGTTCATTCAGAATGAGGGCAATCCCTCATGCATCACCTGTGTTCTTTCACTACTGTTCAGTTGCCCTTGCTCTCAGCTGGCCTGAGTAACATTATCACGTAGCCAGCTTGGACTGACAACATAGTGTCATGATGCTGCGTTATCCCTTGTTGCTTAGGATCAATTCAGCAATAAGCAGTGCTTTTTTTTTCTGGGGGTACTTGAGGGTACACAGTCCTGACCTTTCCTCCCAAATGTTAAAAGTGTGGCACCCACTGTAACAACTTCATGGTGAGTAACGGCACCTTCCTTCCTTCCTTCCTTCCTTCTCTTAAAAAAGCACTAAGAATAAGTCTTGTAAAAGTTACCAGAGCAAAATGAAAGCAGTTGCTACAAACATCTTCATGCAGAACTAGGAAAGATAAATGGTAACGTGTTTGTTTGATGTGGGGGGGGGGGATCCCTGGAAAGCTTTGATCACATTTGAATAGTCAGGGACAGTTCTAGGCCACACTGAATGGAGATGAGTATTTTTAGAATTCTAGATACTACAGACACACTCATCCAAACAGGTGGGGTATTTTTAGTTAATTTTTAGTGTGCTTCCTGGGCATCTACTTTTTTGAATTTACTGTACCACCATCGTATAACCCAAGATATTATTTGGTTGTGCGGTGTGTGAAGTTCTCCTCTGAATGCTGTAGAGGCTCGACGTATCCTTTTATGATAGTTCATTAATGCTACACCTGTATTGGTTCATCTGGTTATTTAAAAGATGTATAAAAATATTTTGCATCTTAGTTTTGATGAACAGTTGTCTTGTGGCTGCTTGGCTTAACTCTCTGGAAACATCTGGGACTCTGTGTGCATCTGCTTAGTATGATGACACTGGGTATTTGTTCAGTATATGATTACCAGCCCAGAGGTGTCGCAAGGTGGGTGCAGTGTTTGCGCTCCGCCCCAGGTACCACCTCTGAGGGGGGTGTCAAAATGCGTTGCGGCAGTCAACATCTGTGAGAGACGCCGTGGCTTTGGCGTGCAGGCTTTCCTCTGCTTAAATGGTCCACCCGCTGGCTCTCCCTCAGCTGTAGGGTGGCTGGCAGACTGCTCGTCGCAAGGCACGTGATCTACCCCAAAAAGGCTCAACAACTCTGGCTCCCCCAAAAAACCTCAACAAAATTTCAATGTGTGTGTGGGGGGGGGGGGCGTTGACAAGAATTTTTCTGCACCGGGTACCACCTGACCTTGCTACGCCACTGTACCAGCCTACCAGGGTATCCCTACATTCAAGACTGACAGCACAATCCTGTCAATGTCTACTTAGCAGGTAGTCCCATTGAGTGCACTTGGGCTTGCTTCCAGATAAGTGGGTATAGGATTGTAGCCTAAATACAGCCTTGCTTGAAAATAAGTGAATTGGATTATTTTTCATTCATTTTATAGACAGCAGGAAAAAAGTGTCTGATATCCCAAAGCACACACTGACAGCCTCTATGCCAATCCAAATATTTCCCAGCAACTCTGTATCTCCTTGATCTTAATCCTATATCAATACAGACAAGGAGGGAGGTAGTAAAATGAAGGACTTCTAGGCTGAAAGTCATTCTCTGTCTCTGCCTCCCTGTTGAAATAATTTGTTGCCCTGTCTTGCTGGCTTTAGGGGATATACGATTAGATCAGTTTCACAAACAAACTGGATTTGCACCTACCTTTTGAAGTAGTTTACAGTAGTAAGGGTGGTTGTGGTTGGGTTCCACCCCTCTTTCCATATTAACTTCAGCAATAAAAGTGGTGTGCTTCTTTTCCTTTCTTTGTGGCTGAGAGCTCAATTAAAAACACTGATACCAGTAGCTAGTTGAACTATAGCTCACTTTGGCCCATGTAAACATAAAGAGAACCGGCAGAGGAAAAGCTATCAGTGCAAGAGCTAGATAACAAAAATTCAGGCAAATGCCCACAGGTATGCAGGTGGTCGAGGGACGCGGGTGGCACTATGGTCTAAACCACTGAGCCTCTTGGGCTTGCTGATGAGAAGGTCGGCAGTTCGAATCCCCATGACAGGGTGAGCTCCCGTTGCTTCTTCCCAGCTCCTGCCAACCTAGCAGTTCGAAAGCAAGCCAAAAAGTGCAAGTAGATAAATAGGTACCACTCCAGTGGGAAGGTAAATTGCGTTTCCAAGCGCTGCTCTGGTTTCAGTGTTCTGTTGCGCCAGAAGCGGCTTAGTCATGCTGGCCACATGACCCGGAAAAACTGTCTGCCTGTGAAGCGAGATGAGCGCCGCAACCCCAGAGTCGTCTGCGACTGGACTTAACTGTCGGGTCCTTTACCTTTACCTTTTTATGCAGGTGGTCAGTTCCCACAAGGATGGGTAGAACCAATTCTTCCTGCCCTGAAGGAGAGGAGGGAGGCATTCCCACATGATTACCCCGAGATGCCCCAACTCCAAGTGGATGAGGAGGCAAGATGGCCTTAATTCCCACCACTGGGTCCTGAAACCCAGGAGCTCCCCATCACCCACAGAGGTGCCCAAGGGGGTCACCTAGCTGACCTACATCTTCCCTGCCAGCCAAAGTTACCAGTTTAACCAATCAACTATTTAGCAGACCACCATCCAGTTCCATGCAGTGTGGAGCAGGTGAAAATACCAGTCTGATGCGCTGACCAAAATTTCTACTATGCCCAAAGGTCACCACCATAGCCATACCACGAAAGAGGAACTATTGATGGGTGCAACTACCAAAAAGAGGTAAGAGAGTGGGAGCAGCTTGCACCTATATGCACTCAGTTACCTTGCTCCCCAAGCTGTCACACAGAGCACAGTGTGTCTGAGGGGAGCCCGCTTGCCCTTTAGGCAGATGGCAGATGAGGCTTCCACCCTAACTCCTTTTTGGAAAGAGTGAAGGGGTGGGACGAGGCAGGAAAGGGCTATTGTTATCCTTCAAGGAAGCGAAGTGTGATCTCTTCCAGCTCTTCACAGATTATAGCATCCATCTCCAGCCATCAGCTTCTAGGGACACTGGGGCAATTGACCAGTGAACTTATTGCACCTATTGCCCCATGCCTGTATAAACACTTAGATACCAAGCATGTTTGTGCATACCATCCCAAGTATACTAGCACCTGATTCTACCATCTCCCACATTACAGCTGCAATTTCCATAGCACACAATATCTATCCCCTTCACTGCAGGGGGGGATTCGCACCAGGCATTTGAACGCAGCCCTCAAAATGGCAACGAAACAAGTCTCAACATTTGCAAAACATTCCTTTATTAATAGAAATAAATTATTTTGTATAAAAATTTGCATGCGTCAACCATTGCATTTATCATTAGCACAACGCAGGGCTTCAATTCAGTCAGCCATCTTCACAAGGAACAAACTTCAGCTTCTTATACAAGTTGAACAAGTGTGGAACGGGAATGGAAATTCTCACAATCACAAAAAAGTACTTACAAGTAGAACATCAGACATGGTTTTTTATTTCAACAGCATTTTTTTTTCACAAGCTAACATTTTTGTTTTCCTTTTGTGATTCACCTTCTTTCATGAGTAAACAGTTTGGACATTTGACACACAGTCATATATTATATTTCTGGGCGATTTCTCTCCCAACCCACCCGCCCCTCCTGCTTTGGGCTCAAGGTTAGTCTTTGTCCTTTTACGGTTTAGACTATGGTCTAGAGACATCTCAGAGGCTGAGTTCTCATGATGCTATAGTCAACGTTGTTCTTAAGTTCGCATCCTGCAAGTCTTCAGATATGTTTGGTTTCCTCGCTCAGTTTCCATGATTGCTGTAGCTGACATAAGTTGTCTTGCTGGAGGAAGCTGCAGGCAAAAACAAACGAAGATCAGCCAAACAGAGAAGAGCCCTTCTTATGGCTATGGAAAGAAGCTTAACAACCCTGTGAAATGTTACGTGCTGGTGATGTGCCATCTCTTCAAAGAAACTGAACAGAATTAGGCATGGGCATTAACCAGGGCTGCTGACAGACACAGTAGACAGGTTGTTCGTTTTGCTCAAGCTCAGGGATCACAAAGAGATTCTGGTCTCGGCAAAGGGTATCACACAAACCCATTTCAGCACAGGACCTGAACCAAATATACCTAGCATTGTGGGGCAATCCCAACAGTGGTGTCAGGGCTGCTTACTGGGGTGGTGGAGTGGTGGGGCAGGGCAATGGCGAAGTCAAGGATGCAGCAATGCATGGGGGCTGCATGGGTGGATCCAAATAAGCACTCCTGCTAGTATCCTGACCTCACTGCCTCAGTAAGTGGCAGTATCACCCTATCAGGAAGGTGGCAACACAGAACCTCCCTGCCCTGCTGACCACTTCCACCTGAACAGATCTTCCAGAAGTGACCTGGTTCATCTCAGGAAGTTCCGCCAGTAGGGAATCTATGGAGAGAGAGCCTCATTCTGCTTCCCTCCAGCCATACTCCCTGGAATGGCTTGAGAGCTATGGGATTTAAGAAAGAACAACGGATAACAACAGAAAGGAGATTGATGACATCAGGACTACGGAAGGCGACGGACTTAAGAAGTGATTAAAATCCTAATTGTCTGAAGCAAGGGAAGTAAAAAAAAAAAAATAATAATTTGGCAATCCATTTGGATTTATTTGGACTAATTGGACTATATGGACTAATTGATATTTATAAATATATGATGTGATTTTTATGATTGGAAAACCTAATAAAAATGATTTGGCAAAAGAGAGAGAGAGAGAGAGAGAGAGAGAGAGAGAGAGAGAGAGAGAGAGAGAGCGCTATGGGATTTGACAGGGTTGGAGGAGAAATTCGATTCAGTTGCCATTTAAATGCTAATCTATCAAATTCACACTGTCCAAATGTAAGAACTGAAAAACACTCATCCTTTAAAATTCGTACTTGTCTGAGTTTTACGCTGCAATTCTCCAACCAAGGTTCACATTTTTTTTAATTTATTTCATAACGTTTATATACTGTAAAAAAAAAAAAAAGCAAAACTCAAAGCGGTTTACAAAAAAAGTATGCATTAGGGAAAAGTGTACTCGAAAATGAATATAGTGTACAAAAATGCATTATATTAGGGGAAATTGCTTGCAAAAATGTGTAGTCAAAACAGCATATAAAAATGTATTTCATAGGAGAGATTTGGACAAAAATGATGATTAATTTTGATGAGGAACAAATAGAGAAAAGCACACCACTGCAGAAATTTGGAGAATTGAATTTAAGATTGGAAAAATGAGAAACTGAGAGTACCAGAATGAATATCTCACGGCACTCCCAGAAGCAGCCAGCAGGGAGCTTTGCAGAAAACGTTGCACCACTGCAACCAGTGTAGGACATTTTTAAATACAGTGGTACCTCTGGTTAAGTACTTAATTCGTTCCGGAGGTCCGTTCTTAACCTGAAACTGTTCTTAACCTGAAGCACCACTTTGGCTAATGGGGCCTCCCGCTGCCGCTGCGCCGCCAAAGCATAATTTCTGTTCTTATCCTGAAGCAAAGTTCTTAACCTGAAGCATTATTTCTGGGTTAGCGGAGTTCTTAACCTGAAGCGTATGTAACCTGAGGTACCACTGTAGTTAAAAGCAATAAAAATTGGAAAGCACTTGGCCACATTGTAAAATATAAGTGAGGTAAGCAGCAACCCTCTCCTGAAAATTATAGAGAAATTTCTCCATCTTGGGATTTTTCAGAAAACTTAGTTTAACTCCACTTACCCAATGAAGGAAATTTTCTGCACTGCTTGTGTTCCAGTCTTTCCATTTAAAATGTTATTAAAAGAAGAAGTATCAAGTCCTCCTGAGCCTATGGCTTCTTAGGGTAGTAATGAACCTAAATTAACAGTACTCCTAAGAATTTGTGTGTGATATCTGGAAAGTTGGTCACATTCTTGTCAATTTCATTTTGTGGTTTAAAAAGGGAGGGGAAGAAAACACTGACTACCAGTGTACCCAGCTTTGCTCTTCTCTCTTTATTTCATGAACATCTTCTCAAGCATCATCCACAATTTACTATAATGAGCTTACTGCTTCTGTTTGGGGATTTGAAAGCCTCAGCAGCTGGTATCTTGGTTTTAAAGACTGTGGGCAATTCACAGTTGAAATACGAATCACACTTGGCAAGCATAGGTGACCAGAGATGGCTGTATATTTGGCACAATAAACTCAATGAACTAACAGACTTTTAAAAGATCAGTTTAGTCCTTTGGAATAATATAAAGACAGATCAAAATGACATGCCGTTCTCTTAAATGGAAAGCAAGCCTTTCAATAATCAGGCCGTCTCCCAAGCAAGTGGGTAATGGAGGTGGTAACAAAGTTATACTGAAGAATAGACCCATGGAGTTAACTTAGTAATGTTCCTTAATTTGAGTGACACTGCTTTGAGTAAAGATTAGTTGAATACCACCCTACGATTGCAGTCAGTGAATTGAGAACTAAATATATTGTACAGGAGTGACTAATTCATAGTCAGCCAAATTTCACTATACTACATCAGCCCTAGCTAACATGACCACAGGTTCAACATTCATGGTATAATATAGCTCATCTACACTTAAAATACACAGGGTGTCTGTTAAAGATATAAGTTTAATATGCATAAAATGTAATGTTTGTATGCATTGACGTTGGAACAATTCATGTAAAGCTTTACATTTGCAAAGAGAAGTTTGCATTAAGGAGGAGGTTTCACTCTGGCAAATGCGGCAGAAAAGGGTGGATATTTCCATTTCAGGTTAATTGATGACTTATCCTAGAAAACTGCTGTAAATAAGAGTGTATGAATGGAGTCCCATGCTTAAGCAGTCAGACACCAGAGCAGGTCAGGCCAGATATCTAACAGAATGAGACTACTACTAGAACACGCTAAACACGTTAGCCATTTTATATGCAAGAAAATGAGGCTTATTTTGCTCTACGCAGTTGCTAAGCAACACATGCACACAGGCCCAGTTTGAAACCAGGGCTCTTTGGACGCAACCATAACTGTTAATTAGTTCTGCACCCTGCACGACCATTGCTATTTCACCTACTAACTGCTTGAAAACTCTAAGAAAAAAAACACAAAACCTTAGCCTACACTTTTTGGAATGTTTACCTGTTGTCACTGTTCCAACAATGATAACAATACTATGAAGAAAGCAAGGATCCTCATGAGTTTGGGTAGCCTTTTCTTTTCTTCAGTAATCTACTTTCATTCCACTTGCATGGTAGTGTCATCATTATATGGAAAAATGGGACCCTGAAGGTAATGCTATTCAAAATATTGTCAATGGAGAATAGCAGTGTGGATAATATGAGACTTAGGGTTCATCTACACTTACCTTTTCCCCTGCACATTTTAGGCACAGGGCTACACTTTCAAGCTCTGTGTCCGATAACTCTTTTCTTCCCCCAGGAAAACTGGCTCTCTAAAGCTGAATCAGAACCAATGGAAACTTGGGTTTTCCGTGGATTGCCATTTGGTCCGGTTCAGTGGTAAAGAGCAGGGTTTTGCAGGGAAACCACAAGGGCAAAAGAAAGTGCTCAGACAGGCAGCATAGTAGGAAGCCTGGGTGAGCCCCTAGTGTTATAAAAGCAGGATTGGGATCTATCATTTATTTTCCTCTTACTACTGTGCTCCTGAAGCAGGCACTGGGAAGCTGCCTTATACCAGATCAGATTATTTTTAAGCTCAGTTTTAAGGAAGTGCCACAGGCGCCAGTCACAAAATGACTGCTGAGTGAGTGTGTGTGTGTGTGTGTGTGTGTGTGTGTGTGTGTGTGTGTGTGTGGCATAACATAAACTGTGTGCCACATCTTTAAAAAATCCAGAAAAAGAGATAGGACTATAAAAGGGTGTAATAAGTGCCACCCTGATTACCCTCCACCCAATCAATGGAAGAAATGAACTTCCATCAACCATTGTTCCACCTGCTCACAGGGAGAAGCTATTTGCACCTTTCCTCTGTCAGACGGTCTTGTTCATTGGTTACATCTGATCATTTTTCTTTAAAAAGAATGTAGCTCCCAGGAGCTGAACTGCATGCAAAGAATTTGCTTGAACAGAGACCCATGGCCCCTCCGCTAAGGGGAAATGGTCGATTGGTGGTATAAATGCATCTCTGCGAGGGTACAGTATCATGGCTTGTGTGTGTTGTTCTTCATTCTGGGAACAATCACATATTACTGCGCCACCGGACTCTCTGTAGCTGGGGATGTGTGCACACGGCTTTGCTCTGGCTTTGGGGCAGTCTCACAAACTGCCCCAGGCGGGATTTATGCTGACAGTATGAATGTCTGTGTGCGTCACCCTCCACAGTTCATAGCAGCACTAAAGGAATGGAAGCTACAGACTCTTTCGATTATTTAAATTGGTCACAATGGGCAGGATCAGCATGAGCTGGAAGCTGATGAATGGCAGAATGGTAAAGATATTGAGGCATCAAAGTAGTGAAGGGAGGCTTAACCTAACCAATCTTACAGTGATAGCTGGCATGAGGGAAACTGGGGCAGTGGCAGGAGAGGAGCATGTTTTTGTGGTGCCCGAGGCATGTGTGCGCACCAGGAGGGTAGGGTGCGGGGTGCAGAGGGCGAACAGAGCCCCCTGTTCGAGTCACTTTACGAGGCTGGAATAATCCCAGCCTCACAAAGCAGTTTGGGGAGGGCGGTGTGAGACCCTTTGATGTCATCCTTGTCCTCAAGGAGCTGGGATCGAAGGGTGCATGGGGCCCTCACAGGCCCTCCATAGGCCACTTTGCAAGGCTGGGATTTGATCAGATTCCAGCCTCGCAAAACATCACAGGGCTGGTTCAGGGTGGGCGGTGTGAGCAGCATCCCTCCTCTCGAGAAAAATGTGCCCGGGGCAATCACCCTGGCAGCTCTCCTCCCTCCACCCTACAACCACAGGCAGTGGAGCAAATGTTGGGCCCGAATGGTCTCGTGGGCCCCAATGCTAACTGCTTCAGGGCTGATGAAAATTAAGAAGATAAGGAGTCCGGCTTGGTCAGACCCATCGAGTCCAGAACCCTGCTTCCTGCAGCGGGTAGTTGAATGCCACCTCAAGCAAGACATGAAGGCAACAGTACTCTCACAGTGTTGCTCCCTGATGGAACTTAAAAGGCCTCTTTAGCAAATAGTTAGCATGTGGGCTGGGAAGAGCAAGGGACCAGTTGCGCAACTGATCCAGGGTTTAGAGCTAGATGAGTTTATATCATAATCATCCCTGTTCAGGGAGAAACACCGAGTTTCAAAGCAATTTCAAAATGTACTACATTATATAAAAATACATTGTAAAAGTGCTGTTGTGCCCTTTAGGTCACGAGAATCCTGACAGAGTCAGGAACCGAACCTAGAAGTCTGCTTAAGCATACTTATGTGCAACTAAGCCCCAGTGATATCATACCCCATTGAGATTATATTCCACTAAACGCATGCCCGCAACCTGACTGTTGAGTTTCATTCCCTCCACGGCACCATGCTTCCCCTCGCCCCATCACCGCAAATGATGTCATTGCCGCACAACGCCGTGACTGTCACTGCAAAAGTAATTTGAGACCTGAGGGTCACCAACTGTTAGCAAGAAGGAATATTTCCTAGATGGTATTCTGAGTACTATTACAGCTAGCTGGTTTCAAAGAGCAGCTTTCAAGAAACTCAGCGATAAGTGTGCTGGTGCCTCTAAAAAGTTTCCGCAAATTATTTTGGCAGTAGGGAGTAAAGTTAAGACGGTCTAATAGCTACAGGATGACTTTTGAAAAAAAGCAGAGCCAATTCTGAGTTGCCTGTCTTTCAGCCAAGACAGCTCAATTACACCATGGAGGGGGGGGGGACTCCCTAGAGTGGGGATGTGTTGCCTTTTCTAATCTCCCTGCTTCTCAAGCAGTAAACAACGAGGATCAACACCCTGAAGGCAGGCACTGAAGATGAGCTTTAAAATCATATCAATGTTTTGGGGCTGAAGCCAAGATAGGACTATAGTAAAACACAAAAACACTTTGCTGAGCATCAAGCTACTGGATGAAATAGGTTTGCTTCCAGTTGTGACTCAGAAATCACATTTAGAGAGAGCTTATACTAGATTTAGCCACTCCCATCTAGCATAGGGACGCGGGTGGCGCTGTGGGTTAAACCACAGAGCCTAGGGCTTGCCGATCAGAAGGTAGGCGGTTCGAATCCCCGTGACGGGGTGAGCTCCCGTTGCTCGGTCCCAGCTCCTGCCCACCTAGCAGTTCGAAAGCACATCAGAGTGCAAGTAGATAAGTGCAAGTAGATACAGTGTTTCCGTGAGCTGCTCTGGTTCGCCAGAAGCGGCTTTGTCATGCTGGCCACATGACCCAGAAGCTGTACGCCGGCTCCCTCGGCCAGTAATGTGAGATGAGTGCTGCAACCCCAGAGTCGGACACAACTGGACCTAATGGTCAGGGGTCCCTTTACCTTTACCTTTTATACTAGATTTAGCCACTCCCATCTAGCATGTAGATAGGGAACTCACTCTCTGAGTATTGGTCCTCATGAAGGCAAAAGAGCACCATCCACACACAATGGGAAGGGCTTTTAGAAAACTTAATCCTAAGGTTTGCAGAAACATTCATATCATATTTTTAAAAATAAACCCAAGCTTAACCCCCTACCCTAAAAAAATAAAATAAAAAAAATAATAAAGCTTAATAAGGATGGAGCATATTCAGTGGGTGGTGAACACTGACAGGTTGGGAGAAAACCAGGGTGGCTCTTTTCCTTTGTATTCATTCTGAGCCTCTGAGACATTTGTGGGAGGAACTGAGACATTTTTACCTTCCCATACTGGCATATGAAATCAAGAGAGCTTAATGATTAACAACCACATTGTGATTAACTGATCAATATTGTTGGGTTTCTGATTGCCTTTAAAAAAAAAAAAAAATGCAAGCTGCTTTGAGGGTGGCTCCCCCCCCCCCTAATAAAACAGTGGCCGTTATTTTGATGAATAATAATAATTTTAAAAAATCCTATGCCAAGCACTGCCAGTTTCTTTATCTGTGGTGTCTGTAATTCTTCGAGAGCATCCAAATGTTTGGAAGGTATGGCTGCTTCCACCATCGTGTACACTTCCTACATTTCTCCCCGCCACACAGCCACTGAAGGAACAGGAGCAAACTTCAAGATCTGCTGTCACCAACTCGATTCTCTCTTTAGCCAGTGCTTTTCTTTTTGGCGAAACGCAATGGTAAACAGCACCGTCACCTTATTTTGGGGGGGGGGGAGGCAGGAGGGCTCTCAAACCCTATCAGAGCATCATGCCTCCTTTCCCAAGCCCTGGAAGCATTTGGCCAGCTTAGGAGTGGGCTTTGGGACTAGAGGGCTCTCAGACCCTTCAGAGCATCACATCTCCTTTCCCCAGCCTGGGAAATTTTTCCCCAGCTTAGGGAAAGTGGCGCAATGCTCTGAAGAAGAGTTTGGATTTGATATCCCGCTTTATCACTACCCGAAGGAGTCTCAAAGCGGCTAACAATCCCCTTTCCCTTCCTCCCCCACAACAAACACTCTGTGACGTGAGTGGGGCTGAGAGACTTCAGAGAAGTGTGACTAGCCCAAGGTCACTCGGCAGCTGCATGTGGAGGAGCGGAGACGCGAACCCACTTCACCAGATTATGAGTCTACCGCTCTTAACCACTACACCACACTGGCTCTCTGACAGGATCCTAGAGCCCTGCTGCTTCCATCCCAAAGGTGGGCAGGCTGAAGCCTCTTCACCTGGGCGGAAGCTCCCCGGTAGGTGGGTGGGTAAGGGAGCATCAAACAGCTAACCTGTTCTCACTGCCCAGCCTTGGTATCAGGCTACACCCCTCCCCCTCCCTTGAGTACAGGAACTATTTTTTTTTCTAGAAAAAAAGCACTGTCTTTATCTGGTATGTTTATGCCTCATTTAAAAGAAAGATCATAATAAACATTATAATTCATGCTTTTCATGCTTCCATATCTGCAATACCAAGGGCTGTTTATTTTGTTTCAAAGCATATCCTTTTCTCATATCAAATTATGAATCATTGCTAAGCCTACAAAAGCCAGAGAAGAGGAATTTTCAGATTTTACCAATAGCTTTTTGTGATTTTGGGATCAACAGCACTGAATAATTTTTTTGTTGCTCTGACATTTGTAAAAGCATGCTATCGGAAACAAACTTTTTGCATTAAAAAATACTTTTTTCTGTTATTTTTCTTTCTTTTACCATGCATGCAACAAAATGCAGACTTCAATGTGATGAAGGCCAATTCATCTTTTGACTGCCCAGATCTATTTTTGACTGCCCAGATCTATTTTGCCTTTTTAGATACCGTATATACTCGAGTATAAGCCGACCCGAATATAAGCCGAGCCACCCAATTTGACCACAAAAAACCTGGGAAAGCTTCATAGGAGCCACTGCCTGCCTCACTCGAGTATAAGCCGAGGGCGGCTTTTTCAGCACAAAAAATGTGCTGAAAAACTAGGCTTATACTCGAGTATATAGGGTAAGTATGCAGACAAATAAATGTCATATAACATGCTATGGTGACATGCTCCCATAAAGTGCAATGACAAACCTACTTGAAAGAGTTATTTCGAGATGTGCCAGGGTTCATGAACCAATTCCAGAAGGGGAAGATCCAGCTTTTCTAATTGCATATTTTGCTAGTTGGTGATGAAATTTGCGTATGAGTACTTAGAAAACAGACAATGGATGAATTTTCAGATAGTCCCTTACCAATTGTTAACTTGCAATGGTGTGTGCATGTGATCACTTGGGAAGTTGGTTTTCTGTGTTATCCTACCAAGCAACAAGAATAATTTTAGCATTCCTCTGCTTCTCAATATTTTTTTATCAGGTGTGGAAGTGCCAAGCATATTCCCTGGCTAATGCATAGTCAGTGCTAGCCTGAAGGGAAATGCCTTGCTCAGGTGTAGTTTCCAATAGGTAATGGGAAATCTGACTGAACAGTGTTACCAGCTCCATGTTGAAAATACATGAGTAAGGCAACATTCTTCAGACTAGTGTCCAGCACCATCAAGAGGGTTGGTCTTGTGTCTTTATGCAGTAAGAATGAATGCCTGAAGGAGCATCACATAGAATAGTGATCTCCAATCTTTCTTCCTAACACACACCACTTACAAATTTCTGAGGGTCTTGGCGGGAAACTTAATGATTTTTCTGTCTATTGTAGCAACTGTAATGTTTCATGTATGATTTTTAATTATAGTTTTGTAGCTTCTTTTATACTGCATTATATTCTAGTAAAGGCTTCCTCAACCTCGGCCCTCCAGATGTTTTTGGCCTACAACTCCCATGATCCCTAGCTAGCAGGACCAGTGGTCAGGGATGATGGGAATTGTAGTCTCAAAACATCTGGAGGGCCGAGGTTGAGGAAGCCTGTTCTAATACAATATGAATTCCATAGAATATACAAGAAATAAAAGAAGCTATTAAAATACAATTAAAATGTGGATGTTTCATGTGATAAATGTACCATCTCCCATCTTCAACCACAAATCTATAGACATACTGTGGACCACTTGAATGAAGCTTGTAGACTGCTGGTGGTCTGAGGACCACAGCTTGGGAACCCCTGACTTCTTGTTGGTCTTCATCACTCACTAAGCCAGCATTTTTCTTGTCCTAGAGAGAAAAAACCAGCTACTTATTGCAACATGGCAAAACCAAGGTTGCACTTAAGATGGTGGGTTGAGGGAGGGGAAGATGATGCTCCAATTTTAGAATTATTCAGGTGGTCATATAGTGAGATAAGGATGGCATTACCTACACAGACTTGTAAAAAGTATATGTATGGATAACACCACCAATAAATGCAATATTGGAATTTGAAAAGCTCTAGGGGCTTTTGCATTACAGCTTTGCAATAGTGAAATAAGAAATTATATCATAGTGAAATTATATCATCACGATATAATCAGATCAAGGTTAAAACTTTTTTTTTGAAGTGGAGTTTTTTTCCTAAAACGATCATTTTTATTTTTTGTTGGCTACAGATTTTTTTTTTAAGCACCTTAAAAAGTGGCTACATGAACTTTGACACACCTCTATGTTCATGCAGGTCAAGCCAATAAAAATTGTGGTTTATTAAACATTCCTGTGAACGTACATCTATTAGGAAGTGCTGCCACTCTTGACCATGGTTAAGTCTACGGATGACTTACTGTTGGTTTCAAGACTTTCACAAAGTTCAGTTTTGACCTCGCCATTTGGCCTGTCGTTTCCCTTTTGGATCAGCTTGCTTTGCATTGTGGCTGCTGTGACTACAGCTTTGAAACTCCTCTTCCTTTTCTGAACGTTTTGCTCTGGATGAAAAATGATAATATAAACCTTGGGCATGTAGAGCATGCCTAGAGACACAGAAGCACTTAAACTCATGGATATTGTAAGTGTCGTTGTCTGGATGTACATCTAGAAAAGAGAAAACATGATACAATTAGTGCCAGTTGAGCTAACAGAGGAGACAGGGATACACAGATTTTTTTTTCACAGGAGAAGACACTCCAAAACAAAACCATACAGGCTTAATAAGGTTAAAAAGTACCACTCAAGTATTATAGTGTTGCAATTTCATGGCATTGCTCAAATATTCTGCTACTTTCTCCATACTATCATGCCTGCAGCTGTTCAATAAAAAGGAATGCCTGTAGGAGTCAGAACAATTTAACCTCTCCTTCAGCATGGGGCTCAAACATTTGTCATGAATTATTGCATAAAACAGACAGTAGAAAAAGACAGGTGCAATAGTCTCAACCTGTCCTAAACCACAGCGACAATACCTCTCTGAGTATGGGAACTTCAAGAACCTTCCCTGAAGAATTGCAGATGACATAATGTTAAACCTTGCAAGAGAAGAAGCTCTAGGCTGGCGAGGATTGTGTAGGTGATGTGGGTATGGAGCAAAAGTAGGATCCCTAACCTCACTTGTGAGCAAGATTTGTTGGCTGTGCTACTGAGATTTCTAAATTCAGTCTCTAGCAAACTGCGCTTCATTGTCTGGAATGCTTATAACAACGGGAGCATAAGTAACGAATCCAAAGATAGGCCAATGGTTTTAATTACATCTCAATACAAGGTAACCTTTGGGATTCCAACAGCATATGAAAAATTAGGGAAGAAGGATCTGACTTGAAATGGAGATGTAGCCGGAATTTTTATAGTAGTGACGTATGGGGGAAAAATAGAATAGAAATATAAATACTTTATTGTCACTGTACCACATGTTTACAAGTGAGATTAAATGAGCCCCCCTCCCCCCCACAATCTCTCAGTCCTTGTTGGTGCGGCTTATCATGTTTCTGTATCTCCTGCCCGAGGGCAGGAGATTAAAAAGGTGCTGGCCAGGGTGTGAGTCATCTCTGAGAATGTTCCTCGCTCTTCTGAGGCAACGGTCTCTCGCGATAACAACTAGCGGACTCAGGGGACAGCCCACGATATCCCGTGCTGTCTTCACCACCCTCCGTAGGGACTCTCTGTCCATGGCTGTCAAGCCAGCATACCACACCGTAATGCAATATGAGAGAACACTTTCTATCGTGGACCGATAGAAGGAAATTATCAGTTGCTGTTCAACTTTGTTCTTTCGCAAGACTCTTAGGAAATGAAGTCTCTGTTGGGCCTTCCTAACCACCTGGGCTGTATTGACCTTCCAAGTTAGGTCTTCACTAAGATGGACTCCCAGGTATTTAAAGGAAGAGACTCTCTCCACACAGCCCCCTCTGATGTACAACGGGGCTAGCTCCCCTCTCTTCCTCCGAAAGTCCAACACCATCAAGGTGTTGAAAATATTTTCACATTATTTCAACATTAAGGTTGAAAATACTCATTGTGTGTTGCTTCTTATTGGAAACTTGTGATGTCACACCTTTAATAGACTGTATTAGAGTTAGTGTGGCATGCTTGTTAGGATGTTAGAATGACTTGGACCAGGGAAATCAAATTCCCACTCAACTATAACTGGGCCAGTTATTTTTCAGCCTAATCTACCTCACATTTCTGTTCTGACTGTAAAACAGGGAGAGGGGAAAACCACGTATGCCACCCTTAGGTCTAATTTTGGACACCTTTCTCTAAGTGCAGAGGGGAAAACATCATCAGGGCTACCTCATGTGTGTGTGTAAACACTAAGACTGTATACCATGCTGGAATAAAAGTGGTTTAAAGCCATGCAGGCGTGACTCTGCTTTTAAATTGTATTAAATTGTAATTTCCTGCTGAAGAAGAACTTTCAAGCTTGTAACTCATTTGACCCCTTCAGTATATCTTTATCCGTGCACCATATTGTTTCAGTATCAGGTTTGTCAATGTTAGTTATTGCCGGCTGAATATTGATAGGCATTTTGGTACAACAAAGTGTTACTCATCTCATCCTGAATCACTCACTAGACTTGTCATTGTGTGTTGCTAATCATAACAGCAACTAAAGAGCCAGTTTTAAACCACACAATTCTGTTTTACAATTATTTTTCACATCAAGAAATGATGGAATGCCTTGCTATGGCTCTGCATGACTTAAGCAGATATCCCTTAGAATTTCTGTATACCCTGTGATTGAAAAGGAGGGTTACCATGAAAGCCATTCC
The DNA here is from genome assembly GCA_034641395.1 of Darevskia armeniaca. Taxonomy (NCBI): domain Eukaryota; kingdom Metazoa; phylum Chordata; class Lepidosauria; order Squamata; family Lacertidae; genus Darevskia; species Darevskia armeniaca. Next base: position 217,151 of record JAWWNF010000371.1, read on the forward strand.
ATGCCCTTATTGATAAGGTCTCAGTGATATTCTATCTTGTCTACTGTGTTTTATGGCACAATGAACACTCTCACAGTAACCTAAAAGTGCTTTGTAGAGATATTCCGCCAGTAATAATCCCAAACCTTCTTTTCAACCTGCTTTACTGGAGCTGGTGTTCTGTCAAAGTTAGACCAGAAAGAAAGATGAGGTGATAAAAGGTGTAATGTAGCCCGAATAACAGTACTCTTTAGTGCTCTTTGTTGCAAGATGAATGTAGCCCGAATAACAGTACTCTTTAGTGCTCTTTGTTGCAAGATGAAGAGTTTTCAATTTCATATTTTATCTTTCATGACTATATAGACCAGGGTTTCCCAGACTTGGGTTTCCAGCTGTTTTTGGACTACGACTCCCATCACCCCTTGTTAGCAGGACCAAAGGTCAGGGATGGTGGGAATCGCAGTCCATAAACAGCTGGAGACCCAAGTTTCGGAAACCCTGATATAGACCATTAGCAGATGGCAAGGTGGGGCACTACTGCTCACCTGATCTTCGCCTGGTTGCCTTGCTGTTGCTTATCAGGAGGTAGAGAGGGAGGGAGAAGATAGTGATGAGGTAAGTGCGGTGCAAACACATCCATTTGTTCCATCACTGCATTTGCACAGCACTGACCTCACCAACATTCACCTTTCCTCCTCTGCCTCCTGGTAAGAAGGACCAACCCAACCAATCAGAGGTCAAGTGAGCAATGGTGCCACACCTTCCACTACTGTTAAAAAAAATTAAAATCTCATTTTAATACTGTTAGGTAGAAAGTCGTAAGACGCTATAGTTTTGCACATAAAGATAACCACTTACACACACGTTCTCAACAGCTTCGGCACAGAGAATATGTGTGTGCCTGCAAAGAGATGGGCCTCTGCTTAGGTAAACTGCTGTGTGCTGAAACAGAATTGGAAATAGGGTAGCATTGGAAACGAGAGGAAGCTGTCACTTTATATCATGTTCTTTCCTTTGTAGAAAAACCTTTGCATAGATGTTTGTGCTAGAAAGTAGCTTTCCTTAGCAGCCTGATGCAAAGTACCATGTAATTTGCTTTTAACATTTGATTGAATTTGTATCCTCTTTGATTGTTTTCTACCTGGCAGATGAAGCCAATGTTATGTTTTAAGCTTTTTTAATTACTCTGCATCATAGGTGGTTTTTGTGAGTGCCTTCCTTAGCTTTGAAAATAAACTGTTTCAGCAAATAAGGTGTTTGTTGTTGTTTATAAAAGCAAAAAAATCAATAACCTCAATGCACAAAGACAGTTCTGTTTAATTCACTATTAAGCTCTGAATGACACACTCTGAATTAAGCTCCTTGCTGTGTCATACTGTACGCTACAGGCAGTAGGGTCATTGCTTAATTGAAACCAACCAAAATGTTGCAAAATGTAAGCTAGCAGACTCTTCTTCAGCCAGGGTGTTAAACTAAGACAAGAGGTGGGGTGAAAAGTGTTGCTGTTAAGGGTCACAGATATTGCTAGCAGAGGTCATGGTAGAGAATGCAGTCACTTCCAAAAAGAGCAGTTAGTTCAGAACACAGCTGCAAGATTACTAACTGGCAGTGGGGCGTATTGTAAGGATGTGTGGCCAGATGTGCTTAGAATCCTCTCCTTGATCCTCCAGTAAAGATGATGTCATCTTTACCCAAGAGTAGGGCTGCCCAAGGGGGAAAGGAAGCCTCACACACCCAGCTTCCTGTCAGTGGCCCTGTAAGCACTTCGTCTTGTGGGTGGACCACTGGATTGGCTCTGGCATTATGCCTGCACTGAAATCCCTGCTATCTTCCCCCTCACAGAAAGCTCAGCAAAGATGCTGACCAGAGGCCAAGTGCATGGTACCAACCTTCCCTGCTGGCAGCCACTGACTAAAAGTATAAAGTAAAGAATTGGAGCTGCAATAGACTGCCTCAGGAGGTGGACTTGTCTTCAGTGGAGTTACTTAAGCAGAGGCTGTTCAGGGATGGTGTAGCTGCAACCTGCACTGGAGATTCTGCATCAAGCATGGAGTTTGATTAGTTGACCTCCAAAGTCCATCCACTTCTCTAATTCTATGAATAGTTTGAGACAACTTCACCTTGCCTTTGTATAATGAGACCCAAGAGGACATGATCACTTCCTCCCAAGGTTTCCAATACTTCCACTTCATTGATTAGTTCCCCCTTGTGAGGACCATGTCTAAGACAGATTATCCCCTTATTGCTTCTTCCAACTTCTGGGAAATGAAATTGTCAGCAAGGCAATTAAGGAATTTGTTAGACCTTACATTCTTGGCAGAGTATGCGTTCCAACAGATATTGGGGTAGTTGAGGTTTCCCATGACTATTGTATCTCTTCTTTTTGAATGCTTGGTAATCTGCTGTAGAAGGCATCATCCAAGTCTTCAGTCTGGCTTGGAGGTCTACAGCAGACACCCACATTAAGGTCACTGTTGTTTCCTTCTCCTACAATTTTTACCCATATACTCTCAATTTACTCCAGGTCCTAAACTAATTAGGATCTAAATAACAAAATGTATCCTCTGCTCATGTGAACCAGCCTACCAACTTTTCGTCACTGGGAGATATCCTTTTCTCAGGCCTGCCTGAGATGTACTTAGCTGGCATGGAAGTGATAGGGCCTTCTTACTATTGGGACCCAGGTTGTAGAATTCCTTTGTCCAAAGCATTTGGAAGAACCTTTAGGCACTAAGGAAATAAGGTGGAGCCTTGTGTTATGGATGGGATCCATTCCAGAGGCCCGTGCGTAACACAGAACTGACGCAAGCCGAAGTGCCACGTCTGCGCATGCATGGCGCGATTTAGCACTTCTGCGCATGTGCGAGCATCAAAACTCAGAAGTAACCCATTCCGGTACTTCTGGGTTGCTGTGGGACGCAACACGAAAACACATAACCTGAAGCGGACGCAACATGAGGTATGACTGTACTGTGACTTCCAGTCATTAGCTCTGAAATGGTTCATTCGTCTGAAGACATCTTTGTGTTGTTGTTGTTGTTGTTGTTGTTTTGCTTTAGTGTGTTTGAAGTTCTTTTGACTAATTGCTTTGCTTTATTATAAGTTTTGCATGAGTATTATGAGTAATAGAAGCCCCGGGGGGCTTCAATTGTAGAATTGAAAGGCAGGGTATAAATATTTTAATAAACACAGAGAAAATGAGAAGACAATTCCTCAATTACTCTTAGGGTTGATCTTGTTGCTGTGTACTTGTCAGGGAAAACAATTAGGCTCAGATATTATTTCCCACTTAATACTAAGCAATTTACACAACTTTTAATAGAGTTCTAATCTGCCCACATTCACATTATTAGCATGAACGTGTCCAATAACATTGTGAATTAATTACATTATCATTTGAGATTTTAAGCCAAAAATGCATTTGTACCCAATACACACTGTTAATTAATCCAGTCTGCAGGTACATGTGCTGAATGCTAATTAAAAGTGTTGCCCATAGAGTAAATCAACAAGGAAATTTGGCAGATGGGAAGCCTCTCAAAATAAATTCAAATAGACTGGCGAATCTTCAAATGCAGTGCACCTAAAAATAAGGGAGCTAACATTTTGGAATATTCAAAAGCCGGGACATCAGCCTGGAAAGCTATAAATTGTTGGTTTCATATTCACAAGCTAAAAAATATAGCTTGGACCTGAGATGCATTAATTAAATGAAGTTGGTGTTGAGTTTGGTTTCTCTGTCTCCACATTTTTAAGAACATTCTTGTCTAATTCCATGGTTATTAATGAGTGCAATCACTAGTAGTAGTAGTACCAGCAGCAGCAGCAGCAGTAGTGTTCAATTTATTATCCATCCTTCACAAGTAGTTCCCAAGATGGGTTACAGCAGGCACCCCCAAACTGCGGCCCTCCAGATGTTTTGGCCTACAACTCCCATGATCCCTAGCTAACAGGACCAGTGGTCAGGGATGATGGGAATTGTAGTCCAAAACATCTGGAGGGCCGAAGTTTGGGGATCCCTGGGTTACAGCAATCTAAAACTCAGCATTAAAAACAGTTAAAACAAATCAAATTCAGAAGAATAGGGTGAGCCCCCCAAAACACATATCTCAAGTGTCAAAGCTGTGTGTCTTCAGCATCTGATGAGAGTTGTATTATGAATGTGCCAAACACCTCTGTGAGATAGGAATGTTGCCAAAAGAAGTAGCTTCCATCTTTAGCTATAAAACTTAGAGCATGTATCTCGTCTGGAAATGCTTTTTTAATTTCTGTTTATCTTTGCTTGTTTCTTACTGAAATACAAAGGCCCCCAGGTTAATATTAACTTGGTTTTTCTTCTCCAAACCCTTAACCTGGGAGGAAATCCAGGAATGAATAATAAGGGCATGTAGAATACTAATACTATCAGAAACATCCTTTCAATTCTGTAATCATTAACCTGATAAGAGCTTTGGTTTGATGTGACGTGCTTGTTTATTTATTGCATATAGCACTAGTGCTAAAGTTCAAGTGCTTGATATCGTATCCTATTAAATGAAGTACGGTTTTTTTTCACTTTGGGGGGGGTAATTTTGTTGAGCATCTTCATGGCGTAATTAAGTTGCTCTCCTGTGCAAAACGATGGAAGCTGAAATCAGTAACAGCTGGTTATCCCAACGGCTGGATAAATGCAGGGCAGCTTCGCATTGGCAAAAGCTGTGCAAACACAGCCAATGTATGGTGTTAATGGTCATGGCGTCAGGCACAAGAGAAAAAGCAACTAAAATTAATCAAGAAAAACAAAAACAAATAGCACCCTTTCGCCTTTAGCATTCTTCTCATTTTCAGTGCTCCCAAAGATCATGCTTAATTGCTGTTTTGTTGGTAAATCCAGTGCTAAAGTCACCAGTAATTTAGGGAAAGTGACAATGTGCGGAGAAGCAGTATGTTTGTTCATATATGCTTCTTCTGCCCCCCCCCCCACCCCAGTGATGGATCTAGAGCAGGGCTGCCCTCTGTGATTTCCCCTCCAGATGTTGTGGACTACAACCTCCACCATCTTTGACCATTGGCTATGCTGGCTGAGGCTGATGGGATCTGTCCTCCAAAATATCTAGCGGGTACCAGGTTGGCTACTACTGCTCTAGAAGCTGTGAACACCTTAAAACTCTAGCAAATGATGAAGATGCTTTGTTGGAGTGTTTCATATGAGAGAGTTTGCAAAAAGTCTCCAAAACATTTCTTCAGAGTCCACTCTCAGAGAGTTACACCAATAAAACAGTCCTTCATTACTGCAGGACAAATATTTGCCTATTTTTGTGCAGCAATCACTGATCACTGTAACGGTCCATTTGAAACATTGCTTTTGGCATCCACACGCTCTTAGTCCAGGTTTCCCCAAACTTGGGTCTCCAGCTGTTGTTGGGACTACACTTCCCATCATCCCTGACCACTGGTCCTGCTAGCAGGGGATGGTGGGAGTTGTAGTTCCAACAACAGCTGGAAACCCAAGTCTGAGGGAACCTGTCCTAGTCTATTTCCTCTTTCCACCTATCTGGAAATTGTGTAGAATAAATGTGTGGATGAGAAGCACACGCTTCTCCTGTCTCAGACCTCCCACACAGAGCTGATGAATGCATAGAAATTAGGTAGAGGCATGGATGCCATCCAGTTCCCCTTCCACAAATTAGATGTGCACTGTTTCCAACCATATGAGAAGGTCTAGTGCAGAGGCTCTCAAACCATTGTCCATGAAGTGCTGGTGGCTCCATTTGCTGAACAGCTCCATCCACCAGCACCAGATCTGTGGGAAGTTTGCAGAACAGTCAAGAATAACTACTTGGTTCTCCACTTGATTTATTTTGTCCACTGCTGATCCTGGTGCTGATGGGAGATAGCTAATCAAGGTTTGGTAAAAAAAAAAAAAAAAAAAGCCTTTAACGGGATAACAAGACCCTGTTCAAAGTACAGTGGTACCTCTGGTTGCGAATGGGATCCGTTCCGAAGCCCCGTTCGCAACATGAGCAACACGTAACATGAAGTGTCACGCCTGCGCATGTGCGCAGTGTGATTTGGCGCTTCTGCGCATGGCGTCATTTTGCGCGTCTGCACATGCGCGAATCGCTGAACCCGGAAGTAACTCATTTCGGTACTTCCGGGTTTGACGCGTTCGCAACCCATGACGAACGCAACATGAACCAAACGTATCCAGAGGTTTGTACAACAATGCCAATGCTGAAGGAAAAAATAACAATAATTAAAATACCAGTTATGTATGTGCTTTGAATTGTAAAACGAAAAACAATGTTTATCAAGTAGTCCACTGAGACTTACTTTCAGGTGAACCTTGTGTAATGCATGTTACTGAAAATCATGTCAGGAGGTGGTCTATGCTAAAGTGTTTGAGGGTGGGCTTCTTTTGGACCTCATGCACAAATAACTTAACATCTCATCACATTTTCTTAATTATATTTAAAATAATATAGAACATATAGATGAAATGAAAATTAGAAAAATTAGAAAATGAAAAAAATGGGTCCCTGGGTTGACATTTTATTGAAAAGACCCATATGTTAATGTTTAAAACATCAAATCAATTTGAATGTTTTCTATCCTAGTGTATTCTTTCTAGTATGTTGATTCTGAACCTCATTTATTAATCATGAAACGCGGTTTCTAGAACGTATCCTGCACATCTTTGTTAAATAGATACAGGAATTTCATTTTTAATGGTCCATGCAATGGAGACCTCTTAAAAAGTATGAAGCACCCTCTCTTCAACATTCTTCCAGTTCAGACAAAGAAAGCTTCTATCTGCCCTTGGTTCTGTGACTTTCTCTATTATGCAATTTGTTATGATGCTCCACAAGTAGAACTTTTCTGTCAGGATTAATCCATCATGAAGGACTCAATTGTAAAGTGTTGCCTTAGTTCTTGGGCAAGCAAATCCATTGATTTAAATTGGCACTTTGGTTGAATAATTACTTTAGAGCTGAGCTTGTAGTTTTCCAAATATATTGTGCACACTTAGTATAAATTTGAGTGATTTCTATCTCTTCCCCCCCACCCATCCTCTGAAGCCATGCTACCCACTAGGTTTGTGGGTTGTTTTTTTAATTACACATGAATGTAATGGGAAAAGTCTTCAACCACCTACCAATCACCAGGTGTCACCATGTCAATTTTTTCCTTTGTAGCATGCCTTGAGTTCAAAGTCATGCTGCAAAGGAAGAATCATTCTAATGGAGCTTGAAGTCACCTCTGATCAGCCAATAGGTGCTGCCTTCAAGCCTTATGGAGCTTCTGATGGGAAGCTCCACAGCATAGCTAATCCCAGAAGCCTTGATGAAGGAAATGACTTCTCAGGGGAAACAAGAGTACGTTTTAATTAGAAGTTTAACATTTAAGATAGCCCTGCACAACTTGTGGCCAACAGCACAGAATGCCAGCCTTATATAGCAGATCATCAGAAGAAGGTTTATGAATCTCCTGTATTTTTTAATTTTTTTTTTACTGCCTAGGATTGCAATAATAGAGGATTCGTCAAACACCAAAGACCACAATAATAGAGGATCTATCAAGGTCACAATATAATGTCCACCTTGGCAGGTCACAGATTATGAGCATCTGGTTACAGGTTTGTTCTTTACCACATCCCATCGCCTGTGAATGAAATTTGCTCATGCTTCTATGCTTGACTGAATATATTTCTTAGACTGCTATAGAACTGGTAGGGAACTCTGACATGATACTAAGTACATGACAGTACAATTGCAAGTCTAATGGGGATAATATGTCATTATAAATAATTAACAGTTATTAAAATGAGTACTTGCAGTTCTAAAAGAGCTTTATAAGGAATTTAAAAAGCGCTTTTGTATATTGCATCTCGCCTTTGAAGTTAGCCATTTCCCCTCAAGCAAACCATTTTCTCTCATCCGAGTCTTCTGCCTGCATTCTAGATCTTATAAATATGATTCTTCAGATTTACAAACCACCGCAGCCTGGTGTACAATAACATAGGAAAGGATGAAATACCAAAGAGACAAATTCTAAAAATAAGATAAAATGCAACAGACTCTAAAAAGCAGAAAACCATGTTTTAAATTTGTGCAGTTGATATCCCATAAATGGCTGGGTCATACTTCAGGGAAAGCCATATTAAACTACCAAAAAACTAACTATCAAGATAACTGGCACATGTCAGATTTCAGCAGGAAAATAATTCCAGAGGGCTAGAACTGCAACACCCAAAAACTACTATCTAGAGCCACTTGTAGAGCATGTGAGGAGTGCAGTTGCTGGCAGAAATATATGGGGAGAGGCAGCTCCTTGGGTAACCTGATCCCAAGTTGTTTAGGGCTTCAAACACTAAAAACAAGATTTGGCATGCCCCGTAAGCCAGACAGCACACCAAAATTCAGCTATGGAGTCAGTCTTCCTTCATAGATTTCATCATAGCAGTTAAACTGGATGATGATGATAATTCATAATAGCATAATAGTATTTCCCCATTTAATGATTTATTATTTAACAAAATGTATATGTTGATTGAATAGATATGAAAACAACCCTCTAAGAGGTTTACAATATACAGTCGTACCTTGGAAGTCAAACGGAATCCGTTCCGGATGTCCGTTCGACTTCCAAAACGTTCAGAAACCAAAGTGCGGCTTGAAGACAGGTCAAATGATATTACACTGGCCGTGGCAAAGTTTCTTTCAGAGGTTATAAGAAGCAAAGATCAATATGCCCTAGATAAAACAAAATGACTGCCTTGATTCTACCAACTGTCTGTCTGGTCGTTTTAACTGTATATAGTTTTGAAATGGTTTTTATGGTTTACGTTTATGGGTCTTTGGACCGCAATAAAGTATGGAAAGCAGGGGCGTAGCAAGGGGAGGCGGGGGGCGGTCCGCCCCGGGCAGCGCCCTGCTGGGGGTGACACTTTGGGCGGTGGCACTGGGCATTTTTTTTAAAGGCTATTTTTTTAAAGGCTATTTTCGGCACTGCCGGGGTGGAGCTGCAGGGGCGGCCAGCGAGGAGCGGTGTCACCCCCCCTCGCTGGCCGCCCCTGCGGCTCTGCCCCGGCAGCGCCAAAAATAGCCCCCCCCTCCAGCGGCTTTTTCTGCCGCTGGCTGGCTTGCGGAGCTGGGGAATGGAGAGGGGCAGGCCAGCGAGGAGGGGTGACACCCCTCCTCGCTGGCCCGCCCCTCTCCCGCGGCGACTGAGTGATCCGCCGAGGGAGCGCCGGCTCCTGAGGCTGCCCGTCCGTGCCGCTTTAAAGCAGCACGGACAGGCAGCTCCAGGAGCCGGCGCTCCCTTGGCGAGAGCTGCAGCGGCGGGCGGGATGCACTGCGCATGCACCAGGCGGGATGCACTGCGCATGCGCCATGCATCCCGCCCGGCGCTGCTGCTCCCGCGGCGACCGGGCATGTGCAGTCCATCCTGACGCATGCGTCGTGACGTCATGACGCATGCGTCAGGATGCCCTGCCGCCCCGGGTGCCCAAGAGGCTTCCTACGCCTCTGATGGAAAGTGCTATTTTTGTGCTTCTGATTGGAAGCTGCGGAAGCCCCTTTGGACATTTGGCCTTCAAAAATAGTTCGCAAACTGGAACAGTTTGAGAGCCAAAACGTTCGAGAACTAAGCTGTTCGAAAACCAAGCTACGGCTGTAAAATAAAACAAACAAATCTCACTGCAGTCAACTAAATACAAACAATCACACCCTGGGCCCCCCACCCCACCAAACTCTTTCACTGCCAAGGGAAAATAATGAATGAATAAAAAGTGGTGAATACCCAAGTGGTGCTGAATACCCAATGAATGAATACCCAAGTGGTGCTGACGCAAAAACCTCACAAGTACACTAAGGAACAGAATGTTAATTTTACTACCACCCCTCTTCCCCTCTCTCTTCTCCCCCAGCTTTATATTCTATACAACATTGATGTCTCACATTGGATGTAACTGATCTGTAGACATGAAAATAGAGGCAATGCATGCACTTTTGTAACTCAAGAAAATCTTTAATAATTTTTTTTTAACGGCCAACAACAACAGTAGTTGAAAACAGGTATTAAAAAAATTAAGAAGATGATTAAAATCAACAGTAGCTTTTAAAAAAATGGCACCCAATGGTGTAGTGAAGAGAGCATGAGCTGCTTGACTTTTCTTTTTAGAGCAGGAATGATGATGACATATTCTCGAATGCCCGGGATAACTGATGGGCACGCCTTGCTCTGGCAACTGTATGTAGTGAAAACAAAGCTCTCGAGTTTTACTGCCGTTTCTGACAGGTTAGAATAGAGAAAAGGGGAAATAAGAAAATGTTGGATACTTCTTTCACCTTCTCTGATGGGGTTGCTACTTATTTCATGTTATTAGTTACATGGCAAACCTTCTCTGCAAGGTTGTTTACATTTATTAATTAAAAGCTCAAGGTTACATTTCAAGGGGCTGAGATCTTTCATTGTGCATTTTACAAGTTGAACCTCTGCAGCCACGAGTGAGCACCGAGGTCAATGCATCCAATTCCTAGTAATAATGCAAAGGATTGCATAATCATTCTGATTCTAATAAACTGGACATTATACTGCAGCTTTTTGGGAGTTGTATGTGGGGGCATGGCTACATCTTAATGTGGGTGCAGATTCGTGAGCTGTTGTGATGTACTCCTGCACTTCAAAATGTACTACTACACCACCAATGGCAAATAATACTCTGGTGCCATTGATTTACTGGCAGGTTCACACCTACTTTCTAAAGCAACAGTATCTCCCAGTAAATTCAGCAACACAGTCATTCATCTCAGTACTATAGACACAACAAAGTGAACAGGTATTATTGACTGAATTGGCAGCGCAGGCAAAGCAGATTGTGCTGGCCCCGGGGGTGCCCAGCCCAGAGGACACCGGGTGGGAAGACCAGAAACTCACCCGGGGCCGAGCGGGGCATGGACAGCAGTCCTGGACAGCAGTGGTAGGTCCAGCGAGGCAACCAAGTCCAGGGAAGGGGCAGTGGCAGGGTCAGGAAACAGTCCGAGGGTCTAGCCGGGTAGTCAGAGGTCAGGAACATGCTGGGGGTTCATCCGCGAAGCAGGGTCAAAGTCCAGTCCAAGGTTCAAGAGTCCAACAGGGGGTCCGCCAGTCAAGGAGCAAGGCAGGAAGCAGGGCAAGGTACAGGTCGGGATCAGGCACGAGGACACAGACAGGCACACGTTAGCAACTGTGTTGCTCACGCGGCTGGGGCTGGCCGACCTTTATCTGCCCCGAGGCATAGGGTGGCCCCGATCCTCCAGTGACTCGCCTCTCCTTCTGGCCTGGAGGCGAGCACTCCTCCTGCAGGAACTTAGTTCCCTTCGCCTCTCTGCCCTTCGCCTCCGCAGCTCAGGAGAGGCTGGTGGGTTACCGGACCCAGGGGCAGCCTCAGCTTCCCCTGACGGGGCTGAGAGTGGAGCACCTGCAGGCAATGGATCCTCCATCGCATCAGGAGCCAGAGCAGACTCCGCTGATGCCTGCACCTGAGGATCCAGCACAGGTGAGGACCCTTCAGGCTCAAGCCCTAGCCCCGGCTCAGCTGGTTCTGGAGGCGGGGAATCCTGTGCAGGCTGGGATCCCTCAGGTTCAGCATCCGAGTCCGAATCCCAGGCCATCACACAGATAAACAATTTACTATTAAAGTTACAGCTAGAGCATACTATTGCTGCTTTGAGACTATGAACGCACCCCACACCCCAAAACCATTCACTTCTGCTTTGCATGGTTTTGCTTAAGTTTCTTTTTATGTTTTACTAGTAGACATGAAGCCCGTTAAATTAACGGGCGCTAGAACATCATGGAAAGCGGGGACGGCGAGAACTTGCTGAAGTGCTCGATGTACTTTGGCGCCCTGGCCAGCGCCGAATGGCCCTTCAGCAGGCAGCGCAGGAGGCGCATCGCGGCGGCGGCGGCACTGGCACCAGCCAGGCCCCGGCAGGCCAACTCAGCCGCCACTTGTAACGGCTGCTGCCGCTTAGAATGAAGTCCACGCGAGCGTGCACCCGCCGCTTCAACAGCCCGGATGGCCGAAGTCTCTGCGCTCCAATCCCTGTGTCCGTGGGGCACATGCACAGTAGGACACAGGGACGGACACAGGGACTGGACACAGAGACACTTGGACTTTATTATATAGGATGGTAGAATATGTTTTACCTTTACAGAACTGTGTACAAACTGTCACCTAGGTTATTATGTGGTACATTGTACATTCTTTCACCTGAATATAATTATGTGTGTATTGCATTATTTGGGAAGGACATGCATGCACAACAATCACGGCTTTCCTTTTCAAAATACTGACAAGTAGGTCCAATTCCTGATGCCACATACGTATTTTGGAGGCAGAAGTCATAATTTATATGCATGTGCTCTTCTCTTAACAGATGCAATATATATATATAGACTATGAAAATTGGAGTCTGGATATAGTAGCTCACAAGAAGCAAATCCCTTAGTGCTGCTTCTGTAATAATAAAGCAGTCTAAGTCTGGAACTAGATATCTTTGAGATGGGACCAATTCAGACTGTGGGTGGGGTTCATATGATGCATTGCTTCTCACCAACACATTAAAATGCTCCTGAACATTGAAAACTGGTGTGTGAGGGGCAAGGCAAGAGAGTTCAGAATCATTCCCTCTGACATTTTCTTTGTTTGGGCAACCATTCAGTCTTGTTAACCCCCAGGATATCCCAAACACAGATTTTTAACTTCTGCAGCAGCTTTCAAATTAATTACCCTTCCGTTGTTCACACAAGAATCACAAAGCAAAAGAATATTCAAGAAGTTGAACAGAAGACATTTGGGGTGCAAGATGCATGCTTGCTAAGGTGTGCGAGATAATAAGGTTTGGGAAAGAAGGCTGGGGACGAAATCTTTCAGAGCTACAAGCAACTGACAACAACAAGACAAGCAGATGCTACAAAGAACAGTGTCCATTACCACAACCAAGTCTTAAATTGACACTCCTGGGATTGTTGGACAACCTTCACCCTTTTAAGGGGGAGAATAAAAATAGATTTTCTCCGGCTGAGTTGAATGGATTCGTGCTAAGCTCGTCTCTCAACAAGAAGATGCTTTATGTCAACTTTATGCTAAATTCTTCCCTGCAAAGCCTTGCTAACTCTCTCTTACAGCATTACTTCATCTCATCCTTAGTCATGCTGATCTTTTTCTTTGAAAAAGAAAGAAAAGAAAAGAAAATCAATAGATATTAAATTTAGACTGAAAGACACACAGACCGAACATTCGTCTTCCAATGGAATAATGCTGCTTACTCCATTCCAGGCTAGCAATAAACCCAGTGAGCAAAGAAATGCCATAGCTGGATTTTACTAGCTACTTTAGTATAAATATAGTACAGAACAAATTGTTTCAAGTATCTAAGGAGTGTCTGTTCAATGTGATTTAGTGCACTAATAGTTTGTAAAGCATTGGAAAAAGCAAATAAATCAAACCCTCTGGCAAACTATACCTGTAGAACTGTAGGATAATATTTAGGATTTTAAAAATGTAGGAACAGATCCAGGATGTCCTGTTATAAAATATTTTACTGGTACAACACAGTTTATAAGTATATCTTGCCTGGCCTACCAGGTTTCATTAAGAGATGTGAGATGGCCCTAAAGCAAGCATTATCCCCATTGAGTCCAAGGCCTCCCCACAGCCTCCATTTTCAGGCATAATCACATAAAACCCATTTAAAATACAACCCTTACTGATCCCAGCTGTCTTTTGATATATTAATATTGTTTCGCAAGCTGCACTTGCATGAGTGGTGAGAAGTTCCAGGGGCAGCACTTGTCAGGTTTCGTTTCCTTTGGATGAGAGAGCACCGAAGACTTATGGCATCCTTGTAATATTTACAAGCAAGAAAAGAGTACAAGCAGAGCATCAGGAGAGACAAACAGGACACACTCTTAAAACGCTGGAGATCTGCTGTGCCACAGATGACTAGAGAGAAGCCCTTCTCCTTCGAGGTGCTTTTAACCTTCTAACACAGATAGGGAAGGGCAGAAGTGACCATTTCCGTTTATCATTTTTCTAGTCTTAAATTCTGATCTCAGTTTGCAATTAAAAAATAAATCCTCATGGAAATTGATCCACATTAGGGTGCAAATTTATCCTAATATAACAACCTTTTTATGCATTTTATGTGGATTTATCCTAATACAGTGGTACCTCGGGTTAAGTACTTAATTTGTTCCAGAGGTCCGTTCTTAACCTGAAGCGTACTTAACCTGAAGCACCACTTTAGCTAATGGGACCTCCTGCTGCTGCTGCGCCACCAGAGCACGATTTCTGTTCTTAGCGGAGTTCTTAACCTGAAGCGTACTTAACCTGAAGCGTACTTAACCCGAGGTACCACTGTATGCCCTTTGTTGTGCAATTTTTCCCAATTTTTCACATTTTTGCAAAGTGATTTCCCCTAATATAATGCTTTTCGTATGTATTTTTCACTGACGTATGCATTTCTACGTACATTTTACCCATGTATATGCATTTTTGTACATATTACTTGCCTGGAGAACTGTATTGCAAAATTCAGAGAAGTGCAACTTTCGAAGGATGGCCACATTTTGATTTGTTCATTGTTTCTGAAAATGTAACTTAGGTAGGTCTTCCCATAAATGCAACCTAAACCGAATTTGTCTCCCATTGCGACTTACAGCTCTTTTCTGCTACTAGGCCCCAGTTTATTGAGCACCTATTCTGATTTGTTTGTGGAAAAGTCATCTCACACTTTCTGGTACATTTTCAAGTCCCTTTCGTTATCATAAAAGGTTTAAACTTTGGGAGAAGTGGTTTTGTTGTGCATGAACTCCCAATTACCTATAACGAAGCGCCCTGATTTTGCAGGTATGTGATAGAATCCATCCCTCAAATAGCAAAAGAAGCACACTCTATGTCTTCCAAACTTCAAACTGCTTTCCTTCTCCTTCTCTATCTGCATTTGGCCTTCCCTCTCATCTGGCGAGTGTGCTGGCATATCACCATTCCAAAGCTCCGATCAATATTTCATTCAGATACGGAGAGGTTTCAACAATCTCAGTTCTCCGCAGCAGATCATTTTGGAGTATTAACCAGCAATCTGCCTGGCAAAAGGGAAAGCCACCCAGCAGCTGTAAGCATAGTAAACTGGAGTTAAATCATTCTTTCTCAGAATGCCCTTTCCCACAATACCCGTATGCCCTCCTTTCTGATTTTTCCTTTTTTCCCCTGTATCCAGCACCTGAGCAATTTTATTTCTACACAATGTAATTTGCCTCTTTAGTCACATGGTGTGGGCTCTATGACAGAAAGCAAACCTGGCAGGATTCCTTCTTTCTTTCTTTTTCAAAACCCTCTGATTTTGTGCAATTAAGGAGCAGCTACATGGGTCTTTTCTGAAGAACATTTGCTAGCCTGCTCTAATAAACTACTGGTGGAATGTCTTAGATATGGGTCTGATTCAATCACATGCAACATTGGGGGGGGAGCACTTTAAAAGGCCAATGTATTGAACAGGTAAAGGTAAAGGGACCCCTGACCATTAGGTCCAGTCGTGTCCGACTCTGGGGTTGTGGCGCACATCTCGTTTTATTGGCCGAGAGCCGGTGTACAGCTTCCAGGTCATGTGGCCAGCATGACTAAGCCGCTTCTGGCGAACCAGAGCAGCGCACGGAAACGCCGTTTACCTTACCGTCGGAGCAGTTCCTATTTATCTACTTGCACTTTGACATGCTTTCGAACTGCTAGGTTGGCAGGAGCAGGGACCGAGCAACGGGAGCTCACCCCGTCACAGGGATTCGAACCGCCGACCTTCTGATCAGCAAGCCCTAGGCTCTGTGGTTTAACCCACAGCGCCACCTGGGTCCCTTATTGAACAGGTAGGTTGTGTTAAATCTTCCCATTGTATGTGACTGTTATCCTTGTATTTGTCTCTCCAAGCTCCCCTCCCCCCACAGGTGGGCTCCAGTATGGAAAGTGAACCCACTTGCAAGAGCATTATCAAGAGGCTGTTTTGTGGAAACCATTCAGGTAGTGACAGTTCAGGGTGGTGAAAAGGAGAGGTCAGTGGTCGCCTGCAGATAAGCCAATTAAAACTCTGGCTGCTACATTTTGCACCAGCTTCATTTGCCTTGATTATTTTCAGTGTCGAGCAAACAACAGTAGTCCAACTGAGAGTTTCTTAGGCACGAATAACTGCACCCAGGCTATCTCAGACCATATAGGTGGCGAGTTGCTCATTGTTGGAAAAAGGCACTCCATGCCACTGAGGCCACCTGGGCCTTCAATAACAGAGTCAAATCCAGAAGTACCCCCAAACAACACATCTGATCTTTCAGGGGGAGTGCAGCCCCATCTATAACAGGCTGCCTTTCAATTTGCTGAACCTGGGAACCACCAATCCACAGTCCTGTCAGGGTTCATCTGCATTTTATTAGCCCTCATCCAACCCATTACTGCCTCCAGACACTGGTCTAACACCTTTCCAGGTTCGCCTGACTCAGATAGCAAAGATAAAGAGAGCTGTGATGTCTGCTAATTGATGAAATCTTGCTTCACATCTCCTGATGGCCACTCCCGAAGGCTTCATGCAGATGTTAAGAGCACAGGGGACAAGATGGAACTTTGGAGGCCCCCACAACACAACTGCCATGGGGCCAAACAAATCCCACCATCTCACAGCTGCTCTTTGAAACCAACCCTACAGATAGAAGTGGAAGCACTGAAACAATGTGCCTCCAATATCCGATCCACAGTTGATCAAAAAGAATGCAATGGCCAAGGGTATCTAAAGGCACTTATGTAGGGATCAAAGATTACCAACAGGGTTGCGGATTGAAATGAGTTGAGGTAATCCGCTTTCTCTAGGCATGCCTGAAGTTGGACAGCTGCCACTACCTCTAAAGTCTTGGTTTTGTAGTAAAATCATTTGTATTTAATACTGTCATACTGAGGATACAGATGTACTCTTCTCCAAAGAATGAAAAATTGTAATAGTACTCTTTACTAGCACTGGGTAATATACTAGGGTCTTATAAATGAAACTTAATCAGTTCAGCAAGCAAATGAAAAAAGCAGCATTGAACATGAAATGTGTTCTATTTCTTCCTAGGAAGAGACAACAAATCACACTAATGCTTGCTTTCAAATGCAAACGCTGCAGGGCCAATCTTTATGTGTAAAGTAAGAAAATGGAAATGAGGTGGCATTAAGAGGTATTTAGGTAAAGTGCACCTGGTAACAAGAATGGCATGATTTACCTATCTGCAATATTTACCATTTTCATTCCAGGGACAAAAATGATCTGGGATACATCTTATAACTGTTCACATAGTCAGTTCTATACGTACAAGTCAGTAGTGGTTCAGAGTCTTAATCCTAGGTAAATCTGCATAGGACTGCAGCCTTAAAAGTGTGTGCATGTGTGGGGGGACGACGACGATGTAGCATTACCAAGATCAAGCTGTTGTTATATTGCATGATCCTAATTAGATACAAACATTGCTATGTTATATACACCATAAATAACCAAGCATGTATCTTCATTGGATTGGTAGTGAGTAGACATTATAGGCCACATTGATAGGGGGTTTCAGAATGCAAGTTTGTTAGCCTTTGTGGGACATACTGGAGGGATGCAAAGTTCCAGGATAATCTACAATCCTGAAGCAAGTGAAGCCTTCATTGCCCCAACCAGCCAAGGCCTGGGCAAGTTGAATGTTCTCTGGCAGATATACTTACCAATGCACATTCAATTTGTGGAGGCAATTGGACCCTCAGTGTCCTATCATCCCAACATTATTTGGGAAGGAAGAACTTCCACTTTGATCTCTTGGTTTCCTTGTATACATCTTTAGAAGCGGAGATCCTGTTTAACTCTTGCTCTAAAGTTGGCATTGGAAATGATCCAATCCACCCATCTTTGGTCACTAACCAAGAGATGGTTGCCAATGGGTTGGTGTGAACTCAATATGCTTGAAGAACACAGAGTGAATGAAATGGTCTACAATCAGGACAGATGAGCCGGAAAATATAGCCCTTACAAGGTCTGCACAACTGAATTCCATTCAAAAACTAGAGTGAGAGAAGTGCATTTCTGGGATACAGGCACCACTGTTGTAGGTTGGATGAAGCCAGGGGTTACCAACATTTTTTGGTCAATAGGCACATTTGGAATTTTGAGAAACTGCCATGGGCACAAGTCATGTTGTGGGATATAACAACATAAACACAAAATGGTTGCCATGGAGCTGTGGCATAACACAAAATGATTGTCACATCTAAAAGAGCCACTACACATTAAAGGTTTGAAGAAGCTTGAGATGGCAATGCTGTCCTCATTCATAGCCCAACACCTCAATCCTATTTGCTAAGAAGTAAATCTTGAAAATAATTGACATGTATGTGGCTGAAAAATCAGGGACCAGTTGGGCCATCGGTCTAGCAATTCTGGAAAACTGTCATTACGATACATTTTTTTATTATTCTAATTTCTTTTTTTGTAATCATGTACATTTAGGGTTTTTACTGAAAAAGTGGAGATCTTCTTCTATAAAACATATCTCTGGCATTTTAATCTACTTCATTTATGAAATTGTGTTTTGTTTTGTCCTCCCCCCCATGTTGTTTATATAGGTTGGCATCCAATTTCATTGTACTTGTACAACGACAATAAAGAAATCTTATCTTATCTTATCTTATTTATACGCTGCTTAAGAACAAAACAGTCTCAAAGCATTCTGAGTATCCTTAAGGTTGTGCTGCGCTTCAGCAAGTGTAAGTGGACTGCACATATAGATTTTACAAAAGGAAAAGAAATGGGAGCTAAATGTTCTGCAACCATTTTTGAGCAGATATGTTTAACACCAATATAGTGAGTGTTATCTCATGTTAGTCTACTCAGCCAATACTCATTAAATTAATCAATTGACTTTCATGGGCCGACCAAGTGAGTTTAGCATTGGCAGTGACTAATAATGCTAAAAGAGTAGTGTCATGTTTTGCTTTAGAGAAAAGGTAAGTGGGGGGGGGGGAGATGTACAAACAGAACTATATATAGTTATTTATCTGAATCTCCATAAAGAGCGGCGTCGTTAAACTGCTGATGCCACAACAATTATGTCCAATTAGAGAATCTTACCTACTGTGGAATTTAAAAACCTCTATTACAGATGAGAAGTCATGCATTATGCATTTAAAAAGGTATCAAACACGCTGCCTTGCGTGATCAGATGAAAGGAAGGTGGCAATTAGGAGAATCAAACCTGCAATAACATTCCTTAAGAGATGCCTTTGTTGGTTTGCAACACGATGCAGGTTTCCTTGACTAACCATGGAACACCTTCAAGGAGGACCACCAAACAACTTCCTTTATTCCTAATATAGGCAAGGGATTTCTACACCGCCTTGATCTTATCAAACAGAATAACTGAGTAAATGACCAGAGCTCACATTTACAGCACACATTGCACAAGCAGATGGCACCTAAGTTGACAAGGACTGTGTGCATCAGAAGGGCTGATCAGAAGCACAAAAACGGCAAGAAGCTGCCCCAGAGGCACATCACTGTAAGGGCATGCTAATGTGAAGAGTGCAAGCAACCAGCAGCACAGCAAAGCACACCATTACAGCATTTAAACACAGGGCTTTCTTTCTTTTCAATCCACACTAAATATAATCTGTTACAACAGCTCTGCCTGAGGCACACACACACACACACACACACACACCCTTTGACTGCAAATTTGACTGCAAAGCTGAACTGATTTTTGGTTTGGTTTTTGGCATGTCTAGGACTAAAAAAACTGGGGGAAGGACTTATAGGGATGGGGAAAAATTAATTCAGTGTGCATTTATAGGCAGGGCTACATAATTCACAGCTTCTGATACAACACACCAAAACACAGCCATCTTTCAAAATTCTCTGAATTTTGCAAGGCAGTTCTTCCACCAAATAACGTGTCCTTCCTCTCTCTCTCTCTCTCTTTCTCTCTCTCCCCCCCCCACACACGTAAAAGTGTGCATATGAATACATTTATTCTGAAAACAACATATAAACATGCCATATTAGGGGAATTTGCCTTGCAAAAATGTGTATATTAGGCAAAATTCCATATAAATTAGGAGAAATTCACACAAAAAGCTGCTGAATTTTCAGGAATATATTTTTTTAATGCAAATTTATGTGGAAATGTGGAAAAAATGAGAAGCTGAACAAAACAAAAATTGACAGGTTTGCTATCGCTAGCAAAAGAGTTGAGGACCTGGCAGTCCACAACACTTTACTTATGGGCTGCATTTGTCTTGAATAGTCATATAGGGGTGACCTGAACCGAAATATTAACTGCTCACCTCAGTTTTAGAGAAAACAAATGGAATTCCTCATTTACAGATATATACATTTGGGTGAATCTATTTCTAAGGCTGCCATTACATTGTTTGGGAACTCTGACAACTACATTTTCCTGCTATAATACTGGAATACCATATAGATTCATTTTTCAAATATAACAGCTAGTGAGAAGCCGCATTACTCCACTCAGACTTTTTCCAGCATGGCAGAGACAGCGACCCATTGGGAGACAGCACAGCTTCAGAGCTAGGAAAGGGAGCTGACTTTCACTGCCACTCCAGGCAACCTGGTGGGGGCTCTACTCCTGCAGTGAACACCGCCCCCCCGGGATGCTCCAAACAGCCCTGCCCGCCCCTTCGCAAGGAAGGCGCTGGGTGAGTGGTGATGGGGCTGCAGTGATGTGGGTCTTTCCTCCTGGATGGGTTCAGAAATACTGAGCAGCTCGGAAGTTTGGCAAATCTGTACCTGCCAGATTACACCATGGCAATGCTTCTCACCTTGCCTAGATTGCCGGTGGGTGGAAAGAGTGGGAAGGACTGCAAACAATGGGAAATATTTTTCCCCCACACCAACAAAAGGAAACACAAAAGAACAGGGTGAAAAGCAAAGGGCAAAGATGCAACAATTGTGTCTGGATGCTGTAAGGGCACAGCTTATTTTCCAGAGGGGTCTGGAGCTGCAGGTTATGGTTCAGTGCAATGTCTTTTCTTCTATCCTTGAAAAGCATTCTGTGAACAAGATGGATGCATTTTAAGCCATGGAGGGCCTGCTTTCTACTTCTCTCCGTCAAATAGAGTACTGTTGTTCCGCACCACTCAAAAAGTGCCCCGGGGGTTACTAAGCAAAACTTAGCATGAAGTGCAGCAAACACACACTGTTATCATTGTGTTTGCTAAAGAATCAACAAGATGCAAACGCGAATAGATAAACAGAAAGATTGAACTTTAGAGTAGAAAGACCAGGTAAGATGTACTTTCTAGAATGCAGCTATTGATTATCACCCCTCCTGTTTCGAATAAGTATAGTGCAGACGTCAGTTCAGGGAGAGAATGCTAAAGAGTCAAGCACGGTAACGTTTAAGAATTTCACTTTAAAATTAAAGCAGCCAACCAAAGTCAGGGACACACATTCATTCATTTCCAGCCCCAGGTTTTAAAGTGCTGAGCTGCAATTGTGCCATTTGTTTTATCAACTCTTTGTAGCCGGCCGGGAATGATCATGTTCCAAGGCCATCGGATTTAAATGACATCCATGTACTGCAACAAAGAATGACCTTTTAGTAGTTGACTACTAAATCTCTTTAGTGGTCCCCAAGTGTTCAGAAATGTCCTAATTTCTATGCACCCTTCAAGCTATGCAGCATCTGCTAAGACCAGCCAGATCAAACTAGCAGTTCATATGGCTGTCTAAAATGGCAGAATTTCAGGACCTTTAAGCTAATCGAGGCAATGATTGGGAATAAGACATAAATACCATCACACCATGCCCTTAGGAAGACATGTTCCGAGGTGATGAAATTGCTAGCCAACATTTGAATCAATTTCACCTACATTGTTAACTGATGCTAGCAAATTATTTTACTGGAGATTTTTTTTTTAATAACAGTAACAACAACAACAACAACAATTCTCTAAACAAAAGAACGTGCACCTTCTTTGCTTTTAAATCAAAGGATGGCAGATGATTTCAGAGTAAATGACTGCAGCATTAAGCACACAGTGATGAAGAGCTTACAACAATGTGCAACTGTGAAGTTCTGTAGTTTGATTTTTGGTGTGATGCCAGGGATGTTACAAACTGGCCCCTATTTCCATCTGTAGTTAGAGAGCATGCTATAAGGCATGAGCATGTTCATGAGTATGCAACAGCTAGACTGGCGACTGGGAGTGGCCGCCGAGACCATATAGCACTGGTCCTGAAAGACCTACATTGGCTCCCAGTACGTTTCCGAGCACAATTCAAAGTGTTGGTGCTGACCTTTAAAGCCCCAAACGGCCTCGGTCCACTATACCTGAAGGAGCATCTCCACCCCCATCGTTCAACCCGGACACTGAGGTCCAGCTCCAAGGGCCTTCTGGCGGTTCCCTCACTTCAAGAAGTGATGTTACAGGGAACCAGGCAGAGGGCCTTCTCGGTAGTGGCACCTGCCCAGTGGAACGCCCTCCCATCAGATGTCAAGGAATAAACACCTATCTGACTTTTAGAAGACATCTGAAGGCAGCCCTGCTTAGGGAAGTTTTTAATGTTTGATTCTATTTTTAATATTCTGTTGGGAGGCGCCCAGAGTGGTAGAAACCCAGCCAGATGGGTGGGGTATAAATGATGATGATGATGCAACATAGCTGTCAACCCTCCCATTTTTGGCGGGAAACTCCCTTATTCCAATGCCATTTCCCACTGCTATCCCGGATTGTTGATATTCCTTAAATTTCCCGGATTTCAAAGGAAGCAGCTCCTCCCCCTCCCTGCCGGCCAGGGAGGCTCCTCAGCAGCTTTGCTCGGCTGCCAATAAGGAGTCTGAGACCGACTGGGGGCGGAGCTTGCATGCCTTGTGCATCCAGACCCTCATGCCCAACCAGACAGACAGCCTGCCTGCCATCTACGCACTTGCTCTTTCGCTCACCCGTTCGCGCGCAGCCTCTGGAGCGCAGGGTGGCAAGGCTACTTGGTGCCATTGCACCGCCCTCGTGGCATCCCTTATTTTCAAATCCAAAAGTTTGAAAAAATCCCTTATTTTCAAATCCGAAAGTTGACAGCTATGTGATGCACATGTATGGACTCTGAAGAGATCATGCTAATTACTTAGGCATAGCAATTAATAATTAGTGCCTATCATTTTCTACTTTTAGATAACGAGTTGTATCAGACTCAGAGTGGACTCACTGAAGTTAATGAACCTCAATTCGTCAAGTCCTTTTTTTTCAATTAGTCAAGGGTTAGACAAATTCATTGAGAATATGGCTATTGATGCTTACTAAACACAATGGCTATGGTCTGCCTTCACTGTTGGAAGCATTATGTCTCTGAAAGCTGGGAATCACCAGTGGGGAGAGGGATGTTGTCCTTGAGTCCTGCTTTCTGGCTTCCAATAGGCATCTGGTTGGCCAATGTGAGATGCTGAGCTAGATGGGTCATTGGGCCAATCCAACAGCGCTCTTGCATTTACTCTGCATAGGAAAAACATTGGATACATCCCAACAAATCTCCTGGCATGGATATTCTAATTTATTGTGGCACTGGAAGTGTAAAAAAAAAATCCAAACAGCCTCCCTCCTATGCAGGCAATAGTGGAGGCTGTGGCATCTTTGTGATATATTGTTTATTTGCACATATATAAAGCCCAAGCCTGGGACGGAGGGGTTCACAGCTTCTTCCACAGCAGCATCCTTGGATTCATCTTAACACTTGAATACTCTTCTTTGGGAATGGAATTCAAATGTGAATTTGCTGTCCAGTTCTGCCCATCAGAGCAAAATTCAGAGTTGATAACGTTTACCCTGACAAGTGATTTCTGCCCAACAAACCAAACAATGAAAAAAATGCCTAGGCAGACAGAGAGGGAGGCAATTAAGTCCCAAGCCAGATGTTTACCAGAATTCAATTAATTACACACTTTTAAAGGCATGTTCAGTTGCTGGGATGGTGTTGTAAATGTGTCTTAAACTAATTCTGTTTCTCTTTTATATAAAGACCTCCTATGAGGATAGTTTGAGGAGTTATTCCTTAAGAGGGGGGTTATAACTGAACTACTCTCATAAGTTTTTTTCTGCACAATTAACCCAGCCTAGCCTCTAATACATATCCCACCACCACTTGGCAGATGAAATTGGGATATGCTTGTGTACTTTTAATACCACTATTTTCACATCAAAGACCACCAACTTAGGCTGCATTCACACAACAAGTTCATTTTCTCTGTGTATCCTTAACTGTCCATTTGTTCATTATCTGTCAACTTTCACACTATGCAAAAGCTGCTTCTGGAAATCAAGCAAAATATTGTGGTAGTTTAGTACAGTCGTACCCTGTGATATGAATGCTGGGTGTTGCGTTCGTCACCGGTTACGAACGCGCCGAACCTATAAGTACCAGAACGGGTTACTTCCGGGTTCGGTGGTTCGCACATGAGCAGACGCGCAAAATGACATCAAGTGCATGTGCAGAAGCGTCAAATCACGTTGCGCACATGCGCAGAAGCAACGCTTCATAATACGAGTGCTCACGATGCGAACGGGGCTCCGGAACGGATCCTGTTCACATCCAGAGGAACCGCTGTAGTCATTTCTGTGTTAACTGCTTCCAGAAAAAAAATCAGTTTGCAATTCCTTTAGCCCAGAAAATCACAGGAGTAAAGATGCAAAATCTGGGGTGGTATTATTGTTATTGTTATAATTATTATTTATTAAATTTGCATAGTGCCCTATACCCACAGGTCTCAGTGAGGTTCACAGGATAAAACCACAACATAAAAACATGAAATACATGATCAAATAAATAAATAAAATGAAACCCAACCCAATAACCACCACCCAAACACATTAATCAGCCAAAGGCCTGGCACCTAAAGGTATATAATGAAGGCGCAAGGCGAGCCTCCTTGGGGAGAGCATTCCACAAACAGGGAGCCACTGCAGAAAAGCCCTGTTCTTGTGTTGCCACCCTCAGGACCTCTCATGGAGAAGAAAAACCTCAGAAGATGATCTCAGGGTCTGGGTGGGTTTATATGGAAAGAGAATGTCCTTGAGGTATTGCGGTCATGAGCCATTTAAGTCCTGTGGTATCTTGTCAAAGAACCACAGTTCAATAGTGCAACAGGTACTGCAGTGTGAAAGGAACACTTGTGAATGCACCCTCTAGTCTCTTCTGTTACGCCTTCTGTATGCTGTGCTAACTTACTCTATGATACCCTATCCTACCTAGGGACGCGGGTGATGCTGTGGGTTAAACCACAGAGCCTAGGGCTTGCCGATCAGAAGGTCGGCGGTTCAAATCCCCGTGACGGGGTGAGCTCCCGTTGCTTGGTCCCTGCTCCTGCCAACCTAGCAGTTCGAAAGCATGTCAAAGTGCAAGTAGATAAATAGGAACCACTGCAGAGGGAAGGTAAACGGCGTTTCCATGTGCTGTTCTGGTTCGCCAGAAGCGGCTTAGTCATGCTGGCCACATGACCCGGAAGCTGTACGCCGGGTCCCTCGGCCAATAATGCGAGATGAGCGCCGCAACCCCAGAGTCGGTCACGACTGGACCTAATGGTCAGGGGTCCCTTTACCTTTACCTTTTACCCTATCCTACACTGCAAGTCTCTTAACCAGTTAAAGCTAGTCATAATGAGGCTGAAATCGTATCGACACTTCATCGCCTACATGACCCTTAAAATAGTCATATATCAATCATGAATACATAGCAATTCCCATTCCTATGTACCAGGTCCACAGTAAGTTCGCTAAATATGTGTTGTGTTCCATTTTAGAAAAGGCTTTCCTTTTATAATCAACCCTTTACTTATTTCCTGGGCATGACATGACTGAAACTGAATCTCAACAAGTCATTTTCTGTTCCCTGTCAGCTACCATCACTTTGCAGCCAGACCAATCTGCTCCACTTTTGCACTTTGCAGTCAGATCAGTCCCAATATTTGCTCATTCGGCTAATTAAATGAATGCAGATGTACTTAAAAACCAAACTTTAATAGTTTATGCTGTTATGCATTATTGTGCAAACAAACTGAGATTTTAATAAAAGGAAAAGGTAAAATTCCAGCCACAATTGAGCCCAAGACATGGCAAAGGTTACCACCAAACCTGGATTTTTAATTTTTTTTTTAAAGGCAATATGATCTAGAGTATACAGAATATTTGGTAGATTCAGGTTGTGTGCTTGAAACTGGGGCAATTGGAGCCATTCCAGTTCCAAAAGGATGGATTCCAAAAACAGCATGTCATCTCAAAAGAGAAACAGAATTTGGACAACCCTTTTTGAATTTAACAAAATCAATTATATCAGCAGAGATTCCTAAAAAGGACCATCTGGCGTTGCATCTTGACACTGCCAGACAGCAACAAAAGGAGGGAAGGGGAAAATCAGAAGCTCTGTATATCTTGCTATCTCCCAAGTGGATCCGTTTTGTGGGAGGAACCCTGTATAGTCCAACAATTAACAAGAAAGCTTCTTCTTCTTCTTCTTTGGATTGGTGACATTTAGGCTGAGTTGAATATTCAAAAAGTACAAAAAAGTTTGCAGCCTTAATGAGCAGTACTTCATGAGCAGGATAGCACATACTGTCCAGTGAATAAATTAAGAAAACAAATGGGGAAATAATATATTTCTGGCGGTTCCCTCATTGCGAGAAGCGAGGTTACAGGGAACCAGGCAGAGGGCCTTCTTGGTAGTGGCGCCTGCCCTGTGGAACGCCCTTCCAGCAGATGTCAAGGAAATAAGCAGCTATCCTATTTTTAAAAGACATCTGAAGGCAGCCCTGTTTAGGGAAGTTTTTAATATTTAATGCTGTATTGTTTTAATATTTGATTGGAAGCCGCCCAGAGTGGCTGGGGAAACTCGGCCAGATGGGCGGGGTACAAATAATAAATTATTATTATTATTATTATTATTATTATTATTATTATTATTTCTGTTTTTAAGAAAGGTGTCATTGACCAATTTTCTAAGCTCCATTTTATTAACTAGTTGAGGCTAACAACCCCCCTCTGCCCCCCAATGAAAGGAAGTTCAGATCACTTATCCTGAGTAATACTGGAATGGCTACCTGAAGTCTGTAGATTAACTCATCAACAAAAGGCATGTCGGACCAGGAACCATAGCCACAGCGGAATACGAATGCATCTCTAACAGAGGAAAGGTCAACAGCAAAATCATTCTCAAACACAATAGTATTCTATCTTTTCGACCAAACAACCCTTGTTTAGCCCACCTAGAGGCCCCCTTAATTTTTTACCACATATATGGATTGTGATTCTGCTGCTGCTGTGATGCTCCTTTAGGGCAGAGTGTGACTGAGACCCTAACCCACCAGCCGAAAACCAATTCTGCAACCATCAGCACATAAAGAGCACATAAAATTATGGATAATACAAAACTACCTTAGCTTTTTTTTTTTTTTTTTTTTTTTACCAAAGAGGCAGCATGTCGGTGGAGATGGAATAAGGATAATGCTTCTTTGAAACATTTGCTTATGCAATGTCCTATGCCTATGAAGATTTGGGAGAAAGCATTAGTTTGCATAAATATTATATGGGGGAGGAAACTAATATTGTCAGAGGATAATTTTATTTTGAATTGCATACCTACTATATAGAAATTGGCAACTGCCCAATGTAAATTGATTCTTTGTGGCCTCACCATAGCTAAAAGGCTGATATTGAGCCACTGGAAATATAAATCTATGCTCCCCCCTTTAATCAATGGATAGAAGATGTGACAACATATGAATGGATAGCTTATGGCAAAGGTTTTCAACCTTTTTGATTCCACGGCTCCCCTGACAAATTATATTCTTTCTGCGGCACCCCTGTGAGGCTCAGGAGCCCAGTTATGCCACCCTCTGCCTGCAGAGCTGGCAGCCTCTCACCGTTGTGGAGTGTTCCCTCAGCCTTCTTTCCTCTCCTCTCTCCGCTGCTGCCGCCCCTGGTCTCTGAGCTGCCCCCTCTGCCCCAAAGAGAGGTGCCTCCTCACACTGCCCCACAGGGGCCTGGGACTTGTCTGTCCATTCCCAACAGCAAGGGCTGGCGGACTGGCTGGCTGGGCTCCCTCATCTGCTTGCTTGCTTACGCCACGGCTGCCTCAGCTCCTGGGAACCAGCACCCCCTGGCCAGCCCCAGAGGCACCATTTGCCTGCAGAACTTGTAGTCTGGGCTGCTGCAACAAACAGCTGTGCAAGCCTTTAGGAGGCAGAGACGCGAGAGGGCATCAGAGGGCGGGAGTGAAGGAAAGAGGGACAGTGTTGCCCACGGCACACAGGTTGAAAACCACTGGCTTATGGATACAGATTGTGTATGGACACATCTCATGACATTTGGAATGCATTTATATATAAAAAAATAGTAGGCTATAAATAAATGTATATTTATTACAATTCACTTATATGCCTTTGGATTAGACAGGGATGTACAGAATTATAGTATTATTTTTCTTCTCTTCTTTTTTGTATTTTTATGCACTTTTTGTTCCCTTTTTATTTTTCCCGTGTTTGTTTAATTGAAATATCTTCAATAAAATATAAATATTAAAAACAAGACAAAATATAAATATTAAAAGCAAAACCAAAAAAAGAGAGGAAACCTAAGACCTTGGAAAAGAGATGGACTGTAGGGTGTTTAGTACTCCCCTTATCTTGTTGTTGTTCTTGTTGCTAATTTTCAGAAGAAATTTATCCAGTGTTCTAGACCAAAAACAGAATTAAGATTATTGGTCTTCACAGTTTAGGGATTCTAAAACCTAAGAAAAAGCTGCAGCGATATGCAGCTGTTCTCTTAGTAGAACAGCAATCAAGATAGCCAGAGCATGAGGACCACTTATGAGGTTCAAATATTTTTCTCTCTAGCAGTTACAGCATTTGCCATCCTATTAGCATCACCCCGAGAAGAATAGCATTTATCATGGACCTTCTAATATTGCATGTTGATGAGAATGCATCAGAGGCACAGGTGAATTTGTACACTTTATGTCACTTCTGCTTCAGACCGACTATAAATGAAGACATGGCATATACCCCAACTCCCATCTTCCATTCCCCCAGGCCTTTGATTTTTGCAACAACATTGCTGCATTAATTTCAAAGCATCTTTTTGATTATAGCAGTTTGAGACATAGATGCAAGAGCCTGCTTCTCATATAATTAGGAACCCATTTCCTGTGGTGGTGGTTTCTTTCTTTCAAGCCATTTGTAGTTCCCTTTCTTCCTCTGACCTCAATAAGAGGCCATTTAAACAACTTTGTTGAACAACGGGGTGATGCTCCTGAGAAGCTGCTTTTCAAATTGTTGACTTTAATCAGGTCCAATTTTTTCAAGTTCATCATTTTCCACAGCTAATTGCCTTACATAAGTTTGCCTTCCAAATAAGACTCTGTGGTAACTGCTTTTAGGTTATGTAACGTACAGCGGGGGCAAGTACTCTTAATGGCTTTTTTATGTAGCCGCTGCTGTGAAATCTGTATTTTTCCCTTCCTGTGTTTTAATGTACAGGACCTGTAAGCTTTGTGAGACTTCTCTTCAAGTAAAGGATCAGCCTAAAAAACCCCTATACTAATATGCATTTGGTTTAAAGTGAAAGACATCTACGCACACACACACACACACACACACACACACACACACACACACACACAGTACCTCACTTATGGTCACATGAACTTCATCTTGGGATAAGAGAACTGAAAATAATTATAATATATTCCACACCTGGCAACCAATGAGCCCCTTTGGTTTCAGATTGTACATGAATAGACGAGTCTATAAAGTCCAGGTCACTAATTCTCTCTAGCAGCTATGGTGGCTCACTTACCAGAAGGAATGTATTTAGCATTAACTCTAGGAGTGTATACTCAATTCTGAGGATACGAAGTCTCCTAGGAGGCTTTTGTACCACCCTCAGCCACCTCACAACACTAAAAGGTAAAAAAAGGTAAAGGACCCCTGGACAGTTAAGTCCAGTCAAAGGTGACTATGGGGCTGTGGCGCTCATCTCGCTTTCAGGCCAAGGGAGCCGGCGTTTGTCCACAGACAGCTTTCCGGGCCATGTGGACAGCAGGACTAAACCACTTCTGGTGCAATAGGACACCGTGACAGAAGCCAGAGCGCACGGAAACGCCGTTTACCTTCCTGCCACAGCAGTACCTATTTATCTACTTGCACTGGTGTGCTTTCGAACTGCAGGTTGGCAGGAGTTGGGACAGAGCAATGGGAGCTCACTCCATCGCAGGGATTCAAACCGCCGACCTTCCGATCGGCAAGCCCAAGAGGCTTGGTGGTTTAGACCATAGGTAAGCTCAACCCCACACCCATGAGAAGTCTAAAGTGCCCTGCAAAGGAGGAAGAAAAATGGAAGTGTATTTTTGTAGGGGGGGGGGCGGAAGCTGTCAGGAAACTGAAGGACTGGTATTTAGATGAATTTTAAGGGTCAGCTAATGAATATGTCATCTGTTTTGCCAAAATAGCAAGTTACACAAGCATTGGTTTTGCAAACCACTAGCAAGTGATCACTGGATAATCATTTGGACATCTCTGAGACACTAAAAAATAATTTATAGCTAGATGACTATCCATATATTATTATTATTATTATTATTATTATTATTATTATTATTAACAAATCTTATCTCCCCACCAGTGCCCCAGTGATGGAAGAAATATCAGTTTTTCAGAGTAGTGCAGAAAACTACTGACATCTTCCTGCCTCAGTAAGTTATCTCATTAAAAATCATTCATTGATTTCCGAGTGGTGGAAATCATTTAGTATCTCCGTGAGCTCCTTTTCTCCTATAAAAACAGAAATGCCTCCTTTCTTTTGAAAGAAAGAAAGAAATGAAACTAGTACAGTATTCATCTGTTCACTCAAAACAGAGCTGTTTTAGGCACTAATATAATAAATGATATCTTTATTATCTGTTGAATGAACATGATTCATCCACCTGTCAAAACTTATAAGAATAGGTAATGCAAGGAAATTAAAGTAGTTCTTTTCAGCGAATAGGGATGTACTTTAGACAGTCATCTATCCTCAGCCAATTCTGGTGCAGCCTGCCATTGTAACTTAATTTTACTCAGAGGTTCATAAAACATCTGTTTTAATCATGCGGCCAATTTCATTCTTTACGCTACAGAACGGCAACCATCATGACATTAAGGAAAACTCTGTTTCCAGAAGCTCCGAAGTTTTAATGCCTTGCTGTAGAAGTGCGGAGCCAAAGGTTATATATTGGACAGTCTGTTTTCTTATAGCAATGTTCCATTTCTAATTTCAGCAGCCTTCGTGACATTTGCCTATATGCTGGGGATATGCTGTTTGATGGCTTGGGGGCTTGACCTCCTTCCCTCTATAACCAGATGATTGCAAAGTTCTGCACTGCTTGAATTGGGTTCCTTTTCTTGTTGCTAGAGTTGTAGTGAAAGACAGATAGCCATGACGTGACAAAAATAGGAAATGGAAAAAGTAGGTGAACAATCCTCTGCAGCAGGTGTCGGCAAGGTTATCCAGCCATGGGCTGGATCAAGCCCACGGAGAGTGTCCGTGGGCCGGACATGCACAGCGCGATGCCGGAAATTGATTCTGCTCATGCCCAGACGCCGGAAATCACGCCTGCGCAGACGCGATTTTTGGCGTCTGGACATGCGTGGGCGCGATTTTCGGCATCTGGACATGCGCAGACGCGATTTCCAGTATCTGCGCATGCGCATGCGCATGCACGATTTCCAGCGCCACTCAGCAAGTCCCCGTGCCGCGCCGTGCTAATTTAGCGCGGCACGCGGGGGGATTGCCGAGCGGGCGGCTCGGTTGGCGGGCGGCTCATGGGCCAGTAAAACATCCTTCGTGGGCCGCATCCGGCCCATGGGCCGGAGGTTGCCTACCTCTGCTCTGCAGGATTGTTTACTGATGTTTACTGATGATGATTTAGATGGCTCGTGAAACAAACTCACATATATTTCATTTATGAACACTCAATGAGCTCCACTGCCAGAAATTACCATAATAAAGATGGTGCAGAAAGAGAAACAGAAAGAATTCACTACTGGGTTCCTCAGCTTTTAATCTTATCCCCCATGCTGTTTAACATCTACATGAAACTGCTGAGTGGGGTTGCCCGGAGTTTTGGAGTATGTTGTCAGCAATATTTTTATGACACACATTTCTACTTCTCCTTTAGACCTGCAGGTGTGGCAGAGGATGTGCTAGACCAGGCATGGCCAAACTTGGCCCTCCAGATGTTTTGGGACTACAACTTCCATCATCCCTAGCTAACAGGACCAGTGGTCAGGGATTATGGGAATTGTAGTCCCAAAACATCTGGAGGGCCAGGTTTGGCCATGCCTGCGCTAGACCAATGTCTTGTAGTGATTTTGTATAGGCAACTAGATGGGTTTTAACTCTAGAGTCAACTTGCAACTTTTACAGGGGTTGCATTCCAGGGTTTGCATGTAAAGCTGAAATTATGTATAGTCAGAACAACGTTGAAACCACACCCCTACCTTTCAGAACTGGGCACACCATGTAGGTCTTGCCCTCCATACAAAGGAAGAGAGCTTTTAGGCTCCCTACCTTGCTTTCAAGGGACACGGGTGGCGCTGTGGTCTAAACCACTGAGCCTTGGGCTTGCCGATCAAAAGGTCAGCGGTTCAAATCCCTGCGACGGGGTGAGCTCCCATTGTTCGGTCCCAGCTCCTGCTAACCTAGCAGTTCGAAAGCATGCCAAAAAGTGCAACTAGATTAATAGGTACCGCTCCGGCGGTGTTTCCGTGCACTGCTCTGGTGTCGGTGTTCCATTGTGCCAGAAGTGGCTTAGTCATGCTGGCCATATGACCCGGAAAAACTGTCTGTAGAGTGGACAAACACCAGCTCCCTCGGCCTGTAAAGCGAGATGAGTGCCATAACCCCAGAGTCATTCGTGACTGGACTTAACTTTCAGGGGTCCCTTTTCCTTTACCTTTACCTTGATTTCAGAGTTCTGGAGGTTCTCGTGAGATTTTGGGTGGCCCCATGAGACCTTTCAATAGTCTCCCCAGAGCCTGGAAAGCAAGTCAGAGCTTACAAGTTCTTTCCATGAAGGAAAAACCTGGCACAGAAATAACTTTTAAGCTCTCCACCTTACGTGCATCTAAGTTGTGTGGCTGCATCTGGCCAGCCCCCAATCACATAAATCTGTGATCATGCAAGTTAAATGCACACAAGTTACAAGTCAACTGTATTATATTGGTCTAGTCTATTTTACAATGTATTTTATCCTGCCCTGAGATGACTTGTGAGGAAGGGTGGGGTAAAAATCATACCCATAAAGAAGTAAAACATCTTTATTTTATCTGTATCATTTGGGGATAGAGAGATTTTTTCTTGCAGAAGACTGCTAATTAGTATCCTATAGAACAGTGATGGCGAACCTATGACACGCGTGTCAGCAGTGACACGCATAACCATTTTCGATGACACGCGGCCGCATGCAGCCGCATACAGAGAAGTATGGGGCTGCATGCCGAGAAGGACGTTTCATCCTCGGCTACTGCACGGCCAGGTGCAGTAGCCGAGGATGAAACTTTTGCTGTAGTGTAGACACTCTGTGCCAGAGGTCTGTAGGCCAAAACAACAGAGCTCCGGCACAGAGTGTCTAGTTCTGGGACTTCCGGTTAGGCCATTAGGGGATCTTTGACCTCACTTCTGGCCGGCGGAGCAGGGAGCAGCGGAATGCCGCAGGGGACGCATCTCTGGGGGCCTTGTGATCGCCATTACCAGCAACCACATAACCACAGCAACCATCATCCAATCTACTGTTCTGGGGTGTCGTTGATTTCTAATTGACCATCATTACTGAGATAAGTGAGGGGGAGGCTGGGAGAGGTGAGGGCCTGTGCTATAAATGCCGTTTCCCGCCATTAGAAATAGCGGCAGCCATCTTAATTTACATAAGGAACGCCATCCTGCACCATAGTGTAGACTCCATTTCACCACTATTACTGTTGTGCATGCTTGTTAATACAGTTATAAATTACAATTATACATTTTTTTTATTTAAACTATAAATTATGGTTTTTTTCTCGAAGTGACACACCACCCGAGTTATGCTCAGTTTTTTGGCGAATTTTGACACACCAAGCTCAAAAGGTTGCCCATCACTGCTATAGAATGATGGTGATGAGTAATAGCTACTGCAGTGATAGAGAAGAATAGGGTGCATATTTGCATTATATTCTCCCCAGTTTACTAATTTTTCCATGAGCTTCCTCTTTATTTATTGCAAGTTTTCTTTTGAAGAGTGTATGCAAATATTATAGCGATTATAAGATGAACTGTAAACAAGTCTTGCGGACTTGTAAGAAGTGCTTCATTTAATTTCTTTTGCCATTTCCTTATCGGGGCATAGTTAGGTGTGTAAATTCCTTTTAGCATATTTTATGGTGCGTTAACATCATATAACATTTTCCTTTAGAAGTTTTATATCAATGCAGAGAACTCAAATAGCCTTGCTAAGAAGGATCATTATAAATTATGGTATTGTCGGGTACCTTAGAAAACAAGCAACGTATATAAAACTAAATAGCATTAAATATTGGCAGTTCTGTCTCCCAAAAAGACATTTCTTTATGGGAGTGCAGATACATAATTATATTTTTGAAAGTATGTTCTTTATTAGATGAGGCAAGTAACAATTCCACTTGATTCGCTCCCTGCTCCAGCGAGACATCTAAATTACAGTGTATGTGAAGGAACAGTAACATTGTAAGAATAAATTTATATGTAAGAATGTTGTTCTGTTGTAAAAACAATGGTTTGTAACTAGCTAATTAAATGAGATGGAAAGACTTGCATGTGGAAACAAAGCCTGGAAGATACAGTGTATGGGGTTTTCTCAGTTGGCAGTCTCCCAAGAAACAGCTAGGCTGATACCGTTCACAAAGAAGTGAATGATAGCCAGCAGTAGCCTTTATATGGGTTGATAGACTTCAACAAGTCAAGCTGTGATAGATCCTTTGGTAAACGTTCTCTTTAAACCTATTGGTCCTCTGTTATGGTCCAAAGAGATGTGAAGTCTTTAAACAGAACCTTGTGATTGTTTAGAGAGTCCTGCTAAAGAGACACAATCCGAAATATTACAAGACTGTAGGAGAACGTGAGGAGATGTTGAAAAGAGATTATCATCAAGGGGCCGAGGAAGAGATTCAGAAGAGGGTAAAGGCAGGCTTGATTAGAGTCTGAAGGTGACAACAGGAACAACCAAAGGAAGCTGCCCAAAGTCTGAGTGAGACTGAGAGTTGGGAGAAACTTGAGGCAAAAGGCAGTGGTCCAAGCTGAAGAAGAAGCCAAAACACCAGAGATGAGGCTGAAGCTGAGATAGTCTGCAGGGAGAAAGAACCTTCAGCTGCAGTCCATTAAAAACAGCTTCTCCATGTGAACCAGGAAGCGACCTATCCAGACAATGGAATGGCTCTTTTTTTCTTATCTCTGCGGCTGCTATCTCCTGGGTGACACAGATGTCATTAGGCAGTGGAATGCACATGCACACTCCATCAGTTTCCCTCCCTCCGACCCAGCGGCTCCGTGCTGTCCTAGGCGTTGGCAACCCACGCTATGCCACTGGGGTAAAGTGTTGTTTTCCAGATGCTATTGAACTGCGGCTTCCATAGTCCTTGACCATTGTTCATATTGGCTAGCACTGTATGGAACTGGAGACCAACATGTGCCTTATCATATGACATAAATTCTTAAGCATACCAAATACATCTGGCTAAGAAATGGCAGACAATGTGTGGCTTATTTGGATGGGAAAGTTAGGCTTCTTTTTGGAGAAGAGATATGAATTTGAATACCTTTAATTGTGCCAGTATTACTTAAATAATGTGTCTGGTTTACTTAGTTGTATCATAACAGAATTACAGGTATGTATTGCAGTTTTAGGGTGTGGTTGTTTGTTTTATTTGTTGCCTGTATGTTTTGGTTGTTAACTAAGACGTTCCAACCTAAAAATAGCCTTGCCAGAGCATAGCCAACCAGTTGTATATACATGAGCATGACTTACTAAATTTTGCTCATTTAAAAGAACAATTAGCTGGACACATGTTTGAACTCTTGTAGTGAGAGCCACAAAGCTGTGTGCGAACAGATTTTTATTTATAGCAGACAGCTCAAAGAAAATCTGAATTGCAAAATCATTGAATTAGCATTTTGATTTAGGGGTTGTTTTCCTTCTTTTTTTATTTTAAAAAAGTGGAATTCTTAATATGCTGCAAAAAATATAACCCCTCAGATTTAATGTAAATCTACATCACTCCAGCCTGAGTTGCACAGTATCAATGTGGAAAGAATGATATAACCTGTCTTATCTCCAAAGACACTGGCTGCTTGAATTGTGAAAACTCGGAGCACTTCATCCAGAACTCTTTTTTGTCCAAAACTGATTGATCCTTATGTTGGTGACAGATAACATTTCACGAAAGATCAACCAAAAAAATCTCCAGCCAAATAAAAATGTGTGTCTATATCTTAGGCCCTTAGTGTGGTGACACCTACCCTTTAGGCTCTGGGGAGAGTATCCTCGTGAGCTGGAGGCACAGTGGGGCTTTGCTGAGGCTCATCAGGTCTCTACCCCCACTTCCAGGTTTCCAGGGCTGTGAATGCGTTGCCACATGTGAATTGAACACGCATAAATGGAGGGGGGGAGGATGCCTGTACTTATTGTGATAGACCACATAATTGAAAAAGTAGTGACTGCTTGCACATTTAAGCCAAAGTCTGAATGTTAACCCAGATAAAGCATCACACATATACATGCCCTAAACCAAAGGTAAGGAGTCTTCTGAAGACCAAGGATTGCAATCCTTTGCAGACAACCTTTTGGCATCCACATACACAAGGTGGGCAAAGCAAGAGACAAAAAATAGGAGCAATGGATGTGGCTCTTGCTTTTGTACAGGAGGGTCCATTCTTGGCATGTGTAAGTGAGACATTTATATACACACATTGTAGCCCTGTACTTGAGAAAGTCTCACAGAGTTCATAGAATTGGGGAGTTGGAAGGGACCGTTGGAAGGGATCATCTAGTCCAATCCCTTGCAATGTAGGAATATGCAGCTGTCCCATACAGGGACTGATTCTGCAACCTTGGCGTTATCACCACCACGCTCTAACCAACTGAGCTATCCAGGCTGGAGAGTGGTGTGGCCTTAGGAAGGGGTGTGTCCTTGGGAGAATCTGAAAACCAGACAGAAAGGCTTTGAAGGCCGCATTCAGTCTCCAAGATGGAAGTTACCCAGTCCTGTCCTTGAGCAATATAGGTTTGGCAATGAAAATAGTCGCTTAAAAGCAACACAAAGAGAAACTGGCCTGGCACAGCAGGATGATTTGGGGTGAGGAAGGGGGCATG
The DNA here is from genome assembly GCA_034641395.1 of Darevskia armeniaca. Lineage (NCBI taxonomy): Eukaryota > Metazoa > Chordata > Lepidosauria > Squamata > Lacertidae > Darevskia > Darevskia armeniaca. The sequence continues at coordinate 254,563 of JAWWNF010000371.1, forward strand.
GTGCTTTGAAAGTATCTGGATCCCCTTACTAGATGACATATAATCCTGTTCTTTTGTGGGTGCTGACAGAAGGCTGGATGGCAGAAAAATCTCCGGGCGCACAATAATCACAACATGTGTAAATGAAAAGGCAGCCTAGAAATGAATTGGATGTTTGTCCAATATCTTGCTTTGTCAACAATACACTTGTTTAACTCCTGTTTGCTTCCCTGGAACTTGCACAGTAGATGTTTCCATTAGATTTTAACCTCTGCTAGCAAACATTTTCCGGATCAAATGGAAACAAATGCACTCGGGGCTCCTGCTGTGAGGGAAATATATGCATGAACACATCTGCCTTGAAAGTCATCTGTGGATTTACATTCCGAATGCTCTCCTCCCTAGATCTGTCCTAATCTTAACAGCCAGGATTCCTCTGCTGTGCCTAAGATACATTAAAGATTTCCTCTGACATACTTCCCATGGACTGAGACAAACTAAACTGGGCACAGTTATTAGTCCTTATCCACATAGCTACCAGCAAAAGTCAAACACTTCTCCCATAGTTTTATGCAGTTGTGGAGATCTCATCTGTAGAATTTGGCAGGTTGCGTCAGAAGCCATGACTTGACCTCAGAAATCTGCATTTCATCGTCTGGAAAAAGCTTGCCCTTCAAAAATAACTTCATGGTTGGAAAGAGGTGGAAGTCTGATGGTGCAAGGTCGGTAGAATAAGGGGTATGAGGAAGGATTTCATAGCCACAGGGCCATGCTTCTGTCTGAGCAACATGTGAGTTGTGAACCAGGGTGTTATCCTGCATGAGGCAGACACCTTTGGTCAGCATACCACGCCTCTTGGTTTTGATGGCCTTCCACAATTTCTGCAGCAGTGAAGCATAGTATGTCCCGGTAATTGTGGTACCCATTGCCAGGAAATCCATCATCACTACTCCGCGCTGGTCCCAAAAGACCGTGAGCATGACCTTGCCCACTGATGGTTGGACATGTGCCTACTTTGGAGGTGGTGAGGCAGAGTGCTTCCATTGTTTGAACTGGGATTTAGTCTCTGGGTCATAATGATGGACCCATGTTTCGTCCTGAGTAATTAGTCTGGCGAAGAAGTCATCATGGTTTTCGTGACATATGGCCAAACGAGCCCATGAGCATGTGACTCGTTCCTGCTTCTGGAAAGGCATTAGCAGCCAGAGAACCCACCGTCTGGACACCTTTCCCATGTGCAAATGGTCATGTATGATTTTTTCTACAGAGCCCACACTGATCTTGGCAAATGGTTATGCGGAGATCCTCCAGAATGGTGGCCTCCACTTGCGGGATGGTGTCTTCATCAATGGTGGGCTGTGGTCGCCCAGGAATGGGAGCCGTTCCACTGAAGTTCGACCACACTTGAACTGATGATGCCAGTGCTTGACTAGGTCATACGATGGGGCATCATCCCCATAAGTCCCTTTCATCTCATCGAACATCTCCCGTGGTGTGTACCCTTTCAAGTACAGGAACCTGATGACTGCTCTGCATTAAACTGGTTCCATTATCAGACATTACTCCACGTTAGCACCCATAACAGAGAAACTGTTAGGAGTTCAGAGCTACAAATTACCACGTTACCTATGGAGAGATGTATAATTATACATGTGCAATTTCACCCTCCTACAATAACCAGAAGTTGGTCAGGGGAAATCTTTAATGAATGACCCTCGTACATGACTACCTTTAGGGTTGGGTTCTTTATTAAAAAAAAATAGCCTTTCGCTTCACATATAAGAACACACCATCCTCATGCAGTGGAAGGTCACATATCTTTGTTTCATGGCAAACTGGGCAAGCATGGCCCACTTAGCATCTTTTAAGTGGTACAAAGGTACAGAAGCTTTACCCATCTGCAGCAGTGAAGAAAATAATGTGCTGATGATTGCTTCTTTCCTTGGAGGGATTTATGCCAGACCAGAATTGGTGCCTGCTGTGCTCAAATCCACTGTAGGTTGGTTTATAAGAAAAGAACAAGCAAAGTGTCTTATCTACCTGCTGCATAATTTATCAGTACCAGGTTCTTTGATTCATTTTTGGATACCTATTTTTGGGGTTCTTTTCTAATAGAAAAAAAGTATGACTTGGAAGAGGGATGGCATGCAAGAGGGCGAAGTGACATGCGTCTGTGTGTAAATAGATGCAATTTGTATCTGAATGTTGCGGCAAGACTTTTCAAGAGATTCACCCTTGAAAGCCTTTTGGGCTGTTTCAGGTGGCAAAAAGTCTGGGGACAGCACGGCATTTGGGGTGCTCCATTCAGTTGTAAGGCTTTATCCCAACCCAGGGGATAATCAAGGCAGCATAATGTAGTAATTGAGAGCCAGTATGGTGTAGTGGTTAAGAGCGGTGGCCTCGTAATCTGGGGAACCGGGTTCGCGTCCCCGCTCCTCCACATGCAGCTGCTGGGTGACCATGGGCTAGTCACACTTCTTTGAAGTCTCTCAGCCCCACTCAACTCACAGAGTGTTTGTTGTGGGGGAGGAAGGGAGAGGAGAATGTTAGCTGCTTTGAGACTCCTTTGGGTAGTGATAAAGCCGGATATCAAATCCCGTGGGAGCCGGTTGAAGTTAAATCCTTCGAAGACAGAGGTCCTCTGGCTGGGCCGGGACAACATGGGGTTGGGGGGCCAACTCCCATCTATTGCGGGGGCTCAATTAGTGCCAGTGCCCTCTGTCAAGAGTTTGGGTGTAACCCTCGACGCCTCCCTTTCTATGGAGGCGCAGGTTGCAGCCACAGTAAAGGCGGCATTTTTCCATCTCCGCCGCATTAAGCAGTTGGTCCCTTACCTTTCTCGCCCTGATCTGGCCACAGTGATCCATGCGACGGTCACCTCCAGACTAGACTATTGTAACTCGCTCTACGCAGGGCTGCCCTTAAAACTGACCTTGAAACTCCAACGGGTGCAGAATACCGCGGCGAGGCTCCTTACGGGGTCTTTGCCACGGGATCATATTCATCCAGTACTTTACCAGCTTCACTGGCTCCCGGTGGAGTACAGGATCAGGTTTAAGGTGCTGGTTTTGACCTTTAAAGCCCTACGCGGCCTAGGACCCTCGTACCTACGGGACCGCCTCTCCTGGTATGCCCCATGGAGGACCTTAAGGTCCACAAATAACAACACGCTGGAGGTCCCAACCCATAAGGTGGCTAGGCTGGTCTCAACCAGGGCCAGAGCCTTTTCAGTTTTTGCCCCAATTTGGTGGAACGCAGTCTCAAGAGACCAGGGCCCTGCGGGATCTGACAGCTTTCCGCAGGGCCTGCAAGATGGAGTTGTTCCGCCTAGCTTTTTGAGTCCGATTCAGCCTGGCCCTTGTATTATAAGATTCTCCCCTATTTGTTACAAATTCATGGGCTGTTGCATTAAGGTGGTTTTTAAATCTTTTAAATCTTTAAATCTGTATAGTTAATTAATTGTTTTCTTTTATGTTTGATGTTTTATTGTGATTTTAATGGTGTGAGCCGCCCTGAGCCCGGCTTCGCCGGGGAGGGCGGGGTATAAATAAAAATTATTATTATTATTATTATTATTATTATTATTAAAAAAAAACCTCTTCTTCTTCTTCTTCTAGTAATTGACGTGCTGGACTAGGAATTGAGATCAGCGTTCAAATACCCAGTTAGTCATGAAGCCCGAAGGGTGATATTGAGCCATTCCACACACTCCCAGCCTGACCTACCCCACAAGGTTGTTCTGAGGATAAAGCAGAGAGTAGAACCCTGTATGCCACCTTGAGCTCATTGGAAGAAAAGGGGATATAAATGTAATAAAGAAAACAATAAATAATATTTGAAGTCTCATGGATTTCTATAGGAATGCTAAACTTAGCTCCTTCTCCCTGACATCAACAGTCCTTAAATAGTGCTTCACTTGGCTAGATCATGTTCACTCTTAGGGTGTAGCTTCATTTTAGGTTTATCCTTCATTGCAGCAGAACAAATGAGTGGGACTACTGTAGAAAGGTGAAGCTTATATTTACTGTTCTGTCCACTTTTTCCTTTGGTGCTGTACACAACTTTCAAGTGGCCCCTAGAAGGGAATATATCCTGTACTAGAGGGTCTAATTAAAAATAACTGGGTGCAATAAAGTGATTTTAAAAGCCTCTTTAAAGGTGGGAAAGGATGGGGTTAGATTACACACACCTCATTTTTTTCTACTTCAGACCACAACTGAAAATCCTCTCCCTTTTGTCCTCATCAGCTCCGTCTTGGGGTATGCTGAGAATGGTCCTCAGAAACCAATCAATGACCTTAAGCAGAAACATGGGAATATCAGCAGTAGATGGCATGAAAAACTGCTAGTTGGATAATCCTTTATCGATTGTCGAGTTGTATTGCTTTTGATTTAACTGACTAGACACCTTCTTCAGTATCAGATGCAGGTAGGATCCCACAGGCTATCATAATGTCTCTGTTAGCATCTAGAATGGAAGCATTCAGCATGTTGCCTATTTTACATACCTCCGTTGGATGAAAAGTAATAGAGTGAGACAATAACAGAACTCTGCTCAACCCCGCCTCTTGCGATTACATCTGTAAATGTTTGTTGTCAATTGAGCAAGACAAGAAATGGCAGTTATAGCTGGAGCCAGGCTAGAGTTGCTGTCAGATTTGATTTATTGTTGTTCTGCTCTATTGTGGACAAGTATCCTAGCTCCTCCTCATGTCAATTTACCGTATATTCCATTTAATTTCTGTCTGGTAAAGAATTAAATGTGGTTGGATGTACAGAGGAAGCTTAACTCGGAGTACTGCATGCAAAAGGTGCAACAAACAACCCCTCATCAGCTTCACATCTACAGTGATATAACTTCTCCTAGATTTGCTGCAGTTGGCAAGAGGTGAGTCACCTTGTCTATATCACTACTCTTTTTTACAGTCTTGGTAAAGGGGCAAGATTATGTGTAATTAGCAGCCAAAATGTATACACTGAATAGAACTGAACTTATAACTCCCACTTTTACATTCCCTTCCTTATGCCCGTGTGCTAATTTAGGATTATACATCATACCGATGTAGTGGGCTTTATGCCATAATAATTTGCTAAAATGAGATCCAACATAGCACAAACAGGCACCTGCTCATGCAATTGGTATTTTCCTATCTCGCCTCCCCTCTGCAGCCCAAAGATATTAAGAAAAATATAATTTTATCTACTGCAAGATGATTATCCAAATGATTCACACCTTTCGCAGGATTTTGCTCTCAGTCACAGAAGCAGCTTGCCAGGTGGGGAAGAGCTAGCACCTTGGTGGTTGGATTGCTATTGATTTCCAGGAAGGAGAGGGGAAGAGTTGAGGCGCAAAGGCACCAGCAGAATCAATCCAGCACTCCTGCCACTGTGTTTGCACTGGGCCAACCTCTCCACTTCCTCACCCACTCCTTCCAAGTAAGCAACAGCAATCTACTTGATGGTAAGCTACCACAGTGGCTCCATGCCAACTGGTCAGCTGCTTCTGTGTCTATGAAAGTTGTAGACATGGATCATTGCCACCCCTGGCCCCATGAGTCATGTGAAATGGCATTGTGATGCCCATGTGATTTTTCTGGAATATAGCCATAAGGGAGGCAGTAAAAATGCTCTCCAATAACGTGAACAAAAATTACTCAGAGTTGCACATTAATTCCCACGTGGAATCCATGTCTACTAGAGTTATGGAAGAAGTTGCATCTGCTTCTATTGAACACTGTTTGGTCCTGCCAGTTGATCAGCTGTCATTAAGAGTTTGCACTGAAACCAGAAATCTCTGCTAACACACAGTCAACAAATTCACTCCTCCAAAGTTACATCACTTTGCTTGAGCTAAATACACTCAAGCACTGGGAACCTAACCTATGAATTTGCATCAGATCACCTGCATGAGCTAAATACACTCAAGAGCTGGGAACCTAACCTACAAACTAGGCTCAACGTTCTGACATCACCATTTTTTTTCTTTGCTGGCAATGATCCTTGTCAAAATGCTTCTCATTTCATTCCCAGTATTTCCATTCCTTTTTGTGAATGGAAATTGTTTGAAACCTTTAAAGAATCACCATGAAACATTGATTCATTGTTATGATATCACACTCTTCCTGTCTCCCCCTTTCCGAGTTTGAAACACACTACCGGTATTTGAGAAAAAAATTCCTCACCATTTGAGAAACAACCAATAGTGCCCAGTGTACATTTTCAGAAGTGAAGTTTCTGTCAAGATCAACCTAAGCTGTACTATGAGACAACATTGTTGATTGCTCACTGCTAAAACTGAAAGAATCAGGAAAAGCCTAGAGCATGTTCTTGATAAACTTGCTGAACAAAAGACATGCCAATCTGAGTCAAACAGTTACAAAGAGAAATTATTCTCTCACGCACAAACTGCAGGGACTTGGGGTCATCCAGTGAAGCGGAGTGGATTTAGGTTCAGACCATAGAATAAAATATCTTCACACAATGCATAATTGAATTCATTACCATAAGAAGTAGAGGTGTCATTGATTTAGAGCTGTTTTTTGTTTTTTAAAGGGCTTGGTAATTTCATGCAGAATAGACCTATCAGTGGATTTCAGCCATCATTGCTAAATTGAGACTTCATGTTTAAAGAAGCTATGCCTCTGAGTACCATATGATGGGAGAAACATCGATGGTTGTAATTCTGATGATTTCATTTTAAAGAAATCTGCATAAGCCAAATTTAGGTGGGTCAACATAATACATACACACACTATATTTTTTATACAGTATATTTTATGCAGTATACATGAAAGTGGGTTTTTTTAGGGTATCTACATCGTAAAAAAAATTCTATTTCTACTATTGCAAGAAAGGACCGGGTTCTGAACATGCTGGGCCAAGCTCTCTCATTTCAAGAACTTCATATAAATATCCAGAATGTAGATAATTTCCAGTCTTTTTAAAACCACCTTTTAATCATCCATTTTTAAAAGTGGATTATTTAATTCTAATGAATTATTTCCCCACATTTAGAAATACCTAGGTGTTCCATCCAACAAAGTGCTTCAAAGAAGAAAGTTAATAATTTGGTGATATTAACAACACATTTTTAATAATGAAATTACACAAAGTTGCTTTTAAAGCATTTTTCTTCTCTAAAAATATACCAGTCAGAGCTTACTCTGCCGAAGTAGCTTCAATCTTCAGCACAGGACATCTATGAGTTGACATAAACGTGCAACTGAACAACAAGAAGAAGATGAATAAAGACAGGACACTGCCACTCACCTTTTCTGCTGACTGTGCAGTTCCAAAAAAGATTGGAATAAAAGCTAACCAAATGATACAGGTGGTGTACATAGTAAATCCAATTGGTTTCGCTTCATTGAAAGTCTCTGGAACGCCTCTTGTTTTGATGGCATAAACAGTGCATGTTACCATTAACAGAATACTGTATCCAAGGGAACAAATGAGAGATAGATCAGAGATGTCACATTTGAGAACCCCACGAGCATTTTCAGGATCCAGAGTCCTCTGCTCTCCATAGTCCACTATGATATGTGGAGGATCAACACCAAACCAGATGAAGACTCCGAGAAGCTGCATGGAGATGAGGCTGAAGGTGATCACCAGCTGGGAAGCCGGGCTGATGAACTTTGGAGCGGTGACCGATTTTTTCCCTTGCTCAAATATTCGATGGATTCGGTTTGTTTTGGTGAGCAAAGCTGCGTAACTGAAGCACATGCCCAGCCCAAGGAAGATCCGCCGCAAAGAGCAGATGGCAGTGTCTGGACTTGCAATCATTAAAAAAGTGATGGAGTAACAGAGGAAAATCCCAGTCAAGAGGACGTAGCTGAGTTCGCGACCCGAGGCCCGGACAATTGGCGTGTCGTTGTGGCGAACAAACGTCACGATGACAAAGGTGGTTGCGATGATCCCGAAGATTGCTATGAAGACAGGCACAACAGCCCATGGGGAATGCCATTCCAGCTTGATGATGGGGATTGGCTGGCAGTCGGTGCGGTTGGCATTTGGCCTCTTATCGAATGCGCACATTTCACAGGTGACCTCGTCCACTTGGTAATGGTAACCTTCGCAGCGCTCGCAATGCCAACAGCAAGGCACTCCCTTCACCATTTTCTTCCTTTCTCCCGGCTTGCAGGGCAAACTACAGACCGATGTGGGATGCGTTCTCTCTCTGTTATCCCACTGCATGTCTTCTACCTGTGGTTATATATATTAAAGGGGGGAAATTAATGAGCCTTTCATTTTCTCCCATTCATAATATCCTAATCCTGGTCACAGGTTTGTCATAAATCACCTTTGTGCTGACAGTACAAATGCAGTTTACCTTGATAAGAAACCCGTTTTTCTCTCATATTGACTTTATGAAACTGTTAAATGATTGTGCCCAATAAATCATTTGTGCCACGGACTTGATGAGTGCCATTAGTTTCTATTTACCTCTTTACTGCTGACCAAATTGACATTTGTAGAACGATTTATCGACTCCAGGCTAGTTTTGAAGCAAGACAGCCTATAAAAAGGAATTTATGAGCCAATCACGTGCAAATAGAGTTCTCAAACATTTAATTAGGAAATAATGGCAGGTGGGTATGGAACTAATTTTTGCATTACAGTATAAGGAGAGAGCAAAAAATCTTGGTGCACTGACCTGCAAAGAGCAAAAACTATTATGGAATTAATGGGTCTATCGTGATTTTAGAAGTAAAACCATGAAGCAAGAGAGCTTTAAAAAAGAGAGAGAAGTAGCTTGTAAAGAGTTCATCTGTTCATTTAAAAGTACCTTTACTCTGCCCTTTCACGCCAAATCCTTCCCATGCAAGCTTAACAACAAAATGTAGAATATATAGGTGCACATCTGCTTCAAGGGTAGGATAAAACGTGTTCCAGTTTGCATCAGCCCTAGCCAGAATGGTCAATGATGGCTGCTAGTGTCCAATATCCACGATATTGGGCCCTATGACTGGAGGAGAGATTCATTGGGTGGTTCTGCTGCTAGTGCTAACCTGAGACAGGGCCATCTCAGTGACAGATCCCCATTTGACAGATGCCCTCCTTTGTGAGGTGTCTCTTTCTCTCATTCTTAACCTTTTTGGTTGATTTTTAAAAACAACAACAACAACAACACATTCCTGCCTGAAAGATACAGTCTCTGGCAACCTTGAGATGAATAGCTGTGAGAGTATGTGATAGTTTTACACAGGGATGTGTGTTGGGTTAGATTTGTTTAAAAATGTTTAGAAATGTCCTTATTTTATTTTTGTTGTTGTTTTAAATATGTTGCTATTTTGCTGGCATTGTTCTGTCACTTCTCCGTTTGCCACCTGGGCCCTTTTGGGAGGAAGGGAAGCTTATAAATTTAACAGGCATTATAAATAAAACAAAACATCTGGAGGGTTGCAAGTTCCCCATCCCTGCCCTATAACCTATTCCAGAATCCTTTGTAATGGGTCATCTCAGAGAGCTAATTGCGAACAAAGGGTAGACCATTTGAAAATGGTTATTCTAAAGGGAAGTAAGAAACACTGGATCCTGGGCAATTCTGTTGTTGGGTTGAATGAGAGGGCTGTGGTATTCCTTTAATCTTCTACTAGGCAGTATTTCACAAAATTTCATCCAACTATTGTCATTGCACTTAAAGTAAAGGATGCCTCTCAGAATGTTTGCTGTTGTTAAATACACTTTGAAATGTCCCACAGGTTACAGATTCCTGGGGCAGCAGAGGCAATAAATCCCCATCTCGAGAAGGTCAGTAGTAATGATTCATATAATAGTTTTCATTCCAGTGCCTCTGACAAATAAACTATGTAACGCATAATTCATATTATGACACCCTACTGGTACAAGCGCTGGGAAACATTCTGGGTGAACAAGATTGCTTCTAATTTCTGGAAATAAAGGGTTTCAACAGCCCTAGGCTGTTATGTCACAGAAAGATTAAAGACTAAAATGTGCTGTTTTGAGCATCAAAAATGCGTGAATAAAAATAGGAGATATTTAATACCAAAGACTGTATTTGGGAAAGGCTGCGTGAACAGTAATTTTTCATGCTCACATTCAATTTGTGTGACTTTATGAAGTCAGAGGCTCATAGGACTTGCATGCTTTCTTTTGCTAACTTTCAACCAAAGCATAAAAAAGATTTTACCATTTTTTTATGTAATGGGTTTGCTTAAAAGGCTGGCTCGGGTTTTTCTTTTTACATTTGAGAACTGAGCAGATAAGGCTGAACAGTTTTTGTACACAAGTGAGGAGGAGAGGAGATAGAGGGATGCAAGGACTTGTTTTTCTGTTCCTTGTTTTTGCATTGGCCAGTGGTGTGCTGGTAAATTTTGAAGAGCAGGAGGTCCTACATACATACCACGGAGAAACAATTCATAACTTGAGGCCGAATTTATCAGCTGGCAGTCACAGAATAGTGAGCTGGCAAAAGGATGCTGTAGTGGTTTGGCATGTTGCAATTCAACCTGTTGCAACTACAATCCTATGAATAGTTACCTGGAAGTTAGCGCCATTGAACTTAATGGTGCTTACTTTCAACTGCACACAATATGCTTTAAGACAAAAAAGATCATCAGGCAATCGAAATGCAACCCTTAAATTAGAAAACCCTTGAAAAGAAGTGCTACCATTTAAGCTAGCAGGATTTCCTCCTTCTCGGACCATGCTAAACCATCATGAATAACTGCAAAACTTGGAAGCATCGATTTACAGATTTGTTCATAGGGAAAAACTACAGGTAGAAGAAGTGCCAACGAATGAAACTGCCATTAACTACGGTTGATGATGGTGAGGAGGCTACATTTTTAGCTCCAGCAAAAATAGGGAGTCTCCCACTGTGAAGAAAGGCATTCCCATCCATCTTGAACTCACATTGGCAGAAACACCAGCTTTCTTCCAAGAGCAAAAAGAAGTGTGGAGCTCCTAGATGGAAATGATAACTAACCTGGGTCCCACTGAATAAGTATTTGAGTGTAAATAACTTTGGCTGGATTGTGCCTAACCCCTCAATTTAATTTATTTCAGAACTTTATTTGGATAATCCAAGGTTTTGCACAGGCTTGCATGCAAACGAGCTCCGCACTGTTCCCTCTAAATGATGCCTTTCTCCATTTTTTTGTTATCTTTAATTATGATCGCTTCAGTGACCAAAACTGAATGATAAAGGAACACCTCTATATTTCTTTGTTTTTAGAAGTGAAATGAGGGCAAGTTTGCCGGCATGTGGTTTTCTCGCAGTTTGAAAAGGCATAACCACCATCTAAGTATTAGCTATGATTCATAATCTGCTCTAATTCATACCCCTGACAAGTCATAAGCTAAACATAAAAAACATAGGCACCGAGGCCACTTAATGAGAAGAATGAGTGGGTCAGGACAGGCCTTCTAAATTAAGTGTACCATTTGATCTTTAATGACAACACTAATCATTCATGTTGCGAAAGCTGAATTAAGATGAGGGGCATGGGCTCAGCATGTTGTGCATAGAGGTTAATAAGCACATTCACCTTCCGGGCTCCTGTACAACCATTAAATTGATTAGCAGTGTGGTTGACAACATCCAGTGCGCAAACAATAACCTTACATATAAGCTAGCCAGTTAGTTGTAAATAGATGCATTCGCCTTAAACAAAAATGGGGTAAGATTCCACTATGATGAACATCTGAAGTACCAAGGCTGTTTTCACTTCCTTTGAGTGGTTGATGAAATGGGTTACATATGTGGAAGCACCTATGTATATATGTGCTGCTCTGGTTCGCCAGAAGCGGCTTAGTCATGCTGGCCACATGACCCGGAAGCTGTACACCAGCTCTCGGCCAATAAAGCGAGATGAGCGCCGCAACCCCAGAGTCGTCCGCGACTGGACCTAATGGTCAGGGGTCCCTTTACCTTTACCTTTATCCTGTCATCCCTTCCACAGAATTCATGCAGGCAACACAGGGTTCCAGGCAGGACTGACTGGCCCAAGGCAACTTGCTACCAAAGACAAAGTACCAGATAGCAGCATTGCTCACATTTCTCATGCAGAAGCTGACCAGAATGGCATCTGGATCTTACTCTGGCACTGATAACAGGCCAGCATCCTCCATCACATAATTTGCTAGTTTGGTGGGCACACAACCCTCTGGAATCCAGCAGAGGGGAAAGGCCAGAGTGCTGCCCCACACACATGCCAGCATCTGCCAGTTGGTACAGAGCTGGTTCTGGTTTACTAGGCAGTCTGCCATTCAGACACAGATAACATGCCCTCCAACATTCCTCCAATGAAAATAAGGATGTCCTATTCCATCATCACCATAATCACCACCATCATATTTATACCCTGCCCATTCACTCTGGGAGGCTTCCAACATACAGTCATACCTCATGTTATGTTTGCTTCAGGTTGCGTTTTTTTCAGGTTGTGTCCCGCAGCGACCCGGAAGTACTGGAAAGGGTTACTTCCGGGTTTTCCCGCTCGCACATGCGCAGTAGCGTTAAATCGCGCCTATGCTAAAGCAAATGTAAGCCATTATGAATCTTAAAAAAAAAAGATAATTGGTTTCAGCTTTAACATCTCAGGCAGCCTGTAGGTGCATGCTAAAATTACAAATATTTAAAACGAACTGTAGATAGGAAACAAGTCAAGGAAACAAGTCAAGGGCAACCAATCTATCAGAATGCAAACAGACCCAGAAATAAAAGCTGTCAAGAACCTGGATTGACAGTCAGTTTCATTACTGCATTTGCCAAGGTTCCTAAGAATGGCCTCAGTCCCTCCACCTAATGTGTGCCTGCTGACTGAAAAATGGTTGTGATGTGCTGGAATTTCCAATAGTTCATCTGTCTGAATATAACACCCCATGGTATTATTTCTGGATCTACACGTGGACCAAATAACGCTCCATTGGTAAATCAAATATAAATGTAAATGATGCTGTTATCCAGAACCTTCCCACAAAAACCAACAATATTGAAAATGCATTGTCTATATTTGGAATTTGGGGAAAAGATGCTCAAGGAGTGTTCTAATGTCTCCTGGATTAGCAAAAGATGAGGTCATGTCGTAGACGATTACCAAGCTGGAGACGGAAAGTATATATCAAAGGTAAAGGGGCACCTGACCATTAGGTCCAGTCGTGTCTGACTCTGGGGTTGCGGCGCTCATCTCGCTTTACTGGCCGAGGGAGCCGGCGTACAGCTTCCAGGTCATGTGGCCAGCATGACTAAGCCGCTTCTGGCGAAGCAGAGGAGCACACGGAAACGCCGTTTACCTTCCCGCTGGAGCGGTTCCTATTTATCTACTTGCATTTTGACGTGCTTTCGAACTGCTAGGTGGGCAGGAGCTGGGACCGAGCAACGGGAGCTCACCCCGTCGCAGGGATTCGAACTGCCGACCTTCTGATCAGCAAGCTCTAGGCTCTGTGGTTTAACCCACAGCACCACCTGGGTCCCAATATATCAAACTGGGAGTCAATTATTACTACAAGAAGCTTTGATCAAGATTTCACATGAAATTGCTGTAAAGAATCATGACTAATAATTGTTCTACAATTCTCCAGTCCACTAGAAAAACATTATAAATATCTGAAACAATATGTTGTGTATCTTATTTTTTACTTTCTTCTTTTAATCTTATTTTTTGAACTTTTTTTTTTATACAAATGACAGTTCAGTTCCTTCATATTCCAAGTTGCCATTGCTAAACTCTTGGTGCATAATCCATAATCTTCCATGCTTATTTTTTCCTCTGTTTTCCCCCATTACTTTTATTTGGGGTGTAACTTTACTTGAGACTTGATATTAAGTAATATATCATCTTAAAGTATAATTAAATAAGAAATGGAAGTAGCTTTTTCCCCTCTGAAGGAAATTATATATCTGCTTCTATCGATAAATAAATTGGACATCATCATTATCTACCGGTATGTATATGAAGCAAAACTGACATAGTACCAATGATTTGCATCTAAAACGATTAAGATATAGAACTTTGTTGTAACCTTAAACAAAAAGAAGACATTCAAAAGCCAAACTTTGCAGGGGAAAAACCTTCTCAGTTATGTTTTTGTTTGTTTCTTTTTTAAGAAAAAGCAATACAGTTTGGCAATGACACTGCCGAGATTTCAGTGCAGAATGAAAATTATGTGTGGATTCACTTAGCATATCCATTCATCACCTATGCTACATGTTACCAGAGGGAATGCATAACAGAGTGTTTTGTTTTAGTTAGGTGTCTCTTGGTGAATTCATCTATTTTTCAACAGATCCATCAAGCGGAAGAGAAATATGCTCCTTTGATGCCCATGTAGAATATACTTCACCACACTAATCTGTAGCCTCTCAATTGGTTTGACATTGTGGTTGCTTGTTCGTTGTGTGTTTTGTTTTGAGTAGAGGCAAAGAGACAATACTTCAAGTGTTCTGCTTCCTGTATGGCCTTTTGATATGAGCAAAAGAAAAATTCATCATCATCATCATCATCATCACTTATTTGTATGCTACCTTTCCATAATTAAACCATGCTCAAGGCAGCATGCAAAATGAAAATGTTTACTTAATTACAAAAATATTACATGAGGAATCACAGTTGTTGGCATCCATCTGTCTTGAGATGTGCCTCCGGGGTGAAGGCAAGGTACTGTGTTAGCAGCACTGAAGTGAGCTCCCCGGAATGCAAGCTGGGGTAGTGTGCGTGTAGTTCCTGGGCTGCTCAGACAACAAGACCCCCCTCTCGGCCTCGCTGATGTGGTCCAAAGGAAAGCAGAGCAATATTTTTGGCACAAGCTTGGCTGCAGGAATTGCGTGCCAAGGCCCCCTGACCTGCGGTCCCCTAGTGGATAAATAAAACACACAAATGAAGTAGATTTTGGTTTATGGGTTCAGATAGGCCACAACTTTATTGGTTACAAATGTGAGTGGTTTGGCTTAGGCGTTGGGTGAAGTCAGACTATAGCTCAACTCCCGCCTGTCTTCTGGGAGTCCAACTAAGGGTAAACCACCAATAGGGGCCCCCTAAGACTTACATCAAATAGGGGCACCCTGAAGGATGCCCATTGGGGTCGTGACATGGCCCTAGCCCATGCCTGGGCATCAGACCAAATCCACACACCCTGGATCCTTTTAACAGGATACCCTTAATGATGGAGGGGCAGGAGGTGGCTACAACTTCCCCTCCATCCAAACAAAGGCTTACCCAATGCCTAACCTTGTGATGATTGCTATGTGGTAGGCGAAAACCAAATGGCAGAGCCAATTTGCCAAGTGGGAAAGATTCCTGCCCGGTCCCAACCATAGGGCGACTGACGATTAGTCCACAGCAAGGTTGTAATGCATCAAAACAGAAAAAGAGGGCGAGGTGGGTGGGAGATCCGGTGAAGGGTGTGAGAGGACGGCCTCCCTGCCATGCTGGAGCTTAAATTCCCTGCGGACATGCCCCTGCTGGCACTGGTTGATTGGCGAGGCCTGCCCCTTGAGTGAGGCCCTGCCCAGCACCAATGACGTGGCGAGCCAATGGCGGGGAGCGGGCCAGTCTCCAACCCTCGGTTGGGTAGCCCGTGGCCTGGATGCAGTGCCGCCCAGCAAATAAGGTAAGTGGACTTGCCAGAAGGAGGGGTACAGGGCACCATCCAATCATCTTAGGATGGTATATAAATTGAACAAATAATAATAACAATAATATTAATATTAATATTAATAATATTGCCAATGTTAGTCATACTCAAGGTAGACCCATTAACATTAATGGACATGACTACTTACTAGTTAGTTACATAAATTTAGCGGGGTCTACTGAGCAGTTGGATTCAGCCCTTAAAATATGTGCACATTAGATTATAGCAGTATTTTATTTATTCCCATGCATTTATATCTCAACCTTTCTTCAACATGTGGCATTCAGCAGGTTGGGATGCTTCAGGAATTTGATCTTTGAGAATCCTTACATGAAACGACTTTATCTGCAACTCTTTGAATTAAGCTGTCAAGTGGATTTCACACTTCTTTGAATGTTGCAACACAGTTATTGGCAGTTTCAAATGTATGCATATAGTCATTTAAATGTGTGTTTTGAAATCAAGTACAAATTCAAATATTTTGGAAGGGTGTTTTTTTTTTTTTTTTTTTTTTTTGTTTAAATTGCAGATGAATACCAGAAACGAAATGGAATTAAGAGCAAAAACAAAGAGAAGTGGAACACACCAGACACAGATGGATTTTCCAGTTCCCTATAAAGGGTGTTCAGGTGGTTTCCCTGCTAAGCACTAAACACCAGATACAAACATGCTTCAATTTAGCCTGGTTGCCCTGGTATTATATGAAGCTAATTCTGATGTTTCAAAATACTTGCCAATGACAACTGCAAAAATATTAAGCCCTCGCTCTCTTATGAGTCTTTTGGGGGAAACGTTCCAAATTAATACATGCCTGTGCTTTTTGCACCCCATGTGAAGCATGCACATTTTGTATTTGGGAGGTAAATGCACACTGGTGAGATTCTGTCTTGCCAGCACTGATTAAAAACATCCTTATCCTCTCCACTTCCTTAGACTCTAGGACCGGCTGTCTCTGGGATTAAGTAAAGCTTTACTGTTTATCTTGTGCACACAATAAGAAAGGGGTTTGATCTAGGGCAACAGTTGGAGATAACAGCAAGCGCAGAACGGAAGGAGAAATTGAGAAGTAGAGCCAGAGATAAATAAATATGTGGTTGCAAAGCTTTTTGCCCCCAAAACAGCAGCAGTGCGCAGGACTGTGATCCAGAGCTATGCTATTAAACTGTAGCTGAGAACTGCGAGGGATGAATTTGGAAGAGGGAGCACATCAGGCTACTGAACCATAATCTACACCAGCTGCCTATTAGCTTTCAGGTAGAGATTAAGTGCTTGGGTTTTGCATGGCACCTAGGAATTAATTTCCATTTGGCTCAATTAATTGCTTAGCAGTTGTACATTTTAATTGCCACTAATGCACTTAGAGTCCAGGCTGGGCGCATTCTTTTAAATGAAAAGAAATAAACAAACATTCTTTTTTTAAAAAACAAAACAAAACACTACATTACCCTGCATTACCCTTTTCTATTTGTTTTCTTCATGGCATGTTGTTTTTCTAATCAGAATCCTTCTCGGGGGACTTCAACAGAGGTTCCAGAGACCTCAATTTTCACCTGCCCAGTGTGATGAAAACACACCAGCAGATTAAAAGGAGGGGTTCTTCATCCTCATAGATTTGGAGAGACAGGGGAAATGGCTTTCTCTAAACACTCAAAATTGGAGATGGACTATTTAGGGAGCCAGAGTATGCCTTCTGGCCAGTCTAAATATGTGCACTCTAGCTTCCCACCCTATGGCATGCTTAGACTTTCCAAAGCGATTCTTGAGGCCCATTTCCCACAGGGAAAGAAAATAATGCACCAATGGAATCAAAATATCAGTCAGAAGAATGAGACAGATGGATCACTCAGTAAATCAATGTAATGAGTACAGGAGAAGAAGCCAACCAGAACTGCGGCAAGCCAAAAAGTTTTCTAATTTATTTACAGATGAATGTGTCTTTAAAAAATAATAATCGGTATTTCCTCTATTTCTCTGATGTTCGTGTCAGGATTCTGAGATAGAGAACTGATGTTTCGCTCTCCAGACTTGGACTGTTGGGGGTAGGGGTGGCACCAAAAGGGCACCATCTCTTTTGTGGGAGCAGCTTTGGGGGGAGGGGAGGACAAGGACCAACTCCATGACATCATCTTCTCTGGGGATGGCCTTACCCCAATTGTTTAAAATGTTTTAAATTGATATTTAGCTTGTGTGTTTTTTAATTTGAGTTTTTTTGTTCCTTTTAATTGAGGGAGATATGATTGTGTGAAAAGAGCTGAGGTTTGGGCCATGGAAAGCTATAGTATGGGTGTGTGTGGATAAGGCAGATCTGGTAAGAGGTATATGGCACAGGCAGTTAGTGGCTGTGCCACGTGCCAGCCTTCTCTCCCACCTATGGAATTGTGGTGGTCCTATCAGCCAGCCCTCAGGTCTGTGGCCGCCGCTGTTGAATGCCATGATTGTGGATGAGGAGGCCGATCTGGTCTATATTACTTGATACCTGGGTGGGTGAGAAATGGGGAGTTGGTCTCATCCACCTGTGCCCATCTGTGTACTCAAAAGGATCAGGGATAGGGAATTGCTGTAGCCTATAAAGAGTCCATCTCTCTCTCCAAGCTCTGTGTTCAGTTGAGTGGGGGTTCCTGGTACTGGGTAATTGGGACAGATGAGGTATTATGTTAGCTTACTGGCCACCTCGTTGCCCAACAGTCTGCCTGCCTGAGCTGACTGGTTTTGAAGGCAATGTTGAGGATTCCCAGACTGCTGGTGTTGGAAGACATTAAGATCCACGCAGAAGGTAGCTCAGGACTTCATGGCTGCCATGATGACCATGGGGCTGTCCTCTTCCCAACACATGTGACAGGTCACACTCGGGACCTTGTTTTCTTAGGCAGGAACAGGGTGATCTGAAAGTAGGGGGTATTGACACCAGTCCCTTGTCGTGGTCAGATCACTTCATGTTGAGAGGTAGACTCTCAGGAGTCTTCAGTGTGGTGGCTGTTCTCTGCAGGAACATATTGTCAGGAGTGGGGTGAATACACCACACTACAACATTTATCTGCAGGTCACACCTCTCTCTATTTTCTATCATCTAGAGCAAGAATGACCATCTTCCAAAGCCTGGAAGTGTATTTGCTGCTCAATTTAATCCCTGCCTCCCATCATAGGTGGTCAAGCTCTAAGGCTGAGTGGCATCATTTAAAGACAAAGATTCAATGTTATGGTGCACAGGAGACTGGGTGTTGCACATAATACCCCAATCTAGACTCTATTTCTCTGCCTCAGTTCAATTGTAAAATGAGCATTGGGTGGCCTCTCTCTAGTGTGTGGATCGATGAAATAAGGCAATCAGGTTGGGGTTATAAATAGAATGGGATAAACTTATCATCCAGCAAGGAGACTAATGCTTACAGGATGAGCCCTGCCATGCAGTTGGGTGAAGCAGCCTCCTTCAGGGGGCACCATGAGGTGTAGGACAGAGGAAGGCAGGAGATGGTGCCTGAATGGTACAACTAGACTTTGAAAAGCCTATGTTGGAATCTAGCTAAATGTCCCTAGCTTGTTCTGGATATTGGACTGAATCATGTCTATGAGGTCAGGAAGCAGCACCAGGAAAAATATAATGGCTGGATCACTGAACATGACATATGAGAAGACAAATTCTAATTAATTGACATGATAATAAAAACAGGTAAAAAACAACCACCATCCAAAACATTGTGACGAGTGATACAAAGCAAAACAGGAAGACATAGAAGGGTTATAATTTGAAAATGCAAATCTTATTCAGGTCCGATTTTCTTTTTTCCCGAGTGCCACTGTAAGTTAGAAACATTTCAGAATACCAGCCCATGAATCATAAACTGGTATTATGTCTGAGTTTATCAGTTGTCACTGTAATAAAAGTGAAACTACTCCCCGTTTTATTTTTTTTTAAAATCTACCTGTCAATTTATTTACTTTTTAGTTCCCAATCAGTCACTTGTAAACAGATCAATGAATGTCATGATGCTTCTCAAAAGGAGAGGGTAGGTGCAGTAGGTAAAATATAACCCATTGTATCTACTCACCCATTTTTATAAATCTATATATCTAATGGATTTCCATGTTTGACTTTTAAAAGTAGAGAGAGGAATGTTCTGTGTCATTGACCATAATGTCAGGCATCAAACATGTGTCCATTTGTTATGCTGGCTTTCAGTTAAGCTTACCTGGGACTAGGGATGGGGGTGAAATTCAGTTCAGGTTACATTTAAAAGTGAACCCATGTATTTCACACTTTTGAAAACAATATGAGAAATCAAAACATTGCCTGCAAAATTCGCACTTTTCTGAATTTTGTGATGCAGTTTCCAACCAAACTATGCTTACAAAAATTCACTTATTAGGGGAAGTGTGCATAAAAAGGATATGATTATGATTATAAGTTGCTTTTTGCTATGGCAACTCAGAGTCACTTCCAACCTTTTAAAACAAAAGATGAAGACATACATATATTCAAACCAGCATTAAAAATAAAACAAAAACACCCCACCCTTGCAAAAATGCCATAGATGATTAATAATAATAATAATAATAATAATAATAATAGCCAAAGGTCTGATGAAAGAGGAAAGTTTTCACCTGATGTCTAAAGCAGCCATTCTCAACCTTGGGTCTCCAGATGTTTTTGAACTACAACTCCCATCATCCCTGACTGCTACCCCTTCTCACTAGGGATGATGGGAGTTGTAGTGCAACAATGTTTGGGGATCCAGAGGCTGGCCTAAAGATATGTAAGGATGGCACCAGGTGAGCCTCTCTGGGGAGAGCATTCCCCGAGCAGAAATAACATACAAACAATCATTATATTAGGGGAAATTGCTTTCAGAAATGCATAAATTGCTCAAAACTGCACACAAGTATGGGTTTAATGGAAGAAATTTGCACACAAGTGCTGACAAATTTTCATGACTAAACTAACCTTGTCCTGATAAAAGTACTGATGAATGTGAACACTATCTGGGCATAAAGTTCAAATGTCAAGGACACGTTTCAGTAAATGAAGTATTTTGGCATTGTAAGGAATACTTGGCATCAGCTGGCTGCAGCTACTTCACCCACTGTCCATAGTAATAAAGACTTTCCCCAAGTTTCTGACCCTGGGGAATTTCTTAGAAGTGTATGGACTTGCTAAGATGTATAAGACTGAATCAGATAAGTGCTGGAGATGCAATGAGGTTGAGGGAATGTTCTTCATATGTGGTGGACCAGTAAAAGAGTATTGGGAAATTATCCATAATGAATTGAAAAAAATGTTTAAAAGTAAAGGTTTTAAACCTTTCTTTATTGGCTGGGTCATGTGGCCAGCATGACTAAGTCGCTTCTGGTGAACCAGAGCAGCGCACGGAAACACCGTTTACCTTCCCGCCGGAACAGTACCTATTTATCTACTTGCACTTTGTTGTGCTTTCGAACTGCTAGGTTGGCAGGAGCTGGGACCAAGCAACAGGAGCTCACCCAGTCATGGGGATTCGAACCGCCGACCTTCTGATCAGCAAGCCCTAGGCTCTGTGGTTTAGACCACAGCACCACCCGCGTACTTTCCCCAACAAACCCCAGATTCCTTTTTGTTGGGGATAATTCAGATGGAAATTCCCAGGTGTCAAAAAAGGTTATCTATGTATTTATGTATGCCCCTACTGCAGCCCGTGTTTTGTTAGCCCCAAATTGGAAAACGAACAATGTCCCATCTAAAGAAGCTGATGGAATATGCGCAGCTTGCGGACCTAACATATAGAATAAGAGGACAAGAAGAACGTATGTTTAAAGGAGACTGGAAATGTTTGTTGAATATATGGGGGGAAATTGTGTACACTTGAAAACGTTGGCAGCATTAAGATAAATTCAACAGTGTAAACAAGTTTTGATGGATATAATAATGGGAAGCTGAATGGTTTAGCTTATGTAAAATATGCAGGGATTTATGATATGCAAAAAGAACCATGGAAAGAGAAGAAGGGAAGTCGATATTTTAAGGTTGTTTAAATGAATATTCTAAATTGTAAAACAGAAAATTTAATAAATATTATACACACACACACACACACACACATATATATATACATACATATATATATATATATATATATATATATATATATATATATACATATATACATATATATATATATATATATATATATATATATATATATATATGAAGTGCATGTACAATGTCTCTGCATCTTGCATTGAATGTAATTTAATACCATCTGTCCAAAGGTACGGACATTATATCTGTGTAAGATAAGCCAGAACAATGCAGTGTTCTGTTTAACAATAAGCTGTGGGGAGCTTAGCACTGTGAGACGCTCACAGTAAGCTAGTGTGGGAATTTAAGCCATGGTATGTTCAATTTTGGCATGAGACATTATTTATGTGGGTAAATACAAAACACTGTCATAGGAGACAGTGCCAAATAAAATCCTGCGGAGGCCCCAACGAAGTTGAAATCTCAGGGGCCCCCTCGCATTGAACTAAGAAAGCTTGGTTGTTATTTTCTTTCAAAATCAAATCAATATTATTTTTATCCATTGTTGTGGGGCCCCCCTAAAAGGCTGGTTCCTACTCTGCCTATTTGGCAATCTGGCACTGTGATAAGAGAAAACTCACAGCAGTGATTTCCCCTTGCACAGCCTAGGCTTAGAAAATGCGGATGGGTTGTAATTTCTCTTCCATTTCCAGCCCAACTGAATAATTCTTTTAAGTATTTTCCCCAAGCTATATGTATATTGACCTCTTGACAGGATTTTTTTAAAAAATAATGAAAAAGCAAATCAAAAGGGGTGGAAATCATATTAAATGTAAAATGGATAACAGTTTATTTAGGATGGGGTGTTATTACAGTGCATAAAAGAGTGAGCATATAACTAGCTCAGGGTGGTTTGGGTGCGAAGTGCTTGTGTCTGTGCGTCAAGAATTCATGCATCATTAATTTTAAATGCACAGTGATAATGGGTTCCTGAGAAGGTTTCAAATAATCCTTTCATTACTCCTGTCATAGATCAATTGTCTCTCAGGCTATACCTGTGGCTGAAGAGGATGAAAGCAACATCAGCGAAGGATTGTACAGGGTTAACAGCCAAGCATAAGCTTTCAAATCACCTGACATCACACTGAACACACTACCTTTTGATGGGAATGTTTCGCAGGTTCACTTCCGTGTTGTCAGGTGATGAGAAATCAAATGGGCTGCATTCATGTACATTCAGCATCACAATGTCCCTGCCTCAAATTATTTGTGTGCAGAGATCTTTCACACTGAAGGTCCTATGCATGTTGGCACACTGATGTGTAAAAACCAGGTGAAATCATAATTATTTTAATTACAAAGAGTTGCGCTTAACCCTACAATGAAATCAACAGGATAAATGTGCTTAACATTGGGAGAATTGGGCTTTAGGCTAATGAACTATGAATTATGTGCGGTTCTTCCTGTTATATATGCTTTATAGCCTACTGAAAAATCTTATTCTAGATTGATTCCCCTGCCCACTCCCCATTTAATGATTTTTAATTTACTAGGAGAGCTCCAGCTACCGAAAGCACATTCAGAACAATGAAAGGTAATTAAATCAATGGCCAATTTTGGCACCTGAGTTGAAATACAGTTTAATTTTCATCTAAAAAATAATGAACTACCATCTTCAGTTGAATTCTCATGCCATATTTCAGCGAAGACAATGGAATCTTCAATTTAATACCAAAAGGCCGTTGTTAAAACCAGAATCCATTTGTACGTGACAGTTGCAATAATACTGGCAAAATCTTTACAGTAGCTTTCCTTGGATCGATGAGCTCCAATAAATATTACCAATGATTTAGTAGAGAAGGGATTGCCAACCTTTTGGGACTAGTGAACACATTTCAAATGTCAGAGCACCAGGTAGAAACAGTTGCCATGGAGCGGGCATGGTGTAACACAAAATGGCTGCCATGGGGAACATGGAATAATATGAAATTAGATAGACAACTACCCTTTACAACCTTATTCTTGGGAAGTGAGATGTCCACACACACACACACACACACACACACACACACACACACACACACACTGTTTCTGTTAGGGTGCATTCCTCAGCATCAGGGAAAAAATATACAAAGTAGCCAAACCATTCCCATTTCACAGAAATCACTTAGAAGTTACCTGCTCATTTTGCCACATAACTTTCTTTCTAGTGAAGCTAGAAATTTACTCTTTGAACAAATGAGAGCTCAGAGTCTGGGGCACCTGCCCAGGGGCACTACTGAAAGCCTTCATGGGTGCTATGTCACCCATAGGCACTGGGTTGGAGACCTCTGACAGTATGTGGTATATAAATTTATTAAGGACACTGATATTGTTTTTGTCAGCGTGGTGATTTTGCCTTCAGAAATATAATCTAGTTCAAATCCCCCTGTGTGGGAGTCACAAAAAGGGCATAGCACTCACTACCGGAGCCAGAACCTTGCAACAAATTCGAAGCTGAATTTTTCATCGCATCTACTTGCTAGGATTGTCTGAGCATCCCTCATGCTTCATTTGAGAAACTCAACTATTGTTGACCCTGACATGATAAAAAGTCAAAATCTCTCCCTCTCTTTAGCAGACAGAGGTCGAGCTGCAATCTAAAATATTTCTATTTCTAATCATAACAACACTTCTTAGCATCTGCTTTTCCTACACATGTGCTGTTCCTGATGCTCTATCTGCTGTGTGTGTGTGTGTGTGTGCGCGCTGCCACTTGCTTTAGGATGGAAAATTGACCACAGAGCAAATGTGTCACTATGTAACAGTCTGTCTCTCTCTTCCTCTCTCATTGGAACCCTGAGCCAGAGGTTTCTCCAGCTGTTTAGCAAATGAGGCTTCGACGTATAAGTAAAGTATCAACCTATGCAGTGTGCATTTCATTGTTCATATTTAATTTCAATACAATTTCCTGTAAAGGCAACATCTTCAGCAGCATGGTGAAATGCATTCCCTTTGGGGTTTCAATTACCCTACAGTATTTTCTGCCTCCCTTCTCCCCAGTCTCAATATTTTAACTATAGGCTGAGCAATTACAAAGCCTTATCCCATCACACTGTAAGTGTTCTTGAAGACTAGCCTTACAGACCCCATCCTCTGCCTGCCGCTATTGATCAGGCTGTTAAGCCTGGCACTGGCACTTTCTGCAAAGTGGCTCCCTGATGAATTCAGACTCTATTAGAGAAGGAGAACACCACATGAGTTGTGCTCTCTTGTCAGAAGTATCAAACATCCACATCTGTCTGACCAAAGGCTAGCAATCCTCCTCAGCCATCCAGCAATCTTTGCCTACTTGGTTTGGAGACAGTGGTGCTGTCAGGGCAGGGCTTCGAGGCAGGAGTCCAGGGCCCAACTCAGAGAAAATGACGAAGAGGATTCCCAGTCACAGCGAGACTGGTTTGCCACATGTTGAGGGAAATCCAGTAAATCACATAACCATCTAAAGAGTGGCTCTACACCACCTCTGTAAGTCCATGAAGTCCAACGTGTAAAAATTACCCATCTGCACAACTTCTCGTGAAATAGAGAAAGCCCAAGGGAGTGCTTTCAGGAACAGATCTGTAAATAACAAGACCACACTGCTGGTATTCTTCTGGCTATTCAACTCTGAAGAAAACCTGAGCAATTTCTCAAGTTGTTATGTTGTTTATGCACCCACATCCAAACTCACACACAGAGCTGTGAGCATTTGGAATCTAGGTTTTTGTGCGTGTGCATCTTCTCCTCCCTCCTGCATAGATCTGTTTATCAGTCCCTGTACTTGGGCCATCAAGGGTCATAACTGGACATTATGAAAGTCACACATCTCCAGACATGAGGGAGGATGAACCATTAGCACAAACTTTAGCACCAACAGATAAAAATATGTTACTGTTCCTGGTGCCCTCCAGATGATGTTGGATTACAACTTCCTAAATCCCTGGTCATCGGCTATGCTGGGAAAAGCTGATGCAACTTGTGATCTATCAACATCTGGAGGACATTACACTGGCTATCCCCGATCTAAGTTGACCAACTCTCCATTCATGCAATAGAGGACCCCTCTGTGTACATGGATCATTTCCCTCCACAGAACAGGAAGCCACTGCACAAAGAGAGCTTAGGATCACACTTATAAGATAACAAATGTACCAAACATTATGAATTCAGCCAAAATAGAATAGTTCCCAGAGCGGCCAGATGGCATGCACACTTGGGTTTTGGAGAACTTTCAAGATAAATTCCTACAGTTGTGGGGCAATCTGCCATCTCTTCCCATGCCATATGAACTTGGTACATCCCTTGAATTGTCAAGAGAATTCCAGCATGGGGAGGAGTTGCTCTTGATTGAATTCTAAGAGCCACGAAGCCCAACCTAGAGATATAAAGCAACAAACACTGTTGCTCTTCCTTCTCTCCTCCAATAAGAACTACAGGGACCCTCCAAGTTTGGACTGTAACTCCCTTTAGCCCCAGTCAGTATGACCAGTGATCATAGGAGTTGTAGTCCAACAACATCTCAACAGCCACAGGTTCTCCACCTCTGCTTTAAAGTATCCCAGGTCGTCTCTGACTGTTGAGGTTATACTGGGTTAGATGGTTATACTGGGTTAGATGAGCCAATGACTGAGAATAAAGATTTTGCATATGCTCATAGAAAGTTCCCCCAAGAAATCTCGCTGTCATGCCACTGATTTTTTTAAAATAATATTTCACGTCCCTTTTCTCTTTATTGTTTACTTCAGCATCTCCCCTTCTTTCCATGGAAACATCTTCCTAGTTACCAGAGGCAAGGTAAAACCACCACAATATAAGGGTATTTATTCATTTAGAGTGTAAGGACAATGCAAGGGTATTTATTCATTTAGAGTGGCCAGGGAAATCCAGTCAGGTGGGCTGGGTACAAATAATAAAATTATTATTATCATCATTATCATTATTGTTATGAAACAGTAGCAGCCATATCTTGCATCAGGTGGCTAAATGGTTCAGGTGGGCTTCCCTGGCAGCAAACAAATAATTTCTCTTGAGAAGACTTTGCAGTTTTAAAAAACAATATTCACTGCCAACTTTCTCTGTGTGGACTGAGGTTTTCCGACATATGAAAGTCAAACGGCCACATCAACTAGGATGTAGACCAGCTCCTACACCATCCGAAATCCAGAAGGCAGTCTTTACTTTACTTCAGCATTTTTTGTCCTTTTAAACTTGATAGTAGCCTTTCCAAAGCATGTCCAATGAAGGAGGCAGAGCTGAACTTCATTTGAAAAATAATAAGCACTCCAAATGTATTTCTGGCTGAGGCAAGGCATATGGTAGGCCATGCTGCTGAGGAAACTTGTCAGTCGGCAGTTTTACAGCACACGTGTACAGCATTCACTGGTAAATGACCCAATTCTAAAAGAAGATTCATTATTAATCACAAAGGGAAGTAGATTTCCTAATTTATAAATGCCAAGGACTGCACGCTTGTTCTTAACAGCTTTCCTCCCATGGAAATTATAGAGCTGAGAACTCAAATTTGCTAAATCCACACATTTGTCATGAGGCAATACATGAGACCGGTGCGCAAATATTGTAGCTAAATGAATAAAACATGATTTATTTTCATTCTTTTAGATGAAGATTCTAGTTTGTGTGCTTTGTACTCATTATAAAAATCAACATAATTGTTGATATGGGCAGGGACTTTTATCTTACTGCACTCATTGTGAAAACAGTATATGAGGTGCTGCGAGGTTAAGACGTGTCAAGAATGGTAACGCTTAAGATGCCTACAATGAGTTCAGCCATGTAGCTGACGTGAATAGAATTTATCTAGCTATGCAGTCGAAGAATGAAGAAACAGTCTTACATCAGGGATAGGGGAACCTGCGGCCCCTCAAATGTTGTCCAACTCCAGCTCCTATCAGCACCAGCCAGCAAGGCCAATGGTTAGGAATGATGGTTTGTGTAGTCCAGAAACATCACATCATCCTATGTTGGGCTTACATCTTTGCATGCCAGTTTGAGAGTCTGGCTCGTAAGTCAGCATAATAACCAGAGTTCATCTCCAGTGTCAGAGCAAGCCTACTGCTGATGCTAGCAATGAAATTTTACCTATAGTTAATGCACACAAACACACACAAACATTCTTAAAGTTGTATTTCGAGGTGAACTTCTAGGCTCCTGCTTAGGGAAAACTTACAAGGAAGAAAACTTAGTGGTATGCAATGTAGCCACAAACAGCACTTTGGACAAGCAGAACAACCTCCACTTAAACTATAGTAAAGATTTCTAAAATTGTATCTATACATATAAGCTAGCATATGAACATTTTATGCAAATCTGCATTCCCTTTCATCTTTTTGGGTGACATGCAGAGCTCTTTTGTGTCAATACCAACTTCCTTGCCATTTGTTATTGTTTAGTCGTTTAGTCGTGTCTGACTCTTCGTGACCCCATGGACCAGAGCACGCCAGGCACTCCTGTCTTCCACTGCCTCCCACAGTTTGGTCAGACTCATGTTGGTAGCTTCGAGAACACTGTCCAACCACCTCGTCCTCTCTCGTCCCCTTCTCCTTGTGCCCTCCATCTTTCCCAACATCAGGGTCTTTTCCAGGGAGTCTTCTCTTCTCATGAGGTGGCCAAAGTATTGGAGCCTCAGCTTCAGGATCTGTCCTTCCAGTGAGCACTCAGGGCTGATTTCCTTAAGAATGGATAGGTTTGATCTTCTTGCAGTCCATGGGACTCTCAAGAGTCGCCTCCAGCAACATAATTCAAAAGCATCAATTATTCGACGATCATCCGCCTTTATGGTCCAGCTCTCACTTACATACCAAATCTTATTTTTGATGTTGCCCATGACAGCCATTTTGTGGTGGCACCCTTGACACTTTCATCAATATATGAGTACCGGCACCTCATTCCCACCCCCACCCCCACAAAAGAAACAAACCCCACTGGCAATATTATTAATTAAGTAACTAATTAACCAATTAATTAATTTATAGCTCACCTTTTTCCCTGACAGGGACTCAAGGTGGCTTACAGATAAAATAATACGTATCCCCCATATAATTACCTCTAATACACAGCAAAATAAAAAATAAAAATAAAAAATTAGAAGCTCATCAAGTGCCTAGTGAACCACCATAAATAGTTATTGGGCGCATTCAGACTGAAGGCTCAAAAGCTGTTCAGGGGTTCTTCAGATTAATATTCCTTCTGAAACAATATGAATTGGGTACCATGAGACAGTTTTCCCCCATCAGAAAGTTGCCTAGGAAATGGTGGGAATTCAAGTCTGCTAAGATAAGCCAAATTCTATTCCTTCGTGAAGACTGATACCTAGAAATTGACATGATTTTGTTCTCTTGCCCTTTCAAAATTCTGCTTTCCATCAACTGTTGTTTTAAACATGGCTCATTTAGTGGGAGGCGAAAAACCCCACTACAACCCTGTGCAGCGCTCATTAAATAAAGTATGATAATAAAAAAAATCTCTTCCTAGAAGCTGTGTTTGCTCCAGAGAGAATCTGAAAGGTTAGTGTGCCTTGAGGAAAGCATTTACATTACTGAGGACTAAAGGCAGAAAGCAATTTCATAGCTGGAGGGAACCCTGAAGTCAGTGAAGTCTGCTGACAGAGACAGCCTTGGGGACTTGACAATGTCTTTATCAGGCTCGAGTCAGCATTTTCTGCCCAAAGGGGAAGCCAGTATCACACCAGCAGGAGGACAAGTGGCAAAAGAGAGCCTGAGGAACTGGAGCAGTTGTCTGTAGAATAGAATCAATCTCAATATCCAGTGCCAAGCCAAGCCAAGAACTATTAATGTTCTGATGGTACTGAACAATCAGGGATTAGAAACGTAGGTATAGGCACTCCTTGTCATTGAGATCAGCAGTGCATCAAATGAAATGATGTTTTCAGGAGGAGCATCCCTAAACTATGAATGTGCTCCTTCAAGGGAGCAACCCTATTCAGAACAGGCTATTTCACCAAATCTTGGAAGTGGCAACCACCTACTCAGAGAACCTGCATGTTATCTAAATTCATACTCAATTCATTGGTCCACATCCATTCCACTACCACCTCCAGGCATGACCTTCATTGTCTCTGCAGACCCTCCAAGTGTTCCTATTCTCCAGGGAAAGTTCCATATTTACAGAAGCTGTCCCGGTTTCTGATTTGACCCCGGAATATTCCATTTTCCCTTAGGACAGCCCTGTTTTCATTTGAGAAATGTTGGAGGGTATGGAGTTACGTGACCTCTGAGCCAAGCAGATACATAAGTATAAAGCAGATAAGTTAAATATAAAAGTTGTAAGTACACAACCTTTAAAAGACATCTGAAGGCAGCCCTCTATAGGGAAGTTTTAAAATGTTTTATTTTGATGTATTTTTGAAGGTGTGCATGTACCAGCATGGGCAACAAGACTGATTCCTGTAGGACCCCAGATGAGATGTACCATGCAAACAAACAGAAATCCACTGCTACTTTTTGCAACCTTCCTTCGAGATAGAAGAACTACTATAAAGTATTGATAATATACTAAGATTGTAGCATGTCAGATTCACTATAAATTAGGAAGCACCCACCCTATTAACATCCATACCAACGGGTATCATTTTGGTTAAAACAAATAAACCTGAATTGGGCAAAACTTTCCAGTGCAAGAAGAAGAAGAAGGGGGGGGGGAGAGCCATTTCCTCAACAGTGCCAAGTGCCAGAAATGGCAAGCAGATTTTTCACTCACCACCAACTAAACTCTGGCAGAGTTTGTAAGGCAAGGGTGTGGGGAGCTTGTGACCATCTAGCTACTGCTTAACTCCAATTTCCACCTTTCCCAAATACTGGCTATGCTGGCTGGGGCTGATGGGAGATGTAGGCCAACAACATCTGGAGGGCCACAGGTTCCACATCCCTGCCACAAAGTGGGTTCTCCTTCATGGAGAGCACATGTTGCGGTGGGGGCTAACAAGTCACCCCACTGTTGCTGGGCGGGTTAGGATACATGACCATGGCAGGTGATTGGGCCCTGCGGATTGCTGGGGAGAATGTTATGTAGCAATTTTTGATGGACAGCTCAGAAGTTATATATTCCCAGTGCAGGCAGCACGCGGCCCTCTTTGCTGCGTGCATTGGATCGCCCTCCCTCTCTTTATTTAGGCTTGCGCGTTGACCTTGCTATGGGGTCGTCTGCTTTTGGGGCAGGGGCTTGGTAGGAATTTTTCCATCTGGCTGATTGGCTGTTGCCATTTGGTTTTCGCCTACTGCGTAGCAATTAGTCACAACTTGTAAGGTTGCGGTTAGGCATTGGTTATGAATTTGGTTGGTGGAGGGGATGTGGTTGGCTGTGCCTGCCCCTCCAATGCTGCTGCGCGGGGTATTCCGTTAAAGGAATCCAGGGGCTCATCATGCTTTTGTCCGTATCCCCTGGTCAGGGGCCAGGGCCACGCAATAGCCCCTGGGAACATTTGGGGAGAGGCGAGGGCCCGGGCCCCTGACCCCCATTCTCTCCCCAAAGTGTTTTCCCTTTACTGACTTCCGCTAACCGGGCGGATGTCAGTCTGCCCCCAGGAGGGGGCAGCTAGTTGGAACCAATGCCTAAGCAACCACTCACATTCTTGTATTTTAATAAAAGTTGTTGCCAAAATCATGCCAAAAACCTTAAACTTAAATTACGGTGTGTAGTGTGAGTTATTTAGGGGGGTGGCTTGGGGACCTCAACACGCAAAGGCTCTAACAAAACCGTTTCCGGCCCTAAGCTGGAAAAACGGTTGCGGGCGGGGACACGACCCCCCCGCAAGGGCAGGGGATGGATCCATCCCCTTCTCCTTTTTCGGAGGTTCCGGCCAGGGCGCGCCCACCTGCGTGACCAATCAGGTCGCGCAGGTTGGGCGTGCCGGCCCCTTTAAATTGGCGCGAGGTCAGGGTCACGTCCCTTTGCCTGCGCCTTCTACCCACCTTCTCGTTTGTTCGGATCAAGCCTCTTCGCCTCCTGCCGGATCAGGCCTCTTCCCCCCGCGCCGGATCAAGCCTCTTCGCTTCTCTTCTCGAGCTGTATCACTTAAAGGCGTTTTTAAACGCCGGCTTGCCGCCTCAGGTCTCTTTAGACCGGCCGGAGCCCTTCCCGGTGCGCTGCACGTGTGCCGGGAGGATTTGGCCCCCACATCTTGAGCTGCTTCACTGAAAGGCGTTTTTAAACGCCAAATTCCTTGCAGGTCTTCCTCCGCTGAGCCGCCTGGAGCCCTGAGATCGCCGAGGAACATCTTTGGTCTTCCGTTCTCTGAGCAGCTGGAATTCCC
This sequence comes from Darevskia armeniaca, assembly GCA_034641395.1. Lineage (NCBI taxonomy): Eukaryota > Metazoa > Chordata > Lepidosauria > Squamata > Lacertidae > Darevskia > Darevskia armeniaca. The sequence goes on from JAWWNF010000371.1 coordinate 286,436, forward strand.
AGCTGACTTGGCGCCTCTCAGCTGCCAAGAACCCCTGCATCTCTGCGGCCGCCTCACAGCTGATCTGTGGCCGCCTCCCAGCTGATCGGCAGGCAGGGATCTCTCCTCCTCCACGTGGGAGTCAGCTCCTCTGCGGCTGAGTGATCCCCCCCTCTTCCTCCCTTCTCATCGACGCTGATAGCCTGGAAACAGCTGAGAAGCCCACAGGTTCTGCTCGCCTACTTCCCAGCCCTACACGCGCGCCTCTCTCCAGCTTTAAATCAGCGCGCGCTGTTGCCGCCAGCCTGCTGGGCTGCAACGTCTCGGGGGTTTCCCCCTTTGCGCCCCTGACTCCCGGCGATCGTTTGCTCTGGAAGCAGCTAAGTAGAAATTTCCTGGGGGTGGCTAGGGGCGGGTGCAAGTGTGCCCGGGGCTGCGTTATTACTTCTGGCCCACAGTAATATATTGTGTGACGGTGGGTGCTTTTGCTCTTGCTCTTAACCTTGTCCTGCTGCTTTATTTTGCCACTTTGTGAATACACGTGGGCAGGGATAGTTTCACGGGGGGATTCCTCTGGGGGGTGCTTATTCTGTCCTGGCCCCTCAGTAATATATGCCCCATAGGGTGATTTGGGTCCTTCCTGAACTGCTTGTTGCGTGGTAGGGCGAAGGGGCTGCTAATTTTACCCACACGTGGCCGTCTCCATTTTAGTTTGCCAGGTTGTTAGGGCAACCAGCAGCTGCCATTTTAAGAGCACGTGACTACTCATCATTTGCTTGAGGGGTTGCTAAGGGCAACCAGCGGCCGCCAATTCGGGTCACCTGGGGGACGTAGCCATTTTGTAAGGTTAATAGTTTGATTCGGAATTCATTTACATAAAATTTCATTTCACTGGATTTTGCTGTGCACTCTTTAGCAAGTTTGCTGTTGCCTATTTGCTGCAATTATAAGTATCCCCAACTGCTTGCAGCGTGTAGGTGGGGGGCTGTGCTGCATCTTTGAAGTTATATCCTCCTCTTAAATTTGTTTTGCTCCAGTATCTCAATTCATCACCGCTCAAGAAGGGCTCAGGAAGGGATCTGCTTAGCCTTAGGCTGCAACGCCTGTTTAATCCATTGCTGAGCGGTCAGTCTTCATCTGCTTGCTTGGATTGCCAGTTAACTATTATTACTTTGGCTGCTTTAATTAATTTTGGTTGCAGTGCAATTAATGAAAATTAAACATTCCAAGCCTTCCTCCATTCCACTAAGCTGATTGCATCCTGGGGCTAATTTCATTTTGCGTAGGATTAAATTGTTATATTTGGTGTTGAAGCTTTAAACCATTTGGGGCTTTATTTGATCCCAGCCTGTGCCTAGGTGGTTATAACTACACTCTATTTAGTGTAAGCTGATGTGATTTCATCCTTGAAATTATTCGAGCCTGCACCCGGGTGGAAGTCAATTTACTGGTTGTCGCCTTTAATCTTTCCTGTTAATACCTGTTTGGTGGCTGGTTATTTTGGTTTATAATAATAATAATAAAATAAAATAATAATAATAAAGAAATAATAATAATAATTAATAATAACAATTAATAATAAAAATAATAAAATATAAATAAATAATAATAAAAATAATAAAATATAAATAAATAAATAAGGAGGCAGGGTACACATAAATAGATAGACGGGGGGATAGATAGATAGATAGATAGATAGATAGATAGATAGATAGATAGATACTCGGATAGTCTTTCAAACTCCCGCTGCCTAGTCTCCTGATGGCGAGCAAAAGGAAACAATCTGCTTCCTCCGCAGCACCCACCGCTAAGCGTTCTAAGGCTGCTGGCTCCCGGGCACAAAGGGGGCAGGGGCCCCCCATGGATAACACGTCCTTGGTGCAATTCTTTTCCGGTTTTGAGAGACTTTACCGCCAGGTCAGGCCTAATATCCTTGGTGGGGAACCTCCCAGAGTTGAGAACCAGGATTGTATTGCTGAGACGCAGCTTATGGACGAGGCTATCCCTGGGACATCAGAGGCCTTGCGCAGGGAACTACAGGCTAGGGGCAATGTAATGCAGGCTTCAACGGCCATGTCCCAGCCCATGGCGGCTACCTCTTCCGCCTCTGCTCAAGTGGTCCAGGTTTCCCCGGGTACGGAGCGGGTTCTCGACGCTGTCATGTCTGATACTTCGGACGAGGACTACCACGAAAGGGCAGCTACCCCGGTGGCTCCTCAGCAACCCGCTAGGGGGCTGGATCAGCAGGTGCGGCCAATGTCAGTTCCTGTGCTTGGGGCACATCCGTCATGTAGTATCCCATTCCTTGGTCAGCCGCAAGCCGCTCTGGTGCCGCAGCCCGTTTCACAGGTTCAGTCTCTTTTACTAGGCCAGTCTCTTCCACAGGTGCAGTCCTTTTCCCAGGCGCAGTCTTTTCCACAGGTCCATTTCGCCGGGCCATCACAGGGACAGAGGCCGGGGCAAGCCGCCGCTACCCAGCAGATGTTCACACAGGACCAGCCTTCCACTTCTCAGCTATACCAGGGATGGGTGCAAGCCCCCGACGCCCAGCAGTATCTTCAGCTGGCACAGCCCTCTCTCCAGCTGCTGCAGCCCTTAGCATCTCAATCCGCCGTGGCCCAGCAGCACTCTCAACCAGGACAGCCCTCAGGGGCTCAAACCCTCACAGCCCACCAGCAGATACTGCCTCCTTTGAGTCAGCAGCAGGGGCAAGAAGGTGAGCAAGGCCGCAAGAAGACCAGGAAGTCCTCCCGCAAGAAGGGCAGCAGAAGCAGACCATCCGACACCGAGGAGTCAGGTAGTTCTTCGGATTCTGATAGTGATACCTCCCTTGACGGGTATTGGGGCTACGGGGAGGATTTGGTGGGTCTTCCGCTGTGGGCCCACGAAAGGCGAGCTAATTCCCATCGCAAAACTTTTAATGGGACCCTAGAGTGGAAAGGGGGGGCGCTGGTGGAAGACGTTAAGACTTCTACTTATGTGTCCACCGACGTCATATTGGGGAATCATTTGTCCAGCAGGAAAAGGACAAAAATTTTAAATGGGGATTATGTAGACATTTTTACAATCCTCCCTCCAGCCAAGGTGATGGGCAAAGGGGAAAAAAGAAGGTTACAGGGGAAACACAGGTATAGGGAGCCGAGGGCGGAGCGAACATTCGAGAACTGGCTAGACGGATTCCAGATATTTATGGGAATAGTGGTTGCTGGTTACCCCAAGAGGGCCATGCACCTCCTGGCTTACATGTCACATGTGAGGAAGGCTAGGGAGTTGGCTGGGGAGACAGCAGCATTAAGGTACGATGAGGAATTCCGTAGGAATGCGTCGCTCCTAAACAACACACGATGGGACCTCATCAACCAAAACTATTGGTCTGAGCACGTAGGCCCTTACATTGAAAAAAGGCACCCAGAATCAGCTAGGGCGGGAAAGTCCGATTCAAAAAGGGACCCCCGTAAGAGAGTGTGCTGGGAATACAATAAGGGGCTCTGCCAGAGGTCCAGTTGCAAATATGCCCATGAGTGCGAGAAGTGTCTTGGGAATCACCCAGCAGTAGCATGTTTTAAGGGTAGGCAGCCCTTTCGTGGCAGAAAAGGGTACCCTCAGCAGGGGTCCAGAAATGCCCAGGGACCCTCCCCCCAGGGGACAGGTGCTAACCGATACTAACCTGTCCCTTGAGCTGGCATTTTCTCCCGTCAGGCTACCGCAATTAAGAAATTTGCTGTCTCGATACCCCAACAAGGAAGCTGCTGCTTATCTGTGGGCCGGTTTTTCTCAGGGCTTCCGCATTCCGGTTGTCAATCCCCCTAGGGGAGGCGACCCTCCAAATCAAAAATCAGTTAGGGAGATGCCAGAAATTGCTAGGAAGAAAATCCTTAAAGAGATCGCGGCTAAAAGAGTCGCCGGTCCTTTCCGGTCCCCCCCTATTCCGGGCTTACACATATCTCCCCTGGGTATCGTCCCGAAGAAGGCTCCAGGTCAATTTCGTCTTATCCACAATCTATCCTACCCAAAAGGCGCATCTGTCAACGATGGCATTCCCCAGGAGCTTTGTTCTGTAAAATACGCAACCTTTGACCAAGCAGTTAAGTTGGTGCGCAAATTTGGCAAGGGTGCATTGATGGCAAAATGTGATATTGAATCCGCATTCCGCCTTTTACCGGTCCACCCTGACGACTTTAGGTGGCTAGGCTTCAGGTTTGAGGGGGCGTACTTTATAGATAAGTCTATGCCAATGGGCTGCTCGGTGGCCTGCTCCGCTTTTGAGTCATTTAGTACGTTTTTAGATTGGGCCCTGCGTTCAAGAACAGGAATGGAAGGGGTCACGCACTATCTCGATGATTTCCTTTTCGTGTCAAACGCTAATAATTCTGGTTGTTCTTTTCTCATGCAAGCCTTTGCCGCTTTGACCTCTGAGTTGGGGGTACCCTTGGCAGCGGACAAGACGGAAGGCCCAGTCTCCACCTTGACGTACTTGGGCATCGAACTTGACACGGTCAAGCAAACCTCGCGCTTACCTGAGGATAAGTTGGTGGCCCTTAGGGAAACCATCAAGGAACTTCTGCCCTTTAAAAAGCTAACCCTCAAGCAAATCCAATCTCTCCTTGGCCATTTAAATTTTGCATGTAGAGTGATATCCCCCGGCCGCCCTTTTTGCTCCAGATTGGCTAAATTATCAGCGGGTCTCCGCGCTCCTCATCACAGAGTGCGGGTGCCTAGAGATGTCAAGTCAGATCTCGAGGTATGGCTGAGGTTCCTTGATGGCTTCAACGGAGTGTCAATGTGGCAGGACAATCTGAAGCTATGTTCTGACTTTCAGGTTCATTCTGATGCGGCAGGCTCTTTGGGGTTCGGGGTTTATTTCAGGGATAGGTGGTGTGCAATGAAATGGCCCGAGAGTTGGAAGGGGAGGCCAATTATTCGCAATTTAACATTCTTAGAGTTTTTTCCGATAGTGGTGGCGGTGCACTTGTGGGCAGACGACTTTCGGAACCGGCGGGTATGTTTCTGGACAGACAACCAAGCGGTGGTCAGTGTACTTTCTAAGCAATCATCGCGCTCCCCCTGTGTGGCACGCCTACTTCGCTGCTTCGTCCTCCTGTGCCTGGATTTGAATATTTATTTCTCTGCCAAGTTTATCGCGGGGGTGAATAACGATATCGCGGACGCTTTATCTCGTTTCCAGATGGACCGTTTTCGCTCCTTGGCCCCAGAGGCTCAGCAATTACCGGAACCATTCCCGGAACACCTTTGGAGCCTTGGAAACAGGCCATCTTAAAGGGAGTATTGGCGTCCGTGGCCCCCTCCACATATAGATCATACGGGAAGGCTTGGTCAGACTTTACCCGGTTCAGAGAAACCTTACCTTGGGCTAGACCATTAGGCCCCCCAGGGAAGGAGGAAGTCTGGCGGTACCTGGCACACCTTTGGCAGTCAGGGAGAGCTCCCAAGTCGATTGGTCTCCAAGCCGCAGCAATATCATTTTTCTGTAGAACATGGTTTTTCACGGACCCCTGTGCTGATTTTCATGCGCGTAGGGCTATTGCAGGCTGGGGCAGGCTTCAGCCGCCCCGTAAGGATAGCAGGAAACCCATCACGTTCGATATTTTATGTAAAATTCATAAGCAGTTGAGGCTTATTTGCTGGTCCAAATACGAGGCAAGACTCTTTTCGGCTGCTTACTCTATCGCATTTTTTGGAGCTCTCAGAGTTGGGGAGGTGGTCGCTGATGGCATCTCGGACTCTGCCGCTAGGGGTATCCTTCTGGAGGATGTGCAGTTATCCAACTCAGAGCTCCTCGTCCACATTCCCCGCTCAAAAACTGACCAAAGGGGTTGCGGGGCCATCATGCGATTAAGAGCTACCAACTGCAGTGGCCCTTGTCCAGTAAAAGATACCAGGAGATTTCTCTATCTTAGACCGGCCGGGCCAGGCCCTCTCCTGATCCACCAGGATGGATCTAGCCTTGCGCGCCACCAGTTTACAAGGGTGATGCGAAAAGCTATTGCGGCCTGTGGCCTTCCCGCCTCGACATTTGCAGCGCATTCATTTCGGATTGGGGCAGCCACTACAGCAGTGCACTTAGGTTTGTCGACTGAAAGAATAAAGGACCTGGGGAGATGGAAGTCTGATGCCTACAAGGGCTACCTTCGGGGTAATTTATAAGGTCGGTGGTTAAATTGTCAATTCGGACATTTCCCTCATTTCTTTTCTTTTCTCTCTTTAGTTTCAGGAATTTCAGTAGTACGTGTTTGGTTGGTCGGCCACAGCATCGTGCACTGGGCAAGATCGAGGGCGCTTGAACGGGGACTGGGAGTCGGCCTGGGCCTGCCGCGAGGGGTAGAGGTCTCGTGGGTCGCAAGAAGGGGGATGCGGTGGAATGAGTTCCTCCCAGTAATAATGGCCAGGGCTGCCACGCATGGCCCCCCTGATCTCTTGGTGATCCAGCTTGGAGAGAACGACCTCGCTTATCGGAAGGGTGCCGACCTTATGTGGAAGATCTTTGGGGACTTTGATCAGTTGTTAGCATCCTTCCCGAATTTAACCCTCTTGTGGTCATCCCTGCTCGAAAGAAGGGTCTGGCGAGATGCCCTTCGACCTGCAGCTGTCAACAAGGCCAGGAGGGAACTGGATCGGGCTGTGGCGCGCAAGGTCGCAGCCTTAAATGGACACACAATCTATCACCCAAACATAAAATTCAGCAAGGTGGAGTTGTTCCGGTCAGATGGCGTGCACCTCTCGAGTGAGGGAAATGATATTTGGCTTGCAGATATTACGGATGGCATTAGGAATTGGTTACGGTTGTGAGGGTATTGGCGGCGAGCCCTTAGGGCTCGATTGGCGGTTAGGCATTGGATTATCGTAGGAGGGGTAAAGAAAAGTGGGGGAGGAATTGCCATCACCTCCCCTAATGCTGAAGGGTGTTCCGTAAAGGAATACGGGGGGCGTGGCCACGTCCAATGCTAGGGCCAAAGGCACGCCCCTTACCGGTGGTCACAGGGTGGGTTCCTAGCTGACGTGCCTCGCAGGGCTCACCTTGGGTGGCTATCCCTTCCTGGACTCCCAGCAACAGCGGGCTGGAGTCAGATATAGTCGGTTAGATCCAATGCCTGAAGCCAATACCTCTCATCTACCGTAATCAATAAAGTTGTGGCCTAATCAGACCCATTAACCCTATTTACTGTGTCTTGTGTCGTTACTTCACGGTGGGGGGAGGGCCATCGCCACGCAAAACCGTTTCCGGCCCTAAGCTGGAAAAACGGTTGCGGGCGGGGACACGACCCCCCCGCAAGGGCAGGGGATGGATCCATCCCCTTCTCCTTTTTCGGAGGTTCCGGCCGGGGCGCGCCCACCTGCGTGACCAATCAGGTCGCGCAGGTTGGGCGTGCCGGCCCCTTTAAATTGGCGCGAGGTCAGGGTCACGTCCCTTTGCCTGCGCCTTCTACCCACCTTCTCGTTTGCCCGCCCACCCACCCTTTAGGCAGGCTTCGACGCTGCTACGGACTGCGGTTGGTCGCCATTAAGGGGCCTGGTAGGACTTTTTCCCACTTGGTTGATCAGTTATGGCCTGGTGGTTTTCGCCTACCTCGTAGCAATTCGTCACAACTTTTGATTGGCGGTTAGGCATTGGATTATCGTAGGAGGGGTAAAGAAAAGTGGGGGAGGAATTGCCATCACCTCCCCTAATGCTGAAGGGTGTTCCGTAAAGGAATACGGGGGGCGTGGCCACGTCCAATGCTAGGGCCAAAGGCACGCCCCTTACCGGTGGTCACAGGGTGGGTTCCTAGCTGACGTGCCTCGCAGGGCTCACCTTGGGTGGCTATCCCTTCCTGGACTCCCAGCAACAGCGGGCTGGAGTCAGATATAGTCGGTTAGATCCAATGCCTGAAGCCAATACCTCTCATCTACCGTAATCAATAAAGTTGTGGCCTAATCAGACCCATTAACCCTATTTACTGTGTCTTGTGTCGTTACTTCACGGTGGGGGGAGGGCCATCGCCACGCAACAACAGAGCCATGGGGAAAGGGTGTTTTTAGTTGTTATTCCTGCTATTCCTCTGGAAGTTCCTGCTACTCCTAGCTACAGAGACATCCCTGCTCACCAAAGGAGCCAACTCCTTTGAGGGGGCCACCCTCAGCCCTGTATACCTGAAGGAGCATCTCCACCCCCATCGTTCAGCCCAGACACTGAGGTTCAGCTCTGAGGGCCTTCTGGCAGTTCCCTCACTGTGAGAAGTGAGGTTACACAGAACCAGACAGAGGGCCTTCTCGGTAGTGGCGCCCTCCCACCAGATGTCAAGGAAATAAATAACTATCTGACTTTTAGAAGACATCTGAAGGCAGCCCTGTTTAGGGAAGTTTTTTGATGTTTTATCATGTTCTTAATATTCTGTTGGGAGCCACCCAGAGTGGCTGGGGAAACCCAGACAGATGGGTGGGGTATAAATAAATTACTACTACTACTACTCATGAGGAAGTGCAAGTCAAGGTAGGTCCTCCTCATAACCTGCTACAAAGAGGCTAATGAGCAGGGCCAGCATGACCTACAGTACATCTCTGTAAGAAAAGATGAGAGAGAGAGAGAGAGAGAGAGAGAGAGAGAGAGAGAGAGAGAGAGTTCCATGCACTTCACACACATTATCTTGCTGTAATCCTTAGGTAAGGAAGGTCAGTATTAATCCATTTTACAGATGGTTGGGATGAGGTTGAGGAAGAGTGGCTTGCCTTGAGTCACCTAATAAGGGCAGAGCAGAGGCAAAGTTTGAACTAGGGAATTTCTCATGTATACTGCATGGTGCAGGCCCACACACATCTACTCAGAAGTAAGCACCATCGAGTTGAATGGTGGGTACAGGATTGCAGCCCTAGCGCCTAAGTCTGCAGTTGTAACTCCACTTACCTGCAGTAAGCACCACTGAATTCAATAGGAGTTATGTCTGAGTAGACATGGTTAGGACGGTGCGGTAAGCCCCCATACTACCCTAGTTTTCTGTGCATTGTAAGTTATAATCCATGAACCTATTAAATGGCAATATACAGTTGATCTATAAGTTCAACCTTGTTAAAACAAGACAATTTATACCCTTTGTGGCCACAGACAGTTTGATCCACTACCTTGTTAAAAGAAGGCAATTTACATCCATTGGGATCACTGGTACTAAGTTTGGCTTGCATCCAAGGCACTTTGGTTTAAACAGGTTGTGGATCAGGCTCCTAATAGCACTGACAATCAATAAGATTCAACTGGCCCCAGTGCGCGCATATATATATATATATATATATATATATATATATATATATATACCCATCATGTGATAAATTTCACAATAAATACCAGGTGCAATAAACAAATGCGCTCGGTTGAAGTAATTTGGCTCATTAAATGTGCATTTGCCTGACTGTAAGGTACGTAGAAATCCACTGCTTTGCAAGAATGATAGCTGAAGTTGTCTTATCTAGCTGCTCAGTTATATTAGGAATAGACTTTTCTGCAAGTGGGATCTAAAACAAAATGTTACGTTCTCTCTCTCTTACACACACACACACACACACACACACACACACACACACACATGCAAGAGTGATCCCTTTCAAGGGTTCTACCAGCCTAGCCTAGCTCCATGCATGAAGCCAGCCAGTCAGTAAATAGGCTTTTCTGATTTTCTTTTCCAAACACCAGTAAACATCCATGGTTATTGAGCATGTTTTCAATCATCATTGGGGTGATCATATTAGGGGAAGGACCGTAGATCAGTGGTGGAGCATCTGCTTTGCATGCAGAAGGTATCAGGTTCAATCCCCAACATCTCTAGGCAGTGTTGGGAGAGCGCCCTGTCTGAATTCCTGGAGAGTTGCTCTCAGTCAGTGAAGACAATATTGAGCAAGATCCACCAATGGTCTGACTCAGTATAAGGCTGCTTCGTGTATTTTTTAATGAGTAAGGCCTTTTAATTAATAAGACATATGTAGAATTGCACTCCAGGGATGGGGGAGAGGATGAAGACTTAAAACAAACAAACCATGAACAAGTATGGAATTGTGGACATTGGTAAAATGATAAGGTGAGAAAAACAAAAACCGACCGATTCATCTATCTCTATGCTGAGTAGACATGTATAGGGTTGCAATGCCAGTGGCACATATGATCCCCACTTCTGATAGCATCCAGCCCCTGAGTATGTTACTAGAAGGAGAAATTGCTCTTGACCCCAGACTGCTGTTGGCAATCTGCTTCTTTGGGGATTGTCAAGAGCGGGCCATTGTTTGGGAAGATTACTGGACAACTGAGAAATTAGAATAGAATAGAATAAATCTTTATTGTCAATGTCCCCTCGCGGGAACAATGAAATTCCTCAGGTACAGTTGGAATTGAAGGTACGGTCATACCTCGTATTACATTTGTTTCACGTTGCGGATTTTCAGGTTACGAATGCATCAAACCCGGAAGTGTTTACTTCCAGGTTTGCCGTGCGCACACATGCAAAAGCGATCTGCACGCTTCGTGCATGCGCAGAAGCGCTCTATTGCACTTCGTGCATGCGCAGTAGCGGCACTCTACTTATGGACTTTTGGGGGGCGAATGGCACCCCAAAACGGATTGCGTTCGTAAGTAGAGGTAAAGGTAAAGGTACCCCTGACCGTTAGGTCCAGTTGCGGACGACTCTGGGGTTGCGGTGCTCATCTCACTTTACTGGCCGAGGGATCCGGCATACAGCTTCCGGGTCATGTGGCCAGCATGACTAAGCCACTTCTGGCGAACCAAAGCAGCGCACAGAAACGCCGTTTACCTTCCTGCCGGAGCGGTACCTATTTATCTACTTGCACTTTGACGTGTTTTCGAACTGCTAGGTTGGCAGGAGCAGGGACCAAGCAATGGGAGCTCACCCCGTCGCGGGGATTCGAACCGCTGACCTTCTGATCAACAAGTCCTAGGCTCTGTGGTTTAACCCACAGCACCACCTGCGTCCCTAAGTACCAATTAAGGACTGCAATATTAAGCATACTTTTTGAAAGTTATGCCCACTGAACAAGGTCCTTATTTGTGGCTGAGCCTATATCAGATTGTATTTCAATTGCCAAGTAACATAAAAACAAACAAACCAGAAACAAACTGAACTGGTTCCTTATCACAGGAAATCTCTCTTTGTTCCAGAAGTGGAGAACCTGTGCCCCTCCAGATGTTACTGGAACTCTAGCTCCCATCAGCCCCAGCCAGAATGGCCAGTGGTCAGGGATGATGGGAGCAGTAATCTGGCATGTGGGGGCCAGGGGTACTCCACCTCTATTCTAAGAAGCTTTGGGGAGCATGTGCAGCATTATTTGATTTTATCATTACAACTTTACAATGGCCATGACTTGTCAAATGCCACTCAGTGGAGCTTAATGGTTGAGGAGCAATTTGAGCAAAGCCCCCGACTCGGAGCTGAGCAAAATGAATCTCCTAATTATCTACAACACACAAATTGTAGCAGAGTAATAACCTTAATGAAGCTTAATGAACCACAGAAATAAGTGCAAGTGTAATTAAAAGGCAATGTCCAAAGCTCACATCTTAAGACTTGATTGGATTTCCAAAGGTATGTGTGTTATTAGCTTAATTCCTCAAAGACAGGGATGGGGAACTTGTAGCCCTCTAAAAGTTCTTGAGGACCTGCGGACATTCTTGGACCACAACTCCCATCACCCCTGACCATTGGCCATGCTAGCTTGGGCTGATGGGAGTTGGCGTCAACAGAATCTGGAGGGCCACAGATTAACCACCACTCCCCAAAGTCGTAGGATAAAAGTCAATAGACTACCATTAAGTCAACTGGTTCACATAATATGGAATGCATGTTCCTGTCTGCCAAGGGTATTGATTATTAGTGTGTCATTCCTTTAAACACACACACACACACACACCTCTAACTAATCATATCATCAGAAATTGTAGCAATTGATAACTCATACACAAATTGAGAAGAAAGTATGGAGGGAAAAGCAGACAGAGGCATATATTTCAGTAATATCCCATAAACCCGGACATTTTTTTTAATTAATAGAGCACCATGTCTGCACCTCACATCTAATCAGAATATAGGCAGAAAAGCAACTGTACAACTGGAAATACAGCAGAGCTGATTCAGTCAATCTTTTAGGGGATATATAATGACATCCAAATAAACCTGAAAATAGTCGTTAAAAATGCATTCACGGGGATAGTAGCATTGAATGGTAGCCGTACACAGAACCTAGAATTTATCAGGGGGGGTGAAATGCCTGGAAACAAAGGACTTTTTCCTCTTAACTACAAAGTTTCCAGATTGGAACTGCATCCCAAAACTGTCCCTCGCTTCTTCTTCCTTTCTTTTTTAAACATATTTTTTATTAAAGATTTCTTGCTTCTTTTGTTTTCCTCTTCCTGTTTTCTTTTCAGCAGAGATTGATAGTTTAGGTGCGGGCTCAAGACCACAGAAAAGAGGAGGAACCGATTCCGGCTTCTGAGCCAAAGACCACAGCTTTGTCTTTGCACCCAAGAAAGAGCTAGGTGGCCTCTTGCCAGGGAGCAATAGAAAGAAAAGAGCAGATATGGTAAAGGTGGTTTATCACTGTAGCGGCTGAAACGGGAAGCTATTATATGCATTACTGTTGGTAGCACACTGATAATTACTGCAAAGTAGTCTCCGAGGAACAATCATTTGCAAATACTTACACTGTTCTTTTTGTTATTGTTTATCATGGGCCTGTTACACTACAAACCAAAGCTATACGATGCCCGTTTGGTCTGTCAAGAAATACATAATGATAAATGCACCCCTTTATTTGATACTTATATAGTATTTTTTTTAATCTGGGGGAGGGGGGAAATAGCCAACACAAAATTCAGCTTTGATTTTACACCATAACTATGGCATTTCACTAAAAATATATATTTGCATGGGTCTGTCTTCTGGGATCAGAGCCCACACTCGCTGTACCTCCTAGCCCAGCATTTATCAAACGACAACACCTTCCCATTTCATTTGCTCTGTCAAAGGACCCCTGAGCACCTGCTGCAGAACTTTTCCATAATGGGGAGGATTTTGGGTGATATTATAGCTCAGGGTAGCCAGCACGGTGCCCTTCATATGTTATTGGATTATAACTGCCTTCATCCACAGCCAGCACAACCAATGGAAGTTGGGTTGCTCTAGAGCAGGGGTGACCAACTCCCAAGAGACTGCGATCTACTCAGAGTTAAAAACTGGCAGTGATCTACCCCCTTTTGGGGGGGTTAACTTTTTTTAGGAAGGAGGAAGGCCATTTTGGGGGGATTCGGGTCAAAGTTGTTGAGTTTTTTCAGCGAGGAGGTAAAATGTTGAGCTTTTCTTAGGGGAGCCACAGTTGTTCAGCTTCTTTGGGGGGGGAGCCAATAATCTGCCAGTGATTTACCGCATTCGTCCAGTGATCTACCGGTAGATCACGGTCTACCTGTTGGACATGCCTGCTCTAGAGACACATTCCATTAAATTCTATTCGAGTAGTGGACAGGTTTGTTGGGCCCATGTGCATAGATGTTAACACACCCAGTACCAATCTCTGATATTGGCAGGGAAGCTGTATTTCAGGAAAGCTTGTCCACCATTACTGCATGCAAAGGTGGACAATGCAATATCCAGCACTACACTGAATAACTTGGACAGCTTTTCTGGTAACCCCATCATTTTCTGGAACACAGTTTCAAAACCACAGTCCTGACTGATCCATCTTGATCACATGTACCTGAACATTTGATTGTACCTAATTAACCAACAGGTATTAATTGAATACTGATACATCATGCAATGCTGGAACACAGTTTAAAGAAACGTTTTATTTATTGTTCTTATTTGTGAATAAATTTTGTTTTAAAAATAATAATACAAAATAATAATACATTAATCAAATGCTGATAAGAATTAAGAAAAAGTAAACAATCTCTTTTTACAAATGTGAGGAGTTATCCAGCACCTTGTTTTGTATTCCAGTATAGCATAAAAAAGTCTCTGCCCCCAACATGCTGTTTGATTCCAGTTCTCATCAATCCTAAGCAGAATGGTGAATTATCAGGCATATCTTGGAGGCAGTAGGTCTCTGAGTATTAGTTTTGGGGAATCACAGATAAGGAGAATGCTATTGCGCTCAGGTTCTGCATGGGCTTCTCATAGGCATCTGGTTGGCCACTGTGAAAACAACATGCTTGACTAGAGGGGGCCTTTGGCCTGATGCAGAGGAGGTCTCTGATGTTTTGGTGATGACACTATTGTACAAAACAACTGGATGTTTATTTTATATTAATCACAAACAGTATGAAGCAACACCTGTGCCTTCCCTTTTGATACCGACCCTTTTAGTATTCTTTAACAGGAATGGCTTAAGTTTGAGAAACACATTGCTTAGAAGCTCTGAGAAAACAGTGCAAAGAGCATTCAGTTTTATTTTGCTCCTCTTAATTAAGAATAGCCAAATAAGCTAAACTGTACAATTGAAAATAACAATGTGCAGTGACTTACACTTAGATGAAGCTGGTTTGTCCAGTGTCCAATGACTTTGTATTCTGCGGTTCTGTTGGTTAGCTGATATTGAAAGATATCATAGCGCCCAGGTGCATCTCCATTCTCATTGAAAATAACAGGTGTTCCAGCACTGCCTGTAAGAGATCGTAACACAAGGATTTCAGGTTTCTGTGTTGTTGTTTCTGAATTACAGCATAATGTGCTGAAAATCAATTGTGGTTGGAAAACAAGACTTAGCAGTAATGTGATCACCATGGTAGCTCTACCACACATCCACAACTTTCCTAGTTACAAACAATTATCTTAAGGAAGAGGTTTCTACAGTGGACATGTCTTGCCGGAGAAAGTAACACACATGAATTATTACAACTATGGCTACACATGGCCGAAGCAGATTTACATCACTTCCAGCAATACTGAAAAGAGAAAAGAAAAGGGAAGGGAAGAAACATGAAAAGCACTTCATGGTTCAGAAAAGAGAAGCAGATTTATCTAGTCACACTACTGGCTAAATCCTTTTGCTGTGTGGCAGATTGGCTTAGACTTCAGATCAGTAAGGATTCACTGGGCTGCTAGCTGTGTTAAACCATTTCCTATCCTCCAGTAAGGGACAAGGAACACTAAAACTTCATTAATGAGTGACTTGGGGCGACCTCAAAATCCCCCTCTGCAAAAAAAACAAACAAACTTTGTTTCTGTTTGTCAAACCAGTGCCCTTCAAACAGACGTGCAATTTTACAGTCTTATCCAAAAAGAATAAGGCAACATCACTCAGCAACGGTAGGGTAAGGCTGATGGAACAAGTCCTTGCTTGGTCAGCAGAGAGTCCCATTTCTCTTCCAGTTCTTCCTCTGGAAACAGCTCCCAGAAGCTGGAGGGTTGGGCAAGGCAGGTGGGAAAAGCATTCCCCTCACCTGATATGAACCCTGATAGGAACAAGTACTACCACAATTTTCTCCAAGTACCATGTGATAATTTCTGTTTGACACAAAGAGGCATTTGCCTTTCAAGGTATCTATAGGGGAGGAGGGAGGGAGAGAATTGCTGAAAATTACATTTCCTATAGAACTCCTCTAAATATGCCCCATTATCACTTTGAGCCTACACTCCATTAGAGCCGCAATTAGTCAAGGAAATAATTGCGGGGGGGGGGGGGGAGAGAATAAAAGAGAGAATACCATTTACTCTGTCCACAGTCATATTTATATAACATACATTATTAGAACTATCTCCCTAAGAAAATATTCCTCCTTCACTCCCTGTCACAAGGAAAACGGTCAAATGGAACAGCTTCAGTAATGAACAGCCGCCTATGAGGCAAATATTTCTGAAAGACTGAAGGAGCTTGAACACACATGAGAGCTCAATTTAGTGCCTATTAGCCAGAAGACATACCTAGAAAGAAACATAATGAACTAAGAATGTTCACATACGGCATAAGAAATGAAACAGGCAGAAGCGCTTCATCCTTATGAAGACCTTTTTATTCACTTTTTATAACAACTTGTGTTTTTTTATAGATCTGGGATTCGCAATTTTGCATTTTCTATTTTGCTGTAGATCTGCCAGAAAGAACCATTTTAATGCTGCTTTTATGGCTTTCTGTTGCATTTTCAATGTTATATTTTATCTCTTTAATTTTGGGGAGCCGCCCAGAGAACGCATGTTATTGGGTCACCACACAAATATACCATATGAATAAATAAATTCATTTCTATAATGTCCAATTGTGAAGCTGGGGGAAATCACTGGAGAGCATGTTGGAGATGAATGAGGGAAACTCAGTTCCAAGTTGGTATTTGGCTATAAAACTCACTGTTCCAGTTTGCACCTAATTCTCAACCACAGTTCGGCGCTGTGTGAGTGAGCTGAAACAAGCCCGAGCAAAGTCCTGAGCTTGCATGCTTACTAAGACAGTGGGGAGATGGACTTCTGCAGCATTCAGTTTCACTTCATGTGAATCCTGGCTTGCATGGCAAGGCCCCAAACCCTACCCCTTTGTTGGAATAAAGACACTTGACACCAGTATTTTAGGTTAATGGGCTAAAAAAGGCCACAACTTTATTTGTTACACAGAATGTGAGTGGTATTGGCTTAGGCATTGGAACCAAACCAACTATATCTGACTCCTGCCCACCATGCAGGAAGGGTTAACCACCAGTAGGGGGAGCCCTGTTGATGCACTTCAACTAGGAGCTCCACCAGGGTCACCAGTAGGGGTTGTGCTATAGCCTAGGCTTTGGATGGGACCAAGCCCCCCAGATTCCGTAAATGGAATACCCTTGAAATAAGAGGGGTAGGTGATGGCCTTTACCTCCCCTCCCCTCCAACCGAATACTCTAATGCCTAACCGCCAAACCTTACCAAGTTGTGACAATTTGCTACGAGATAGGCGAAAAACCAAATGGCTGGTGCCAATTTGCCAAGTGGAAAAAATTTCTACCAGGCCCCTTCAACAGACGACTAACTGAGGTCCATAGCAAGGTCAAAGGATTAAGAGCCTAATCTTAGGGAGGGAGGGCGGGAGAACTGAGTCAGTGGGAACCAGAAAAAGGGGGGCGAGTTCCCGCCTACGGGCTGCTTAAATGGTGCGTGCCACGCCCCCTGGCCGACTGGACTGGTTGGCCTAGGGCATGATGCGGAGGGGACTCCCTATGATGCGGGGGCTAGCCACACCCCCGCACATGGGATGGGCTTGCATCCAGCAAGCAACTCCATTTCCCCGGGGAAGGGAAATGGCTTTGCTGTTACATACAAACCAAAGATAGTAGTTTGCAGCAAGTTCTGTTTAAATAAACAGAGACCGCTTGCCAGGAGCCACTAGCTGGTGGGTTGCTGTTGTTCACTGGGAGGGCAAAGGGCAAGGCAGTGGGAAGGTCAGCACAATGCAAATGCATTGGCTCCACTGCTGTGTTCACACTATACCTACAGTACCTCCCCACTGCTTCCCCTTTCGCCTTCCCAGTAGGCGACAACAACCCACCTTCTGGAAAGCTCATCATTTGGATAAAAATTTAGCTAATAAATTAATGGAGCTTCCAATTCCTGCTTTGAATAGGTATAAAATCACACACTTCATTGGGACTTACTTACAGGATCACAGCTTTAGCAAACTAGAAATTGCACATGTTTTTGAGAATTACTCGGCTCCGAGAAATTAGATATAGGCAGTGGCTGACAGCAACAGACACGTATTGATTTATCTGCAAAGGTGCCTAACATTAGTGCATTGGTCAGCATTCTGTAGATGTAGGTAACCTTTTTTTTTAGAGAGAGAGAGAGACAGAGAAAAACATGTCAGACTCTATCAGCAGTCTATCAGCACAGATCGACACTGCATTTTAATTAATATACTGCTGTTTTGCTTTGGATGCTGGATGAAAGTGTGTCGAGGTGTAACACACAGCACATCCAAAGTCTCCTACAGCAACGGCATCCCAGAGCTTCCCAAAGTCTTTCCGTACATTTCAACGGCAGCAACTGTATAGCAAATTGGGATGCTGAAAATGCTGGAATCCCAAGAAACGGAACGGTAGCAGCTGGCCGGATGGGGTGGCTTGGCTTACAGGACTTCCCCACGTGGAGGTCGTTGCTGTTAACCAAGCGGGGAGGCAATGCAGAGGTCAGCACAGTGTGGATGCAGCAGTGGGAGCATCAGATTGGCTCTGCCACTGCACCACTGCACCTGCCACTGCACCCCTCTCTGTCTTGGTTATTGGCAGCAGCTTCCACAATGGGAAGTCAGGGAAGGCATGAAACACCAACACACCAGCTACTACTGGACCAGAGAAGGTAAAAAAGGTAAAGGACCCCTGGATGGTTAAGTCCAGTCAAAGGCGACTATGGGGTTGTGATGCTCATCTTGCTTTCAGGCCGAGGGAGCCGGCCTTTGTCCACAGACAGCTTTTCGGGTCTTGTGGCCAGCATGACTAAACCGCTTCTGGTGCAATGGAACACCGTGATGGAAACCAGAGTGCATGGAAATGCCGTTTAGCTTCCCACCACAGCGGTACCTGTTTATCTACTTGCACTGGTGTGCTTTTGAACTGCAAAGTTGGCAGGAGCTGGGACAGAGCAACAGGAGTTCACTCCATTGCGGGGATTTGAACTGCCAACCTTCTGATCGGTAAGCCCAAGAGGCTCAGTGGTTTAGACCACAGCGCCACCTGCATCCCATGTTGGACCAGAGAAGCATGCCCACAACAGGGTATATTTGCCCTCACTCCACTAAATCTTCCACTGCCCAAGAGACAAGCCAGGCAAAGGCCTGTATTTCAAAGGGCAGAACAAATGCTTTGCATGAAAGAATCCTGCAATTTGGTCCTTGACATCTCTTGGAAGAAGTGAGAAAGGGTCTCCTGCCTAAAGCTCTAGAGAGCTGCTGCCAGTCAGTGTAGATGATACTGGTTTAGATGGGGCAATGGCATGGGGCAGTTTCCTGCATTCTCTGTCAGAGGAAACTGCTGTAATGAGAAACCATGCATAAGCTGGTTCTCTCTTGCATATGTATGGCTACTCCTTGATTCCTGATGAAAGGTACGCACAAGTAATCAATATGAAATAACTTATACAAAGTATTAAACACAGATCAGAAATACAGTTCTTTAATAGCAGTGTTCAATGGCAGTGTAACCCCCCCCCACCTGCAAGAGATCTTCTATCAAGGAGAAATTAAATATAGACTTCCATACAATCATACTAAACAATTGTTTCATTACTGTCAATTTGTCAATAAATTTAAATCAACTGAAACAAGACTTGTCAAACGTTTTCAAAATATCACCCGTAGTGGTGTGTTGTGTATGTGCCAACTTGTGTTCAGTGGTACCTCTGGTTAAGTACTTAATTCGTTCCAGAGGTCCGTTCTTAACCTGAAATTGTTCTTAACCTGAAGCACCACTTTAGCTAATGGCCGCTGCGCCGCCAGAGCACAATTTCTGTTCTTATCCTGAAGCATTATTTCTGGGTTAGCAGAGTTCTTAACCTGAAGTGTACGTAACCTGAAACGTATGTAACCTGACGTACCACTGTACAGTCATACCTCGGGTTGCGAACGTGATCTGTGCGGGAGGCACGTTCGCAACCCTCAGCGTTCGCCGCCTGAAGTGCCACGCCTGCACATGCACATGATGTGATTCGGCGCTTCTGTGCATGCGCGTGATGCCATTTTTGCACTTCTGCGCATGCGCAAGTGCCGAAACCTGGAAGTAACCTGTTCTGGTACTTCCGGGTTCAGCATGGTCCGCAACCCGAAAACGTGAAACCCGCAGCATTTGTAAGCCGAGGTATGACTGTAATGCTTAGTATCTTCAACAAAACGTAGCACGGTTTTTTGTGGCATGCTGCAACGGCACACCAAGCAGCACACAAAAACACTGCTTTAACTAGCATCTGTGTGAGGCAAAGCAGGTCTCCCACATTATGCTGACCGAATCACATTCTCACTAGAAAAGGATTCTGGACAAAACTGCTGACTCCACAGTGTACAGCAATCCCTTGAGATGGTCCATTTCTCCTGAGTCACTCTCAGCTCTGTCATCCCTTATTTGTACTAAGTTTGCAAACTAGCTTTGTGATGTAGAGGTAATGCCTTTGTCCATTCCATTGTGTCATTCCATGATGTGCTTAGAAAATTCAGGGCTCTTAGTGTCTGTCATTGAGCTCATCCTACTGATGAAATAAACTCCAATTAATGGAGCCTCCAAATACTTTTAATTCTAATATTCATAATCCACAATATCAAAAAGCCAAATGCCTAGATTTAATTCAGAGAAAAGCAACTCGGTTAGGTAGGGTAACTCCTTCAAAAGCAGGCAAGAATGATTTTGGACCAGCATGTGATCCTTGGATGCTGCGCAGATCAAAATAAAAATTGCTTCAAATATGAAGCCATATTGAGAGTCTGCTGTGGTTTATAGCCTCGTCTGTCATTATCATTAATTTCTATAATCAGTTTGAGTGCCAAGGATCCCCCCCCAACCTGGATTGCTTTCCTTTTTAATTAGCTGTTAAACGCAGCCACAAAATTGTCTGATGCAGATAAATTAAATTACAGTGGTAGATGAAACAGAAAAAAAGAAGAGCACTGATATGAATGTACAGTACTCAGGTGCCCCAAAGACAATCTTAAAAAATAAATTAAATAAAAAATGGATGGTTGCTAATCTGCTTACCTCTATTGTGCATTTAACAGAGACGGATATAATAGGTTTAAATGGAAAGAGAAACTTATAAAATTTAGAGCTCACTTTAAAGACAGAATGTCAAAGAAAGAATGATAAACAACTAAGTGGAACTAAAGCATTCTAATTAGAGACTGTTACACTGGCAGATAAAAGTGCGCTGCATCCAGTTTCATGATAAATGAAGCTATTATCAATGCAAACCCACAAACAGAAGAATGCTTTTCAATACGGGATTGAAAATAGAAAATGATTGTCCTCCAACAGCTATTAGAAGCTGCATAGACAAAAGCAGGATCTATTATCAGAACAGTGTAAAAGAAATGCTCATTTTGACTTGGTGGCTCTGAAAGATTCTTCTAGCATAGAATTCTCGCCCGCTCTCATATGAGTGTGCCAGACATTGCAGAAAAGTACCTGCTTGGGATCTTGCTGCACAAAAACCAATAAAGCTTTGCTTTAAATAATTTCCACTTCTTTTTCATTCAGTTTCTTTAACAACATCTGTATACTGCTTCACTGTAAATGAAACCTCTAAGCGGTTTACAGATTTTGGATTAAGATGTAAAGCAGATGATCTATGAAACTGAAGATCTTCCCTCCGACAATGACCAGTGCTGGATTATGGACAGCGACTTTGAAAGCATACATATAATAGAAAGGGGATTTAGTGTACTTTTTTTGCCACCTGTACAACAATATTGTGCCAAATAAATGCCAAGTCCGAGAAGAGGTCTCAGATAACGTCCCACCCTCTCAGCTAGTCCTGGTGGAGAGAAAAACCAACGCTTCACTTCAAATCCTGCTGTCCCAAGGGTCTTCATCAATGGTTTGTTGCTTGCCACAACCACGGTTGCCATGCATGCCATTTTTGGGAGTTTCAGCATCTTTGTGCAGCACAATCGCATAAATCTTTAGTTTAGGGATTGACTGATCAGTCTATTTTTGTCCCAGGTCCATTTTGCATCTGCTTTTATTCTAAGTCAATTCTGTCCTATTTCTGCACATATATAATTTTTTTAGAGTACACAATTAAGTTCCGTGTGTGCATTTCGAAACGTGTTTTACCCTAAATCCATTAATGCACCTTGATGAAGTTTTCAGCTGGAAAATGTTATCACAGAATTTGGAAATGTGTGAAATCCAAAGAATAATTAATTGCACCCCATCTTTAAAGGTAAAGGTAAAGGTACCCCTGACAGTTAGGTCCAGTTGAGGACGACTCTGGGGTTGCGGTGCTCATCTCGCTTTACTGGCCGAGGGAGCCGGCATACAGCTTCCGGGTCATGTGGCCAGCATAACTAAGCCGCTTCTGGCGAACCAGAGCAGCGCATGGAAATGCCGTTTACCTTCCCGCCAGAGCGGTACCTACTTATCTACTTGCACCTTGACGTGCTTTCAAACTGCTAGGTTGGCAGGAGCAGGGACCGAGCAACAGGAGCTCACCCCGTCGCGGGGATTTGAACCGCCGACCTTTTGATCGGCAAGCCCTAGGCTCTGTGGTTTAGACCACAGCACCACCCGCGTCCCTATTCAATCTTTACATTAGCCCAAATTAGACCAACACAAAATGCTCCTCCATCCATGCTCAGACACAAGCCATGCTGATTTCAATGTGCTCCGTTCCAACGCAACTGAGCATGCGATTGCAGTCTAAATGCTCCTGTTTAAATCCATGGAAGCATTGTTCTTTATTGATTTAAATAGGGAGATAACCGGACTTTACATTGGGGACAACAGCAGATAAGAGATTAACAGGAAGCTTGCAGCTGAATAACTTCTTAAAGAGCAAGGCAAGAGGAAAGGCAAAAGATTATGTAGAGTCAGGGGAACCCCAACAATCACCCGGAATTGATGGCCAATGCGTGGGGAGGTGACTCAAAATCCTGCACTGCGGTGATTGGAAAGTGCACTTGCAAAATATAGTGCCAAGGCAGAGCCGAGAAGATGCTTGCACCACTAGCTACCTCTGATCCTTCACTGGCTACCTCTGTGTCATACTCTGGTAAATATCTGCCCCGTGTGAAATGTTCATTGAGTTTGTTCATTACCATGTTATGTATTTTTGTATTTTTATGTCGTAAACCACCCTCTGGTCCCCTGATGAAGGGTGGAATAGACATTTAATAGATAAAAGAAAGTAAATATAATAGTAATAATTTCAGTAATCGCTTGGATTACAGAAAGGCATGGTAGTGAAAGTATTAAATATTCAGTTGTTCTCTTTCTAAAATTATTTATTAAAGCTAAAGAATGGCTTATGTTCCCTGTAACCTCACTTCTTGCAATGAGGGAACCGCCAGAAGACCCTCAGAGCTGGACCTCAGTGTCTGGGCTGAACGATGGGGGTGGAGACGCTCCTTCAGGTACATCCTTCAATTACACTTCAGTTGTTGCAGCATTTCCAAAGCAAAGCCATGTAGAGCATGCAGTCCGATCTTACAAAGGGCTGCTCAGAAATGCATTCCACTGCATTGAGTGTGGCATACTTTAAGGTAAGAGTACATTTGACTGTATCCCTAGTATTGTATCCCTCGCACCCTTTCTGCATAATAAATTGTATTCATTCTGAACCATCAGATAGGAAACACAGAGTCTGTAGAGAAATCTCATCCATAAAGCGTGTTCTCCTTCATGGAGAGCACGTGTTGCGGTGGGGGCCAGCAAGTCACCCCTCTGGTGCTGGGCAGGATCGTATGGATGGCCACTTTTGTGATTGGACCCTGGGTGTTGTTGGGGAGAATTGCATGTTGCAATTTATTGTTGGACAGCCCAGCAGATATATATTGGTGGGTTTGCAACGTGATCCCCCTCTTGGCTGCGTGCTTCTGATCACCCGCCCTCCCTCCCTATATTTTAGGCCTCTGCGTTGACCTTGCTATGCCTGTCATGGGGTCGTCTGCTGTTGGGGCAGGGGCCTGGTAGGAATTTTTCCTTGTGGCTGATTGGCTGGTGCCACCTGGTTTTCGCCTACTGCGTAGCAAATAGTCACAACTTGTAAGGTTGGCGTTTAGGCATTGGTTATTATGTTGGTTGGAGGAGGGGTTAAGATTGATTGTGTCTGCCCCTCCAATTGTTGCTGGTGTTAGGGGAATTCCGTTAAAGGAATCCAGGGGCTCGATGCTTTTTGTCTGAACCCCCGGTCGGGGGCTAGGGCCGTGCAAGAGCCCTGGGAGCCTGAGGGGAGAGGGGAGGGTCAGACCACCCGGCTCCCTTTATCTCTCCAGAGGGTTTTCCCCTTACTGACGGTCGTCAGTTCTGTCCCCTGTGGGACAGTTAGTCTTAACCAATGCCTAAGCAACCACTCACATTGTTTGTATTTTAATAAAGTTGTGGCCAAAATCATGCCCAAAACCAAAACAAACATTCTGACTGATGTGTGAATTATTTGAGGGGTGGTTTGGGGACCTCGACACGCAAGCAGCAAAACCATTAAAATTGAGATGCTGCGGTTAGCAAACTATTTACAGATTGGAAATGGAGGGATAAGAAATCATTACTATTCTTTACCATCTTAATCCTTGGTAATTAGAGCAACTATCAATGGATTATTGTGCAGTGTAACAAGAAAACTATTTGCTGTGCTTGTTGCAGGGATATTAATACCCAAAGTCATATGGAAATACGCAAACTATCAATAAAGCATTAAAAAAGACATCTTAATTTGCCATGCCATGCCTTCAAAGAACTTATTAGGCCATAGGTTTAAGCTTATCAATGGAAAACATTATCCTGTCTCTGATCCAAAACGAGAGATGATGCCTTGGGGCCGTTTCTGGAATTAAGCCTTTTGAAATAATTCCAGCGAAGTTAATCCCATTGGGGATGGAATATTGAAATTAGCGTAAGATTACAAACCAGCCGCCTTATTTTTATTTATTTTTACTTTGGTATTAAAAGCTTCTGCCTTCCAAGGTGGCTCACAACACCTAAAATCATAATGTAAAACACAAAAATACAAGCGTAAGTGAGGCAGCAACCAAACACAGTGCCAGCATAATAAAACAAAACAAATACCATAAAAAGTTGACCAGAATTTTTACACACACACACACACACACACTTCAGAGTCTTCTAAAAACCAACAATGAATACTTCCTTAAGTATGAAACATATAAGGTAAAGGCAAAGGTAAAGGACCCCTGGACTGTTAGGTCCAGTCATGAGGTGCAGCACTCATCTCTCTTTCAGGCCGAGGGAAACAGCTTCTGGAGCAACGGAACACCGTGATGGAAACCAGAGTGCACAGAA
Organism: Darevskia armeniaca; assembly: GCA_034641395.1. Taxonomy (NCBI): domain Eukaryota; kingdom Metazoa; phylum Chordata; class Lepidosauria; order Squamata; family Lacertidae; genus Darevskia; species Darevskia armeniaca. The sequence continues at coordinate 311,361 of JAWWNF010000371.1, forward strand.
ATGCCATTTCCCTTCCCACCGCAGCGGTACCTATTTATCTACTTGCACTGGTGTGCTTTCGAACTGCTAGGTTGGCAGGAGCTGGGACAGAGCAATGGGAGCTCACTCTGATGCAGAGATTCAAACCACTGACCTTCCGATCAGCAAGCCCAAGAGACTCAGTGGTTTAGACCACAGCACCACCCGCATGCAAGTACTGCAGTACTGAATCGTGGTTTAACACTATGTGTGAATGCAGACACTGGTTAGTGTCAAGCAGATGTGTGCAGGATGGAGTGTATGCATAACCGGGTGGTCATCTATATGTTCTGGTTAAGAGGGCAGAGAAACCAGCAGATTGTGCCCAGGATGCCAAATTAGTCCAAACGGCTAATTAGTGATTAGTCACTTCGCTTTCTGCTAGATAGGAAGAAACGTGCGTCGAAAACGAGGCCCAGAACTGGGCAACTCTGAGCCAGTTTAAAAGGGCAAGGCCAAACCTGCTGAGTTAAAAGCAATTCACACCTACCTCTTGGTTAGAAGTAGCACAGCGTGTGAGAAGCACACCCCGCCAGGTGATGCAGCAACCTATGTGAGATGCTCTGTTTTGAGAATCTCAAAGAAAAAAATATTTAAAGCCCTCGGAGCACCTGCAGTTCAAGAGAATTTCTGAACATGAAAAATTGGGATGCCGAGCTTTGTGTGGCAAAATCCTCCCTCCCCTCGCCGTTTCCTGCAGCAGCCTTAATGCTAAACCTTAGGTAGCAGGAAAGAAGACAAAGGGATTCTGCTGATTCAAGTTTTAAGATATAATTGTGCCAGATTGGGAACACGAATATGGTACATTGTTATGGAACTGTATTATTTCCTGACTGGAGAGCGCTGACAGTCCTATACGCTGTGAGTTGTGATTATATCCGTGCCATCTGCGTTGTATTATTTCTTAGGCTTCCCTCTCGGGCCTGCTCAGTTCCTTAGCAGGGATTAACATGTTTAATTTATTCTGTTTTCTGAAAGTGTCATGGTGGCAAACACCGACTCGTTGCAAACAATAATTAATTGCACCCACCTACGGAAAAGTGAGAGGTATATACATACATAAAGGGACCCCTGACCATTAGGTCCAGTCGTGTCCGACTCTGGGGTTGCGGCGCTCATCTCGTTTTATTGGCCGAGGGAGCTGGCGTACAGCTTCCAGGTCATGTGGCCAGCATGACTAAGCCGCTTCTGGCGAACCAGAGCAGGGGACGGAAACGCCGTTTACCTTCCCGCCGGAGCGGTTCCTATTTATCTACTTGCACTTTGACGTGCTTTCGAACTGCTAGCTGGGCAGGAGCTGGGACCGAGCAACGGGAGCTCACCCCGTCGCGGGGATTTGAACCTTCTGATCAGCACATTAGTCATCCCCAAAAGCAGGATTAGCAGTGGGCAGCAGTAGCAGAGCTCTGGGCTCCACTGCCATTCCTTCTTCCTCAAAGTGTATTTGGGAAGGGGCCACCACAACTGTAGGCCGATTCCCTTTGGAGGTCATTTCAGGGTCAAACCATGACCTTCATAATGAAACTGAAATGGGTGCTCTGCATTTAGCAGCTTTGAGTAGGATGGCGAGCTGAGAACAGACATTTTGGCCCACACCTAGTGGAAGATGCTTACTGTTCCCATACAAAACATGAAGTGGGCTTCAGCCACCAGCATAGCAATTCTTACAGTTGTTTTATTCATTACTTTTGTAATGGGCGGGGGAGCTCATATCTGAGTGGAGCAGCTTAATTTACGAATTGCTTGCAAAACACATGTTACCAGGGCCCCAATCATTCCCGGAGCGCTCCTCATCTATTTTTGCAGGTATATTTTCCAAATATCCCTGCCTTTTAAAATTGTTACAGAGGAGAAGGAATGCTAGAAACTATATATCTACTGCAATCACTCTTACCCAGCTGAGATGCCATTAAACTAAACATACATGCCTGAATTCAAAATGCAACTGTTTTTCTCAGTAGCATCGCTTCATTCTTCCACCTTCGCCATTGCAATGCAGCCCCAGTGTGATAATACACAACTCATTTGCTGAGAAAAGTTCAGTTCCCAAAATAAAATTGCAAGCTGATGTTCAGAAGGAGGATAGTTTAGGTTGCTTCAACTGAGGTAGCAGCAATTTCGTGTTCGAGAACACTGTCCAACCATCTTGTCCTCTGTCGTCCCCTTCTCCTTGTGCCCTCAATTTTCCCCAACATCAGAGTCTTTTCCAGGGCGTCTTCTTTTCTCATGAGGTGGCCAAAGTAATAACCATAAATAAATTAGAATAAAAAAGTGCGCCCCACCACCGAGACCATTCCATTGTAACTATCCAACATCCGAAAATTTCAACCCTTCTTGAGATGGTTTGACCCTTGTCCGTTTTAGTAGTACACATTCTACAAACCCCCTCCCTATCTCCTCAAAATAATTTCTCCTGCGTATTCCCTGTCTTACCTTAATTGCACATGTTAATTTATTGTTAATAGCTATATCCCACACCTCTTTATATCATTCTTCCATTTTATATTCTGCTTGCCCCTTCCACTTCCTAGCTATAATAATTTGTGCAGCTGTCGATAAATGTGTGAGCAAGTCCTTCGTAGCCTGTGAACCTTCCACCTTATTGTAAATTGATAATAATGCTGCCTCTGGATGGATGCTGGTATTCTTGAGGACTGAATGGTGGTGGCCCCACTTCTTCCTTTTCTTCTGACAGCTCCAGTAGTTCTTCAGTAGTTTGCGCACCAAAGGATCCCTCAAGGGGATCCTCAGGGCAAGGAGGAATTTGCTCCTCAAGGACCTTGATCTGTGGGGTGTTCGGTTCGTTCTCTGTGTCTGGTATCAGCTCAGGGCCAAACATGACAATCTCTTTGTGCCTAAAAGCTCCCTCTACCAATCTCCCAAACACTCCTTTTACCTTCCCTGGTAAGCAGCCATATCAGGAGCAGTAGCTCTCCTGTTGTGAACACTTTGCACCCTTTGAGGCAACCCCTGAGAAGAGTTCTTTTCAGAGACACAAAAATAGTCCCAAAACTCAGTTCTCCTTTTGGCTCAGCTTTAGTTGCAATCCAAAAATCAATTAATCCAAAAGCAGCGCCGACTGAAGTCACTGTGTTTTGCTTTCCCTTTGCAGGGGATCTTTTGAGTATTCATGTTTTCCTAAATAAATTTCAAGCATGTTCCATACAAGCTAGGTCTGGAGCATCATTTAACACTGCTTAGTGCTGAAAATCCCTGCTTCAACCCCTAATCTGTCAACAGAGATAACAGCTGTCACAAAAGCAGGGGCTCATCCAAGGTACAGTCTCTCACAGCGAGTGCCACTTCGCATAATAAAACACCATTGCTGCAACAACACAAAACATGGTGAACTTCAGATGCTCACAGGGGAACACCACAGTTCGGGAGCCAAGCCAAGCCAACCTGTGGCTATTCTGCATCCTTGGATCAGTATGAATCTGCCGCAATCCATTCATGAGTCTCACCCTGGAATCCTTAACAGATGCTAATATTGCTCCTGAATCTTTGTACATGTGCACAGCAAATGGGATAATTTCTAATATGTTTGCTCAGATCTGTATTTGCTTTCATTAAAGGATGCTTTAAAAATGTTTATTTGCTTTCATGAAAGGGGCTGATTTATGGAATCTTTAAAGGAAAGAAGCTAATATCCTACACAATATCAAGTATGGATCTGCATCCCACTTTATCTTCAGCAAAAAAAAAAAAATGCTTCATCAAGCTTTACAAAAACCCATCTTGAATTGAAATAAGATGAAATATTTCAAATTAGGAAAAAAAACCAATTTTTTCATTATACCTTCTGTATCTGTGTCTTTGGTTGTTGTGGTGGTGGTGGTTGTTTTACAATGTCAGGTGAAGAGACGGCACAGGGAAGACATGTGCAAACTATTTCCGTTATACTTCTGTCCAAATACATATTGATAATTTCAATGACCTTTCAACATCTCACATCGTTCCTACAAATTACCCTTCACCAACCACCAACTTATCCCTGTATCATCTTTTATCAAGTTCCTTTGCCCCTTCTTACTCACTTAACAACCCCATGGTGTCCTCCCATTTTCTCTTTAGTTCCGCCACCCAATTTAAATCTGGATACTGCTGCTCCAGAGGTCACACATTATGGCCTGTAAACGTAACTCTATGTAGCATTCAGGCTGAAGTTTTATTAAGACGCAGGCAATCTGCAATGGATTTATGGCAGTGTGGTTAAGCAGGCTGGCTCCAGTCTCCAAGCCAAAGGAGACTCTGAATGGCTCATGCTGAAGTTTCCCTAACAAGGATTAGGTGATTAAGCACCCTGATGTACTCATATCTTCAATAGTTAAGGCTTCCTGTCCTTACAATGATGCTACATGCTAATACTGGTGTCAGCGTAAAGCAGCATTTGAACTGAGAGCTTGCAAGCTGTCATCGAGTGGAACACTGGGTCCTCGCGCCTGTACCCAAAATAGCCCAGGGGCGTAGCAAGGGGGTGGGGGGCGGGCCGCCCCGGGGTCCACCCCAGAGGGGGGTGACACTTAAAAAAAATTTAAATTTTTTATTTTATTTTATTTTATTTTAACTTCATTGAAAAAAAGAGATAATAGACACACACACACACACAACCCCCCCACCTCACAAAGTGGCACCATCAGAGGGGGGTGACACTTTTTAATTATTATTATTATTATTATTATTTTAACTTTATTGAAAAAAAAGAGATAATAGACACACACACACACACACACACACACAAAACCCCCACACCTCACAAAGTGGCACCATCAGAGGGGGGGTGACACTTTTTATTTTTATTTTATTTTTTTACATTATTATTATTATTATTTATTTTAACTTTATTGAAAAAACGGAGATAATAGACACACACACACAAAAACCCCACACCTCGCAAAGTGGCACCATCAGAGGGGGGGTGACACTTTTTAATTTTTTTTATTTTTTTAAAATTAAAGTGGTGGGGGGTGACAAAACAAATTCCGCCCCGGGTACCACCTGGGCTTGCTACGCCTCTGTAATAGCCACTCTGGAAATTAATACTTAGACAGAAACCAGAGGCAGATTTAGGAGAGAGTGATGGCTTCACCCGCACTGGGCACTGAGCCAAGAGGGCACAACAAATACAAACAATGGAAGGCGAGAGGCGGGAGGGTGCCAAATTTTGGCATCACAAAGGGTGCCACTGGAATTTTAAAGCCCAAAGTATGCCGTTGCACAAACCCTATATCACACTCCTTTTAGAGGGTTGAAGGCAAAGTGGTCTTAACAGAAGCACTAACATCTGCCCAGGGTCAGCATATAGGACTCTAATATGTATTTAGTCACAGTGATGGCACAACACTATCCTCACAACCTCCTTATCAGAATGGATATATTCCAGCTGTCTCAGATGTGCATCTTGGGTCTAAACAGAATCTTCTTTTAGTGGGTGCAAGCATGAATGGCTTGGGAGAGAAGGCTGAATATGATCATCAAAAATGTTGAACTAGATAAGGTCACACTTGGCACCCGGATATCAGTCTGTGGCCGAGGGATAATTCTCCTCAGTCTGTTTTCCATTGCGTTTTGTCAGATATTTCAGGCAGGAAGCCAAACAGGTGATAAATCATGCTGTGGGACTCCATTTCCACCATCACAGCAAGCATGCCCAATGGTCAGGGGTGATGGGAACAACTGTTATTTTCCCTTAGATTAGTCAGGACCCATACAGGAAATACAAGCCACTGTTCTCCCAAAGGAAAAATGTTCTGTTTTTTGGAAGTTTATTGAAAGGATTTCTGAGAATTTCTGAGAATCCAGGGTGGAATCAGTCTCTGGCTCAGGGACTTCTTGCTGAACTTTGGTTGCGCCAACACAGCCTGAACCTTCTGAGTTCCCTTTGCGAAGGCAAAGGAAGCTAGCTGTCTCTGGAAACTGGAAAGTTCTGCAAACTTTTTCAACCACTGCCAAAAAAAACCCCCTCCAAACTCACACGTAACTGTTCACAGACAGGTTACGCTGAAACACAGGAGACGGTTTCTTTTTACCCTCTCTTCCTTAGGACATATAATTATCATCTCACCCCTCCTTCCTACCGGTATATCTGCAGCTCTCATTTTCCTAATCTAAATATCTTTCAACCCTCACAGTATCCAAACCACAGTCATTTGCATTTCAGCTTCCCTCCACCTTCTGTGCTTAAGGGCTCCGTGGTAACTGGCCTAGTTCGCTAGAACCCAAAGCCACTAATCTCTGCTCACCATCTATCTCTATTGCTGCATTAGAAGTTAAGTTGATGGGCCAAGCAGCATGGGCTTCAGCAGCCTGCATAACTAATCATTTTGCTCTTTTATATTTCTGTACTGGCACTTCAAGCCACAGAACCATTTTACTCACTGCCTGACATTTTGCACAAATAAGCGTTTAATATTCATATACAATGGCATTTCTTGGTTTTTGTCTAATTATCCCAAGGAAGCAATGCAATATGGATATTTCTAAAGTAACCTCTGTGACATGCAATCATTTACGGAAAAGTTTCCCAAAGTGTTATGCTCATGAAGACATATGAAAGCCACAGGTTCATATAGGACATATGAGCAGATTCAGAAACATACTTATAAAACCTGCAATGCGTTATACGTAGGGCTGCCTCTGAAGAGGGTTCGGAAACTTCAGCAAGTGCAGAATTCAGTGGCCATGCTGCTCGCTGGAGCAAGATGGTTTGAGCACATTACACTGATCCTGGTTAAACTGCACTGGCTACCAATTAGTTTCCGGGCCCATTTCAAAGTGCTGGTTTTGACCTATAAAGCCTTAAATGCCTCAAGACTGCAATACCTCAAGGACCGCCTCTTTCCATATGAACCTACCCGGACTCTGAGATCATCTTCCAAGGCCCTCCTTCGTGTGCCTCCTCGAAAAGGCTGGAGGGTGGTGACACAAGAACGGGCCTTCTCTGCTGTGGCTCCCTGTCTGTAGAATGCTCTCCCCAGGGAAGTTCGCCTGGCTCCTTCATTATACGCCTTTAGGCACCAGGCAAAAATGTTCCTTTATAACCAGGCCTTTGGTTGACCTGACTGACATCCTATACTCTTTTAAAATGTGGCTCTTTGGGTTTTTTTTTAATTGGGCTATTGGCCTCGGTCCTGTATACCTGAAGGAGCATCTCCTCCCCCACCGTTCAGCCCGGACACTGAGGTCCAGCGCCGAGGGCCTTCTGGTGGTTCCTTCACTGCGAGAAGCAAAGCTACAGGGAACCAGTCAGAGGGCCTTCTCGGTAGTGGCGCCCGCCCTGTGGAACGCCCTCCCATCAGAGGTCAAAGCAATCAACAACTACATAACATTTAGGAAATACCTGAAGGCAGCCCTGTTTAGGGAAGTTTTTAATCTGTAATATGTTAATGTATTGTTTTTTTAATATTTGCTGGAAGCCGCCCAGAGTGGCTGGAGAGACCCAGCCAGATGGGCGGGGTACAAATAATAAATTATTATTATTATTATTATTATTATTATTATTATTATTATTATTATTTTATATATTGTGATCTTTTCTGTAAACCGCCCTGAGACCTCCAGGTATAGGGCGGTATATAAATTCAGCAAATAAATAAGCAAAAGGTAAAGGTAAAGGACCCCTGACAGTCCAGTCCAGTCCAGTCGTGAACGACTCTGGGGTTGCGGCGCTCATCTTGCTTTACTGGCCGAGGAAGACGGCGTTTGTCCACAGACAGTTTTTCCGGGGCATGACTAAGCCACTTCTGGCGAAACCAGAGCAGCGCACGGAAACGCCGTTTACCTTCCCACCGGAGCGGTACCTATTTATCTACTTGCATTTTGATGTGCTTTTGAACTGCTAGGTTGGCAGGAGCTGGGACTGAAGAACGGGAGCTCACCCCGTCGTGGGGATTCGAACCTTCGACCTTCCGATCAGCAAACCCAAGGCTCAGTGGTTTACACCACAGCGCCACCCGCGTCCCATTAAATAAGCAAACAAACAAACATACAAATCTTCACCAGAATGTTTTTTATATATATTCTCTCCAACCCAAAGTGAAAGAAGAACTTTTTACTAAGTTTAAATCAAATGATCACTGATTGGGATTCAATTTTCACTGGGGCTACTGAAAGTCTATCCATTGGCTTTTGGAGGAACTGCGAATGGACCCCGAGACCTCGTCTCAACAAAGTTTTGTGAATGCACCATGCCTTCCTGCTTCAATTCCAGACTGGCAATCGCATCTTTCACAAAATGTTGGAGCTTCAAGGCACTGCAGATGAAACTTCAGAAAGGATTTATTGATGGGGTTATGTTACACAAGTATTAAAGAGTGATCATCCCTTTAGGAGATGTGGGAAAGGATTCCACTTAGTAGCTTATATTTCATCAACTGAAGTATACATCAGAGAAAGTTAATCCAAAACTGTGATAGAACTTTACTTTCCAGACAAAGATAAATCATATTGTTTATTTTCTCCAGGTCAGTACCCACAAAGCTCATCTCTCTCATGAAAGATGACTGTTGTAACATTATAAAGTCCTTACATTGCACCATCTGGAAGCTAGTTTTTAAAAGCACATTACCAAGGAAAATTGATGTGTAACACAGGTATTTCCTTCCTAGTTAACTAATTCCACTATCTAACCAGTAGGGCTGCAGACTGCAATGACTGAATCAGCAGATTAATCACCTATCATGTTAATTGATTAAATAAGTGGACATTGGTTTTAATCAATGCATAGTGGGAGTAGCCCTAGTTGTACGATGTTACCTGTTTTTTGCATATTGCATTTGCTCGTAGATTGCGGTTTGAATTTGGGATTGTACCCAACGAAGTCAGGGCTTGAGGGTTCCCCTCAACCATCTGGAGCAGATTTGGGTATGGTACTGGGGAGCATGCAGTGGGAGGAGAAGGAGGGGAAGTTCTCTTGCATAAGCAGAAATTTTGCTCATGCAATCACTTAGCTGACCCTTTGATTTTAATGTTGTATTTTATGAGTACTCATAACCTGCCTGGGCACTTCTGAGAAGAAGGGTGGGATATAAGAATGAATAAAGCCATTTAACTGCCTTAGGGATTCAAGTTCAGATCTCTGTAGGGTTTACTCCAGGGGTCTTTTCACTGTTTTAGCACCATCCTTCCACCCACAGCCTCTGCCAGGTGCACAAAGGTCCAGTCTCGCAAACCTCAAAGCCAATCTATAATAAATGGGCAGATTTGCAAGAAACAATTTGCAAGAAATCCCAACTGTTACATACATAAGAATAAGATTGGTGATATTGGAGATAATAGAAGTAATAGAAAGATAATGACAAGTATCTGTTAAGTTGTAGATATACGGAATAAGAAACGCGGTGGAGGGAGGCGGGGGAAGTCCACCCAACAAGTAACGAAAGAAGAAGGTGATAAAATGTTAGAATTATTGTGTGTGTTGTGAGGTTTTGTTTTATGTGTTGTTTGTTTGTTATTTAATGTTTATGATAAGGTCTGATGAAATGTGATGAAATGTCTGTTTTATGTGTTAAAAAGCCTAATAAAAATTATTTAAAAAAAAGCAACCTTTTTCAGCCGTGGGCCGGTCCACCGTCCCTCAGACCATGTGGTGGGCCAGACTATATTTTGAAAAAAAATATGGACGAATTCCTATGCACCACAAATAACCCAGAGATGCATTTTAAATAAAAGGACACATTCTACTCATGTAAAAACACGCTGATTCCCGGACCGTCTGTGGGTTGGATTGAGAAGGCGATTGGACCGCATCCGGCCCACGGGCCATAGGTTGCCTACCCCTGGTTTACTCCTTAACCTTTTCTTCTCTAAAAGACGTCCTGCAAGGTGGCAGGTATGGATTTTTCCTCTTAAAGCCTTTCTCATGAGTGACTATAGCCACAAGGCAGAGAGGGTTAGGGTCAGTTTTCTTTGTCCTAGATGGGCTACCTCCCTAGGTTGAAAAGCCCCATCTCACTGTCCTGTAGACACTGCCTAATTGGATGTCTTTTCACTGTTTTAGCACCATCCTTCCACCCACAGCCTCTGCCAGGTGCACAAAGGTCCAGTCTCGCAAACCTCAAAGCCAATCTATAATAAATGGGCAGATTTGCAAGAAACAATTTGCAAGAAATCCCAACTGTTACATACTTCCAGAATTCATTTCTACTCTGGCTCGTTGAGTTATTGAAAATCTTACATTCCTCTCCTGCCTCACAATAAATGGATTATATCACATTTTCTTTTCCTGATATAAAATATATAGTTGAGAATAAGCCCCATCCTGTAGCCTTATATTGGAAATAAGTCTCGTATCACAAAACTCTGAGGTTCGCTCATGAATAACTCAAATGGCACCAGGAGGCTTCAGGGTGTGATATTACTATCCCATGAATGCACATCTCTTGTGGATGAAGCTGTCACTATAATAAATGCATCCAAGGCATGTATTAATGGGCCATTAAACCATGCCTGTTATGACTCATTATATTAACTTACATTATATTACCTAGGATGTCATATGAACTTTACTTCTGCAGAAGTTCTTTTTTTAAAAAAAACACACACATGAAATCTAGGTTTCCCAGTACAAAGTGTTTTAAAGGCCAACAAAAATTACTTTTCCAATAACTGAAAATTCTGCTCCCACAGATTAAAAAGAAGAAGAAAAAGAAGCACTCTTCCTACTGCTGACATTCAGCCCCAATACATGGAAGGCAGCAGGGAATAATAATAATAATAATAATTTATTATTTGTACCCCGCCCATCTGGCTGGGTCTCCCCAGCCACTCTGGGCGGCTTCCAACAAATATCAAAATACATTAAAATATCACAGATTTAAAACTTCCCTAAATGCAAAAGTGTCCTTGTTTTCCTCTGCACATGATAGCAAACAAACAACAGAGAGAGTAGGTCCCTTGTCCATGTGGGAAATGTGAATGCATAATGTTATACCCTCCAACATCCCTCCAATATTCTATTCAGTACTATTCAATAATTGTAATAATCATAATAGTTTTCCTATTTATACCTTACCTATCTGACTGGGTTGCCCCAGCCACTCTGGGAGTCTTCCAACACATATAAAAACATAATAAAGCATTAAACATTAAAACTTCCCTATACAGGGCTGCCTTCAGATGGCTCAGGGGTTGGAGAACTCCATGTCCTACAACATTTCTCCAATGAAAATAGGGACGTCCTAAGGAAAAATGGGACATTCCGGGATCAAATCAGAAACCGGGATGGTTTCTCTAATTCAGGGACTGTCCCTGGAAAATAGGGACACTTGGAGGGTCTTTCAACACAATAACAGGTGTTGAAAGAATGACAGACACAAAAGGCCTTCAACCTCAGCAGAAATTAAACCAGCTGAACGATTTTGGGGAGTGGCCTACTTCTAAGCTAAATAACATCCTGTGGCTTAATTTTTCTCCCACATTTATAGCATTCTTTGCTTTGTTTCCTGTGGAGAGCCAGTGTGGTGTAGTGGTTAAGAGCGGTGGACTCGTAATCTGGTGAACCGGGTTCGCTTCCCCGCACCTCCACATGCAGCCGCTGGGTGACCTTGGGCTAGTCACACTTCTCTGAAGTCTCTCAGCCCCATTCACCTCACAGAGTGTTTGTTGTGGGGGAGGAAGGGAAAGGAGAATGTTAGCCGCTTTGAGACTCCTTTGGGTAGTGATAAAGCGGGATATCAAATCCAAACTCTTCTTCTTCTTCTTCTTCTTCTTCTTCTTCTTCTTCTTCTTCCCTTCCCTCAACTCCTGGGGTTTGTTTTTGCCTTTATATGCTACTTCTTTTCCAACCGTCCGCACATGCCTCCTCAGGGAGGTCTGCCTCACATTTTTTGAGAACTCTGGGTATGGATAATAAACGGGTGGTTTTATATATGCACCATTTATTTCAGGCATCCCCAAACTGCGGCCCTCCAGATGTTTTGGCCTACAACTCCCATGATCCCTAGCTAACAGGACCAGTGTCCAGGGATGATGGGAATTGTAGTCAAAACATCTGGAGGGCCAAAGTTTGGGGATGCCTGATTTATTTAATGGTGCATTTTTGACATTAACCATGGGAAAAGGGACCCTAAGAAGATGTAGGGTTCTTAAATGAAAACAATTCAAATATATTTTATTCAGTCGAAATCCCAGTTTATACTTTATGCATAGGTCACCCCCACCCCCATACATTTAAATAACTCTTGTACGACTTTAACGATCATGGAGGATCCCGGCAACTGTGATTTATTGTTTGTAAGCTGCTTTGAGATTCATTTGAATGAAAAGTGACATAGAAATACCATAAATCAAATCAAATCAAATATTAAGGGTGCTGAGCCCACAAAGCTACAACTCCCAGCACCCTTAGCAAACTACATTTCCCAGGATTCCCCATGACTGTTAAAGTGGTATACGGTGTGGATGTGTGTCCTACCTCCAGAAATGTTGGCCAACCCAGCAGTAAGGAACAGGAACCCAAACCCAACAAAATGCATGCAGCTCTCACTATCTGAACACAATGCATTCTCAGTTGAGCAATCCTATGGGGAAATTTCTGATGCGTTCCTGACCACAGAATTTTGACCCCCAAATGACCACAAAAAACCCTGGAAAACCCTCTGAAACCTTGCAAAAGGCAAACAAGAAAGGGGAAAAGTCTTATTTGTCCAGTCTCTCTCCCTTCCGCTCCCTTCCACCATGGTTTTGAGCGAAACAGCTGCCACAGACCAGCAAAGCACATGTCCGACTGTTTCGTTTTCTGAATTTTCAGCATTTCTAGCAACATATTGGGTGTTAATTTCTTGTGGAATTTAAACTCAAATTTATCCAAGCCCCTCGTGAGAGCAGCTGATGCTACTACTTTATTTATTTATTTATTCATTCATTCATTCATTCATTTATTAAATCGATTTCTATACCGTTCCTCATCTGAGGATCACAGGGCGGTTTTCAATATAAAAACACAAAAATACATATCACAATAGCAAACAAAAATGATGCCCCTCCCCCCCCCATTTAAAAGGCCATACATCATTTAATTTTCCTACCCTCCAACATACCTCGGATGAAAATAGGGACATTCTATTGGGTTAAACCACAGAGCCTAGGGTTTGCTGATCAGAAGTTCGGCTGTTCGAATCCCCACGACGGGGTGAGCTCCCGTTGCTCGGTCCCTGCTCCTGCCAACCTAGCAGTTCGAAAGCACGAAGTGCAAGTAGATAAATAAGTACCGCTGCAGCGGGAAGGTAAACAGCGTTTCCGTGTGCTGCTCTGGTTTGCCAGAAGCGCATTACATGACCCGGAAGTTATATGCTGGCTCCCTTGGCCAGTAAAGCAAGATGAGCGCCACAACCCCAGAGTCATGCGCAACTGGACCTAACGGTCAGGTGTCCCTTTACCTTTACCTTTATTCTACATCAGCATCGCTGTTTGAGCATTTCCTCTTGGCCAAGTACAAAAGTTATTAGAGGAAACACAAACCGGCAGTATTTTAAGCACAGAAATCTTTGGATTTATGTATTGCCTTTAGAGAAGCCTGAGGGGAAAAGAAAACCCCAAATCAATAAATACAACTCTGTGTCTGTTTGTGTATATGTGTGTGGAGGCTATGTGAAGCCATCATGCATTTATGAGTATTTTGGAAGCATAACTGTGAACCACCATTATTATTGTAATTATGCAGGTGTGTGAAATGGAGTATCCCAATGTTCATTTTGGGGTCCAGTAACATATGAACATTTGAGTTGGGGGATACATAAACTTTTCCCCTTTTTAGTGTTTTAAACTTCTCAGCAAGTTAGGAATGTATAAGCAACTGCAGCATCCTGGTGTTGTGGTGAATCCTGGATGGATCAGCTGCACAGATATCCCCACCCCCAGGAATCCCCTCCCCCAGCTGCCCTGGGACTCTCCCACACCAAATTGCACAAAATGGGGAGACTCATCAGATTTCAGATGGCACCACCAATTAAGCTCATGGGAGAGATCAAGGCTTTTTCCCCACCCATGTGAGAAGCCAGGCAGGAAGGGGCTTTGGAGAGAGGTGATTTTGCTCCAAATGACCCCTTACCCATCTCTCCAAATCTCCTCCTTCTCTAGGAACCTAGTCTGGTTCCTATGAAGCCACGAAGAGAGGCAAACTGCAGGATCAGATCTCTCTGCATCTCTCTCAAAGCAGGAGCCAAGGAGGAAACACCTGCTACAGACACAAGTGGCGGCTGTTCAAGGACACTTCAGGTTCCCAAACGAAACTGGCAATGAAAGATGAAACAGCAATGCAAAGAAACAGGGCAGGAACATAAGAAGTGTGGTCGCAAGGCAGACGCTCCCTGTTGTGTGCAATGTTTCTGAGCAGCTCATAGGAGCAGGGAAATGAGAATCCGAAGTAGGTTGCTCATACTCTCTGCCCCTGGCCAGGAGATGGAAACAGGGGTGGAGGAAGGAGGGTATGGTGGGTGCGGGCCGCCCCAGGTGTCACCACTGAGGGGGGTGACAAAATGCCAGCGGGACTCACTGCGGGGAGACACAGTGGCTTGGGCACGCACAGGCTCCGCCCTGCCCAAATGGTCTGCCCGTTGCCTCCCCCCAGCTGTAGGGCGGCTGAGTGGGAGGAGGCAGGCAGACTCAGGAAGCCCCGCCCTTGCCCCACCCCTATGGACGGCTTGCCCCGCCCCTAGGCATGGCGCCCCAGGCACCCGAGCGGCTTCCTCTGCCACTGGATGGAAAGAGAAATGAACGAAAAGGTGGAGAAAAATTTGAGGGGGTTTTTAGGGTAGGGAAGGATAGGCTTGAATTGGGGAATTCAAGACTCTGCATGACTTAAGGGTTCTCGTGAAGCGTTTTTGTGGCAACCGGGGACTATGTGAATGTTTTTGACTGGCACCTAAAGATATATAATGAATGTGCCAGGTAAGCCTCTCTATCTCCTTATCTATCTCCTTAGCATGGCATGGATTTTTTTCATAAAGAGGAAAGACAGAAAATTAATACCTGGAAGTGTCAGAATGAAGCATAAAGCATGTCAACTATTTGTGGCCTGTTTGGGGATGTGCAACCTTCCCCCCCCCCCCCCCCGCCACCAAAACAACAATAACAACCCCCACCAGTTAACTGCCGGACTGGTAGTCTTTATGATGGCATCATAGCTGCATTTCCATCAAGAAGGGCTTCTTGACCTCAGACCCTCTTTTTTATCAAGGCCTGTTGCCGAAATAATTTATCCAGAAAATTGCTTCCTATTGTCATTAACCATGAAGAGATCAGGTATCATTGAGGGACAACAACAACACAATCCATGTTCATTTGTGCTTCATAAATCAAATGAAAATCTCAAGGTTGTGAGGGCATTCACGAGGTATTAGTAAACACAGCTTGCGATGAAGTGAAATGTCAAGCTGCTCCGCAGAACATCGGAAACAGGAAGGGTTGAAAACACCAAGGGAATGCTTACAGTGGAACTGGCACAATGTAAATTTTTTAAAAGCACAAAGTGCTTTCTCTATGCAGTACCTGGAATTTAAAGCGTATGCTGTGGCATTTGCTTCTTGGGCCTTATGAACACGCTGCCTTCAGCAAGCTCACCATTATCCCATGGCTGATCTCTCCTTTACATCTCCGTGAAGATTATTCATATTACAAATGATGAATCACAGAGCCGAGGTGACAAAAATGTATATTGATGAAAGGGAAAGGGAAAGAAATTGCTGCTACCTCAGTTGAAGCAACCTAAACTATCCTCCTTCTGAGCATCAGCTTGCAATTTTATTTCGGGATCTGAACTTTTCTCAGCAAATGAGTTGTGTATTATCACACTGGGGCTGCATTGCAATGGCGAAGGTGGAAGAACGAAGCGATGCTACTGAGAAAAACAGTTGCATTTTGAATTCAGGCATGTATGTTTAGTTTAATGGCATCTCAGCTGGGTAAGAGTGATTGCAGTAGATATATAGTTTCTAGCATTCCTTCTCCTCTGTAACAATTTTAAAAGGCAGGGATATTTGGAAAATATACCTGCAAAAATAGATGAGGAGCGCTCAGGGAATGATTGGGGCCCTGGTAACATGTGTTTTGCAAGCAATTCGTAAATTAAGCTGCTCCACTCAGATACGAGCTCCCCCGCCCATTACAAAAGTAATGAATAAAACAACTGTAAGAATTGCTATGCTGGTGGCTGAAGCCCACTTCATGTTTTGTATGGGAACAGTAAGCATCTTCCACTAGGTGTGGGCCAAAATGTCTGTTCTCAGCTCGCCATCCTACTCAAAGCTGCTAAATGCAGAGCACCCATTTCAGTTTCATTATGAAGTTCATGGTTTGACCCTGAAATGACCTCCAAAGGGAATCGGCCAACAGTTGTGGTGGCCCCTTCCCAAATACACTTTGAGGAAGAAGGAATGGCAGTGGAGCCCAGAGCTCTGCTACTGCTGCCCACTGCTAATCCTGCTTTTGGGGATGACTAATGTGCTGATCAGAAGGTTCAAATCCCTGTGACGGGGTGAGCTCCCGTTGCTCGGTCCCTGCTCCTGCCAACCTAGCAGTTCGAAAGCACGTCAAAGTGCAAGAAGATAAATAGGTACTGCTCCGGCGGGAAGGTAAACGGTGTTTCCATGTGCTGTTCTGGTTCGCCAGAAGTGGCTTAGTCATGCTGGCCACATGACCCGGAAGCTGTACGCCGGCTCCCTCAGCCAATAATGCAAGATGAGCGCCGCAACCCCAGAGTCGTCTGCGACTGGACCTAATGGTCAGGGGTCCCTTCACCTTTACCTTTAATGTGCTGAAGTAATCCTAGATGCTCCAAAGCTAGCCCACAAAACTAATATTTTATGGCTTGTTTATGAATTTCCTCATCCTTTAAGCTTAATAATAATAATAATAATTTATTATTTGTACCCCGCCCATCTGGCCGGGTCCCCCCAGCCACTCTGGGCTGCTTCCAACAAACATTGAAATACATCAAAATGTCATAGATTAAAAGCTTCCCTAAACAGGGCTGCCTTCAGGTATTTTCTCAACTGCTGCATTCCTCTTGCATGTGCAGTTACCCTCTAAAGCCCATTTGGTGGCAACTCTGCTATTGCTTCATTTAATGCAGGGGTATGAAACCTGTAGCCTTCCAGATGTTGTTGGACTACAAGTCCCATCATCCCATCATTGTCAGGGATGATGGGAGTTGTAGTCCAGCAACATCTGGAAGGTTACTGGTTCCCTGGTTTAATGCACTGATTATCAGTTTTGGCGTTTTGTCTTCTTGACCTTTTATGCTGCTTTTAGTCTGGAGATTCTGGTTTAATGAGAGATTATTATTTTTATCCTTGTTGCTATGTTTTGTAAATCACTTTGAGTGGCTCTTCTTTGAAAGTGAAAAGGGGGATATATTTGTACATAACAGTTCATAGCAAACTGGTGCAGTGAGCTTGCAACCCTTGAAGAACATAGCTAGGCGGACTACTCAAAGGGTCCCAAAGATGAAATGGCAGTACTTACAGGTATATCTCCTGTCACATACAACACATCTACCTCATTGCAGCTGCCAATATAATCAGTTGACTTTTCCAAATATGAATGATTATCCTGAAACTCTATACACTTGTTAAGTTGTCAAAAGAACCCCACCCCTTAAATATTAAAGTTATCATTCAGGATACATCACTGAACAATTTCCCCACCAAAATATGTTTTTGCATTTCCTAATTTCAGGTTTTCCTGTTCTTTGGCATTTTCATTAATGCCTGCACTATCACATTTATATCCCATACTGAATAGGTTCCTGATTAGTAACTCTAACTAAAATACAGATGACTATCACACAATTTCTCCCCTTCTACTTCAGAACACAACACAGTACAGAGGACCCTGAATTCAGTACAAGTTGTGACACTTAGTAGTCATAGTCAACACAAACTGCACCTCAGAAGTGGATTAAATGCCTATATCCAGAGCGGTTTACAATTAAAAACAAAACACAACCAACTTTTTTTTCACCCACTACTCTTCTCCTAAGTATCATGGCTCCTCTTCTCCTTGAATTCTTTCAATTCCAGCTAGTTGTTACCAGAACTCTGCAACTTAAGAAATAGTACCTGAATTTGCTTTTCTCCTCCTCCCTCCCAAAATCTTTTCCTTTTGTGTCATATCTTTTAAAATCATAAGCCCAAGTGGAGGGATTGCCTTATCAATGACAATCATAAGCTGCTCTGAGATCGTTTTCAGGCTGAAGAATGGATTAAAAGTACTTTTAATAAATAGACAAATAAAACCAGAGATGTTTAGCATGGGCATGCTGTTGTCATTATGTCAGTCACTTACAAGTTCTGCCAAATATTGCATTGCCATTTGGTAAAATTCTGTTTCTTGTAGCCAATTTCAGTACTTATTGACAAGGCCTTAATTATGAACCACAGGTGGTAAAAGAATTATCGCTGGATTCATTTGGAGAAAAGGAAACTTGGCTAACCATCGCTGTTGTCACTGCTAATCTATTTTAGCACTCTTGAGGATAATAATGCCAATTTTGTTAGAAGCTAAAGAGAAATGGTTGAAGCAGAAAACTGAGTTCAGAACCTCCCCTCGATTCTGTTCTGTAACTGTTCCATTTATCTTTTTTTGTATGGTGTCCTCTGCAGTGCAGACAGATGCCTAATTACTGAAGTAGCATGGTAAGAAAAGTTCAGGTGGAAGCCTGTTCCAACTCAGATAAACTGCAAATGCATGTGCCAAATCTTTTGCAAGTTCACATTTGTCAGAATGGAAGGTGATTACGATCAGAGAGAAAAGAAGGGTCTTAGCGAGGAAGAGGTTCCTCTATCTGGGGCAAAGGCAGGAAAGATCCATTGGAGACTGTTACTTGAACACATGGCGAAAAGCAAACATTAAGTTTCTGTCCTGAAGGACGAATGAGACTATAATAAAACCAAGTAAATGTGCACCATGCCACCACTAACGGCACAATAAAGTCTTGTGAGTTTCTGCTATCTACTGATGAATATAACTGAGCATCTGGTTTACACTTTTCCTTATCGGAACAGGCCCAGTTTGACTGACCCAGCCTAGCCTAGTGCTTGGAAACATTTATTTACTAGAATAAAGTATTATAAAGTAGTTTGTGCTCCTAGCTTCTGTGTTGAGTTGGTCGTTGAGGAGTAGCTGGGAGTTGGAGTGTTGAGAGTTTGTGGGAGTGTTTGGGGTTGGGGTTGTGAAAGTACGAGTTCACTGATAAAGCGTGTTTGGATTAGTTTAAAAATAATTTTTGAGAGAAGGCTAGCAGCCAACAAGGAGTTCTGACTTAATTTACTTAGAATTAAAGTCTAGGCTAGAAAAGTGTCTTTGGCGTTTTTTCAGCCAAGTCAGTTTCTGTTGCGTTTATTTTTCTTTTAACTCTGCTAGAAGCGGACTTTAATGGGCCACTGTTAACTGGGTGCAACTTTTTCTTATGCACCTTTGTTCAGTACCCAGTTATTTTTCCTGTTAGCTTCTACCCCGTTCTTAGAGCTGAGTTCTTTTAGATCAGGAACAACCATCTGCAACAAAATATGATGATCTGGAAAGTCACTCATCTCTTGTATATTCTGTTGCCACAAAACTAACTTTTATGAATATGGTGGATGCCAAACCCCTTGTGATGGATAGCTGCTGGTCATATCTATGCAGCAGTTTCTTTCTGCAAGTCAGTTGCCTAAGCCCCTCCATTATGAATCCTCACAGTTCAAATTTATGGTCCAGGCTATATTAAATTTATAACCACAAAATGAAGACTTTTATCACAGGCCTTCCTTACATTTTCAAGCATAACTTAGACTGGCTGAAAAAGACTGGCTTTCACCTAAAGGAATTTCATGTTTCAACGTAGTTCCACAGGTCCATCTTTGCACCCATTTTATTGGATTAGGTGGTAATCTAATAAGTTTATGTGGTATGCTGAATGAACTAGAAAACATAGAGCACTCTATTATACATCAAGTCCAGAAGCAGAATCCATCTGGTCCAAACTCTGTCACAGAATGTTATAGCAAAGAAGGAACAAAGGGAGTTTCCACTGGGCACAGTAGGATGTATGAGGGGGTTAAAAAATTCCAATTAACATTCGGTCTAGACTCTGGAAGGAATCTCCATTTTAAATTCTGTCCAAATTCTAGTTGTCAGCATACCAACAAGGATGGGGAGAAGAGTTCGATTCAGTTTGCATTTAAAGGCATTTAATTTGCATTTTCCAAAACAATTGTTGTTGTTCAGTCGTGTCCGACTCTTCGTGACCCCATGGACCAGAGCACGCCAGGCACGCCTATCCTTCACTGCCTCTCGCAGTTTGGCCAAACTCATGTTAGTAGCTTCGAGAACACTGTCCAACCATCTCATCCTCTGCCGTCCCCTTCTCCTTGTGCCCTCAATCTTTCCCAACATCAGGGTCTTTTCTAGGGAGTCTTCTCTTCTCATGAGGTGGCCAAAGTACTGGAGCCTTAACCTCAGGATCTGTCCTTCTAGTGAGCCCTCAGGGCTGATTTCTTTAAGAATGGAAAGGTTTGATCTTCTTGCAGTCCATGGGACTCTCAAGAGTCTCCTCCAGCACCATAATTCCAAAACAATATGCAATCCCAAATGCACCCATCCTTCATAATTTGCAGTTCTCTGGACTTTGTAATGCTGTTCTTGAACCAAGTAATGTGTACAAAAATGCATATACCAGGGTAAAGTGTACGTTAAAATGCATATATTAAATAACATAGTAATATTGCATTATATTTGGGGAAATCGCTTTGCAGTTTGCTTACCAACCCTCACCTTTTTCTCCCCACCCTTTGCATCCGGACAAACCCGTCCCCCACATCACATTCTATATTTAATGGGTGGGAGAGTGCTTTAATGTTGCTCCAGTGATGTTTGACAGAAGGGTGGGCACTCTGAAGTGTCTCCCACATTCCTTTAAACACCGCCTCAGTTATGTTTAATCGGGGGTGGGGGGGGGAGGTTGCTTCAGACTGCAGTTTACCAGATCGATCTCTAAAGCACCCTCTACCCTCCCTTAATAATAATAATAATAATTTATTATTTATACCCCGCCCATCTGGCTGGGTTTCCCCAGCCACTCTGGGCGGCTTTCAACAGAACATTAAAATACAATAATCTATAAAACATTAAAAGCCTCCCTAAACAGGGCTGCCTTCAGGTGTCTTCGAAAGGTCTGGTAGTTGTTGTTCTCTTTGACATCTGAAGGGAGGGCGTTCCACAGGGCGGGTGCCACTACCGAGAAGGCGCTCTGCCTGGTTCCCTGTAACTTGGCTTCTCGTAGTGAGGGAACCGCCAGAAGGCCCTCGGCACTGGACCTCAGTGTCCGGGCTGAACAATGGGAGTGGAGACGCTCCTTCAGGTATACTGGACCGAAGCCATTTAGGGCTTTAAAGGTCAGCACCAACACTTTGAATTGTGCTCAGAAACGGACTGGGAGCCAATGTAGATCTTTCAAGACCGGTGTTATGTGGTCTCGGCGGCCGCTCCCAGTCACCAGTCTAGCTGCCGCATTCTGGATTAGTTGTAGTTTCCGGGTCACCTTCAAAGGTAGCCCCACGTAGAGCGCATTGCAGTAGTCCAAGCGGGAGATAACCAGAGCATGCACCACTCTGGCGAGACAGTCCGCGGGTAGGTAGGGTCTCAGAATTAACCTGCGCCTCCATGGAAAGCTGTGAGTCCAAAATGACTCCCAGGCTGCGCACCTGGTCCTTCAGGGGCACAGTTACCCCATTCAGGACCAGGGAATCCTCCACACCTGCCCACCTCTTTCCTCGGCAATTGTTCCGGGCTGTTGGTGGCCATGCCAACTGCAGCATTTAGGGAAGCTTTTAATGTTTAATAGATGGGCGGGGTATAAATAATAAATTATTATTATTATTATTATTATTATTATTATTATTATTATTATACCCATTTTTCTTACAATGATAAAAGAAAAAGAAAAGGAGAGAGACTAGGCAGAAGTGCATAGAAACACATGTATATTAGGAGAAATTCTAAAATGCTGAGGTATTTCATGAGAATTTTCCCCCCTAATTGCAAATAGATGTGGAAATGCAGATAAAAAACTTAAAAGTAGAAAAACTAAGAGAAACAAAAATTGACTTGGCCATCCCTACACACCAAACATACGCTGGTGGCCAAAATTTTGGAAAAAGTGTATTTCCGAAGTTTGATGGCTCATAACACTTCTTTTTTTTTTAGTAATACCATAAAATTATATATCAGTTATCTGTATTCTATCAAATGTTATAGCCAAATAACCAGAAAAAGGAAGCACAGCTTGCTTAGGTTGATATGCAGTAGCTTCACTTCATTTGAATGTAGCCAATGAGCACGAGTGTTTAGAGAGCCAATCAGGTGTTATGAGCCATCAAACCTCGGAAATACACTTTCCCCAAAAGTTTTCCACAGTTTTGGCCACTGGTGTATGCCTGCACAGATACACACATAGTAATCTGACCCAGTGTTGCAGTCACTGGAGCCAACTCCAGGGAGCTGTGAGTGCTTTGGCACCCACAATAATGTATTTGTGGGGCTGAGCCCCCACAAAGACAATGAGCAAAGTTGAATCCCTTCATTGAGGGAACCCACAGAAGCCTTTCACCCTTTTACACTCCCACCACATATGATAAAAGGTACCTTCTTTCTCTTTGCATTTCCAACACTTATTATCAACCTTATATATTTTCGCCAGTTTGACCAGTGTAATGTACCATCTATACATCATTTTTAACATATTTTCTTTTAGTGCATTACATGCAGTAAATTTCATTCCTTCCTTCCACAGTTTCTCCCAGTCATTTAGCATAATATTATGACTAAAATCTTTTGCCCAATGTATCATCACTGACTTCACTTCCTCATCTTTCAAATGCCATTCCAGCAATATTTTATACATTTTTGACAATGTTTTATAATTATTATTCAGTATTTCTATTTCAAACTTAGATTTAACATCTCCAAAACCATTTTTCTTCATATCATTTTTAAACATTTCGTTAATCTGATAATAATGCAACCAATCATTTACAAATTCCTTCACCTCTTCATATGGTTTTAATTTCCATTTTACACCATCATGTTGGAGTAACATTTCATATGTTACCCAATTTCCACTCATATTAATTTTCTTTACGCACATCGCTTCTAGTGGCGATAGCCACCATGGTGTTCTTCTTTCTAATAGATTTTTGTACCTATCCCAAACATCATATAGAGACTTTCGGAATATGTGGTTTCCAAAACTTTTATGTACCTTCGTTTTGTCATACCATAAATATGCGTGTCATATCAGCAGCCATTTTGAGATGGCTACAACCAAAAGTTACAAAGGGACACCACTTGTACCATCTTTGATTTATAAGTGATAAGGAAGTTAAATGCCTAGCTGTACAATTTGGTTGCTTGTGCATTCATTACAATTCTCTCCCGTGCAACTCTGTTATTACAGATGCAGGGCAGCTAGGAAAATCAGCTCATTAAAAAAGGTTTCTTAGGTTTTGAAGCCTGGAGCAAGATTAATTAAAGTCAATGAGTACTTTTTGAAAAAAAAAAAAAGGAAAGGGAAAAAGAAATTAACATAACATAAAGCAGGGAAGCAAAATAAAGCTAGTCATACATAAAACCCACTAATTTGTTTGAAATCTTTCAGGTGACCTAAAAAGCACCTGATGTAAATGTTACTTGACAGAAGCGCATACGTTGAACCTAAAGAAGAACAGATCCCATTCAAGTAAACCCATCTTCTGTTTCTTTCAGAGAGAATGACTATTATTGTTCCTGATTAAATAAATAAAGTTTGTTCAGCTTCAGCACAACCAAAACCCGTTCAGATCCTAGGTTTATACATTCCCACTGCAGGAACATAAATCACCGTGTCTCACCCGTAGTGATGCATTGTCAGGGCTGGTCAGCACAGAGACTCAGAGATGAGCAGTAAAGTGGATTCTTTATTCAAGGAAACAGAATACCAACAGAGAAACCTATGGGTGATACTGGTCCCCCAGTAAAGCAGTTTCCAGAACTGGCGATCTATGCCTCCCATTTCCCCTAAGTCTCCTTAAGTGGGATGTTTTCCAAGCAGTCTTAAACTCCGCTGGGGGGTGCTCACTTTGCTCCTAGTTCTGCTACATGCAAGGCCCTCTGTGCCCTTGGAGACAAGGGAGGAGGAGAGCTTAATACTGTAGGACCAGCAGGCTCCTGTGAAGCTGTTGCAGTCCATGTTGACACCCCCCCCCCCGCTCCTCCTCAGCTGCCTGTCCCACATCTGTGGTACTTTCTGCTTCTGGTTCCTCTCTCACACTTGTTCAGAATCCAACCATCCTGCCTCAGCCCTCATCATCCTCTGACCCATTTCCAGTGTCCCATCACCCTGGCTCTGCTCATTCCTCCTCTGAGGCTTCCCTAGGGGGTTCTCCGGCGAGTGTCTTCCATCTCTTTTCATTGTCCAGCCAGCCCTTGACATGTATCTATTGAGTTTTCGTGGTTGCAGCTGTGAAACATCTGGCACAGCGACTGGCTGAGCAGCTCCAATTTCACAGAAAGAGTACAACAGGGGAGTAACAGTTGTCTCTGGCTGAACTATTCCTATACTAAAAAAGTGGCAAGGGCACCAGAAGGGGACAAGGTAAGCCCACCTTAGGTTTTATTATTATTATTTATTCAACTTATACACCGCCCTATACCTGGAAGTCTCAGGGCAGTTCACAACAACATATGAAATCAAACCAAAATAACCCAATAACCCAATAACCCAATAACCCCCCCCCCAAAAAAGCCACATTCTAAAAGGGTGTTGGATGTCAATAATGGATGTCAACCAAAGGCCTGGTTAAAAAGGAACGTTTTTGCCTGGTGCCTAAAGGTATGTAATGAAGGCGCCAGGCAAACTTCCCTGGGGAGAGCATTCCACAGACAGGGAGCCACTGTGGAGAAGGCCTGTTCTCGTGTTCCCACCCTCCGGACTTCTCGAAGGAGGGCCTCAGAAGATGATCTCAGGGACTGGGTAGGTTCATATGGGAGGTATTGCAGTCCCGAGCCATTTAAGAAGAGAAGAAGAAGAGGAGGAGTTTGGATTTGATATCCCGCTTTATCACTACCCGAAGGAGTCTCAAAGCGGCTAACATTCTCCTTTCCCTTCCTCCCCCACAACAAACACTCTGTGAGGTGAGTGGGGCTGAGAGACTTCAGAGAAGTGTGACTAGCCCAAGGTCACCCAGCAGCTGCATGTGGAGGAGTGGGGACGCGAACCCGGTTCACCAGATTACAAGTCTACCACTCTTAACCACCACACCACACTGGATTTATTTAAGGCTTTATAGGTCAAAACCAGCGCTTTGAATTGGGCCCAGAAACTAATTGATAGCCAGTGCAGTTTGACCAGGATCGGTATAATATGCTCAAACCGCCTTGCTCAGGCGAAACCTTTGGTGGGTAGGGAAGAACTAACTCTGAGGCGGGGGAATGGGGACACAGCCTAATACATCTCATCACGCACAGCACACTAGTGTGAATGAGAAACATCAAGATAGACTTGGGAGGCATCATGTTTTCAGTGCTCATATGTGAACCAAGGTGCACAAACATGCATGCAGGAACAGCGACTCATCTACACACTGAATGTCCTTGTGTGTGGACACAGCCTGAGAAAGTAGCAGTCTAGTCGAAGAAGTGAGGCACAGATAGTCTTCTTTGGGGAAGAAAGTGAGGGAGACGATAGAGGAGCTATTGCTCCATTTTTCTTTGCCCAAATTATTTTTGCTGCTTCATTATTTCTCTTCGACATTTATTGATTGCTTGGGGGGAAAAACATTTTAGAAATGAAAAGGCAAATGTGAAAAAGCCTCATTCTTTAATTTAAAAGCTATTAGTGAGCTTTAATATCTTAACTTTAAACGACAGCACTCCCACCCGCTTGTTTCTCCCTTTTCTTACACTGAATCCACTTCTAAATTATGCTGCTGTTTTGCTTGGAATTCCTGAAGCAAAGAATTGGCCGGGCCGAAGCAACGGACAGGAAAATGGATCAATGGGAAGAGATCAGACGAAACTCACCAAGTGTGGGTTCAGATTCCAAGCCTGATGAGAGCTCCTCCGAAGAGGATGAGCTACATCTTAGAACTGCCACCTTCCTCAAGGGCTGGAACAATTGGGAGGTGCCCCCACCCTTCTCAAAGAACAGCCAGAGGCTGCCCTGCAGGTATCTCCTTACCCAATAAGTTTGCAATAGCAAGGAATTCAATGCCTTATGTTGATATTCCTTTTTTATATATAAATAATTTTTATTACAGATTTTTACATACATTCTTTTAAATAACATTTAATATTCATATGTTATACAAGTTTTCTGACTTCCACCAGCCACTTCTCAGGATTTTTACTTTTCTTAACTTCTTCTTGTATTTCATACTTCACTATTACTTTTAAAGATCAAATTCAAATATTACTTTTCCAAAATTATTACTGTAATATTTCTTACAATAAACCTCACAAAACTTCTTGCAAGCCTATTAGCGTGATTTGTTGTTTACAGTTATCTTTCAAATATATCTCAAATTTAGTCCAATCTTTTAGAAATTCCTGGTCCCGTCGGTTTCAAATTCTTCCTGTCATCTTATCCAATTCTGCATAGTCCATTAACTTCATCTGCCATTCTTCTTTTGTCAGTAATTTTTCTTGTTTCCATTTTTGTGCCATTAACATTCTTGCTGCCGTTGTTGCATATAAAAATAACTTTTTATCTTGTCTCTTAATATCATTTCCTACAATTCCTAACAGAAAAGCTTCCGGTTTCTTTATAAATGTATATTTCAACATTTTTTTCATCTCATTATATATCATTTCCCAGAAGCTTTTCACCCTCTTACATTCCCACCACATATGATATAGCGTTCCTTCTTTTTCTTTACACTTCCAACATTTATTACTCATTTTATACATTTTAGCTAGTTTCACTGGTGTAATGTACCAGCCTTATGTCGATATTCCTATGCCAGCTTTCCCTGGTCCTTTCACTACACCAGAATGCCAGGAGCAGCAACAATGGCCCAGATCCAGCTTGTGCAGTCCACAGACTCTACGCCATCAGCTGAGAAGGAGGCAGAACCTGACATTGTTAAGTTTATTTAGCATGTGATGTGGCCTCTCCTTTCCATTTATGTTTCATCATTTGCATTCCATTCTGAACATGATTACTTACATTTCACAATCTTGGCTGGTCCCTATGCTTGAATTAATATGAATTTCCTCCTGACTCGAGGGCACAATTTTCCCTGCCTTTTTCAAGGCTCTGCCTTCCTCTCAAATCTGGCTAACATGCTTCTCTAGGCTTTAGATGAAGAGCAAGTCTGTCGTGCAAATGGCAGTAAGCCCACAGGGGTCTCACTAACCAGAAATCCTTTCACTGAGAGTCTTTACGATATTTATCATAAGGAATGATAATAAATGAGAAACCCCTGAAAAATAAGGGGGGGGGGGTGCCGTTTTGATCTGCTTCTGCCCTCAAACAGTGGAGAAAGGAAGTCACTTATATATCTTGTTTGGGGATTGCAGCATTAGAAAATAGCCTGTCTCCTCCTATTGAAATAGTTAGCTCAGACGATGCAATGCACACAAAACGCCCATGTTTTACTTATTGGGACTGCTCTAGATTGACTACTCAATTATCAGGCTTGATGAAGTTTTCTGAGCCTGCTTGTGGGAAGTAAAACCTTACATCTGATATACAATTAGGGGATGGATACAAACCGAAGCCCCTATGCAAGACATCACTGTTTTTCCATCTTTCATAAGCACAATTCCAGCACACAGGGAATGGAACATGAACTTTATTGATGCAGCCCATATGCTGATGGGCTGTCTATCTGTGAGGGAGTTTTCATTTGGATGTTTAGCCTGCAACGATGCCTGTCAAAAAGGCAAAGCCGGTTGTTTCTTAAGTTATTTACTGCTTTGTTCAGTTCAGGAAACTTTCACTAAATTTTTCTCTGTGGACTCCATCTGCTTCATTCAAGTGCCTATGCTAATGCAGACCACAGGTGGGGGTTACATAACTGAATGTTGCTCCATACAGAGAAGGAAGAGGGGAATAGGCACATAGTTATGTATAACTGTGTTGTTTCTTAATGGAGACTATATTTATGCGAGCCCCACACTTGCACAGTCTCAAGCTCAGACACAGGTTCGCCTCTTGGGCTTGCTGATTAGAAGGTCGGCGGTTCGAATCCACACAATGGGGTGAGCTGCCAACCTAGCAGTTCGAAAGCACACCAGTGCAAGTAGATAAATAGGTACCGCTGTGGTGGGAAGGTAAATGGCATTTCCGTGAACTCTGGCACTCATCACAGTCCTCAATGCGCCAGTAGCAGTTTAGTCGTGCTGGCCACATGACC
This sequence comes from Darevskia armeniaca, assembly GCA_034641395.1. Classification (NCBI taxonomy): domain Eukaryota; kingdom Metazoa; phylum Chordata; class Lepidosauria; order Squamata; family Lacertidae; genus Darevskia; species Darevskia armeniaca. The sequence goes on from JAWWNF010000371.1 coordinate 339,749, forward strand.
CAGAAAGCTGTCTGGGGGCAAACGCCAGCTCCCTCAGCCTGAAAAGTGAGATGAGCATCATACCCCATAATCACCTTTGACTGGACTTAACCGCCCAGGAGTCATTTACCTTACTACAGTGAGAAGTAGGCTTTAAACATTGGTACCTATTATCTACATAGCAAGATCAGTGTATGTGGTGCTTTACACAATGCAAACAGGAAATTTCATCAGACAGAAAGCATTTGAAGTGACCTAGGCCAAGATCCCAAGATCCTTCCATGCACTGATAGGGGCTTTGCCAACTCTCATTTCTAATTCAGTTCCCTTGTACTAACTTGTATGTTGAGCCAGAAGAACAAGTAGCTTTTTAGAAGCCATGAGGAGTTGCAGTAGTGCAAAAAGTTCAGATGTGTGTTCACAAGCTCCCACATCCAGTCCCATGGATTTCTAGTCCCATTTAATGGGATAGCTTGCAGTTCTGAATCAGCAGTTGTTTAAATCTGGTTTCACTACATAATACAGGAAGGATGGACTAACTGACTGAGATTCTGGGCTAGAGAGTTCCACTCCATCTGATGGCTTATTTACTAAATCACCTCGTCAGGTCAGTTAAACATGAACATGTGGAAATAGTTTCTTATTTACTAGCAACCATCAGAATTCTTTATGCAGGGAAGTAGAGATCTAATAAAATTCCAGCTATTCCAGAGTGGTCTAACAGATGCTGGGAGTTTACCCTGATGGCTAAGAAAGTATTAAGAGAACAGAATAATAGGCAGTGCGACTTTTTGTTTAGATAGAATGCCTTTATTCAAGATTGTACTAGAGGTGTATTTTTGTTTTTGCCTGATATTAGTTAGGGGTTTAAATTTGAGGATTAAGCTGTTCAATTATTTGGTAGTGTGATTGCCCACTTTAAGTTTAGGAATAGGGTTGTAAATTATTCCTTATAGGTCATTTGGAGATCTCCCTCTCCCCCCCAAAAAATACAGCTGTAAAAAAAGAAATAAAAATGTAAGTTTAGGGGGAAAGTCTGTTCTAACCCCCTGAAAGATGCCTTTTCATACCAAAAGCATTGGCACTTTGCATGCTATCTTGAATGCCAGCCAATATCAAATGTGTTCATGTGCAAAATATCACTCCATGCCAACTATCTTATATTGGACGTTGAAATCCAATACCTCTGGGATGTCAGGTAAAGAGACAAAATTTTCTGTAAGCATTTGATAGATATTTGAATGGCTAGAGAATCTCTGGTGGAGTATTCAACGTCAACATTTGCAGAGGAGCGCATTCTTTCCAGCTCACCTGCTAATGTAAATGCAGTTCCTATGGCTTCTTGATGGCACTGAAAGGGACAGATCTGAGGGTGCATTGAGCATTTATCCTACCCCACAGCTAGGTAAAAGTAAGCTTTGACGCATAGGTGCTGCAAGCTCCTCTGGAACCCAGCGCTTGAGTTTGTGGTCTGTAACAGCAAATTGAAATAGAAACACTTAGACACAAAACACTTCCATACACAAGGGAATGGAAATCTTTTGACAATGGGAGCGGGGAGGAGTAATTGATTCTGCTCTCCCTTAAAATTGCTTTACACAAATCTTGTCACATTTCCTTGCTGGTGATGTATCACATTCAGTTATATCACTATTGCTCTGTTACGTTGCATGACAGACATGATATGAGCCATCTTGATGAGACACAGCAGTCCTCAAAATACGTACCACAGGCTTCGTTTGCGCTTAGCTCTGCTTTCTGTCCGGAAGAAATATGCTTCTTCATTACTCTAAACTGATCTGCAATTAACTGGGATTAAATTATTTTCCTACTACCCGAGTGCAATTAAGGGTGACACATCTCAAGTAATTAATATTTCTCGATCTATTCCGACAGTTGGCAGGTAGCAATCTGCTGTATCCTTTGATTATCGATCTTGCTATTTGTTTTGACAATTTACAACACAGCAACTCCACAGCTACTACCGCCAAAACCAAAGTGCAAGCAAGCATTGAAAAGCCCCATGCACAAAAGACCTACCACAAACTCTGGCTGTCGAAAACAGGAGCTCACATCTAATAATGAAGCCCAACCAATTCATTCATGGCATTTGTGCGGTATTCCATAATATAGAGTTCTATAGCCAACTTACAATAAATACATACAAAATAAATACAAAGATACACATAAAACGTGTTTCATGACCTGTTCCACAAAACGCTCTCCACTTCTCGTAAGGACGCTCCTGAAGGAGCTTTTCTATTCCCATCGTTCAGTCCGGACACTGAGGTCCACTTCCGAGGGTCTTCTGGCGGTTCCCTCATTGTGAGAAGTGAGGTTACAGGGAACCAGGCAGAGGGCCTTCTTGGTAGTGGCGCCCGTCCTGTGGAACGCCCTCCCATCAGATGTCAAGGAAATAAACAACTACCTGGATTTTCAAAGCCATCTGAAGGCAGCCCTGTATAGGGAAGTTTTTAATTTTTGATGTTTTACTGTGATTGATGTTTTAATTTGCTGGAAGCTGCTCAGGATGGGTGGCATATAAATAAATCATCATCATCATCATCATCAGTACTCCCACAAATCTGAAGGTGACTGAAACAGTAATGGGAGGAGAGGTGGGAGAGAACTATCACACGTTGGTGGTACCCCCACCACTGTGGAAATTCTTCCAGATTGTGAATGTCTGAAAAGGATTCTAGTTGTTGCTTAATTTAATGTATCAATAGTCTTTGATACTCTTCCTTGTTGATGCTGCTTTTATTTTTGCAGTTGTGTTATTATCATTTTCATGCTCTTTATATTGTGAAAGCCATTTTGAAAGACTCCTTTTTGGAGGAGAAATGTGTGGCATACCTTTTGGTTTGGGATCATAGCATTGTAGAGTTGGAAGGGACTGCGAGGGTCATCTAGTTCCTGCAATGCAGCAATCTTTTGCCCAACGTGGGTCTTGAACCCACGACCCTGAGATTAAGAGTTTCATGCTCTACTGACTGAGCTATCCCAGCAGAAAAGGAATTAAAAATTACAAAGACTTGACAGAAGAGACCTTCACCTTTTGATCCACTTACTCTACATTGAAAACACAAAGCAAACACAATGGAATCTGTGAATTAAGATACCTTGCTGGCATAGAATAATCTGCGAAAGACTTCATGAACTATGAGACTGCCGTGAATAAGGGGAATGTAATACAGTGCTGAGATGCAGTGCAGAAGCCCTGCAGAAGGGTTGTGGTGTGGGTTTTGGGGTGGTTGTTTTTTTTGCAACTATAGCCCAAAGTATAGTATACTAATATTTACCATTGAAGAGAAAAGGTCAGTTCCTTTTTATATGCTGAAGTTACAATTTGCATAATTGCTCTTTAATAGCCGTGGGGAGGTTGCATTGACCTCTGGTGATGTCATCAGCCATATGCTTCTAAATACAGGTTCAGACCTTTCCAAAGCTCAGGAAAGTGATTAGCAGAGCAAATGGAAACAAATTCAGATTGGAGGAAAAAAGAAGGAGTTTCTTCTTATGCTGCATTATTACATGCACTCAATTACCTGAGAGGAATTGGGAAAAGAAAAACAGAGGGTGGGGGAAAGTGGCAGAACTCTAGTGCCATCATTTTGGCAACAGGAGAAGAGGCCACCTATTACACAGGTTTTTTTCAGGCTCTTTTCTTATATATGTTTTCAGCATATGAAGTTTCTGGGAAAACAAATAAAATAAATCCTGTAAAAACCATTCGGCGTGAGAAACAAAGGCAGTAAAGGAATTTATTAATGGCAGTGGCAATCCCATAATAAAAATGCATCTGTTGCAAAGTGTTCCCTATGGAAATCCAGATATGTGTGTATGTTTAAAAAGCCTTTCTTCCATTGCAGGGGGGGCACCATTTGCTTAAACTGTCCATCTAAGAACAATTTGCTGCTCTACAGATTATCTACATAAAAAGAAACAAGAGAGTCAACCCCGCAATTAGCCATTTTCGTTTGATTCTTTCTTCTCTGTTTTCTGTGCCATCTGCCTGAGGTCAATTCATTTGTCAAATAAAACACACAATGCCATACTAAAGTTGTATTTTAATAAGGTGATTTATATATATATATAAAAAACACAGTATATTAAATGCAAACTGTTGCACCATTAAACAGAAAACTTTTCATGTTCTACAATATCAGTGTGCCAAGCACTGACTTTATGAGAGCGACAACTTTCCACATACAAGTGCTCTATTAATTTACCTTTCCTTCCCATAGCAACAAATTGGTGGCTAGGCAGGAAAAATGCACTCAGAAAAAGCTGCCTCGGGGCCTTTTCCTCTCTCCCCACAATAAAAAGATACATGACAGTCAACTCTTTGCTCCTGAAGTAACCATGGGGGAGACAACTGAATTCAGAGACAACATGCCAAGTTGTATACTTTGTGAAGATTGCAATTTCAAACAAATACACCCCATGAAGATAATACAGATCAGGGATGGGCAACCTGATGTCTTCCATATGTTGTTAGACTATAGTTGCCCATCATCCTTGCCCACTGGCCATGCTGTCTGGGGCTGGTGGGAGTTATAGTTCAGCAACATCTGGATGGCCCTAGGTTTCCCACCCTGGTGCCGTTCATATTTTTTTTTTTTAAAAAAAACAGACTATATTGACTTTTCATAAAGATAAATACTTATCCTTACATAGATTCAATCAAAGCATTTCATGGACTGATCCTAGGAGGCTTGGACAGATAAACATCAAATGGCATTTCAATGCTGATTCCCCCTTCCCCCTGCACTCCCACAAAATAAATGAGCTCCAGAGACAGACACTGGGCATTCAAATCTCAGTGGAACCCTGTGTGATGCCAAAATTCAGCACCTCTCTGCCTCTCTTCTTCTCTTGATATCATTGCTGCGGCACCCTTTCAGTTCGGCACCCAGTGTGGACGAACCAATCACACTCCCCTAAATCTGCCTCTGATTTGGCGAACAGTTGCATTAAAATTGGCTTTGGGTGCTCTTGATGTGTCCTGGTACTATGTACTGGCAGAAAATTATATATCTTCCAGATTCAGAAATCTACAGTTGCAATCTGAACCATTTACTTCTATTATGTTAATTTTCATAGAATTATAAAACTGTAGAGTTGGAAGAGACCCCAAAGTTCACCTGGTCTAACTTCCTGCAATGCAGGAATCTCTACTAAAGCATCCATGACAGATGGCTTCCAACATCTGTTTAAAAACCTCCAATGAAGGAGAGTCCATCATCTTCTGAGGGAGTCCATTCCACCACCATAAAGTTCTTCCTGATTTTCAGTCTGAATCTCCAGAGCCAGTGTGGTGAAGTGGTTAAGAGTGGTAGACTCGTAATCTGGTGAACTGGGTTCGCGTATCCGCTCCTCCACATGCAGCTGCTGGGTGACCTTGGGCTAATCACACTTCTTTGAAGTCTCTCAGCCCCACTCACCTCACAGAGTGTTTGTTGTGGGGGAGGAAGGGAAAGGAGAATGTGAGCCGCTTTGAGACTCCTTCAGGTAGTGATAAAGCAGGATATCAAATCCAAACTCTTCTTCTTCTTCTTTCTTGTAACTTGAATCCATTGATTCACATCCTGCCCTCTAGAGCAAAAGAAGCAAGTTTGCTCCATCTTCCATGAGACCGTTTTTTTTTTAGAATTTTGCAATGATAGTGGGTTAATGTCACCCCCCACCCTTTCACTTTCCTATTGGAAATGCATTTCTAATTCCTTGTTTCTGTTATAAGCCTTTCATGCAAAAGAGGTTGTGAGTGTTTTAAAATGTTTCTCCAAGATATGTAAGCATTAATGAGGCAAGTCCTGCTACCTAATGATAAGAATAACATTAATTACAAGTGTGGCTTTAAAATCATTCAGCACCTTTTCAAAAATAACTCCCATTACGCTTCATTCTTCACACTCTCTAATCTAATTTTAGTTCTTTGTTCCAAGGATCTGAGATATACAGAGTATGATTAAGTCACCAAGGGAGTATTATCCACTAATGTGTGATTGATCAATAGAGAAAATTTTATTACAATGATAATAAAAAGTGCTGTTATTATAATATCTATATTTCTATAGCTTTTATACGTTACATTTTAAAAGCTGCCTTGAGCTCTTTTGAGAGGTTGCAAACAATGTGAATAGCTTTGAGGGACACACATTGTCACTTTTACGAAATTAGCTATCAGTACCAATCCAGGTCAGAGAACAGCCATATATGAATCTCAAACTCAACAGCTTGAGCTAGAAACTGGAGTCCAAAGTCATTTAAACAGAAGATACTGCATAGACAGCATGTCAGGGATAGAGAATGGCTGTAGAAATGTTCTGGACCAAAATTTCCATCATCCTCAATCATTGGTCATGTTGGTGGGAGTTTGAATCTTAGTGTTTACACCTGATCTGTCCAATCAAGTGGCTTCAGAAGTGAAAGGTTAATGATCTACAACATTTTCCCCTTCCATGCCTGAAGTGTTGTAACCGCACAGTCACTATTAGAGATGGAAGGATGAGTCAACTTCTCTCAGCTTCTCGTTTTCCCAGTCTTAAATCCAGTTCTTCCCATTTTGCAGCAATTTGAAATTTTTATAAAAGGAAAAAAAATCCTCAGGAAAATCCCTCACCATTTTAGTATGAATTTGTCCTAATTTTTAATATGCAGTTTTCACTAAGGTACACGTTTTTGTAAGCAATTTCCCCAATGTGTGTGTTACGTTCACCAATATATTACTTTTTATGCAGACTTCACTTGTATAGGCATTTTTTTAAACATTGGTTGGAGAACTGTTTCACAAGATTCAGAGAAGTGCAGATTTTGAAGATACCTGTGTTTTGGTTCACATCTTGTTTCAGAAAGAATAAATTTGATAAATTTGAATTTTTCTTCCCTCCCTAGTTCCAACCTAGCCTCGGTGGCTCCAGCAACAAAGGCATCCTTTGTTATCTAAGTAGGCCAGTTCTACTCTAAACTGTGATTTTAAGATATTGCATTTTACTGCTTTATGTTTGCCACTCAGAGAAGAACATTTTCTGGTGGCCTTGTGTAAATATAATAATGTAAACTTAAATAAACATCACACTGCTTTCTATTTTTAATCCCATTAGAAATACTTATTGCAGCTTTACTGCATGTGAAATTTGTGCCGTGGCGATGTGTAACATTATCAGGGACATGTCAGGACCATGGAGAGCACCCTGAAATTCTGAGCTTGCAGCAAGCACTACGAGGCAAGAGGAGGATATTGCCAATTGGGAGAGTTGCTAGAGCTAGTGAGAGGTAGGACTTGGAGGTTGGATGAATGAGAAAAGAAGATAAGGCAGGAAAATCTGAGGGAAAAGCAGAAGAGCAGGGGACAGACAGGTGTTCTGTTTATCAAACAAGAGTCAAAGGATAGGCAATTTAAAGGCTTCTCATTGCTAGCTAGCTAAGCAATCATTCAGATGTTGAGCATCTCTATTCCCACTGAGACAATGTTCTGACACATGATCAATAGTGCCCCAGTTCATTTATCAGGCCAAGTTCCAACCTCCATCCCTGTTTCTGTTGTTAGGTCCTCTACCCCCCTCCCCTTCCCAAGACCTGTTCTCTGCATACATTTCTGCAACAAAATTTTATTGTGCCAGTATGCTTCATTTGGCAATGGTCGCCACTGCAGGGGTAGTCTCATTAATCTGCAGGACTAACAACCTGGTTTTGTTTGCAATGCCAGAGGTGGTGACTTCATGCTGTGTCCTGCATCTCACATTGCTGTAAAGGAAGAGATTGGTCCCATCCAGATGGCAACCTCCCATACTCTCCAATTGGTAGGCGGGCACAAAGCCAATGTTGGAAATGAACAAAAATCTGTTAGTCCCCTCGGAAAAGAACAATGGTTGGGAAGAACTAGCAGAGCTGGCAGCAAAATAACAAACAGAAAAGGACTGGTGTGATCCAGGTAAAGACACACAAACATAATTCCTTGAGTGATGGGTGCCAAACTCATGTTCAAGCTTGTCATTATCCTTATTAAATTGTGGTGCCCAGAACTGGACACAGAACTCCAGGTGTGGTGTGACCAAGGCAGAATACAACAGGGCTATTACTTCCCTTGACCTGGACACTATACTTCTGTTGATGCAGTCGAGAATAGAATAGGTTTTTTGCTGCTGCTGCTACTGCTGCATCACACTGTTGACTCTCGTTAAGCTTGCAGTCTACAAAAACCTCTAGATCCTTTTCACATGTACCACTGGCAATCCAGGTGTCCATCTTATATTTGTGCAGCCGGTTCTTCCTGCCTAAGTGTGGAACCTTACATTTGTACTGACTGAAAATCATTTTGTTAGTTTTGGCCCAGTTTTGGCCCAGTTCTCCAATCTGTTAAGGTCATTTTGAATCCCGATTCTGTGTTCTGTGGCATTAGCTACCCCTTCCAGTTTGGTGTCATCGGCAAATTTGATGAGAAATTCCTTCATCTAAGTCAATTACAATGACACTGAATAACGGCAGCAAATGGCTCCACTGGTTTTTTCAGAAGAGCTTTTGGTTAATCATTTGTATTGCATGCAGGCTCTTCATGGCTGCACAAAAAATAACTACAATGTATGAAGCATACAGGCTGCAATCCTCAGATTATATATTCCCCAAGAGAGTCCCAAAGGCTTCACTTGGTTTACTAAAAAGTAAATAATTGAGTCATCTCTCTTCCCCCAGCCCCCATATACAATTCATGGAAAATGTAAATGAACAAACAGGATCACAAGGATATACCTTTTTAAAAAAAACAACCACCCCCATAGCTCCATCAAATACTGTGCTTATTAATTAAAATTTGGTGGGGTAAGAACCCAAACAGGGCACAAGACTAAAGCAGATTTGTATGGTTGCAGCAGCATGCTGCTGTTACACAGAATAATGTAAAGTTATTTGCCACTTCATTCTCTGTTTTCCTTTTCTGTGGAATGGTTTTTCAAGCCTTGAGATACAGATGCAAAGGTCTGATTTTATCTCTAGCAGTGTTGACAGAAGCTTCCCTTTTGGAAGGAAGGGAAAAATCTCTATAAAGTAAAATAAGTAAAATATCAGCATCCTTTAAAACCAGATGCCATCTATGCTACAAGTACTCAGAAATCACAGGGCTACTGACAAAAGGCAAGGCTACTTTTTATTAAGAGGATCACATGAAACGTGAAGCTTGGCAAATCTATATCTGCACACAGAATTGCCTATCATGATTTCTGCTGCTGCCAGGGTGTAGTTTATCTGCTTATGTTGAACGCCATGTTACATGAGATGCAAGTGTCACAACAGACTGGAAATAAGGCTTCATCTAGCTAAGGCCATCTAGATCAGTATTGTCTACACTGACTGGCAGTAGCTTTCCAGGATTTCAGGCAGGTGTTTGACCCTTTTCTATTGTTATTTTTGATCCTCCCTGTATGATGTAGTCAGATCCCACACACCCCACCCCAGCTGCCTCCAAATTCAACCTGAAAATGTTCCTCTGAGAACCTATGGCTCAGTTCTAAATTGCTCCAGCTTCCTTCACAAATACTTAGAGAGGTTTGACCTCAATGTTTGGCACTTTGAAATATCAGTGGCAATTCCAGCTGTGAGCACTGGACAAGGAACCTGAGCAAGTGAGTTCCGCAAGTGATTATAGCGAACTGAAAGAGTCAGAAAAGAGATGCTAACAAATTGCTGCAATGCATTGTTGTCATTTGCTTGTATATTTTTCCCAACATTAATTAATATTCTAAAAGCGAAAGCTAAGAGCCTTGCTGGAATTAGCCAATGAAGAAGCTGTCAATTTCAATTTCTCATTTTCCAGAGGATGTGGAAAGGTCTGGCTGACCCTAAATTTGTCAGGTCTGTTCCCACAGGGTTGGTCACCTCACCCAGGTGACCTCCTCACCCCCTACCATTAAGATATTCTGATCTGAGTCTCCTTCAGTTAAGGGTAGTGGAGGAAATTTGCTCCCACTAATGGCCTGACCACCATTTTCCAATTTCTGCATCATTTTCCCATATACTGCATATAGGCCCTTTTGTGCACATATTCTTTTCCTACTGTATAGACTGTTCTGTATATTTGTGTATATTGCTACCCAATATGTGCCATTTCTTTTACTACTGTATACACTGTTGTGCACACATGCCTCTAATATATACATTCTTGTGCACATTCTTTGCAGCACAAAATTAAGAGAAGGGATAATTTCAAAGGAATAGCCACATTTTGGTTTGCATATTAATTCAAGAAGCACAGATGTGGTGGGTTTGATGAGAGTGGCTGGGGCAACCCAGTCAGATGGGCAGGGTACAAATAAATATTATTATTATTATTATTATTATTATTATTATTATTATTATTATGCAATGCAAAGAACGTTTCTTTCACATCCCTAGCTGGATTAAACCAAAGGGCATTCCAGATCATTATCCTGATTTCCGCAGTGAACCAGGTGCCTTCAGGAAGCCCACAAGCAGGACCAGAGGCCAACAGGGCTCTCCCACTGTTGTTCCCCAGCAACCGCTTCTATGTAGCCATTATCATTAGTAGCCACTGATACACAGAGCTACCACCAGACCCTCTTCTCAGTCAGGGGTTCGCCTTCTCAATCTGATAGCTTTCCAAGATTCCAAGCATTCTGAAATATTCACTACCGAGCAATTATCTTGACCAAAGGTACAGCTTACAAAACCAATCTGCAACAGCAGCGGAGACTCAAGCTTTTTACACATTTTCAAGTGCTGGCCATGTAGGAAGAAGAAGAAGAAGAAGAAGAAGAAGAAGAGGAAGAAGAAGAAGAAATTATGTGGTCTAAAGCATGGATAGGCAAACTAAGGCCCAGGGGCCAGATCCAGCCCAATCACCTTCTAAATCCGGCCCGCAGATGGTCCGGGAATCAGCGTGTTTTTACATGAGTAGAATGTGTCCTTTTATTTAAAATGCATCTCTGGGTTATTTGTGGGGCATAGGAATTCGTTCATTCCCCCCCCCCCAAAAAAAATATAGTCCGCCCCGCCACAAGGTCTGAGGGACAGTGGACCGGCCCCCTGCTGAAAAAGTTTGCTGACCCCTGGTCTAAAGTGTATACCAGGAATATGTAGGAGGGTGACCTAGAGGATCAATGGTCTGGAAATGAATCCTTATGAGGAATGGTTGAGGGAAATGGGTATGTGTTGCCTTGTAAAGAAAAGAAAGACTGAGAGGAAATATGATAACCATCTTCAAATATCTAAATGACTGTCACATCGAGGCTGGAGCAAGCTTGTTATCTTCTGCTCTGGAGGCTAGGACCAATGGCTTCAAGTTACAAGGAAGGAGATTCCGACTAAAGATAGGGAAGAACTTTCTGACAGTAAGAGCTGGTTGACAGTGGAACAAATCCCCATGAGAGGTAGTGGACACTCTTTCCTTGGAGGGCTTTAAGCAGAGTTGGGATGTCCATCTGTCATGAGATGGAGATTACTGCATTGCAGAGGGTTGGACTTGATGCCCCTTGGGGTCTCTTCCAACTCTATAATTCTATGATCATATGATTTGTAGGTGACAAACTAGAAGGAGCATTTCGGCTTTAAAAACAAAACACACTGAAGTTGGAAAAAAACAATGTTTTCGATGGAAAACAAACAATCTGATTACATAAATGTGCACAGCTGTGGCAACATAAGGCGTAGCTTGCACCAAAAGGCTTCAGTCGCATCTCTGTAGGACAAGTGGAACAAATCCATCCTATTATGCTGCCTGTAAATCTCTACCTCATTATAATTGCTTTCTATTTCTATAATGTAGCAAAGACGTACAGGTGCTGACACAGGCTGCTAGGACTGCACATGAGTCAATTCCACCCCCCTCCCAGCAATTCTAAGCCCTGTAACAGCTTTTAACATGTCTGCCATTCTATACTTGGTAAAGGATGTTTGCTACACCAGCAATTATCACTGGCTGGACTTAGAGGAATGGTGTGAGGCACCAGCTGAGGAACCCCCAAGGAACAAAAGTGGTCAGAGGGAAAAGCCTGGGAGGAGGAGGTGTCAGAAGCTGAAGAGGTAACAGGGCTTAGTGAGCAGGGAGATTCTGTGGCAGAGAGAAGTCCAGAATCAGAAGCAGAGGTGGAAGCAGGAGAGGAAGGAGGCCAAAAGGCAGATATGCTGGTGAAGAAGCCAGGGTGCCTCCCCCTCCTGCTGCAACAGGTATGCTAGCATAGTCTCAGATTGCTTGGGGAAGGAAAAGATTTAGGCAGCCTCCACAACTGCCTCATAGGCCTGGTGCTCCTGAGCTGAACATGTTTATTCCAATAAACAGTTAACTTCACTTACTCCATGTGATTTATTCCTGACACTGTGTCATGCGTGGAGAGTCTGCCTCTACCTTCGGTAGCTTCACAGACAAGAATTAATGAGCAGTTTATATTTTAATAGTCCTTTTTATCCAGGCATCAGCTTGCAAGCAAAAATCCACATCCCTCCCCAAGGAGAGCAGTTGGCTACTCTAATTCTTCCCCCTTCCGTCTTCCACAACATACTAGGCACCAACAGGAAGTCCCCCCTCCTCTCTGCATCCTTTGTTCTCTAATTCAGTCAGACCTCCTAGTTTGTGGGGAGGGAGGGTTGCCCACACTCTCTATCTATCTAATGACGTCTCTGCTATCTGTCCCCTCCCTTCTGTTTCTCTTGCCATTATCTCGTAGCTAGGTAACTCCTGTCTAATCTGCTCTGTGTCTGTGTCTCTCCCAGCTTCTGAGACAGCTGTAGACAAGGGGGTGTGTGAAACTTACCCTTCAAGCTCCTCTTCCGAGAGAAGCTGATCTGCCTGAGAATGCACCCCTCACTCTTCTGCTGCAGACCATTCCCTGACACACTGGCCCAGCAATTGCAATAAAGTGGCAATATGCTGGATCAGCTCATGACAGATTCTTCTTTTCCTTGTAGTCAAATCAAAATTCCACCTGATGGTGTGCCCATTCCCTTGACACATGAAGCAATCTAGACCAGTAGCCTGGATGGCACAATGTGCCCAGGAGATATAGCATCACTGAACATCAGGAGACATGGGAGGGTGGCTGGGCTGGACTAGATTTTCCCTTCCTCCCTACGTGTCAACTTCAGCCACCTCAAATTACTGACTTCCTATCCTCCACCTATATAACATGCTGCCATGCCCACTTTATACAGAGAAGCTAAAACCAGATTTCCATTCTCCTACGTGATGTTTTATGAAAAGTTCATCATGGAGTGCACCCTTATGGTCAAATCACTTGAGTTCCAGTAGCTCAGAATCAGTTACAAGACAAAGATTGTCCTTTAATTTGCTCAGGAGGATAATTGTGTACTGCCCGATGAAATAGCATTTGGAAATATCCTTTTCATAGTATGACCTTTGAGCAGTAATTATGCAGATCTCTGTGGAAGATCCATCATTGGCTATCTAGGAAGAATCGCGGCACCACTATGGTTATCAAGTATATCTGTAAATATAATTCATCTGGTTTCTACCGAGAATGAGATGCTTGAAGAATTCATTAAGAAATTAATTGCCATGCATGCTAGATGGTTTCGCTACAACAGGGAAATCTAAGAACCTCAAATAAAGTTGTGTGATTGCAAAACAAGAAATGATTGGCATGACATTTTTAGCAACAGTGCTAATTTTAGCAGTCTCGTATTAATCTAAAATTCATTTTGATTCCTCCAGATAATACATTTTAAATCACACTTGCCAACAGTAACTGCCAGCACTGAAATTAGTTCTTTTAGCAAACACTGACATTTTCCTCAGTATATTAAAAAGTGAAACGGGACTAGGTTGTCTGATGAACTATTTAGCTTGATGAAGCAAAAGCTCTTGCAGTATGCTCAAGGGTGCCTGATGTGAGCAGAAATATGAGAAATGCTCGTCTCTAGATAATAGCCTTAAAAATATATTTGCCAAATGGCAAGACATTCCTGGCTCAACCCTACAAGGTTTACATTTTCCTTTGGATGAAAGTGTTCTGAATTTTTAAAGTGTATTTGCAATATTCACAGACATCCAAGTAAAGTACAGCAAAAACAAAGACACACTCCTACTTAGCAATGTGGGTGAATCCAAGATTCTCATTTCTCCACAAGTACATATCAGTTTCTGATTACCATTTTTAAGTCCTCACAAACATTTATAAGCATTTTGGTATGTATTCACCTAATATGTAAATGTTTGTATGAAATTGTATTGCCTATTACACACATTTTTGCAAAGTTTTATTATAATGCGTATCTGTATGCAATTTTTATGAATATGTATAATTCATACTTTAATGTAGAATATTCACTTTTCTCCATATTTCTTGGTTAGAGAAGTGCATTCAAAATTATGAAAAGTGTGGATTTTGAAGGATGGCTGTGTTTTGGTTCTCTTATCATTTCCAAAAGTGTGAAATAAAAATTCACCAGCATCTTATGGTGAATTTCTCCTGATATATGCATTAAAATTTGCCTAATAAACAACATTTGTGCAAAGCAATGCCCCCTTTTATAATGCTGCTTTCACTAATATATTCCTTTTTTATGTTCCTCGGTATATATTTTGGAACACAATACTTGGCTGCTTTGCCAAATATGAAGAAGTTTAGATTTCAACGGATGGCAGCGTTTCAGTTCTCATATATTCTGGGAAAGTGTGAATTAGGTAGGTTCACCTTTCAATGCAAATGGAACTCAATTTCTACCCCAGCCCTACTCCAGTCAGCAAATCCACTAACCTTGCAACAGACTTCCAAAGGCAGCATCTGCAACCCCAGAGCACTTCAAAACAACACAGCTCTCAATGTTTTTCTGTCTCCAGGTGCAAACAGAAAACTGACTGTACACTGTTCCCTTCCGTTATCATAAATTATATGTGCATTGCATTCTAAGGCTGGAGAGAGACTCACAACCAGGGCTGGTCCACCCATGAGGCAAGGTGAGGTGACTGCCTCAGGCGCCAGGATCCAGAGGGGCAGCAGATCCCAATGTAGATCTTCCCTCCCCCACATTGTCCTTGAGAATACACCCCTTCATCCCTGGCAGGGGGTGGGCACCATTTTGTGGTTTGCCTCAGGGCTAGTCTTGGTCTGGGTTCTGCTCACAATTATGAACATTAACACACTTGTGTTACATCCCTGGTCTCTCATTCACTTTGATCAATCTCATTATCGTTAGCCATTTTCCTGAACACACAATGGGGGAGGGAGCGAGGCATACACATAAGCTCCACTCCCATCAGCCCCTTACATGTCCATGCCCCAGTGCCGGATTTACATATAAGCTAAACAAGCTATAGCTTAGGGCCCCTCTCTCTTGGGGGCCCCTAAAAATGTAAAGGGGAAAAAACTGGATGTACATTTCCAAAATATAAGATAAAAAACAAATAAAATAAAACCTACATACAGCAACAGTGTTTTGTGTTGTGTAGGCTCCTATGATGTAAGTAATGGGCCTCGCCTGCTAGCCTGCTCCCTAAAATATCACTGGTATGCTCATTTCTGTATCAATTAGCTTGATAAAATACATATTTTGTTATGTGCAAATGGCTTTAGATACCTATTAGGTCCATAAATTACCATATAGCATATATCCAACACAAAAACAGCGGCAATTTGTTGTTGACAAAGGACAGCTGGACATATATAAAGGGCCCCATTACCTTCAGTAGCTTAGGGCCTCATCAAACCTAAATCCGACCCTGCATTGACCCCACCCCCACCCCCACCCCCCACATGTCCATATTGAGCAAGCAAGGTCTGCAGTGGCCTTTACTAACTTCTGCTTGAATGCAAGCAAAAAATCCACTGCATAGATCAGGGAACCTGCTTTCTTGTGGTTCCTGATCACACAGAGGTTTCTACTCATGTTTAAGCGGACGCGAGCAGAAGCCTCTAGCAGACCTTCTCTGCTCAACACGGAAAAAGTTGGCGATAGCGTGGGCATATCCAACCCTGTATACACAACCCTGTCTGTACCCCTGCTTTTAAACATTACATGCTCATGCAAATGCCTGAACACAGGTATTTTTTTTTTAATTAAAGATTTTCTTGAGGTGTGTGCAATGTCTCTTTCGTATTTTTTTCTATATAACATTTTTGCAGATCAGTTTTGTTTGTTGAGACATTAGGAAGAAAAGGGGGAAAGAGGTGGGTGGGATGGGGAGATGGGTGGGGTGGGGTGACGATGTTTCTATTTTACTTAATATATGTAGGGTATGGTGTCAGCGTTGTTTGTGTAGGTTCTCTGTTGTTCGCTTGTGCTCCTTTGGCGGTCAGAGAGGTCAGGGTTGGCCTAGGGTGTGATTGTTCAATTGTGGTTGGCTGTGGTGATCTTTGGTTTCCTGTGTGAGTGGGGTGGGTGGGTGTTTTTGATCAGGTGAGCCATATTGATTTGTATGCTGTCGGTAGATTTTTGTCATTGTCTTGTTGGGCTGTTTGTGTGATAAAGAATAACCATACAGGTATTATATGACAGTTCCTGTAGATGCAGGTATACATAAAGACAGTGAAAAACATACTCAGAAATAAATCGCATTGTTTTCAATGTGATTTGCTCCCAGGTAAGTGGACATAAGATTATAGGGAGGAATTCAACATTGCACTATGACAAATGGTCCATTAGCGCAACCGTTTGCCTGATGGAACAAGCTCCCCCCTCCTCGCCCTGCAGGCTGTTCCTGGGGTTTTTCTGACACTCAAACACCAGACGCAATTGGGGGTGTGTGTGCAATGGGGGCATGGCAGGAGGGGGGGAGCAGAAAGCACTGCATGGGCATCCACAGATAGGACCAGTTAGTCGAATCCTGCAGTTAGAAATTAGGGTATCTCAATCCTTCTTGCAATAGACTGGGGCCTGGCTGAACCTTCCACCTCCCACTTGGTATTGGTTATTTATTTGGCGCAGGCTGCTTTATAGCCTGTAAAACAGGCATAGGCAAACTCGGGCCCCCAGATGTTTTGGGACTACAACTCCCACCATCCCTAGCTAACAGGACCAGTGGTCAGGGATGATGGGAATTGTAGTCTCAAAACACCTGGAGGGCCGAGTTTGCCTATGCCTGCGGTAGTTAATCTTAACTATGGTTTAGTGGGGGGGACGACATCTTCTTAAGCTATGTTTTTGCAGTTGACTTGTTTCAACAAACCATAGCCAAGATTAATCACATTTTGTCAGGCAACAGAAACAAAAGATTGTGTTGAGTCTACAGCTCCCATCATCCCTAGCTAACAGGACCAGTGGTCAGGGATGATGGGAATTGTAGTCTCAAAACACCTGGAGGGCCGAGTTTGCCTATGCCTGCGGTAGTTAATCTTAACTATGGTTTAGTGGGGGGGACGACATCTTCTTAAGCTATGTTTTTGCAGTTGACTTGTTTCAACAAACCATAGCCAAGATTAATCACATTTTGTCAGGCAACAGAAACAAAAGATTGTGTTGAGTCTACAGCTCCCATCATCCCTAGCTAACAGGACCAGTGGTCAGGGATGATGGGAGTTGTAGTCCCAAAACATCTGGAGGGCCTAGTTTGCCTATGGCTGCTGTAAAACTTTGTTCCAAATGATTATACTGGCTGTGAATAATAAAAAGGGGCGGGGGGAGCCAACTGGAAAACACTGACATCGTATCAAAGATAGAAATAGAAAAAGAATGAGTACTTTACATAATTTCACCCTACTTGTTCTCATTCAGAACGGACATAAAATACACCTAGCTGGTATAGGATAGAGACTGAAAGACTGAGCTGTCAATTGGGGGAAATTCTTAGTTTGAGCCTTGCGTCTGTCCTGGTCTCATTAGGTAGCTTTAGGCAAGTCTCTGCCCTACCACATTATTAAAACATTATTAATGGTAATAACAACAAATTGCCACACAAGGTGGTTGTAAGGATTAAATATACACGAAGCACTCTGAACACTTGAAAATGCTATGCTAACGTTAAGCATTATCACTCTACACATACTTGTGATGCTGGAGGAGGCTAAGCAGAGAAAACCAGCACGAAACAATTTTTATTTTTATTTTAGAATACATAGCCACCTCCTTTCTCTAATGCTTTCTTTTCCAGAGCACTTATCTGATGCTGACTGACAGCTGTCAAAAGGCAGGCATGTGAAAACAATCAATTTCATGGTCTCTGAATAATGCAGAAATAAATAAATAAGCTACAAACGTCTCACCACCAACCCGGGCCGAATAGTTTGTATACTTTCCATAGTTTTAAATGAGCTGTTTCTAATTTTACGTAGATGACCCTTGTTTATCCTGTTGTTTTTGCGGTCACGCACTTGTTGAACCAAAGGCTTCTTTTGCTGCTAACCTTCTGGCATTAGTATTTTGTTTTTATATGCCCAGAAGTGCACAGGTC
Organism: Darevskia armeniaca; assembly: GCA_034641395.1. NCBI lineage: Eukaryota > Metazoa > Chordata > Lepidosauria > Squamata > Lacertidae > Darevskia > Darevskia armeniaca. Next base: position 358,083 of record JAWWNF010000371.1, read on the forward strand.
AAGCACTAGCTGGTAACTGGTCCCACAGTTCCTGCACTATTATCAGTTTTCGTTATCTGACAGTCTTTTCCCATTCCCTTACTTTTCTTTGTGGTGACGAGATAATTCACAGAAAGCCCTGTGCTCGTTGCCTTTATTTATTTACTTATTTTTTTTAAAAAAATCATTATTAGCAAGTCAGGGTCATAAAGATGAAATCATCTACATTTTCAAGAAGCATTTCTTCTATTGATCTGGGTGTTATTGATTCCGGCGGTAGGGTCCCGAGGGGGAACAAAACAGAATGTGTGATAAAGAAGCAGCTCTGATGGTAACCTGCAACACAACTTTCATTTTTTCGCTAAAGAAAAGCAGCTCTATTGTAGGTGAGGTCTATTGCACACTATGATACACAATACAAGATAAAAAGAGCAGAGAAAAACATTTCAGGGGAGCATTGGAGATGGGATTTTATGGAGGCCTCAAGTATGGGATGGCGAATCTGTCGAATTCTGATGTCTTGCGATTCCTCTCTATTTCCCAGTCTTACGTTCGGTTTTCCGCATTCCCGAATGAGGTTGAAAATTTTGTTTTAAAAGTCCTCCTGAAAATGCACCCATGTTTTAGTGTGCGTTTCTTCTGACAAACACAATTTTGCATGCTATGTTCATGAATATGTGCATTGATATGCATACTTTACCTCAGTATATGCATTTTTGTACACTTTACTTGGCTGGAGGACAACATTTCAAAATTTGGAGAAGTGCGGATTTCTGAAGGATGGCAGATTTTCAGTTCACCTATCACGTCAGAAAGTGCAGATCAGGTAGGTTCACCTTTATATGCAAACTGAACTGAATACATTTAATTAATTAATTTCTACACTGCCCCTTCATCTGAGGATCACAGGGGTTTTTACAATATGGAAACACAAGCATATATAACATAAAGGTAAAGGGACCCCTGACCATTAGGTCCAGTCGTGACGGACTCTGGAGTTGCGGCGCTCATCTTGCATTATTGGCCAAGGGAGCCGGCGTACAGCTTCCAGGTCAGAAGTGACTAAGTCGCTTCTGGCGAACCAGAGCAGGGGACGGAAACGCCGTTTACCTTCCCGCCAGAGCGGTACCTATTTATCTACTTGCACTTTGACGTGCTTTCGAACTGCTAGGTTGGCAGGAGCAGGGACAGAGCAACGGGAGCTCACCCCATCACGGGGATTTGAAACGGTGACCTTCTGATCAGCAAGCCCTAGGCTCTGTGGTTTAACCCACAGCGCCACCCGCGTCCCTAAGGGGCATCCATAATAATAGCAATAATAATAATAATAATAGTTTCTTTATACCCCACCCATCTGGCTGGGTTTCCCCAGCCACTCTGGGCAGCTACCAACAGAATATTTTAATGTTTAATAGATTATTGCATTTTAATGTTCTGTTGGAAGCCGCCCAGAGTGGCTGGGGAAACCCAGCCAGATGGGCGGAGTATAAATAATAAATTGTTGTTGTTGTTGTTGTTGTTGTTGTTGTTGTTGTTATTAAACACGATAAAACATCAAACATTAAAAACTTCCCTAAACAGGGCTGCCTTCAGATGTCTTCTAAGTCAGATAGTTGTTTATTTCCTTGACATCTGATGGGAGGGCGTTCCACAGGACGTGAGCCACTATCGAGAAGGCCCTCTGCCTGGTTCCCTGTAACCTCACTTCTCGCAGTGAGGGAACCGCCAGAAGGCCCTCGGAGGTGTTATGAATTGATGGCAATTACAAGAGTTTTGTTTCCTAACACTTTGATTGTGGCCCATTTGTCTTGTCTGATACTTGGCAATGGTTATAGCCAATGGCTTTCTTTTGTGGCAATCTGACTCAACTTATCAGTTGGGCTAGGAATGAATTTGTGTTGGCAGGCAGTCCTGTGCTGAAACTATCTCAACTTCAGAATTACTCACAGGAACAGGTAGTTCAATGGGACAATATATAGATATCTGACTCCTTTTGCTCTGCTTGTGAAAATGTTAGCGTATCAGTTCCCAAATAATAGCACAATTGCCCCCCCTTGCATAAGAGTTTCTTTTGCTTCCCCTAACCCCATTACACTGTTAACATCATTTCCCCCCCGATACTCATCTGTAGACAGCTCTCCCAGATTTACCCTTCCTGGGCCATACACTTTCCTGAACCATTAAGTCCTATCAGTGCAGGTTACAGATAAGTGAAATAAATGCAAACAGCATATCAGTCTTGCCCACTTCACAATGACTATCATGTACTCATGGAAATGCTAGAGTTGGTGCCTATGTTTGTTAGGCAGATCATGTCGCTGAAATATTATACCAATACTCATTTTTAAGACAATGCTTTTATCTGTATTTTTTTTAATGGTGGCCACGAATCCCTCTCTTCATAATTGTTTTATAAAATTGTAATGTTAGATGTAAGCCGCCCCACCCCAACCCTCAGAGAATGATGATTTTACACTAAAAGGGCAGGGTAAAAGGGGTTTTAAGAGAAGATAGGAATAACTACTTGAAATGTTAATTACTGACAGTGTAAGATTTCATATGAGGGATAGTAATGAAAAACGTCAGAGCACAGATGCATGAGGGAACAAAACAATTCAGCTGTTTTGGCATTCTTTTTTGGCAACCCCCACTTCAGCACTCGTACACGAACCCGATTAAATGCCGATTGCTGAATACATCTGCACTCATGTGTGCAATTTTCAGATTCATGCCATACAGCACAGGTGCTCGAGAGACTTTATCATTTAAAAACTTATTCCCCAGGCTATTATGCAACATTACTTTTTACTGTGGGTTTTTTTCCCCCAGTGCTTTTGAAAGGTTGTTGGTTTTGCTTGATAATTGTTGATGTTGTCATTGCGTGCTGCTATATTATTTGAAATACGAGAGATGGGCAAAACAGTCTATTCCTATTCTGTGTCCCTTTGTCCATTCTTTCCACTTCTGCGCTATTTTGCAATGCAAAAAAACAACACAAAACCACAAAGCAAAAATCTGGACAAAAATACAAATTTGAATATATATTTATATATGTATTTTTAAACATCCATTCTCTCAAAATGCACACCTTTGAAGCATTTTTCTGTCAAAATGTTTGCTTTTAAACCCGTAATTTGGCCAAAAACTACTGGTATATCACAATTTTTTTTTTGCACAACAAGTGCAAAAAGTCAGCAGTTGCACATCAATCCAGGAAGTACAGATCAGGTGAGTTCATGCTGAAGATCAACTTTCTCAAGGATATTATTTTTCAATTATTGTAACATGAGTTCAAGTTTTCTAGGCCCTGCATAATGATTAGAAGCAAAAACTAAGAAATAAGACAGCCCTCACACATAGGCTTACAGTCTAATTGCCATCACACAAAAGGAAGAAAGGTACTTGGTAAAAGAGGACAGCAAGCAAACAGGCACTAATTCTTACCCAGGCTTCATTTTTAGCATATATGCTTACTCAGAAATAAGGTCCGTATAGTTAAAGCTATGGTTTTCCCAGTAGTGATGTGTGGAAGTGAGAGCTGGACCATAAAGAAGGCTGATCGCCGAAGAATTGATGCTTTTGAATTATGGTGCTGGAGGAGACTCTTGAGAGTCCCATGGACTGCAAGAAGATCAAACCTATCCATTCTGAAGGAAATCTGCCCTGAGTGCTCACTGGAAGAACAGATCCTGAAGCTGAGGCTCCAATACTTTGGCCACCTCATGAGAAGAAAAGATTCCCTGGAAAAGATCCTGATGTTGGGAAAGATTGAGGGCACAAGGAGAAGGGGACGACAGAGGACGAGATGGTTGGACAGTGTTCTCGAAGCTACCAACATGAGTCTGACCAAACTGCGGGAGGCAGTGGAAGACAGGAGTGCCTGGCATGCTCTGGTCCATGGGGTCACGAAGAGTCGGACATGACTAAACGACTAAACAACAACAACAACAACAAATAGGGCTGAAACCTGGAAGTTATATAATGTTCCTTATGATGACCTGTGTTAATTAAGACGACCACACAACCCCAATATTTCTGCCACCGCACATTCCAACCCCACCCACCCAGGTAAGTATTTTTTCAGGTCAGTGACACCATTGTCATACCCTCCAATATTTCTGTGGTGAAAACAGGGACATCCTATTTCATACCCTCCAACATTTCTCCAATGAAAATAGAGACATCCCCTCAAACATTTCTCCAATGAAAATAGGGACATCCTAAGGAAAAGCAGGACATTCCAGGATCAAATCATAAACCGGGGCAGCTTCTGTAAATCTGGGACTGGAAAATAGGGGCACTTGGAGTGTCTGCAGTGTTGGGAGGCCAACTCTGCTCCAGCACATGTGCCTTTACTGCTTTCCTGAAGTATAAATGTGCTGGCCCATCTGCAGTTAAAAGTCTGGGAGTATATACAGCATTTGCTCCACCAACTACATATAGTGACTTCTGATATGCTGAGCCCAGTGCCCCTCTATCAAGCTTCATACTGTCTCCATTCATCAAATCAGGCCTCCTTAAGTCACTGTCAATCCACATAATACAAACATTTGCCACAAAAAGCAGGGTCTTTACAGTCATGGCCCCAAGCTTTTCAAACCACCTCCTTCTGAAACTGCAAAACTGTACCTCTTTCCTACAGAAGGACTGTAAAACGTGGACATATTTGATCAGATTGCATTCAATTGAGAATGTACTGACATAAGCAGAAGTCAGTGTATTAGAAGTTGTGACTCCTAGAATAGGAGAAGTTTTGATACCTAGAAACCGCTTTTTTAAAAATCAATTTTGGGCATGGTGCCAAGAATCTTTTGGCTTCTGCCTGAACACTTGTCTAAGCCAAAGAAGTCTCAACATGACCAGAAAGCTAAGCAAGAAAAATAAGAGGCAGCGTGATAGCATTCATGTGCTTCCATCTTAGAGCTAGCAGCAACTCTTAAAGTCCTCGTGAAATCAGTGGGTCTCTTTTTTCTGTAGGTTTGTAACTGTGGTTTAGTAACACCGAGACCACAATATAATATTAGGTCTGTTCAACACAATGGTAAGACAACAGTATACTATTCACAACCATATACATTTCAAAGCAAAACAGACATATACTAGAGTTCCTTTAATTTCTATTTCAACTGAACATTGGTACCATTCAAAACCCTGAGCTTATTTCAACGCTGAACTGGTAGTACAGGCATAGGCAAACTCCGGCCCTCCAGATGTTTGGGACTACAATTCCCATCATCCCTGACCACTGGTCCTGTTAGCTAGGGATGATGGGAATTGTAGTCCCAAACATTTGGAGGGCCGGAGTTTGCCTATGCCTGTGGTAGTATGTCCAAAGAGGAGCAATTTTAAAATATTGAATGAAATGACTCTCACTAAAGACTCACTCAAGTAGCAGTTCATGAAAACCATATATTTAGACATTTGCACGGAATGTAGTTTATCTAATTTGTATAACATGTTTCACGAAGGGCAAAATTCCATGGGGGAAATATGTTCAGACTTGATGCCAATGATGTCAGTTGTATTTAAACCTAAGTACATAACTCCAATGTCTTCAGGTGTGTGGCTGCTCAGAACAGAGCCATTGGGATCAAACAGCAGGTGCTCTTGTCAGCTTGAAAGGCATATTTACTGTTGTCTTCATAAGAAATGCTCAGAAATCACACTTCAGATAAATCTTTATTCAACCTATTTTTCAAGAATCCCTATCAGGGTTCATTCTGATTTTATTGTGATCAACACGAAAAAAAACAACCCACTATTATTGTTGGTTTGAATCTGAGTGATAGCTAATCAAGCAGCCTTCCATTGAATAAGGTGGTGTACTGTAACATTTAAATTATGCCAGCTTTCAAATAGCTGGGTATCCAGTAGCTTAGTTTCACTCAAACAAAATGAAGTGATTGACAGAATAATTAGCTGTCATTATTACTCAAGACAGCTCTGAGCGTATCATGTAATCTTCCATGGCTGCTATCCTCTCATTAAAAGTTTAAAATTCATTATGTAGCCAAACTCTTCAGTCCTTCTCAGAAGTTATCGCTCAGGCATACGAAACATGTGAGTGGAGAGAGGACACCAGAGGACAGGGCTAATCAACATACATAACTTCGCGGTAATAAATAGTCAATGAGGTCCAACCAGGCCTGGTGTCAGTGGTTGGCCAAGTTGGGTACTGGTTGTGATCACATGGCAGCGAAGGGACATCCTTAGCTGACTCAGCTGCTCCCCCCAGAAAGCTCCATTTCGCAGCTTTCTGCCTGCCTACACATTCGGTGGGCAAAAAAGAGAGCTCCACTCAGGCAGAGAGACACTGGTATCATGTGACACTAGTGAAGTGATGCAGGCAGAAGCCAGCAGGCCTGGGGAGAGGGGCACCTCCATCCAATCTAACCATGCCCCCAGTCTGACACAAAATGGATTTGGATAGCTCTGTTAATCTAAAGGAAAAGTAGCCTCTCTCATACACGAAGAAGTGTATGATTCTTACAATGGTATTTGCTGTCTGAAGTGTTTAAATTGTTTCTTTATAAACTTAAATTGCTAGCTGATTAATACCTTTTTAGTGGATCAAAACATTTTTACATTTGGGTAATTTCATAATAGTGCCTGAATGTTCAGTAAAATACAACCACATTCTAATACAAGAATAGTATCACCTGCGACTTGATTAAATGGATTTTTAAACAGACATTCCCTACATACTATTTGGTTTATTTTCAAAACTTCCAATCCCTATTTTTTAAAGGAGCTATTACAACACCGAAACAATTTTTCAAATACAAAACAACCCCTAGGTTAAACCCAATCATAAAAAGCAAAGTCCGGTCATAATTCCAACGAAGAGAGACAGAAAAATAACCTGATAGCCACTTTTGAACAGTCACATCTTTATCAGCCACCTAAAACCATATAGTGATAGACTCTGATTAAGCTTCCTGGCCAGAACACTCCATAGGGTGGCTACCATCACAGAGTATAATCTAGCTCTGGTTCCTTTCAGTCAATTCCCCATTAAGTAAACTTATCTGGAGATGGCCTCAGCTGATGATCAGAGCATGCAGGGAGGAATATATTGGAAAAGGCTTAAAAAATTAACACCAGCAGCTTTTAAAGAACCCAGAAACAAACTGGCAATATATTATACAAATGTTTGCTTTGCTTATTTAATCAAATACACACGTTTTCTACTGTGATCCTACTTCCCCCCGATTAGCTGTAGTCTATTCAAACGACGATGATGAAAATATCATGAAATTAGATTTTGACATTGTAAGGCAGCCTACTCTTCACTATGTTTTGGTTTTTCTACAGATTGATTTCGATTAGCACTGTGCCAAATCCAATCCTCCAGTTTTGGGAACTCTCCTTCCCCCACCCACATAGACACATTACATAAACTAGCATCACAAGGTGGCTGAGGCTCTTTCAATCGAGAGCCAGGGTAGTGTAGTGGTTAAGAGCGGTAGACTCGTAATCTGGTGAACCGGGTTCGCTTCCCCGCTCCTCCACATGCAGCTGCTGGGTGACCTTGGGCTAGTCACACTTCTCTGAAGTCTCTCAGTCCCACTCACCTCACAGAGTGTTTGTTGTGGGGGAGGAAGGGAAAGGAGAATGTTAGCCGCTTTGAGACTCCTTCGGGTAGTGATAAAGCGGGATATCAAATCCAAACTCTTCTTCTTCTTCTTCTTCTTCTTCTTCTTCTTCTTCTTCTTCTTTAACAAGAAGAATGCCTACCGAATCAAATTTCTCCCCCGTCCCTGGGATCAAAGGGACATCAGGGTAGAACAAGTCTACAATATGTTTCTTGGCTGTATTGAAGCTAACATTGCCTACAGGGACTGTTGTTATTCTCAAAAGACACACAGTATCTTTAAAAGAAACACAGTGCAATTCTGTGTAGTATTTTTTACTCAGAAGTAAGCCCCGTTGAGTTCAAGGTGTCCTATTCCCTGATAAATCTGAATAGCCGGGGTGACTAACTTTCCTGCCTTATATTTTATTGTGATAATGCTCTCATCATCCTTGCCCATTGGCCATCCTGGTGGGGTGGGTGATGGGATCTGAAAGTCCTTGGAAGGCCACAAGTTAGCTCCCCTCATTGTATAGGATTCCAGCCACATTTACCAATAAAATAAAATCAGTTTTATCTTTTGAGATGCAGCCCTGCTTGGTGGAATAAAGTAACATTGCCTTTATGTGTATTTTTTATTTTATTTTTACAAATTTGTTTTTGTAGGATGTGTTGGTTACCTGGTCTCCATTTAAGTGCAAAGCACATGAAAACATGTCCAGAATGTTATGTTAAATAGAGCAAATCTTGGTAGCATACATTAGCATTCTGCTTCCTGGAGTGGCTGAAGATTGAATCTGAGCGACGCATCTGTAGGCTTTAAAATTCATAATAGAGTCTGGCAGATAAAGCTAAACTGATTATGCTCCCCTCATTCTCTTTTTTCCTGGATTTGTTTCAGATTTCTATGGGTAATCATGGTTTATCTTTTTTCCCTTTAATTATTCTTTTTCAAATGGCAACTGTGTGAATGGAATAATGAGCAACCATCGGGGGAAGCTCTCTCAAAATGACATTATTATTATTATTATTGTACTGAATCAAACAGCAGTCTCCCCTATTGCAGGGGTGACTGAGAAATCCACATTTTAAGACTGGGAGGAACAGTAGACCTGTATTTTTGAGGAATGACAAAACCACCATAAAATATCAATACAGGGCTGAGTAGAAAGGGGGGAAAGCTGTTAAGAAAAATATTCAAATCCCTGTTTCAGAAATTTTTAGGAACTCACTATATGGGTGTTCGCATGTTATATTCAATGTGCACAGTCTGTATACCTGTGTACACAATAGTTGAGTTGTAACTTATACAGTTAACCACATATAACATTCAATGAGTGTTCTATTACACCAAACATTTGTCCATATGTAGAGACAGCTCGAGTTCAGTGGAGCATGTGAAAAAGTATCATAATAGGATTACCAAGGTGTTGGCTTGTTATGGAGCTTCTTGTTTGGTGTTGGTTGCCAATGTGACAGTACAAGAAGTGTTTCCTTAATCTAATCAGGTTTAAATTGCCATCTGATTGGCTATGCAGAATTGTGTCTTCAGCATATACCGTAGTTTTATAATAATAATAATAATAATAATAATAATAATAATAATAATACCGTCTTTCCCTCTTTTTAAGACACCGTCTTATAACTTTTTTCCCTCAAAAAAACACAGGGTGGCTTATTTTCGGGGGGATGTCTTATTTTTATTACGTCAGTATGGTACGGTACAGTCTCCCCCTGCACACTGAGCAGGCAGGGCAGAACTCTGCACCATGGCTTACTTTGAGGGTACGTCTTACTTCTCACAAAGGTAAAAAAAACCTGCCATGGCTTACTTTATGACTACGTATTAAAAAAGGGGAAACAGGGTAATAATAATGATTTATTATTTGTACCCCGCCCATCTGGCTGGGTCTCCCCAGCCACTCTGGGCGGCTTCCAGCAAATATTAAAATACATTAACATGTTACAGATTAAAAACTTCCCTAAACAGGGCTGCCTTCAGGTATTTTCTAAATGTTATGTAGTTGTTGATCCCTTTGACCTCTGATGGGAGGGCGTTCCACAGGGTGGGTGCCACTACCGAGAAGGCCCTCTGCCTGGTTCCCTGTAGCTTTGCTTCTCGCAGTGAGGGAACCGCCAGAAGGCCCTCAGCGCTGGATCTCAGTGTCCGGGCTGAATGGTGGGGGTGGAGAAGCTGCTTCAGGTATACAGGACCGAGGCCGTTTAGGGCTTTCAAGGTCAGCACCAACACTTTGAATTGTGCTCGGAAACGTACTGGGAGCCAATGTAGGTCTCTCAGGACCGGTGTTATGTGGTCCCGGCGGCCACTCCCAGTCACCAGTCTAGCTGCCACATTCTGGATTAATTGCAGTTTCCGGGTCACCTTCGAAGGTAGCCCCATGTAGAGCGCATTGCAGTAGTCCAAGCGGGAGATAACTAGAGCATGCACCACTCTGGCGAGACAGTCTGCAGACAGGTAGGGTCTCAGCCTGCGTACCAGATGGAGCTGGTAGACAGCCGCCCTGGACACAGAATTGACCTGCGCCTCCATGGACAGCTGTGAGTCCAAAATGACTCCCAGGCTGCGCACCTGGTCCTTCAGGGGCACAATTACCCCATTCAGGACCAGGGAATCCCCCACACCCGCCCGCCCCCTGCCCCCCCAAAACAGTACTTCTGTCTTGTCAGGGTTCAACCTCAATCTATAGGACTATAGATTGAGGTTGAGTCTATAGGACGCTCCCATGTATAGGGCGACCCCTATTTTTGGGGACTCTGATATAAGAAAATGGGGAGAGATGGCACAGAGTTGTTGAGTGCTTTTTGTGGAGGATTGCCCAGGGTTTTAAGCTTTTTTTAGGGGGGGGTTGCCAAAAATCGCTCACCTGCACATGTCGCTAAATCCGCCTCCCGTCTGTCCCATTGCCGGCAGAGTTGTTGAGCTATTTTTGGAGGGGATTGCCCACAGTTTTTGAGCTTTTTGGGGGGTGGATCAGCGGCACTATTGCCACAGAGGCAGCCAATCGCAAACAGCCCTTCACACAGCCACCGATCACCCGCCCTGTAGCCGCAGAAAATCTCCTGCTCGGAGCTACAACCAGTTGCCCAACCCCCCTCTGCACTACCCATGTATAAGACGAGGGCAAATTATTAAGCCAATTTTTAAAGGAAAAACCCTAGTCATACGCGGAAAAATACTAGCTGGGTTTACTGGAAGTGAAATGAAACAGGATAGAATGACACAAAAGCTGAAGCAGAGTTGGGAAACAGTGGCTGTGAATTGTTGTTAACTGCCTAGGGGGGGATGTAAAATTAAAAAGGTTTCAAGTAATAAAGCAAATCAGCGGAACATTCAGGTCAGCCATTTGAGAAAGTGGCTAATATATGATCCTGATACTTGACTTATAAAGCCTTAAACTGATCTGGACCACAATATTTCAAGGACAGCCTCTCACAATATGAACCGACCTGGACCATGTGATTATCATCTGTGTCCCTTCTTTGTGTGCCTCCTCTGAGAGAGGTCTGGAGGATGTCACAGGAGAACGGGCCTTTTCTGAGGTGGCTCCCTGCCTGTGGAATGCTCTCCCCAAAGAGGCTCGCCTGGCAGCCCCATTGCAAATTATTCTCCCAGGCCTTTTGCTGATTAAACAGTCTATGGCCTTTTTAAACAGTGGTGGTGGGGTTTATGGTTTTTTTTCTTTGCGTGGTCAGGCGGAGTCCCCCCCGAACCCCGGGCAGCTCCTGAGGGAAATAACGACATGTGACAACGTTCTATGGGATTAAATTGGCCACAACTTTATTAATATTCAGATGTAGGGAGACCTTGGCTCAGGCATTGGGCGTTTATCCTTCCCAGTCCCCCAGCCGGGGTTCTGGGTAATTTTCAGGGTTATCCAGCATGTGTGAGGAGTGGGCTAGCTCTGGAGAACATATGTTCAAGCAGATAGCCCGCCCCCCTGTTCGCCGCCGCTGGAGGGGGAAGGCAATGACGACCTCTGGGCGTATGGTCAATGCCTCCCCCTAAGACCCCTTTAACGGGAACCCTGGTATCGCCGTCCAATGGGGGCGGGGGTCACCGCCCCATGCCCCCCTCATTTTAGGTAGATGACTAAAGGATTCCGCCCAAGGCCTGCGACCGCCAAAGTTGTGACGAATTGCTATGGGAAAGGCGAAACCTGCCAAAGCAGGGAAAGTCCTTTCCGGCCCTTTAACAGCGACCATGTCATAGCAGCGTCTGCGTGCCTGTGGAAAATAAAGGATTAATCTGCATAACAAGCATTAATTGAGGGAGTGGAGGGTGGGGAAGCTCTGGATCCAACGGCCGCTTCCCAGGTAATGACTGACTCCTGTACTGTCTGTTCCCTCCCTCTACCTGGCCAATCCCCCTGGCAACACCTCCCCAGATGGGATTGGGCGGCTGCTGGAATAGGTGGACCACAGGTATCCAGCCTGGGAAAGCAGTGCCAGACCCAACTGCCAGGAGCTGCAACGTGATCCCAGGGGGCTACTCGTGACCACGCAAAATGCGCACCCCATTTGATGTGGGGAACGGTCATTGTTATTATGGTAAGTATTTGTGTATTTCTATATTATAAACTGCCCTGCGATCTTTGGGTGTTTTTTAGAGTCAGATGAGAGGACTGCAAATATGGAAAAATGGTATCAAAAAAGGCGGGAAATAAGATATATGGCAAATACAAAATGTAGATACATTTTGGTACATACTAAGAACTCCTCATCTAGAGGTAAGTGATCAACAGCATAGCCACCAATATCAAATAATCAAATTGAAATGATCTGATGGGCTCTGGCAGCCCAGATAATTTGAAATGGAAAAGTGAGTGAATGCATGACGTGCCAAAGACAATAGTTGCTTAGGAAAACATTGACTAATGTTTTATGTATTTGGAGGAACCAGTCAGAAGGCTATTTCATGCAGACAGACTCTTGAGCCAGCAATTTTGCTGAATTTCCAGTTCTTGTGGACTTTGAGTATGGTTCCCACCTGTAGCCTCAATGATGGTAGGTTTTTTACAGCTGACCTTGAACTCATATATACAACTATACAGTCATACCCTGTGTTACGCTTCCTTCACGTTGCAGCTTTTCAGGTTACGAACGTGGCAAACCTGGAAATGTTTACTTCAGGGTTCGCCGCACGCGCATGCGCAGAAGCGCTCTATCGCACTTCGCACACGTGCAGTAGCGGCCCTCTACTTACGGACTTTTCGGGGTGTGAATGGCACCCCGAAACAGATCGCGTTCATAAGTAGAGGTACCACTGTATATACCTGTTTTTAAAATGCACACATCAGGTTTGAATACATACGCACACCACTTTCAACATGAATAGAACAGAGTGCTATCACTTTCCTGGTTATCACTGGCCTTTTCTATTTCCAACAATAACAATTAGAAAAAATTCAGTCCCTCTACCACTTGAGAGAGGAAGCTGAGGCATCAAAAAAAGGATCATCTCCATTTCAGGAGCTGAAACAAAACGTATTGATTTGATTAGACTTCAACATAATTATAAAAGTAGAGAAGAAATTATCATAGATTGTTTAATGTGGAAATTCACTGGTGCATGCAACCCTGATCCTCTAGTGCCAATGGAGATTACAATCATATAATATAATTTTCCAATTAAGAAGGCGATATGAAGGTTCAGGGAGAATACCCTTATTAACCAAACGAAAAGACTCAGGTGTATCACCCTCACTACATGCCAAATGAAACTTGGTAATTAATGCTTCTCCATGGCTAGGCATGTGAATGGTGGTGATTCTACTTATCAATGTGGGACTCAAACCTGTGCTTTTCATGAGTCACATAGAAATGTTTAATCACAAAATTAGTACAATGGGTTTAGTTGGAAGCTTCTATTTTTTGTCAATTTACATATCGGATATCTGTATGTTTTTCTTTCCAGTTACATTATTATTTTTCTTTTCTCTTTTTTATTTCTTTTCTCTTTTCTCTTTTTTCTGTTTTTTGTTCCGTTTTCTATTTATACATTCTTTTTTTAAAAAAAATAATTCTATAATTTAGTGAGTGTTTGTTTGTTGGTATTATATGTATTTTAAGATCTTGTTTGTTTAATAAAACTTTCAATAAAAAAGGAAAAAATGTATTTTGCATTCAAAATACATGACAGGAATTCATAAAGTTGGGTCTTTGTAACTAAGAAGAGTGAATCCTTTTCATTTCTGAATATGGAAGTTTAGATTTTTACAATGCATTTAAAAATGTTTATCAGTATGGCTATGCATGCCCCTCCCCCCAAATCCAGCACTTCAGATGAACCCTGGTCCAATTTGGAGCCACCCCAACCTGGACCAAGGTCCTGAACCAAAGGGGTGGGTGGTTGTGGTTGCAGAGTTTTGTTTGGGTTCAGAACATCATTAAAATGGGAGGGGCAGATCAGCCCATCTACGTGTGTCTCTTTCCCATAGCTGTCAACCCTCCCTTTTTTTTGCGGGAAACTCCCTTATTCCAACGCCGTTTCCCTCTGCTATCCCGGATTGTTGATATCCCTTAAATTTCCCAGATTTCAAAGGGAGCAGCTCCTCTCCCTCCCTGCCGGCCAGGGAGGCTCCTCAGCTGCGTTGCTCGGCTGCCAATAAGGAGTCTGAGACTGACTGGAGGTGGAGCTTGCATGCCTTGTGTAGCCAGACCCTCACGCCCAACCAGACAGACAGCCTGCCTGCCATCTATGCGCTCGCTCTTTTGCTCACCCATTCGCGCGCAGCCTCTGGAGCGCAGGGTGGCGAGGCTACTTGGTGCCATTGCACCGCTCTCGCGGCATCCCTTATTTTCAAATCCGAAAGTTTGGAAAAATCCCTTATTTTCAAATCCGAAAGTTGACAGCTATGCTTTTTCCCCACCTCCAGCCCTCATTGTCTAACTACTGTCTTTTGATAGCTCTGGATCACTCAAGGTGGAACTGATCTGCGTTTGGATGATCAAAGGATGCCTTACTCACTCTAGCCAAATCATGAGTCAACTTAAAGCAACCCAATTTGTTTTAGGATCCAAGATTCTAACAGAACCAGTGCACAGCCTTGATTGTCAGTCTACTGAGGTATGTATCCTTAGACTTCTTAATTATCTAGTTTTTAGGATTTTTTTTTTAATGGTGTCATGTCTTACTGTTTTCATGTAAACACTTAAGGTGTTTTTATTATATTAAACAGTGTGTGTGTGTGTGTGTGTTGATTTCTTTAAAGAGAGAAATGCCAGAGGGTCAGCTATTCAAAGGTAAGAAAACTGCACTCTTGACCTGCTCAATAGCATTTTCATCTAACTTCTTAAGTTTCAGGGTTGAAAGCAGAGAGAGGGTTCATAACTAATCAGACTTGTTTTACACGCAGAAGGGCAATGTTGAATCCCATAGGGCAGACCTTGGTAATATGGCATCCTGTGTGAGGGCAAAACTTGACCCACCCCCTGCCCAAAGCTGCCTTCCCAAAGCTTGGGTAAGTGAAGTGTCAGGTTTTTGGGAAGGAGGTGCAAGCCGCTGGTTGGGTCGTATAGACCTCCCATCTCCTTTTCAAAGCAGAGCAAGCATTGACTATGCTTTGGGAAGGAGGTGGAAAAGTGCCCCCTCGGTTCAGCGCCTGTGTGGTGGAACTGGTCACGCTGCCCTAAATCCGTTTTTGCCAAGCATCTCCACATGGACTTGGAGAAACCCTTGTATGAAGTCCCGGAGAGCCCTTGCCAGTCAACGTAGACAATAATGGCCTAGATCAGTGCTCTTCAACCTTGGGTCCCCAGATATTGTTGGACTCCAATACCCATAATCCCCAGTAATCTTAGCCAATGGTCAGGGATGATGGGAGTTGTAGTCCACCAACATCTGGGGACCCAAGGTTGAAGAACACTGGCCTAGATGACCAAATGGTCTGACTCTGTAGGCATCAGCTTCCTAGGAAGTTTATCCTCTGTGAATCCTGGAAGAAACTAATTTCTGGTCTAGCATGGAGGTTAAGCGGCATTTTTATGGATTTGCTTTAGTATGGACACAGCCGAACTCATTCAACGCTCCTTGTCAACCTGTGTTTTTCTATTAATTCCACTCATCATCCACATTTTCTCCAAGGACCCTGTCCAACACAAATGGAATCAACTCATTTCTCTCTCACACAACAATCCTATGAGGCTGGTAGGACCTTTCTGAAGGGCTCCCAGTGAGCTTCATAGCTGGATTGAATATAGCTAATGTCCAAAACTCTGTCCATATCAAACACACCACACTCTCCTAGGAGAGGACGCTGAACAGTGCATGTCATTGCTTTGATGTGGCAGAAATGTTGCCCTGATTCTCGATGAAGGGTGTGTGTGTGTGTGTGTGTGTGTGTGTGTGTGTGTGTGTGTGTGTACATTTTAGATTTTCTTCACTTGGTTTCACAACTCACACAGTTATAATTGACTGTGAGGCCCAACAATCTTGGTCACAAATTTGAAAAGCAGTTGACTCTTTGTAAATGCCAAAATCCCTAGAGCACATAAATAATAATTAAATAACCGTTCCCTAACAAAACAGGCAATGCCTGCTAATTATAAATTTATCCTGCCTGTAATTGTTGCCTTAGAGAATTGTGTCTACCTGAATCCTTTCAACGTTTCAGCAGCTGCTGATTTCTCTTCAAAGGAGGAAAGTAGACAATTTGTCACTGTTGGTGACCTGCCTGAAGAATGACTTTCATTGTTTTCTTGAGTTAGCCAGTAACTTTCCGTTTACATAAATGAACTGCAGATGAAGGCTCTTTGTACTAACAGTCACTGTCCTTTAAAGAACCTTCTGTAGTCTTTCTTCTGCCACATCTGCATGTTCTTTTTTTCTTTTTCTTCTTTATAATGAATATATTTTAATGAATAGAACACACATAAGGGAGCAGAGATGATACAACATGCACTCGCCCTTTGTGGCCAACCTGATTGCTTGAGTATGCACTGTCAATCCAACTGGGAAGCATGAAAGTAGTTAAACATACAGTAGGACTGTCAAGATCCCATTCTGCCTGATGCAGGGACTGGGAGCTGACTCTTTGTTCAGAAGCTCACAAAACTCCATGTCAGCCACATGACTTTCTCCAAAGGTCACTGCTTAGTTCATCCTTTGCATATAATTATTATATCCACTGAAATACTTATTATGATGCAGTTTGTACCACATATTAAAATTACAGTGGTACCTTGTTTCTCCAACGCCTTGGTACTCAAACAACTCGGAACCCAAACACTGCAAACCCAGAGGTAAGTGTTCCGGCTTGCGAACTTTTTTCGGAAGCTGAACATGTTCCGTTTTGAGTGTTATGCTTCCGATTTAAGTGCCACACTTCCGTTTTGAGTGTTACACTGAGGTCTGTCTGTTCTTGCTATTTATTTTGCGTTTTTGTTTTTGCGGCTCTTTTTTGTTTTGTTTTTGTGACTGTGTGGAACCCAGTTCTGCTACTAATTGATTGATTGTGTGACTGCAGTACATTGATTATTGCTTTCATTTTATGGACCAATGGTCTCGTTAGATAGTAAAATTCATGTTAAATTGCTGTTTTAGGGGTTGTTTTCAAAACTCTGGAACAGATGAATCCGTTTTGCATTACTTTCTATGGGAAAGTACGCCTTGGTTTTGAAACACTTTGGTTTTGGAAAGGACTTCCGGAAAGGATTATGGTTGAGAACCAAGGTACCACTGTATATTGTACTGAACTTGACACCCAGCAAATTAGTGGAAATGTACAAAAAGGGTCTAATTTATGATGGAAGTGTCATGCGGTAGAGGGGACCCTGATTCATATATGGTGGTTGTGTAAATAGGCTAGAGAGTACTGGGAATCATAGAATCATAGAATCATAGAGTTGGAAGAGACCACAAGGGCCATCCAGTCCAACCCCCTGCAAAGCAGGAAACTCCATCAAAGCATTCCTGACAGGTGGCTGTCAAGCCTCTGCTTAAAGACCTCCAAAGAAGGAGACTCCACCACACTCCTTGGCAGCAAATTCCACTGTCGAACAGCTCTTACCGTCAAGAAATTCTTCCTAATGTTTAGGTGGAATCTTCTTTCTTGTAGTTTGAATCCATTGCTCCGTGTCCGCTTCTCTGGAGCAGCAGAAAACAACCTTTCTCCCTCCTCTATATGACATCCTTTTATATATTTGAACATTGCTATCATATCACCCCTTAACCTTCTCTTCTCCAGGCTAAACATACCCAGCTCCCTAAGCCGTTCCTCATAAGGCATCGTTTCCAGGCCTTTGACCATTTTGGTTGCCCTCCTCTGGACACGTTCCAGCTTGTCAGTATCCTTCTTGAACTGTGGTGCCCAGAACTGGACACAGTATTCCAGGTGAGGTCTGACCAGAGCGGAATACAGTGGTACTATTACTTCCCTTGATCTAGATGCTATACTCCTATTGATGCAGCCCAGAATTGCATTGGCTTTTTTAGCTGCTGCATCACACTGTTGACTCATGTCAAGTTTGTGGTCTACCAAGACTCCTAGATCCTTTTCACTTGTACTGCTCTCAAGCCAGGTGTCACCCATCCTGTATTTGTGCCTTTCATTTTTTTTGCCCAAGTGTAGTACTTTACATTTCTCCCTGTTAAAATTCATCCTGTTTGCCTTGGCCCAGTTCTCTAATCTGTTAAGGTCATTTTGAAGTGTGATCCTGTCCTCTGGGGTATTAGCCACCCCTCCCAACTTGGTGTCATCTGCAAACTTGATCAGGATGCCCTCAAGCCCATCATCCAAGTCATTGATAAAGATGTTGAATAAGACTGGGCCCAAGACAGAACCCTGTGGCACCCCACTAGTCACTTCTCTCCAGGATGAAGAGGAGCCATTGATGAGCACCCTTTGGGTTCGGTCAGTCAGCCAGTTACAAATCCACTGAATGGTAGCATTGTCTAGCCCGCATTTTACCAGCTTCTTTACAAGAATATCATGGGGCACCTTGTCAAAGGCCTTGCTGAAATCAAGATAGGCTACATCCACAGTGTTCCCTTCGTCTACCAGGCTTGTAATTCTGTCAAAAAATGAGATCAGATTAGTCTGACATGACTTATTTTTCAGAAACCCATGCTGACTTTTAGTGATCACAGCGTTCCTTTCTAGGTGCTCACAGACCGTTTGCTTAATGATCTGCTCTAGAATCTTTCCTGGTATTGATGTCAGGCTGACTGGGCGATAATTGTTTGGGTCCTCTCTTTTCCCCTTTTTGAAAATAGGGACAACATTTGCCCTCCTCCAGTCTGCTGGGACTTCGCCTGTTCTCCAGGAATTCTCAAAGATTATTGCCAGTGGTTCTGAAATCACCTCTGCCAGTTCTTTTAATACTCTGGGATGTAGTTCATCTGGCCCTGGAGACTTGAATACATCTAAACTAGCCAAGTGTTCTTGTACTACCTCCTTACTTATTTTGGGCTGTGTTTCCCCTGCTGAATCATCTGCTCCATATTCTTCAGGTCGGGCATTGTTTTCTTTTTTGGAGAAGACTGAGGCAAAGAAGGTATTGAGGAGTTCTGCCCTTTCTGCGTCCCCTGTTCGCATTTCACCTTCTTCTCCTCTAAGTGACCCCACTGTTTCCTTGTTCTTCCTTTTGCTACGGACATACCCATAAAAACCCTTTTTATTGCTTTTAACCTCTCTAGCAAGCCTGAGTACATTCTGTGCTTTAGCTTTTCTGACTTTGTCTCTACATGTGCTGGCTATTTGTTTGAATTCCTCTCTGGTGGTTTCCCCCTTTTTCCATTTCTTGTACATATCCCTTTTAAATCTTAACTCAGTTAAAAGTTCTTTAGATAGCCACCCTGGCTTCTTTAGGCACCTTCCATCTTTTCGTCTCATTGGTACTGCTTGAAGTTGTGCTTTTAATATCTCCCTTTTAACAAACTCCCATCCATCATGAACTCCCTTCCCTGTTAGTATTACTGACCATGGGATCACACCCAGCATTTCCCTAAGTTTTCTGAAGTCGGCTTTCTTAAAGTCTAGAATTTGAGTCTTAGTATGCTTGGTTGCTCCTTTCTGATGTATAATAAACTCCAGAAGAGCATGATCACTCCCACCTAATGATCCTGCCACTTCTACCCCACTAACCAGGTCATCACTATTGGTTAGGACCAGATCTAAAATGGCTGATCCTCTTGTTGCTTCTCCCACTTTCTGAACAATGAAATTGTCTGCAAGGCCAGTGAGGAATCTGTTCGACCTTATGCTCTTGGCTGAGTTTGACATCCAAAAAATATCAGGATAGTTGAAATCCCCCATTACTACTATCTCATTTCTTTTTGAATGCTTGGTCATCTGTTCCAGGAAGGCATCATCTATGTCCTCAGTTTGGCTTGGGGATCTATAGTAAACTCCCACAATGAGATCACTGTTATTTTTCTCTCCCTTAATTTTGACCCAGATACTCTCAATTTGGCTTTGAAGTTTTAAATCATGGATCTCTTCACAGGTATACACATCCCTGACATATAACGCCACTCCTCCTCCTTTCCTGTTTGGTCTATTTCTCTGAAATAGATTGTATCCCTCTATTACTACATTCCAATCATGAGACTCATCCCACCAGGTTTCAGTGATGCCTATTATGTCGTATTTAGTTTGCTGTACCAAGAGCTCAAGTTCATCTTGTTTATTTCCCATGCTCTGTGCATTTGTATACAGACATTGAAAACCATTGATCATTCCCCCTAGTCTCCTACTTAAGGATTTTTTCCTCCCACCACTAGGTCTGTGTGCTGTTTGCTCCATTTGGTCCTTGACATTTGGATGATCATCTTCAGCATGTGATAGACTCCTACCTTCAGGACCACTGTCTCCCTCCCCCACATAAGTCAGTTTAAAGCCCTCCTGATGAGGTTTTTGAGATTGTTGGCAAAAACATTCCTCCCAACCCTTGTGAGGTGCAGCCCATCACTTGCCAGAAGTCCATCTTCAAGAAACTGCAGACCGTGATCTAAGAATCCAAACCGTTCCTGCCGGCACCATTTGCGAAGCCAGTTGTTCACTTCCCCTATTTTTCCCTCTCTTCCTGGGCCACGTCGTTCAACTGGGAGGACAGATGAGATGACAATTTGTGCATTTAATTGCTTCAACTTCCTGCCCAGAGCCTCATAATCACTTTTGATCTTCTGGAGGCTATGGCTTGCGGTGTCATTGGTTCCCACATGGACTAAAAGGAAGGGGTTTTTGTCAGTGGATTTTATGATTCGTTGCAGCCGTTCTGTTACATCATGGATCTTAGCCCCGGGGAGACAGCACACCTCTCGAGACATCTTGTCAGGCCCACAGATCACTGCTTCAGTACCCCTCAGTAGGGAATCCCCTATCACCACTACACGCCTCCTCTTAGGCTTGGTCGGGATTCTTACATGTGCTGTCCCTTCCAAGGTCACCTGCACATTCCCGGAGGACTGACTTTGCTGCTCGTCTTCATATACCTCATCAACTGTGATGAGGGAGAGATCTTCCAATGGAGTCTGTTCTTCATCCTCCATGTTTAGGGAGAGCACTTCAAATCGATTTTGTAGTTCTAAACACTCAGAGCGATCCCTGGGCATTCTACTTCTGTGAGTCACGTTCCTCCATACATCTGGCTCCTGAGTTGGGGAACTGATCTCCTCCTCAGGGATGTGCCCTGTCTCCTGCTTGGTGCAGACAGTGTGCTCTGCTGCATCCAAGAAAAGCTCCAGCTCTTTAATTTTCTGGAGCGTAGATACACGGGCCTGAAGTTGCTGGACCTTGTCTTTGAGTAGGGCAACCAACTTGCAGTTGCTGCAGGTGTAGCTGTCTACAACTTTTGGCAAGAAGACAAACATTGCGCAGGAATTGCAGGCGACTACAGTTGTTCCCTCCCCCTCCTGAAGTTGCCGGACCTTGTCTTCTAGTAGGGCAACCAACTTGCACTTGCTGCAGGTGTAGCTGCCTACATCCTTTGGCAAGAAGACAAACATTGCGCAGGAATTGCAGGCGACTACAGTTGTTCCCTCACCCTCCATCTTGAAGCTTGAAGTCAGGACACACACACGCAAAAAAGAAGAAGCCTAGGTCTCCCCAAATAAACGTTTGAGACTAGCTCTCCTCTATCTAGAAGATAGGTCAAACTATCTATCTGGGAAATGATTCACACAGAATTAAAAGAGATTCTAAAACTCACATTCCCCAAAAGACCAGAGGCCTTTCTATTAGAGATAATAGGTGATGACATTCCAAAAAAAGGCACTCAATATCTTTCTGTACATGACTGTTGCAGCTAGAATAGTATATGCGAAAAAAATTGAAAGAAGAGGAGATACCCACAAAGGAAATTTGGTAGAACAATTTGCTAGAATACATAGAATTAGTAACCATGACCGCAAAACTGAGGAATAAGGATGAGTTAAAGAGAAGAGAAGAATGGAGGTGTTTTGGAGATTATCTTAGAGGGTACAATATACAATTTAACCTGCAAGTAGGCGCTAACTTATGAGCAGCGGATAATATCAAAAAAGGAATACTTGAGTTGATAATGGGTGAAATATCAGGAAATGCAGCAGGTCAAGATTTCCCTAGAATGCCACAGAGAAATGGATTGGGAAGTCTTAGTAAAAGAGATAAGTGATGGATACTGTATGATGTGTGTATAAAAGCTGTTAAAATTGCATAAATAAAAGTTTTAAAAATAAAATTACATTGTACTGGGCAGGGCAGAATCACTATGCTAGCTTCCCAGCAGGCAGGTTGCCATAGGAGCCAATCCTAGGGGCCGATGTCCCTTAGAGCCAGTGTGGTGTAGTGGTTAAGAGCGGTAGAGTTGTAATCTGGTGAACTGGGTTCGTTTCTCTGCTCCTCCATATGTAGCTGCTGGGTGACCTTGGGCTAATCACACTTCTCTGAAATCTCTCAGCCTCGCTCACCTCACAGAGTGTGTGTTGTGGGGGAGGAAGGGAAAGGAGAATGTTAGCCGCTTTGAGACTCCTTAGGGTAGTGATAAAGCGGGTTATCAAATCCAAACTCTTCTTCTTCTTCTTCGGCCTCCCCAATAATATATTTGAGAGGACCCCCTCCCCAAAGTTAATGGGCATTGCCATTCAAATTGTGTACCTGCACCACTCTTGTGGTGGATTATGTGGAGCGGGGCTTACCTGGACACCCCAATATTTTATTTGTTGGCACTTCTGAGGGGTTGTTGTTGCTTACTGGAATGGAGAAGGGTTAGGGTGAGGCAGCAGGGAGGTTGGTGCTGTGAACATGGAGCCAACCTGCCGGTCCCACCGGTGCATTTGCCCTGCGTTGACCTACTCTCCCAGTTGCCCCTCTCCCTCTCGGTAAGCAATAATGACCCATCTGCTTGGAGGCTTGCATAGCATCTCCACTCCACCAGGTGAACCGCTTCTGCCAAGACATGAAAGATGCCATAGGTCGTATTTGCAACCATTTGTATTGGGTTTTATGCCAAGACAACTGCTATTGCCACCCACCAAAAATAGCTCCAGGGATTATATTTTGAGAGACATCCCTTTCCTACTCAGGGCTAGCAAGTAGGGTAAAGCAAACTGCATCAGGAAGTGTCATGAGTTGGGGATCAGTTTGGTGGTGTGGGGATAGAGGAACTGGTGCCTCTGTAGCATAGATAGACTTTTAAAAGTGTTAGCCATAGCAGGTGGCTACCGATTGGACTCATTGGGTAGCAAAATTACTCTTAAATCACTTTGTCTGTGGTATAGATATGCCTAGTGATTCATTATTTTCTAGCTTCAGAAAACCTTTCCTCTGAAAGAACATAAAACAGATCATGATTTTTCAGCCAAAGGAACTATTGGTCACACAAGGTAATAATCTGTCTGAGTGAAAAGCTAATTCTGATGGATTTTTTTAAAAAAATATTTCCTCTACCTACTGGCAGCACACTTTAGCTGCTGATGTATAAGGAAGGGTGAAACCATTTTTAAAAGGTGTGTGAATTTATGAGCTTGCATATGCCTAGCGCTGCTAAAATATCTGCCCTCAGCTACACGTTGACCTGATTTGAACGTTATTTTTGCAGTTGCAAAATCACCATCACGTGGTCTTAACACGTAGATTTTACATTGGGGAAGATTTCACTGGAATGCTTCTGTCACATGGTGAGAGCTGGCATTGATGAAGGGTTTTGTGAGGTGGATGTGTGTCTCCTCGGAAGTAAGCATCCACAAACGCCGTCTGTTACACTAATCACTTTATTGTACACTATTGAACAGTCCAGACTTTACAGCTATGCATCCGACCCCTCGGAGTCAGATCCTTCGAGTGCTGATTTGCGGCTCCGCCCCCAGCAAAGGAGCTTCGGAAACCCTAGTCTCCGCCTCTCCTGTTTCCTCTTCCGTGCCCTTGACCGAGGTGGTCCTACGGATCCCTTTTCCCTTTCGCTTTCTCCCTCCACGCTGCTCGTGTCTGATGCTCCTGCAGGATCTATAAGCCTCCCCTCCTCCTCGGACTCCCTCTCCTGGTCCCGTCCCATGGACTGTGCTAGCCCTCTGGTGGAAGCTTCCTCCCATTGCTGCACTATCTGCTCTGGTGTCAGCAGGGGCTGTGCCTGCTCTTGGTCCCAGACCCTCAGTAACTCCTCGGGCGTCAGCGTGGCTCTATCTAGGTCCGCTGTTTCCTCTGGCACCGCTTCGGAACCCGGCCAGCCCCTGACATCCACCCCCCCTTCCAAGCCCCCCTTCCCCTCCTGAGGGGGCGCACAGGGTGGAGAGCGAGCGGTGTCGGGTCCCCTCTCCAGATCCCCCAGCTCCCCCGAAGACTCGTCTGCCGTGTCAGGGGAGGAAGGGAAACCTAAGAATATTGTGGTGTCGGCACTGGACGATGATGAAAACACGTCTTCCCAGTCCTCCCTGGCCATGGGTGGAGAGAAGGGTTCTGCACTCTGGCTTTCCTCTCCTACCCCAGGGTACCCCTCACCCCCTTCCGATGGTGGGAAACCCCAGAAGTCCCCTTCCTCCGAGTCTGTGGGTTGAAACACGTCTCTTAGTTGCCACCGGTATGGTTTGGGCTTGTGCGGGAATAGTTCGTGAAACTCCCACACCAGATGTTCCCTGGTGATTTCCTCTGCCTGGACCCATGCATTTTCCGATGCTGGCTCCCCCTCCCACGCTACCAAATACTGCAGTTCATCCCCTTGCCACCTGGAATCCAAAATCTCAGTGGCCTCGTTGAACAGTTCCGGTTCCAGCAGCGGTAACCCCTGCGACCCCTGCTGGTAGCCCTGTTGGTACCTGTGAGGTTCCCTGTACTTGGACAGGAGAGACCTGTGGAACACCGGGTGAATCCTCATGTCGTCCGTCAGTCGTAGTTTGAAAGCCACGGGGTTAATCTGCTCCACTACCTCAAAAGGCCCCAGTCTACGTTGCTGCAGCTTCTTGCACCTGCCGCGGATAGGCAAACCTTGCGTGGACAACCATACCATATCTCCCACCTGGATGTCCTCCCCCTCCCTGCGGTGCCGGTCCGCTGCCGTTTTGTACGCCTCCTTTGCCCGCTCCAAATTGTCACTGAGCAATTGGTGCAATGCTTCCAACTCCTCAGCGAAACTCTGTGCCGCTGGCACGTCTCCATCCCCCTGTTCCCCCCCCTTCCCGGAAAGGCTCTGGGGTGGCTGCCGTAGTTCGCCTGGAATGGGGACATGCCTGCCGAGGAGTGCTGAGCATTGTTGTACGAAAACTCTGCAAGGGAGAGCTTGTCACTCCAGTCGTTGTGTTGCTGGGAAGCGTAACAACGCAGATACTGCTGCAGAATTGAATTAACACGCTCCGATTGACCGTTGGTCTGTGGATGACGTGCGGAGGACAGACACACCTGCACCTGCAAGATCTGCATGAGCTTGCGCCAGAAACGGGAGGTAAATTGGGCACCGCGATCCGAAATTACTCTCGCTGGCATGCCATGCAGCCTAAACACGTGCTGCACAAACAACCTGGCCGTCTCCTCCGCCGACACCACTTTGGGGCAGGCAATGAAGTGGGCCATCTTGGTCAGGAGATCCACTACGACCAGTACCGCCGTGTTGCCTTTGGACCGGGGGAGATCCGTGACAAAGTCCAGGGAAACCGCTTCCCAGGGCTTGCTCGGGGTGGGAAGCGGTTCCAGTAGCCCTGCTGGTACCCTCCTCTCCCCCTTGGCCCTTTGGCAAACCTCACACCCCCTGACGTATTCCCTGACGTCCTGTCTGATTTTCGGCCACCAGAATTCTCTCGTGACCAATATCATGGTTTTGAATTGCCCAAAGTGCCCCGCTGTGGGATTGTCATGAAGCTGTCTGAGAATCTTGGCCCTCATGTCCTCCCCTGGCACATACAGTGCCCCTTTGTACAACAGCAGCCCCTCCTTTTCCTCAAACCCTCCTGCCTTGGGATCCCCTTCCTTGAGCTCCCTGAGCTTATTCTGGGCAAAGTCATCGGCCTGGGTGAGGCGCACCAGTTCTTCCCGACCACCCAGTGCCGCCCCACACCGCCACTGTTCAGGTTTGAAGATGGCTCTGGCCACTGGAGGCCCTTCGTCTTCCATGTACTCCGGCTTCCTGGATAGGGCGTCCGCCCTGCCGTTCTGCTCGCCCGGCACATACTGGATGTGGAAGTTGAAGTCCGCGAAGAACTCCGCCCATCGCATTTGGCGCTGATTGAGAACCCTGGCCGTGCGCCAGTACTCCAGGTTCTTGTGATCGGTGCGTACCTGGATCTGGTGCCGCGCCCCCGCCAAAAAGTGACGCCAGTGTTTGAATGCCGCTACCACTGCCAATAGCTCTTTGTCCCAGATAGCGTAGTTTGCCTCCGACCGGCTCAACTTCCTGGAATAGAACGCACAGGGCCGCCATTCCCCTGCTGGATCCTGCTGCAGTAGTATAGCTCCAATGGCTCGGTCTGATGCGTCCGTCTCTATTCTGATGGGCTTGCTGGGGTTCACGTGCAGCAACTGCTCCTCTGAGGCGAAGACCTTCTTGAGCGTTTCAAAGGCTGTTTGCGCTGTCTCCGTCCACTGGAACTTCTTCTTGCCTCTCAAGCAGTCTGTAATTGGTGCCGTCATGTTTGCGAACGCCGGGACGAACTTCCTATAAAAATTTGCGAAACCGAGGAACCTTTGCACGTCTTTCTTGGTCTTGGGGCTCTTCCATTGTAAGATCGCCTCCACCTTGTCGGTGTCCATGGCTATTCCTTCATCTGAGAGGCGGTAGCCCAGGAAGTCCACTTCTGTGGCGTGGAACTGGCACTTCTCCAGCTTGACACATAATTGGTGCTCCTGGAGCCTCTGCAGTACCTCCTTGACGTGTTGCACGTGCTCCTCCGGGGTCTGAGAGTATACCAGAATGTCATCCAAATAGGCCACAGCCTGTTTGTACAGCAGGGGTCCCAACACGTGATGCATGAACGCTTGGAAGCATTGGCTGCCTGACTGGAGGCCGAAGGGCATGACTAGGAACTCGTAAGCCCCCAAGGGCGTGAATATCGTGGTTTTCCATTCATCCCCCTCCCTGATCCTAATGAGGTTGTACGCACCTCTCAAGTCCAGCTTGGTGAAGATCCTGCCCCTGCGTACCGCCGCCAGCAGGTCGTCGATCCTCGGCATGGGGTAGGAGACAGGGAGGGTCTGGGAGTTCAGAATTCGATAATCACACACCAGCCTCCGTTGAGGGGTGTCACGTTTGTCCACCCAGAACACTGGGCTGCCCCCTACAGCCTTGCTTTCCCTGATGAACCCTCTGGCCAGGTTTTTGTCAATGAAGTCTTTCAGATCTGCCATCTCCTGCTCCGACATTGAATAAAGCCTGCCTGGTGGCAGCTGAGCCCCTGGCACCAGGTCAATTCGGCAGTCGTAGGGACGATGGGGGGGTAGCTTGTCCGCTTCCCTTTCACTAAACACCTGCTGAAACTCCGCATATTGCTCAGGGAGCGTGACTTGCCCTGCTTGCACCATGGCTGCATTTGCTTGCTCCTCGGGACGCATCTGCTGCAAGCAATGTTCCATGCAATACGCAGAACCAAACGTTAGAGAGCGCTGATGCCAGCTCACTACTGGGTCATGTCTGTCCAGCCACCCCATCCCCAGTATGAGGGGGGGCCCTGCTAACGTGGTGACGTGGAAAGCAATAACTTCAGAGTGCCGTCCCATCCCCATCCGCATGGGTGGAGAGCTTTGTGTGACAGCCCCTCCTTTCAATTCCCTTCCATCAATTGTGGTGACTTGCAAGGGAAGAGGCAACGGCAGGAGGTGAAGCTGGTGTTGCCTGGCAAAGTCTATATCCATGAAATCTGCCGAGGAACCGGAATCTAAAAGGGCGGGGACTTGCATGGTGAAGCCATTGGGCAGCTCCAGTGTGACTTCCATCACGATGCCTGGCTTGGGAGGGTGGGGAGGGGTTTGCTCGGGCGGGCTGGGGGGGTTTGTCTCTGGCGCGTTGCTGGGGGGACATTTTACTGCTCCTGAGCCGGGCTGGCCGTCCCCGCGACTTGCCAGCCGGCATTCCCGTTTCCCTGCCTTGCCGTCTGCTCCTCCCCCTCTCCTGTTACAGCCCCCGTCATGCCTTGCCACACCTTCCTTTTGTTACAAGCCTTGGCTAGGTGTCCGATTTGGTGACATACAAAGCACTTCCTGGGCGCCTTCCCGCCTTGCGCGTCACTGCCCTTGGCAACCGTTACGTTTGAAATAGGGCGCGCGCGCGCTCCCCCCAATTCCATAGGCGTTTCTTCCTGGAGGTGCGTTTGCGCTCCAGCCGGTCTCTCTGCTTGTGTTGGAATGCGGAAGTTGAACCACCTTCCCGCCTTCCCCTCCTTTCTGCTTTTGTCTCTAATCTCCATTCTAATGCCGATTGCCATCGCTGCTTCTGTGAGGCTTTTCATGTCATTGTAGGGACCCCCTCTAGCCAAAGAGTCCTTTACTTCATCGGCCAGACCTAGCTTGAAGAGTGCTATCATTTGAGGGGTATTTGTCTCCCATCCCAGACGATGACTCAACAACGAAAACTTTGCCTGGTATTCTCTCACCGTCATATTCCCTTGCCTCAAAAGCAGGAGTTCTTGCGATTCCAATTCCTGTTCAGAGCGGCTAGTATAAACCACGTCCATTGCTTTAAAAAACTCTTTTACTCCCTGAAGCGCTGGGTCCTTAGCCAAAATAAGTGGCCTCACCCAATCACGAGCAGCTGATTCAAAATGCGAAATTATAAAACCAACCTGCTCCTCCTCATTTCTAAATGAGTCTCTGTGGAGTTCCAGGGTATATAGCATGTCCGTTTTAAAACCTATGTACTGTTCCGGCTTGCCCTGAAACCTGCTGGCCAGCATGGTGATTCGCCTTGCCGCCTGCGCACTCCTGCCCTGCTCAGCGTGAATTCTTGCCTCCTCCAACCTGGCTTGACTAATTCGGTACAGTACCTCTAGCTCACGAGCTCTCTGTTCCCAGGTAGGGGCTGCTCCACCACCGGCTCCTTGGGCAGCTAACGCTGCGGCTTCCTCCGCGTTACTCATGCTGGTTGTGCTTTACTCCTGAGGAGATGACGAAGACTCGAAGGATGCTGTGAGGTGGATGTGTGTCTCCTCGGAAGTAAGCATCCACAAACGCCGTCTGTTACACTAATCACTTTATTGTACACTATTGAACAGTCCAGACTTTACAGCTATGCATCCGACCCCTCGGAGTCAGATCCTTCGAGTGCTGATTTGCGGCTCCGCCCCCAGCAGAGGAGCTTCGGAAACCCTAGTCTCCGCCTCTCCTGTTTCCTCTTCCGTGCCCTTGACCGAGGTGGTCCTACGGATCCCTTTTCCCTTTCGCTTTCTCCCTCCACGCTGCTCGTGTCTGATGCTCCTGCAGGATCTATAAGCCTCCCCTCCTCCTCGGACTCCCTCTCCTGGTCCCGTCCCATGGACTGTGCTAGCCCTCTGGTGGAAGCTTCCTCCCATTGCTGCACTATCTGCTCTGGTGTCAGCAGGGGCTGTGCCTGCTCTTGGTCCCAGACCCTCAGTAACTCCTCGGGCGTCAGCGTGGCTCTATCTAGGTCCGCTGTTTCCTCTGGCACCGCTTCGGAACCCGGCCAGCCCCTGACAGGTTTGGAAGGGAAAAACAAATGCCAGCTCTCACCACATAAAACTACATGTGTTTATGACTATTTGTTGGCAGTATTCAGATGAGGTGAATTAATGTTCACAACATTAATTTGACAAATGGGCTCAAAACACTGCTTTCCAGAATTAAGCCTACTTCAGCTGTTGAACTGTGTGCACACGCAAGAGAGAGAGAGAGAGAGAGAGAGAGAGAGAGAGAGAGAGCAAAAGAAAGAAAGAAAGAAAGAAAGAAAGAAAGAAAGAAAGAAAGAAAGAATCACACCCACACTCCCTGGTCCTCACTGCTATTCTTTACCACCTGTAGGAACATGGACAAGCTTTCTATAACACTTATATTGCATGCATGTTCAAAAGCATACTAGTGCAAGTAGATAAATAGGTACCACTGTGACGGGAAGGTAAACAGCATTCCTGAGAGCTCTGGTATTCGTCATGGTCCTCCATGCGCCAGTATCATATACCCCGCCTGGGGCAGTTTGTGAGACTGCCCCAAAGCCAGAGCACAGCAGTGTGCGCACATCCCCGGCTACAGAGAGTCCGGTGGCGCAGTAATATGTGATTGTTCCCAGCATGAAGAACAACACACACAAGCCATAAATAAGGCTAAAACTATTTATTGTATTAATAGTGCAGAGATATTCCCTGCTTCCAGCTCATTAGGCAGAGCTGCCATAAAGACATCTTTCCAGCTCGAGGTCTAGCCAGAAGAGTATAGCCCAAAGGCTTGAATTACAACAGTACAGTAAAACATAAACATTCCATGTAGGGAAAGATAAGGCTGCTTTCTCACGGCTTGGTGAGACAGGCAAAAGTGAAACCATTCTCGCTGCAGCTGCGTGCTGCTTGGTTCGGACAAAAATCATAACAGTTTAGTCCTGCTGGCCACATGACCCAGAAAGCTGTCTGTGGACAAACACCGGCTCTCTCAGCCTGAAAAGCGAGGTGAGCGCCGCAATCCCATAGTCGCCCTTGACTGTACTTAACCGTCCAGGGGTCTTTTACCTATCAGGTGTAGAAATCATATGCATGAAAGCACTATACAAAGGATGTCAGAGACAGCAGGTGTGATCTTTCCTCACTCATGATATTTTCAGTGATTGTCTGAATATCTTCTTCCTTTCGCAAGCTATAGTTTTCATCTTCTGCTTCCCACTAAAGAACCCAACAAACAGAAAACTGCATTATCTTCTGCAGGATGGTTTTCAATAACACCCATGAATCTTAAGATTTAGACCTGGAAACAATGTATTTCTCCACCACACTGCTATTCTAATTAGAATGCCAAAGCTGAAATTTACTACACATGCTCATGCGCCACATTCCAATGAGGTGTGGAGCAGAGAAGGTGCTCCACAGCAGAGAATCCATCTGTGAATAAACAGATTTCTGCCTATGAAATGAAATGCCTCTACGGAAGGAAACACCCCTGCCATTTATCACACTGCTTTATCTCCTTTGAAACTTGACTCCGGTTTCCCAAACATTCAAGCTGCCTATTCTCCTTGCTTGGCTTCTCTTGTATAATTGTATAATTTATACAATTGGAAGGGACCCTCATCCAACCCCCTGCAATTCAGGAATCTCAGGACAGGCAGTCATCCAAGGAAGGAGAGTCCATCCACCACATCTTTTGGGAGTTTGTTCCACTGCCAAACAGCTCTTACTGTCAGAAAGTTCTTCCTGATGCTTAGAGCGAATCTCCTTTTTTTGTAACTTGAAGCCATTGCTTTGGGTCCTAGCCTCTGGAGCAGGAAAAAGCAGGTAAGTTCCATCCTCCATGTGACAACTCTTTAAATATTTGAAGATGACTATTGTATCTCCTCTTAGTCTCCTCTTTACCAGGCTAAATATACCCAATTCCCTCAAATATTCCTCATAGGGCTCGGTTTCCAGACCCTTGATCGCCATGGTTGCCCTCCTTTGCACACGTTCCAGCTTGTCAATATTGTTCTTAAACTGTGGTGCCCAAAACTGGACACAGTACTCCAGGTGTGGTCTGACCACACAGAATACGAACAGGAGGTACTTCCCCCTTCCTTCCTTCCTTCCTTCCTTCCTTCCTTCCTTCCTTCCTTCCTTATGGGCTTTTCTTTCTTTTAGTTAATAATGTAATTAAAAGCTTAATGCAACATAGAAATGCCCATTAATACTTTGCCTTAGGGTTGATTCATACAGCTGACTGCCTTCCACAACTTCTGCATGCATCTAATAGGGCTTGCGAGTGGTCTGCTCATATGAGCAGTGAAATGCCGGAGGGAGGGATGCATGCAAAGCCACAGCAGGGACTTTGTTGAGGAAGGGGGCGAAAACTTGGAAATCTCCACTCAGAAGCACAGAATAAGCTCCCACCACCCTATTAAACCCTATTGAATGTAAACAGTGAATAATGGAATGCATAAATTGTACCAAATTTGTTTATTTGTAAAAAAAATACTTGCAAATCGCAATGCCATTAAAAATATCAAAGCAGTGTACAACAAATATATATATATATATATATATATATATATATATATATATATATATATATAATAAAAAGATCAAAATCACAGATCAGCTTACTGCAAAAGAAGGGGGGTTGCCTTAAATTTTATCTGCATGAGCCTGCTAGCACAGAAAACTTTTCAGCATTTTTAAATAAATAAATAAAATAATAATAAGGAAGGTGCCTTTGAATCTCTGTAGGAAGAACATTCTACAATTACCTGTTTATATCAGATGAGCATCACCTACTCCGGGAACAACCAAATACACTCCTACAGATTATTTCAGTGATCGAGCTAGGATGTTCAGTAAAAACCAGGATACCCCAAAGTTGTTGAGCTTTTTCTTAACAAAAACACCCAAAACTCATGATTTTTCGATTGACTTGTCTAAGATCCAACAAAGCACCAGCTTTCAGAAATTACCCCAGACATCAATTCCGCCTTTGGAATCGTAGGAAAAACTAGCGTAGGTCTTTTCACAATGGTGTCATATACTGTTGGCTATCTGCTCCCATCAGCACAGTAGCCACCATACTATCTGGACCAGGTCCAAAGGCAGCCTCACACAGAGCGCATTGTAGTAATCCAGCCTTGAACTCAGCAGTGGATGAACTACAGTGGTCAGGCTAACCTTGTCCAGGAACAGCCACAGCTGGAGAACCAGACCAAGCTGGCCTAAAACACTCCCGACCACTTGATCCTTTAGCGACGCAGATGTATCCAGATGTACCCCCCCCAAGCTACTCTATGAACATATCTTCTGATTTTTGCTTGCTAAATGTATAGATAACAATGATTTTGTCGATAAACATACAAAACCTGAAGAACCTGATCAATTTATGTGAGCAAGGATACAAAACGTTTTGCAAAACACAGAAGCTACTAGCCAGATTTTTTTATGGAGACCACTTGCAAGGAACAAGACGCAGAGACCTGGACATGCCAGAAAAGTAATCAATTTCTAATGTGGTGTGTTCTGATTTTTCCCACATTTCCCAGACAATTCTTAATGGATACCTGCTAGAGCCTATGTCAACCTGGAACCATAGCCCCTGGTTTTGGAGTTCTTCCTTTGGAGTAGCAAAAGGCAACTAAGTACGGTATGTTTAGAAACCCAAAGAAGCAAGAGGAAGGCATGCCCAGGTCCTACATAGAAGGAGCACCTATTTCAGCAGGAAAAAAACAGGTTTTCAAACTTCAGGATCTCATATGCCAGTTATTGTGACCAGGTTTATTGACTGCTGGGCACCTGTAGTTCTCCACTTATAATAATAATAATAATAATAATAATAATAATAATAATAATTTATTTGTACCCTGCCCATCTGGCCGGGTCCCCCCAGCCACTCTGACTATAGGAGCTCCCCCAGGCTGGCTATAAGGAGATCTAAATATTTTGCTTCCATGGCCAATTAAATGTAGTCATTTATTTCATCCATGCCAAAACTATACAGAAGTTTGCATTGACTACAGTTTATGGAAACAAGCCAGGATCATAGACCATGGTTTGAAGTTAATTACAGTTTAGGAAAACAAGCCAACACTAGTCACAGTTTCTCAAGGTTCAGGCATAACAAATAAGTGTTATGCAGCCTGATTTACATGCGGTTTCAACAAAGGAGGATAAGGGAGGGTGAAGCATGTGAGTCCTGGGGTTTATGCACACAGCATTAAAACACAGTTAGACGACTCTATTCTCCAAATGTTGCTGGATTAACAGTTTCATCATCCCTGATCATTGTCTCTGTCGGCTGGCACTGATAGGAGTTGTAGTTGAACAACATCTGGCATGTACCATGTTGGCTTTTCCTCCACTAAATCATAGTTTAGTGCAGGGGTCAGCAAACTTTTTCAGCAGGGGCCGGTCCACTGTCCCTCAGACCTTGTGGGGGGCCGGACTGTATATTTTTGGGGGGGGGGAATTATGCCCCACAAATAATTCAGAGACGCATTTTAAATAAAAGGACACATTCTACTCATGTAAAAACACGCTGATTCCCGGACTGTCCGCGGGCCAGATTTAGAAGGCGATTGGGCCGCATCCAGCCCCCGGGCCTTAGTTTGCCTACCCATGGTTTAGTGTTACAAGCAAACCAGGCCACAGAATGACCTAAATTTTCACTGGCATCTTAGCAATTCCTCGACACCGTTTTATCTGAAGAAAGCACATAAAACATAGGAATTCTTTATCTTGAAGATTACAGACAAATAATTCTAGTACTACACTTTGCTCCAGAGGAGTAGCTTTAGCAGTAGGCCGGCCAATCCATTCTATTGCCGCTTTGCTATTGCCCCAAGGAAGTATCTATTCCGTACACATGGCCTGCTTATCCTTGGTAAGGAAAGCGGTTGACAGCTTAATCACTTTATAAAGCTGCCTTGGAGCAAAATATGTCTATATGAATGAATGTTTCAGTTTTGCCGGAATCCACAGAAGTCCAACACCTTAGAAGAGAAATGCATACTAAGGATCTCATAAAGTACAACGCTTAGGGGGTGGTTATGCAATATGCTCCCCACTGCTTGATCAGCAGGCGGAAGTGTTGCGTGACAGCTGCATTTCTTTCAGGAGGAAGACTACTCATGGGAAGGGCAGGCGAAAGCTCTATTAACCCCGCTGATGCTGCTCCTGGCATGTACATTCAAGAATGGGAGAAAACCCATAAAATACATAGCCCATGCTCACATCAGTGCCTAGATACTCTAGGACTTAAATGTCCCATGACTCCCCATGCAAAAACCTGTGACAGCATATTGAGATCAACTATCCTGTGAAATGGATAAACTGGGAGACTACATATTCTGGGAAGTGAGCAAGTATCTCTCTCTCTCTCTCTTTCTCTCTCTCTCTCTCTCTCTCTCTCTCTCTCTCTCTCTCTCTCTCGTGTGTGTGTGTGTGTGTGTGTGTGTGTGTGAATATCTATCTATCTATCATCTATCTATCTATATAAAATTTAGCTTTTAGTTCTGTTATGCTTTTAGATGTTATTTCACAGTTACATTTTGCATTGTTGCATTTCAGAAATCCATACTGTGAAAGCTGCCTTAGGGGCATGCTTTGCTTGAAAAGTTGGCAGATAAATATTTCAAACAAAGAAAAATCAAACAAATGTGGGCAACATACAAGACCCACTCTAACCTATCTAAAAGGTAAAGGTAAAGGACCCCAGTCAAAGGCGGCTATGGGGTTGCAGCACTCACTTCGAGGGAGCCGGTGTTTGTCCACAGATATGTTGCCGGGTCACGTGGCCAGCATGACTAAACCGCTTCTGGTGCAACGGAACCCCGTGACAGAAACCAGAGCACATGGAAACACTGTTTACCTTCCTGTTGCAGCAGTACCTATTTATCTACTTGCACTGGCATGCTTTCAATCGGCTAGGTTGGCAGGAGCTGGGACAGAGCAACGGGAGCTCACCCCGTCGCAGGGGTTTGAACCTCTGACCTTCTGATCAGCAGGCCCAAGAGGCTCAGTGGTTTAGACCACAGAGCCACCCGCATCTAACCTATCTACTGTACTTTGGGAGAGGTAAAGGCAGTGGCAAGACACTGGTGCAAGAAGTGACTGGACCCAACGCAGAATTCTAGTCTGATAGACTTCTGATATAATGAATAGTCTGATATAATGAGGTCACTCAGATAGAAGCTGGCTTATTCAACTTATTTCCAATGTGGTGTGTGCGAGAGGGGGGTCATCTATCCAAAGGTGGATAATGCAGTGCCACCCCACCAACACGGATGAAGATGCCTACCTTGATGGGGTGAGACCATGTGGCAATGAAGTCAGGGCCACACAGCTGCACCAGTAGGACCACCGCTGCCAATCCAGTGCTCTCAAGCAGCCTCAAGCTTGACACTCCACACTTAGGCAAGCAGCAGTGAGACGACTCTGAAGTTTTATCACACCACATACACCTAAACTGCATCTATGATCTTTTAGCAGCTCTGAGGATGCTGCTGCATGCAGCTTCTACATAGTGAGTGTAACATGTAGACCCTCCGAAATATTCAGAGGATTGCCTTTGAAGATTTGTGAAATTTTCATAATAATGATGTTCAGAGTCTATTGAGGTTGTATAAACATGCTCTCCAAAATCTGTGAAGAAGAGCTGGTTAGTGTTATGGAAATGGGAACCTCGGAAGATTTGCCTTCCTACCGTTGTCCACCTCACCTGCTTTCCCTTCCGGCCAGTGACAACAACCTTACAAAACACAATTGTGGCAGGATTGTGTGCAATCAAAGAAAACAAGACCTTCCACAGCACATACCTGCTTCTTTCTAACAGAATCATGCTCAGATATGCTTATACTTGTCCTTATTTATAATTTTAGAAAACATGAAACACACAGGTTTATGAACCAAATGACCAGCAAATTTTATTTATATTCTATTTTCCCCCACTCGCTACAAATATAGGACACCAGCAGCTAAATATATAACATCACAACAGCCTAGGTCCACATTTTACATGGTTCTCAGGAGTTCCCATCAGTCACAAGTTTGATCATTCCAATAAAGCACTCTGAAATGTTATAGAAACCGAAGACTCTCAGTTTTCCATATGTAACTGGATCAGTCACTGAAACACCTCTACATGGAAAAACCAACTGATTCTGTTTTCAATATGCCTTGCTTTCTGTTGGACTGCTAGATGTCTCAGAACCAAACAAAATAGCATAAACTGCTGGATTATTATTCAGAAAATGACAAATAATCACTCTATACCCTCATCCTGTGACAAGTACTGATGTGTTACCCCCATTAAGACTGCACTGAGTGAAATGATTTTCCATGTTCAAATTGTAAGTTATGGAAACACAGCTAAACAAAACCCAATGTCATATCAATTATATCGGTTCACTGTGCTACAGAGAGTATGATCGCTCTGCTGCCATGAAAGTGTCACAGAATATTACATGGATGAAGCCGTTGGGGGAATAAAAATTTCCCTACGACACAAGCACAAGTAAACAGGAGACATTAAAGCAAGCCATCGTATGTTTGATTATTCAAAGATCAGACATTATCCCTTAAAAGCAGAGGGTGGATGGTTCTCCAGTTATCAACCTTTTGCATTTGTCCCTTCATGCGCTAAGGCTATATCTACAACAATTTTTCAAAGTTCACGGGTTAAACGAGAGACCAACTTTAAACAGTGAATATCCAAGCAAAGGGTCTTAATTTCAAAATAATAAAGGAGATAGCTATTATGGTCCCTTCCTTGTGAAGGTTTGGGAGTTGAGCATCGTTCCCAAGGAAGATATTCCAAAGCATTGGGAAAGAATATGTTAGCAAGAGGGAGAAAGAGAGACAGATTACTCGAGGTCTCAAAGCCTGAGCTTTTTGTTTGCTTCACACTCGCAGCTTTTTCAAGCCTGTTTTGTTTATCACCTGAAGCCTGGGGTTCCTCATATGGAAATTCCCAAAGAAAGAAAGAAAAAAAGAAAAACAGAATGAGCATTTTTTTTAGGAGAGGAAACATTGCCTAGCACAGCAAACGTGCCTATCAACGCATCTATGCCTTTATTTATTTATTTCCCCTTTCTGGTGCATTACCTGAAGCAAAAGCAGTTTCCACTTGGAAGCTAAATTGAAAATGACCTTGTGCTTTTTAAACAAAACACAAAAAAGAAGGCGGCTGGCAGCTGAGGTCAATGGAGTGTAGTGTGATCGACAGTGCAAGTCTTCCTATAGTTTGCAGGCATGTCTGGCAAAAGGAATTATACTGTAAAGAACCTTCTGTCATTTGCTTTGAAAGCAACATTATATATATAAAAAAATCCATTCTAGCACAACTCTGGTTTTGCAGGAGGGAATGGGAGCTTTTAGGAAATGTCTTTTCACCCTCCTGTTCTTTTCCTCAAACTAATACACATTCAGCAATACTAACCGTCTTTTCCTAGCAGGTAGCTCCCAGCTGTAAAATATTGTTTTTCCACATACCTCTATTTTATTTTATTTGAGGGGAAAACCTAAACACACAACCAAAACCCAAAGAAAAACCTGATACTCATCAAGATGTGGCTAAATTGCTGAGGTCAAACACAGCGGAGTTTTAAAAAGAGAAGTGATTTTTTCCATTAGCCATCTTTAAAAGATGAAGCCCGTTTCAAATGCTGTTCTACTGAAGGGAAATCATTAAGCTAGTTTAATGGCAATTAGAGAGAGAGAGAGAGAGAGAGAGAGAGAGAGAGAGAGAGAGAGAGAGTTTGCTATCGCTCTTTTCCTTAATGAGCATGCTAACTATCACAGCCATAGGAGGTTAGCCAACAAGTAGGAGCTGCTTCTAGAACAGTCATTTTCCACTTCACTGTTGTGATTGACAGGGACTTATTTTTAACTTCTATCTTTCACAGGCAAAGCTTAGGTGGGAAAAAATAAAATCAACGTTTCAAAGTAGGTGGGGAAACATACACTCTGTGTGTGTGTGTGTGTGTGTGTGTGTGTGTGTGTGTGTGTGTGTGTATTTTAAGGGAAAGAGTGACTTCTGTGTTTGAAAGTGTCCTATATAGAGATGAAAACACATCTTGTCACTTCTGAAGTATATTTAGAGAAGTTAAAAATAGTGCAGACGTACCATTGAAGTTCACCGCCCGGATGTAACTAAGAAGCTCTTTGCCATCGACGGTGCTCATGCGTGGACATAGGCCAATATATCCAGGACAAATATCTTTATGCATGTTGTGCAGTGCATACGCCATAGAGTACACAGCATCAATGACAAACTGGACCTTTCCTTCTTGTTCGTAGGACGAGTCCCTTGCAATTCGTTCTAATCCTGCGGGGGGGGGGGGGAGGAAGCAAACAAATCAGGTGATTAATGTGCTTTATTCTATAGCTTCTACAAAGTTACTTACATGCACCAAAAAAATGTGTGTATACCGTATGTATTTAATTCACTTATTTATTTAATTCACATTTCCGAGCACAATTCAAAGTGTTGGCACTGACCTTTCAAGCCCTAAATGGCCTCGGCCAGAATATCTGGAGCATCTCCACCCCCATCATTCAACCCAGACACTGAGGTCCATCTCCGAGGGCCTTCTGGCGGTTCCCTCCCTGCGAGAAGTGAGGTTACAGGGAACCAGGCAGAGGGCCTTCTCAGTGGTGGTGCCCGCCCTGTGGAATGCCCTCCCATCAGATGTCAATGAAATAAACAACTATCTGATTTTTAGAAGACATCTGAAGGCAGCCCTGTTTAGGAAAGTTTTTAATGTTTGATGTTTTATTATGCTTTTAATATTCTGTTGGGAGCCGCCCAGAGTGGCTGGGGAAACCCAGCCAGATGGGCCGGGGTATAAATAAATCATCAATCATCATCATCATTTTTTATTTGTATGGCGCCTTTCCACAGTTAAAACAATGCTCAAGGCGGCTTACAATATGAAAAGATTTACATAATTACAAACATGGCAAAGTAGTCAAAAATAAACAAAACACATTAAAAACTACATAACCAAACTGAACAATTTCTACAGAAAAATAAAGATACAAAAAGTTAATATCAGTAATATCAGTAACAACAGCAAAAACTCCCAACAAAACTTCCCTCAAAATATCCCAGTCCTTGCTGGGCAGCAGCCACAGCAGCAGTCCTTATGAGGCCTGTCAGGCCCTGCCCTGGGCCAGGTGGAGAGTGGCAGGAACAGGGCCCTCAGGCACTCATTGTTATTGTTATTATTATTAAGAATATTTATACAAGAAGCTCTCAAAATATTTGGATAATGCAGCCACAATCAAAAACATTTGCATGGGGAAGCAGAAATAACATGGGTTTCCCTAATTTTTGAACTTCCCTCCTGTTGTCAGACAAGCACCACCACAGATGATTTCTGGAATGAGCGGACCTCATTTGGTCTATGGTACAGCCAAGTCTTCAATAGATGGCAGTTGCCAAGCAACAGCCTCTCATAAAGGATCTCTGCATCAAGAGAGTGGGGCAGAGCACCTGGATCCAGCTCACACCATGATGGAAGCAGGTCTTTGGGTTTTTGGTGTGTGTGTGTGTGTGTGTGTGTGTGTGTGTGTGTGTGTGTGTGTGTTTTCAAACTTGATTGCAAAATTTAAAACTACTGTCAAACGTAAGTTTTTGTTTTCTAAGACTAGATACACACTGCCAGCCAAAACAAGGCCTTTTTTTTTACCCACAAACTCTTTCATTCTGGGATGGTAAATAATGGGAATATTTCAAGGAAAAGTGCCTACCTACATAGACTGTTTCCAAAGCCTCTGTTTTCAGCTTAGTGACTCTCACTGAACAGCTGGCTAATGTTATTTATAGGATATTTTTACAGCATTCTGTCAGTCTGTTTTAAATGAAATGGAGAGAATACCTTTATTTTTTTCCCCTACGTCTATTGTCTGATAAACATAACATGCTGGAAGGAAACTGTATTTCGTGCCAAGAGGTGCCACCATCTTTCACTGTGTTTAAAGTTGCCGTATGCTTCTCTATTTTTAAACAGCAGAAGCAAAAGCATGGCAGACTGAAAACTGAGGTCTACACATAGCTATTTCAGTTTTTAGGGAGAATTTGAAGTTGCCAACATATAGATTCAGCTGTCCTGGCAGAGCATAAATTCTGTTTTTTGTCATTGGGTTGTTGTTGTTGTTGTTGTTGTTGTTGTTGTTGAGAAACCCTTGCATTATTATTATTTTTAAAAAGCAAACCTATTAGATACTGACAAATATTGTGGGTTGCATTCAATTAAATCTTTTCAGAGTTGACCCACTGAAAGTTAACCACATATGTTGTGGTTTGTTGTGAACCACCCTGAGACCTCTGGGTTTAGGGCGGTGTATAAGTTGAATTAATAATAATAATAATAATAATAATATGTTCACTTCAATAGTTCTACTCTGAGTAGAAGCCAACTGCCCAAGGAAGAAGCCAA
The DNA here is from genome assembly GCA_034641395.1 of Darevskia armeniaca. Lineage (NCBI taxonomy): Eukaryota > Metazoa > Chordata > Lepidosauria > Squamata > Lacertidae > Darevskia > Darevskia armeniaca. The sequence goes on from JAWWNF010000371.1 coordinate 399,100, forward strand.
CACATCACATATTACTTAACACAAAAAGTCACAATGTATCTAATTCTTAAATCACTTATATTCTGGGTTGGTTTTTTTCATCCCAGTGCACTATTAAATGGATTGCATACAAAATCTGTCTTTAATTTATTTTGCATCATACGTGCAAAAAATTAGTAAATTTGCTCATTTTAGCTGTTATCCATAATCTGCCTAGTCATAGCTATTCAAAAGGAAGCCCTCTTCCCCACCTTTCAGCCACTACGAAAAAGCCACTTTCACAAAAATCCACTCTTATTTTAAGTGCACTCCTTCATTCCTATGGCTGGTCACAGCCCATTTACTTTTCAGCCATGGGCTTGCTGCTAATGAGATAAGAAAAACTGACACCAGATGATCTCCAGGTAAATGCATACTAATCATGCCATAACAAATCTATGCTATTGTTATCCATTATTATCAGAATTAGTAAGAGAACAACTGTGGGCTTTCTCTTCAAAGTTGGAGTCCTGTTGAAAGTTCTTTCTGTTTCAACAATGGAATCAATGGAACAGTCACTTCTGGGTTTGCAGCGTTCGGGAGCCAAAACGTTCAGGAACTAAGCTGTTCAAAAGCCAAGGTACGGCTGAAAACGGATTGTATTCAGATTCTTTTCATGAGATATTAGACAGCAGTGAGAAACGACTACACTGGTACCTTGGTTCTCAAACGCCTTGGTTTTTCAAACTCTTTGGTTCTCAAACGCAAAAACCCCGAAGTAAGTGTTCCGTTTTTTTAATGTTTTTCGGAAGCCGAAGGTCCGATACGGCTGTCGGCTATTGTTTCCGGGGCACCTGCACCAATCAGAAGCTGCCCCTTGGTTTTTGAACATTTCAGAAGTCAAACGGACTTCTGGAACAGATTACGTTTGGCGCTTTTGTTCTTGCTATTTATTTTGCGTTTTTGTTTTTGAGGCTTTTTCATTCGTTTTTGTGCCTTTGTGGATCCCAGTTCAGCTACTGATTGATTGATTGATTGATTGTGTGACTGCGGAAATGGATAAAAGCCCCTCATCCAAACAATGACTATCATCAGTGCAGGTAAGGGGGGGGGATTAATTTTTATTTTTATCATCTACAATACTGTCTTATTTATTTTATAGTACAGTACATTGATTATTTCTTTCATTTTATGGATAAATGGTCTCGTTAGACAGTAAAATTCATGTTAAATTGCTGTTTTAGGGGTTGCTTTTAAAAGTCTGGAACAGATTAATCGGTGATGCATTACTTTCTATGGAAAGCGCGCCTTGGTTTTAGAACGCTTTGGTTTTCGAATGGACTTCTGGAACGTATTAAGTTTGAGAACCAAGGTACCACTGTAATTGATTGATCGTATTTATTCTCCACCTTTTACTCCAAGGAACTCAAGGGGGAATATCTGGTCCCTCCCCCGCCCCCATTTAATCCCCATAACATTCCTGAGAGGCAGTGACAGATAGCTTTATGGACAAGTGGGAATTTTGACCTTGATCTCCCAATTCCTAGTCCAACACTCTAACCATTACACCCCCACTGGTTCTAAATAAACACCAGAATGTGTTTCCTATATCAGGCAAGCCTATATTTTTATTGTGTTAAAAATAAAAATAAAAATGTTTTTTCTTGAAAATTAATATCCAATATGCTCTTCCACCCAAAAGGAAAACATGTTTGTTCTTTAGCACTACTAAAAATATATGAGGTGTAAATGTTTCCACTCTGACACATGCATATTGAGCACTTCCCTTATTAGTCATAAACACATTATCTTGTAAACCTCAAAGCTTCAAAACATCAGTAATATAAAATCATTGCAGAACCGCATCCCAATGTCATTAGCGGAAATGTCAAAAACATATTCTAATTATCTGCAGGAATGGGGTGGGGGCAGTGCTTTTTTCTGGGGGGATACAGGGGTACGCATACCCCTAAACATTTTGTGAATCGTTGTGCTTTTGTCCATTGACTGTATTTCTTTTTCCCAATTTGAGCTATAAAATGGTGATTTTCTTGAATCAAAATGAGTGTACCCCTAAACATTTTTTTACTGGAACAAATCATTTTATTTGTATGCCACCTTTCCATAGTTAAAACCATGCTCAGGGCAGCTTGCAACATGAAAAAATGTGCATAATTACAAACCTAACAAAAGTAGTCATAAACAATAAATTAAACTCATCAAAAAGTACACAGCCACATTTTCCACATAATTCTAGACAGATATAAAAATAAAGATACAAAAAATTAATATCAACAACAGCAACAAACCCTTTACCAACAAACTCCACCCCCCAAACAACACCCTAGTCCAAGAGTTAGTTCTGGTCTGGCCCCCCTGCACTCTAGATCTGCTTGTTTCTTAAGAACTGTTCCGTTTCCATTTGCAATTAAACCTTCTACATTTCAGATTATATCCAAAAACAGAGTTCCGTGTAGGCATCTTCACGGCTCTGTCATTTTGTACAATCTAAACGTATTGCAAGTAGGCAGATGCATAGCTTTTCTCTCTTACGAGATCCAATTAAGGGGAAATATGTAGTCCAGTTTTCTCAGAGTTTTTTCTGGTTCATATCAATACTCATTATTCAGAGGGTCTACTTTCTTGTCAGTGCACATGAGAGTTAGATAGATAACCTCTTATTTGCAACATAATCTTTCATTTTTATCCCTTGAAAACATTTCGCTCATAAATCACATTGCCACATAAATTAGAAACAAGTTTATTATTTTATTAGCCCTGTATGCCTCTTCCTAATTAAGTACTGAGGGAATGAGATCACAGTTTTCTGCATACTCTCTCTACCTCCCTCTCTCTAAGCTGCTTCAGGATTCCTGCTTTCCTGAAGTACCATAGCTATAGCAAAGACCATCTTTGCTCTCCATCAATATATACATACAAAAAGGAACAAGGTTGCTAAGAATGTTCCCAATCTAATTGTTTCAAGATCTAAAACAGTAATTTACCCAGATGACAGTGACTCATCAACTTAATTGGCTGTAAAATTTAATTATAGCTGTACTTCCCAAAGTAAATGTTAATGTATAGCTACAAAATGATGCATAGCGTGAATGACATAAATATAAGTCAACCGCCCACCAAAATATGTCACATCTTTGGCATTCTCTGTTATGAAATATGCTTGCACCGGTCACCGGAAATGGAATCATGACATTTCCACAGTGTGGATCTAAGGTAAATAAAATACTTATGTTGAAATACCAACGTTTCTCTCATCAATACAACACTACGGTGGGGAAAGCTGTATCTGGTGAAAATTTACGCTTCTGCAGTTCTTTCAACTACAGTTGCTTCTGTTTCTCAGGGTCTGGGTTCCAGGGTCTGGAAAAAAACCAAGTTCTTGTGTTTTCCACTATGAAGCTGTAAAGAAGGGGCAGCAATTCCACAAAGTAGTTCAAACTAGCTAGCCAAATATGACGTGTAGAAAGAAGAGCAAAGTAAACCGGAATCAGGCTAGGCCTCAGTATACCTGAAGGAGCCTCTCCACTCCATCGTTCAGCCTGGACACTGAGGTCCAGCTCCGAAGGTCTTCTGGCGGTTCCCTCACTGCGAGAAGCGAGGTTACAGGGAACCAGGCAGAGGGCCTTCTCGGTGGTGGCACCCACCCTGTGGAACGCCCTCCCACCAGATGTCAAGGAAATAAACAACTATCTGACTTTTAGTAGACATCCGAAGGCAGCCCTGTTTACAGAAGTTTATAATGTTTGATGTTTTGTTGTGTTTTTGGTGTTCTGTTGGAAGTTGCCCAGAGTGGCTGGGGAGGTCCGACCAGGTGGGCAGGGTATAAGTAAGAAATTATTATTATTATTATTATTATTATTATTATTATTATTATTACTACTACTACTACTACCCCAGGTGAGCTCTCTCGGTGGGGCTGCCACCCTAGCAGAACAACCTGATCAGACAGTTTGGGGGGTTTCTGGGTTGACAGCCATAATAAGTTCACCAGGCTCTGGAAAATAGTCACACCCTCCCCGCCCCCAACACACAGACTACTCCCTGCCTTGCTTTAGTTTTCATTTTTAATACATGAGCACTGGGCATGAGAGATGCTGGAAGCCAGTATGAGTGGGAATAGCTCCAGCCTAAGTGCATAGCAACTGAATTTTGACCATACTGCCCAGGGCTCTCTTATCTCCCAAGGAAGAAACCAGGCATTTCACTCACTCCCGGTTCCTCACTACACTTTGGATAAACAACAGCAGTGAGGAGGGGAAGAAGTGGCAAGGAGAGGCTGGACAATGCTTTCCTTGAACTAGCCCAGCTGATAGGTCTTGTGGCAGTGGCACTGACAGCAGTAGGTCTAACATGCCAGACCAGACACTTTAAACATGATTGAGGTGTTGGCAAATTGGGCTGACTGATTAGGTAAGGTAAAGGTAAAGGGACCCCTGACCATTAGGTCCAGTCGTGTCCAACTCTGGGGTTGCAGCGCTCATCTTGCTTTATTGGCCGAGGGAGCCGGCGTACAGCTTCCAGGTCATGTGGCCAGCATGACAAAGCCGCTTCTGGCGAACCAGAGCAGCGCACGGAAAAGCCGTTTACCTTCCCACCGGAGTGGTACCTATTTATCTACTTGCACTTTGACGTGCTTTCGAACTGCTAGGTTGGCAGGAGCTGGGACCGAGCAACGGGAGCTCACCCCGTCACAGGGATTCAAACCACCGACCTTCTGATCAGCAAGCCCCAGGCTCTGTGGTTTAACCCACAGCACCACCTGGGTCCCTTGGAATGCTGGTAATAGGGACCAAATGCTTGCTGCGAGTCTAACTATTCATCTTCCTGAACACACTCTTTTAAGGGTGAGGAACCCTATCTGCCACACAACGCTTGTGGATTTGGGGCTCTTGCAGAGCACAACAAAGTCTACTGTGCCGCTATGAAATAATAATAATAATAATAATAATAATAATAATAATAATAAATTTATACCCCGCCCATCTGGCTGGGTTTCCTCAGTCACTCTGGGTGGCTCCCAACAGAATATAAAAAACACAATACAGCAATAAATATTAAAAACTTCCGAGGCTGCCATCAAATGTCTTTTAAAAGTAAGATAGTTGTTTATTACCTTGACATCTGATGGGTGGGCATTCCACAGGGCGGGCGCCATTACCGAGAAGGCCCTCTGCCTGGTTCCCTGTAACCTCACTTCTCGCAGTGAGGGAACCGCCAGAAGGCCCTCGGTGTCCAGGCTGAACAATGGGGGTGGAGACGCTCCTTCAGGTATACAGGACTGAGGCCATTTAGGGCTATTAAGGTCAGCACCAACACTTTGAATTGTGCTCGGAAACGTCCTGGGAGACTGGGAAAGTTGGCAGAACACACTAAAACATGCCCATCTTTTTCCAGGGCATATTTCAGAGGAAGTGCTGAGTGAGCAAGTATATTCGCTTTTGCCAGTTCGCTCATTGAAAACCTCTGGAAAGTTCCTGAATAATCCCCGAATACTGTTTGAACATCACTCCATCACAAGACTTGATACTAGCAATAAAGAAGTTTCTGGCCAGATTGGCTGAGCAGCCATAATAAGTGACGAAGGGCAGGGCAGAAATAAGTCTCCACCAGCTGCTATTGACTGAGCTCCTTTGTTGTTTCATTTGAAGTGTGACTCACAATAGCCCTTTCACTTCACGTGTAGACTAAGCACATGGATTGGAGCTTACATGTCAGGCTTCCCACCCACACTCCTGCCATTTAGTGAAAGATGAGAAGTGGACCATATAGGGTCTGTTATTGTGACTGAGAACCTGGAGAACCCAGGGTTCCCATTGTCAGTACAAAGAGTTGCACAACATTATCGAATCTGTTTTCACCTGCTGAACATCTAGATGTTTTGGAGCAGTACTAGTGAGCAAAATCTTGCACCTCCCACTATATGTTGCATAGCCTGGAGAAGAGAAGGTTAAGGGGTGATATGATAGCCATGTTCAAATATATAAAAGGATGTCATATAGAGGAGGGAGAAAGGTTGTTTTCTGCTGCTCCAGAGAAGCGGACATGGAGCAATGGATTCAAACTACAAGAAAGAAGATTCCACCTAAACATTAGAAAGAACTTCCTGACAGTAACAGCTGTTCGACAGTGGAATTTGCTGCCAAGGAGTGTGGTGGAGTCTCCTTCTTTGGAGGTCTTTAAGCAGAGGCTTGACAGCCACCTGTCAGGAATGCTTTGATGGTGTTTCCTGCTTGGCAGGGGGTTGGACTGGAAGGCCCTTGTGGTCTCTTCTAACTCTATGATTCTATGGTTCTATGATTCTAAGAAATTGACAATAGCAGCAGGACAGACAGTAGGGCCTAAAAAGAGAATGAGAGAATAGGGAAATGTGGAAGGGAGGGAATAGTGTGGAGCCTGATTAGAAGGAGGCAAGGGTAAAAGTTGCAGGGGAGGCAGAAGACTGATGGGTACCAGCTGAAGAGGAAAGAGGAAAAGGATACTGAGAAATTGAGATGGAGAGGAAAGTAGGTGTGCAAGTGAGAGAGAGAGAGGTCAAGTTCACATCATCAGGAATGGCAGAGATGAAGAAGGCTGAATTCATATATGAATTTGAAATACCCATCCAAATATCTGACTTCCATAGAACGTTCAGAGTTATGAAGTACTTTGAACAGAAGAGTCTGGAATAAATAGACTCCTATACCACATAACTCCTGAGTGACTATGGCTATCAGAAGTTGAACCTGCCCATAAATTGTACACCAAGCAATAAATAGCGGCGATGACATTCGAGTTAGTCCATTATTCTGCCTATAGACAAAATACCAGGGAAGAAACTCTCCACAGACGTCTCATGAAAGAGGATACCTCTATGGGTGATTAATGTACCTTTGCTGCCCAAGCCTTAGATACAACAAGCAGTGACAGCCCTTAAGGAGCTTAGTCACTCTTTAGAACTGGCTACAGGAAACATTGTAGGAGGGGGATAAAGGTGAGTAGGTGGCACTGCAGCCCCACTGTGATAGGAGGCTTTCACTGGTTTATATAATTTCATTCCAGACATCAATGATCAGCTCAAGCTGCATTTGTGATGCAACCCATGTCTTCTGCAGCTTTCTTAAATATTTACATAATCACTTAAACTCCGCAAAATTCCGATCTTGCATTTTCCATTCTCGAGCTACAAAAGACACTTAATCAGAATGGAGATATGAATCTCTGACTTAAGGGCTTTAGCATTTCTGATTTCTGTATCACAAGACATTTACGGTGCTAGCTCTTCATTGACTTTTCTTTAGCCTGGGGCTTAACAGAAATGGAATTTATTTGGGTGGCCTGAATCTATTTTTATCACCACGCCGCAACTCCGTAAGGGTCTAAGTCATGGAGGGGAAACCTTTTCAGCCCAAGAACTGCATGGACTTGTTGTGGGCTGGAGGCAAAACATGGGAAGGGCTCTAACCGTTGCACACAGTTACATTGCAGCCCCACAAAAGTTGGGAGTTTCTTTACCCAAATCCATCTTTCCCTCTCCCCCCAGACAAACAACAAGCATTACAGTGGTACCTTGGGTTACAAACGCTTCGGGTTACAAACACTTCGGGTTACAAACTCCGCTAACCCGGAAGTAGTACCTTGGGTTGAGAAGTTTGCCTCAGGATGAGAACGGAAATTGTGCGCCAGTGGCGCGGCGGCAGCAAGAGGCCCCATTAGCAAAAGTGCGCCTCAGGTTAAGAACGGTTCTGGGTTAAGAACGGACATCCAGAACAAATTAAGTTCATAACCCGAGGTATCACTGTATCATGAATGCATTCCAGCCAGGCCAAAGGAACTGAGGAGGGTGTGGGCAAGAGATGGATGTGGCCTAGGCAAGACCTAAATGCAAGATGGAGAGGCTTGGACAGTGCTATTTTTCTAGAAAAAGAGGTGCCAGAATTCACCATGAACGCCTCCCTTGTTCTCTTACAATGGCAATGGCACCCACCTGAGAGGTGCCGGAATTGAGTTCTGGTGAGTTCCAGCTGGGGGAAAAAAGCTCTGGGCTTGGAGGACCACCTTTGACCAGATGTACCTAATATTTTCAGCAGAGAATATTCTTCTGAACTATATACCTACTATATAGAACAGGGGTCAGCAAACTTTTTCAGCAGAGGGTGGTCAGACCTTGTGGGGGGCCGGACTATATATTTTTTTTGGGGGGGGGAACGAATTCATATGCACACTGGGAAGAATGGGGTGCGGAAAGGGCAGACATAATAAAATAAAATAAAGTAGTGTGCATTCAAGTGGGGTGGGGAAGGCTCCTCAACAGACAAGCTCACCCACCACCACAATGCTCATCCTCCCACCCCACCCCCCAAAACACACACACACAGACTCACAATCACCCCACGGAGAAAAGGGTGGCAAGTTCAATATGCAGAGAATGGCTGAGGTGAAGGAGGGGTGGTGGCTCCGGAGAAGTGGCACCGGGGGGAGGGGGGAGCTGGAAGAAGAGGCAAGGGGGCAAGTAGTCCTCCTCCCCTCCCCACCCCCAGCCGCCTTCTCGGTTTGCCGCCTGCCTCATTCGCCGAAGGGCTGGCGGTGGTGGCGCGAAACGGGCTTCCTCCCCGCCTATAGAAAGAGGGCACTGCACTTACCTTCCCAGGGGCTGCCGCTGCCACCACCGCTGCCACCGCCTCTTCTTCTCATGAAACGGGTAGGCAGAGCAAGCTCGTCTGCTCTGCTCTCTGGCCCACAGGAGAATCAGGGCGGCGGCGGCAGCGGGAGGATGAGGCCGAGCGTCGTCGTCGTCTGCCATTCAAACGCTGCACCTGGTTTACCTCAGCGGTGTTTGATTGGCAGAGAGCTGCCACCACTCAGCCTCTTCCTCCCGTCGCCATTGCCGGGAGTCTCAGCTTCGCAGCGGGTTCTTAAATGGCCGGGCGGTCCAGATTTAGGACCCAGGTGGGCCTGATCCAGCCCAGGAGCCTTAGTTTGCTGATCCCTGATATAGAAGTTAACAACTGGACAACAAAAATGGATCTTACGCGCTATAATAGTAGCCAAGGGACTGATATTGATGAACTGGAAGAATAAAGACATGATCTCCTTTAATCAATATAATATGATAACACTTGCAACCTACGAATGGTCTGCTTACAGACGTAGACTCTGCCTGGATAAATACGACAGTATTTGAAATGAATTTATACAAAATGTAATATTTACATTAGCATTAGGATAATAATATAAAATTTATAAAAGAATGTATGGGTGAGGATATTTTTGTATATGTTCATATAATCCCCCCCTTTACACAGTTGTGTGATTTGTTATTTTTTCTTCATTCTTTTTTCCTTTTTGTATCACTTTATTGAAAATTAAAAATTTTCAACAAAATATAAAAAAGTCTATCAAAGGGTAGGAGGCTACTAATTGGAGTAAGGATGGCTTGAATGCCTTACAAAGATGTGTATATGAAACTGTTTCTGTTTTAGCCTTTTCTTTATGTATATGACATAATAGGTTATGTTAATATTATGTTAATACTAAAACTGTGTTCTTTTTTCTCCCCCCCCCTTTTGTATATGTAATATGTATATGGTTGATAATAACAATAAAAAAGTCTATCAAATATTTAGAATAATATCAATAATAATCATTCAGAATAATGGGGCCACAGGGGCTTCTGCAAAACCATCTTGCCCCGAGGGGAGCAAAAAGAAGCATGTAAACAAACAAGTGGTCTTTTCCATTTTATCTTAACTTTTCTTATCTTAAATGATGCATATTATAATAATCTTAAACAAACTACTTTGTGGGGTCCACCTGAAAAGCAGTGTAAAAATATTATAAATAAATAAGCAACACTTGTGTTTGGAGTTGCTCGTCACAGATGTCCCAACTTTTCTTTGACGCTCTAAATAGCTTTCAAAAGGAGTGATGCAGCAACATGAACAGTTAAGCAACATGGGAGAGACCATTCCATCCCTTCTGAAAGGTAAAGGTAAAGGAATCCTGGACGGTTAAGTCCAGTCAAAGGTTGCTGCGCTTATCTCGCTTTCAGGGCAAGGGAGCTGGTGTTTGTCCACAGACAGCTTTCCGGGTCATGTGGCCAGCATGACTAAACCGCTTCTGGCACAACGGAACACCGTAACGGAAACCAGAGCACACAGAAACTGCGTTTACCTTCCAGCCACATCAGTACCTATTCATCTACTTGCACTGGCGTGCTTTCAAACTGCTAGGTTGGCAGGAGCTGGGACAGAGAAATGTGAGCTCACCCCGTCACGGGGATTTAAACTGCCGACCTTCCGATCAGCAAGCCCAAGAGGCTCAGTGGTTTAGACCACAGCCAGTCATGTGGCCTGCAGATGACAATAGCTGAGATGAAGTAGTTGAGATCGGAGATGTGAACGTAAAGGGGGGAAACAGTAAACGGGGGAAGGGCAGGGTTTTGACATTGGATACAATTGGATACCTTGGATACAATTCAGGGAAAGAAGTGGCCATTTTGCTGTCACAAGACAAGCATTCTCTTCCATCTACCAGAAAAAAGGGCATCATAGGGATTAGCTCTTAAATTGTACAATGTTTATTTCCACCACCCCCTCCCACCCCTGTACTTGCATATAATAAACTGTTCTGGGATGTAGGGCCAATTTTCCTCCACGCCACTATTTCTGGCTTTTAATTAATTATTTCCCTCCCTGCACCAGATTGAATGTGAAGGCTTATGGAATGTTGTTTAAGAGACATAATGTGATTATGCTAATGGGAGAAGGTATGAAGCTGTTTTTGGTTTACTGTACCAGTTGTTTGATTAATGCCTCCAATCATCATAAAGATCAGTGCATAAAATAACTATCACTTGTCGGATGGAACACACTCAAACTGCTGTATTTCAGATAATGAGCTTTATAGAATAAATTATAAGCCAACTGCAGAAATAATGAGTCAGGGCTGCAGTGAAAGGCACACAGGTGCACATCTACACCAGTGTGCAATTTGGCCTCCAAAGCTGTGCTTTTCTCTCTTTTCTTTTCTTAACAATGTCTGTTAAAAACTAAAAAAAATAAATGTAAATAGCAAAGGCTAATGCTTAGTTAGTCATTATACCATTAAGAGGTGGGTGGGGTGGGAATATTGAAAACATTTTCATGTCTGTTTTTGCTTTGCGGAAGATTCAGACGGGATTATGGGGAAAGGGCATCTTGTTTGTTTATCATACTTATGGGTCACTCTGTGATAATCATTCCTGGAGCACAGATAAAACGCTTCAATAAACTGATACTGGGAGGATGCGATATCACCTGGAAGCATGTCCTATCAGGTTAGATTGCGTTACATCTGAGTGAGCTTGTGGAGTCTCTAATACATGACTTGTATCCAAATGGGCCCTTGTGTGAGTGGAAGGTACATCTGCTCCCCAATGGCATCTCCTAGTACAGGGGTCGGCAACCTCCGGCCCATGGGCCGGATGCGGCCCATGGAGGCCGTTTAACTGGCCCACGAGTCATCCGGTTACCGGCGTGGCGCAGCGCGGGGACCCTACGAGCTGTCCGATTACCGGCGCGGCGACTCGCGCAGACGCTGGAAATCGCATCTGTGCAGGCATCTGGGCATGTGCAGATGCGAATTCTGGTGCCGGAGACTTGCCTTGATGCCGGGGGACTCGTGCAGATGCCGGAAATCACATCTGCGCAGGTGTCTGGGCATGCGCAGAAGCGATTTCCGGCTCTTGGTGACATGCGCAGATGCGATTTCCGGCATCGCGTCTTTGCATGTCCAGCCCACAGACGAGCTCCGTGAGACGCATCCGGCCCACGGCCGGATAACATTGCCGACACCTCTCCTAGCCCAGTTGAGCTTTTCCACCCACACCCAATGGAGCCCCTCCCACCCGCTGACAGTAGTGGGTGGTGTTCTGTAAAACATGGAAGGATACAAGATTGGAAATTTTGGAGAAATTGTTGCCCCAGAAAAACTTTAGTGAGTGAACATGGAACATAGATACAGTAGCTTCCTTATACTGAGTCAGTTCATTGCTCCAGCTATCTCAGTATTGTTGACATTGACTGGGAGCAGGAGCTGTCCAGGGTTTCAGGAAGGGCTCCTTTCCAGTCCTACTTGGACAGGCATCGGCAACGTTATCCGGCCGTGGACCGGATGCGTCTCACGGAGCTTGTCCGTGGGCTGGACTTGCGCAGACGCGATGCAGGAACCACCAGAAGGCCCTCGGAGCTGGATCTCAGTGTCCCGGCTGAACAATGGGGATGGAGATGCTCCTTCAGGTATACTGGGCCAAGGTCAACAATATTAATCCAGCAGTTTCTGTGGACGAGCTGCTCCACCTTCGCTATTCCATGGATTGAGGCCAGTTATTTTTTTAAGGCTACTTGTAAACTTAGATAGGACTGGTAACGTAATAAAAAGCTCAACAGAAGGAGAGTGGGAAAAAGACAATATCACAGTAATTACTATTCAGGGCAGAGAGCAGGAGTATCTCTGCATACCCCACCCCTGGCTACAATCAGTTTTAATTATGACCCTGGAAACAAGGAAACACATAAAGAAACAGCTAAAAACAACCAGCGAGTTCCCATGTTATAAATTTATGGGTTCTGAAGGCTTTTTATCTTCAGTGCTGTGACACAGAATTGGAAATCTGTAGTTATTAGGCTATCGCTCTCTTCAGAAATAGCAGCATCCAGATGTACTGGTTAATGTTCTACAAAAGCTAATTTATTTTTTAAATAAAACTCCAGCGATCATGCCATAGAAGACCAGCTCCCCCCCCCTTTTAAAGCTACTCTACATTTTAAAAAGAAAGCTTTCCCTTTTTCAATTAGGCCTATCGGGCTTCTCCCCCTTGGCCTGTGGCATTGTTTGGCCAAAAACATGCCCAAATGTCCGTTACCTGACATCAGGCATGGGACTGCTAAAGACACAGAGCCAATTTTGAAAGGAAAAATCGGGAGGACATCCAGACAGTACACCTCATTTTTTTCTTTGCTGTTGCGGCTTGAATTCTTTTTCCAGTTCCAGCCACAGTTGTAAACATTGAATTTTCCTTTGCAATCATTGAATTTTCCTTGCAATCATCCTTTGCAACCAGACTTGCATTCAAACTGGGGGTGCAAAGAAATAATTGGGAGCGCAGTCTCAGTTCTTCCGTGAAGTGTAGCAGCCCTGATCTCCTGTGATATGATGTCAGATATGACACCAGAGTATAAGACATCGTATCCATTTGTCAAAGTGGCGTGTGGAGGGTCAGGATGCTTGGCATTAAGGCAACTTCCTATACAGTAGTAACTTGGTACTCAAACGCCTTGGTTCTTAAATGCCGAAAACCCGGAAGTAAGTGTTCCGGTTTTTGAACGTTTTTCGGAAGCCGAACGTCCGATGCGGCTGTCGGCTATTGTTTCCGGGGCACCTGCACCAATCAGAAGCTGCGCCTTGGTTTTTGGACATTTTGGAAGTCAAATGGACTTCTGGCACAGATTAAGTTTGGCGCTTTTGTTTTTGCTATTTATTTTGCGTTTTTGTTTTTGAGGCATTTTCGGTTCATTTGTTTTTGTGACTGTGTGGAACCCAGTTCAGCTACTGATTGATTGGTTGTGTGACTGCGGAAATGGATAAAAGCCCCCCATCCAAACAATGACTATCATCAGTGCAGGTAAGAAAAAAAATAGTATTGTAGATTATAAAAAATAAAATTATCTTATTTATTTTATAGTACAGTAAATTGGTTATTGCTTTCATTTTATGGATCAGTGGTCTCGTTAGATAGTAAAATTCATGTTTAATTGCTGTTTTAGGGGTAGTTTTTAAAAGTCTGGAATGGATTAATCTGTTTTGCATTATTTTCTATGGAAAAGCACGCCTTGGTTTTGGAATGCTTTGGTTTTGGAATGGACTTCCGGAAATGATTAAGTCTGAGAACCAAGGTACCACTGTATTCTGATGTTCTGTGTTCCCTCTCAAGCACAGATTTCCCCACAAGGCAGTTGACTCTGCCCAGGCATATTCATAACAAAAAATAAATATTATATCATCTCAGAATACAAAGGATAGATTTATTTATTTTTTCCTGCTTTGACGCTAACTGCTAAAAACCTTCCTTTAAGACATAGAGAGGCACTAAAAGCTATGAATATTTCCTCTTGAAATATTTTTGGGTTTTGCTTGAATGCTCAGTGAAGATGAAAAACACTTGATTTTGGCAACCAAATTCACTTCAGAGGCACTTTAGTTGTTAGCACCCTTTCAGGGTCAGGCTGCTTGTGAAGCTGTGAAACTTATTGGTGTACTTTGTGTGTTGCAGGCAGACGCCACAATAGAGCCCAGTGGGAGGCCTGTGAAAGTCCATTGATTTTAATGGGCTTAAGCACACCTAACTCTCTGTTGGGTTGTAGCCAAAGGGCAAAGTTTGACATTATAAATGAAAGCCAGTAAAATGAAAACACAGGCTGCAATCCTATGGACAGTTAACCTGAGCATGTTCCCATTGGTTTCGTTGGCATGTATATGCACACTGCTGTGCACAATGTCTTTATGCGGCCAGAAATGGGATACTAATTGTCAGCTGAAAGACTTAAAATGATGCTATGCTCAGCTTGTAAAAGAAAGGGAGAACTGGCTGCAGCCCAACCAGTAAGGGAGCCAATAAAATTAAATGTTGGGAAGGTGGGGGAGATACCCTGGCAACAGAAAGGAAGACATTTTTCAAAATGTATATAAATTGGTAACTGAAGATCTTTCAAAAGTGCTTACTGTAGCGATAGACATTCACCCAGACTGTAAACCTGGCTCATGCCTAAATGAAAAAGCAGATTCTGAACATAACCGCCCATTTCAAAACTGTGAACAGCTCAACAAGCAGTCTTGAAATCTGCCAGTTTTAAAGTGTGCCAGTGTAGGCAGCAGATGTGCTAATATGTTGAGAGGCACAAGTTGCAGAATGCAATGCAATTTATATTTTACTAGCTGACCCGGGCCACGCGTTGCTGTGGCTGATTTTATGCTTATTACCATCAGCAGCAGCTGCAGCCAAAATAAACCCCCACCTACCCCCGCCGGCGTCATGTGCACTCTGCACGTGCTCAGGTGCCCTCCCGTGGCCTGTGGCAGAAAAAGCCGAGGAAGGAGGCCTCTGACGCTGTCTGAGGGAAAAGCACTATGGAAACGCACAGATAAAAAACACACATCGGGAGATCACTGAGGGATGATCACGGTGGCCATTTCCCGGCATTCCTTGCCTGTGGCCTTTTCAAGGGGAAAAGTGCTACTAACCCTCTACAGAGAGGATTTGATTCCATTTCCCATAGTGCCTTGAGCGCACGGTTGGTTGGGATAATAAGCCCACCATTTCCCAGCATGCCTTGCGGTTTGGGCGAAAGAGCTTAGTTCACCCACAGGGCGCCTTGACTCCATTTCCCAGTGTGCCTTGCTGGTCCGGCCTAGTTAACTGCGAGAGGCAGCGGCCTCCATTTCCCAGCGTGCCTTTGACAAAAGAGATATTTACATTTCCCTGTATCCCAGCCAATTTAATCAGGAAGCCACTAACACAATCAACCCCTCCTTCCTTGCAGAGAAACAGTTTGTCAGTTTGGGAGTGAAAATGGAGACAGGCCTGCCGAAGCTAGAGGGCGAGGTTTTGCTGTGATGTCATATGTGCGCACCAATTTCTTGCTTTTGTAGCTGTAGTACCAGTATAGCCGCCGCTAGAGGGCGCTGTTTTGCTGGTGGTGTCATATGTCTGCGACAGAATTTTTTGCAGTTTTTCTTTATTTTAGGTATGACAGGTGTGGTTTTTCTGAATTTTTATTACACCAAAAAACATTGAGATGGTAATGGAAACGCTGTGTCCAAATTTGATGCGATTTGGTTCAGCGGTTACGGAGCAAGGGTGTTTCGGACAAACGCACAATGGGAACATTTTTATATATATAGATAAAGCGGGAACATTATTTTTGTCATATAGTGGATAAAAGAATTGTCAATCTGTGGGGGGGGGGGGGAATAGATTTTGAAAGAACACCCAACTTGTATAAGCTAGCAATTTCACATGATATGAAGAATTCCAGAAAAGTTTAATGCACTCCAACACCCTAAAAGTTTTGCATGCATTTACAACTTTCACCCCCATTCCTCTCAATGGGATATGGATGTAATGGGTCTCTCATTTCTGCTATCTAGAAGAATCATGGCTGGGAATCAGCAGAGCTTCTGCATGATAACATCTGAAATCATTCCAGATTGTACACAGTCCTAATTCTCACAAGCTTTCGTAAAGCACAACAAAATGTGCATTGGCCACAAAACATCATATCAAGCTGCAAGGCTTTGCCATCATAGTTGTTGGGCACAGGTGGATCTGTTTTCTCCAAGGATGTTTCCTTATAGCAGCAGCAGCAAGACTGGCATCAGGAATCAGCACTGTTGAACAGTTGCCAACAGCCTGAGCCCTCACCACAGGCTCCAATGTCAGCCCCTTACCCAGATCTGGCCCCAAGCCCCAAAGAGGCATCAGGCAAAGGTTCTCAGATGGTACTGGGCGATGTGGGGCTGCTGTGGCTCTCGGTGCATACTGCTAATGTCCTTTAGGAGCAGCTAGAAGTCATTTGCTGTCCCCAGGGCTGGCTTCCTGGAAAGGGGGCAGATTGGATGTGGCAGCCTGAGCAGTTTCAGCGTGATAACCAAGAGAGAAATGAAGACGAAAGCTCTCTTCAGGTGGACAAAAGCACAGGTGAAGAGTGGGGCTGTTCATGTTCAGCCTCCCTACGGTGCTCTCCATAGTTTCACAGCATGTCTGAAGGCAGCCCTGTATCGGGAAGTTTTTAATGTTTAACGCTGTATTGTGTTTTTAATATTCGGTTGGGAGCTGCCCAGAGTGGCTGGGGAAACCCAGCCAGATGGGCGGGGGATAAATAATAAATTATTATTATTATGTCTGCAGTGCAGGAACCTGCCCAAGGTGCATAGGCCATGAGCAGAAACTCTGAGGGCTCAGAGTTCCAGCTCATGAAAGCAACCCATGTACATGAGGCAGGCTGCCATTCTGCAGAAATGCTCTCAACTCATTGGGAGCCTTAGGGAAGGGAGCAAGAGGAACGGGTGGGGCACACTCACAGATAGACATGCCCTTCCGACTCACGTGATTATTATTCAGAGAGCTAAAGAGAGAGGACAAGGAGTAAGATGGGTCTATGCAAGTTTCCCTGCAACGGAGTGAGCTCCTGTTGCTCTGTCCCAGCTCCTGCCAACCTATCAGTTCGAAAGCATGCCAGGGTACGCCCACAGAAGTGGGAAGATAAACAGCGTTTCCGTGTGCTCTGGCTTCTGTCACGGTGTTCCGTTGCACCAGAAGCAGTTTAGTCATGCTAGCTACATGACCCGGAAAACTCTCTGTGGACAAATGCCGGCTCCCTTGGCCTGAAAGCTAGATGAGCGCTGCGACCCCATAGTCACCTTTGACTGGATTTAACCTTTACTTTATGTAGTCAAAATAATGGAAAGATTCTCTGTGACAATACATGCCATGATGTCTTCTGACTACTGAAGAACGAAACACGCCTGGACCTTTTGACAAATCTCATTGTCATCTGTTGGTCATATATTAGGATGTTGATCAGGATTTGACCTGAGTTTACAAGGCAACTTATTTTTAAATAACTTTTATCTGTTTTGACTACATTTTAACATTATTGTATTGGATTAGAGTTGCTATTTCTTTATTTGTGTGTGTGTGTGTGTGTGTGTGTGTGTGTGTGTGTGTGTGTGTGTGTTCTTACTCAACTTAATTTTTGATTTTAGGTTTGTAGTTTGGATTTAGCACATTATTTCTTGTGCTGTGCTGGACCACAAGGCCATGGTTTAACAAATGTGGCAACCATCTGCCACAAAATAACTTCCTTTTTAGAAGTTCAGTCATGGAAAAGTCCTAACTGCCTGACTTTACCATGTATACCTGGAACAAATGAATAAAAAGGGTTGTCCAAGACTATGCCTGTTTATTTGAATGTTTACATGTTTTGTAGTTAATTCAGATGAACATGCATATACTGTATAAAACAGGGGTAGCCAATGTGGTGAACTACAGATGCTGTTGGACTGTGGGATGTAAACACTAGAGCAGTCAAGTACAACAATGCTAGAAGGGGTTTCAGTCCTCCAGCCACAACTTCCTGGTCACCTGGACTGAAACAACTTCCTCTTGCAACTAGATGTGTGAGTGGCTTTTACCTGGGCAGATTAGAACAAAACCCACAGGTCAGTAGCCATTCTCTCTCTTGGATCTACTACCTCGTGAAAGCAACATCTTAGAAAGGATGTTCAGTTGGCTTTCAGCCAACTGGGGCCTAATGGACTTCTCTCCCACATGGAGAGATTCCTATTGTAAATATCTTTACTAAGAATAAGCCTGCCTTCTTTGGGATCTGTCTTGAGCTGGATATATGTGAGTAAACCTTTTATATCTTTTTATAGAAGACGTGTGTTGTGTCTTTTAAGAGGGACAAAGGGGAAATATATAGTTATAAACCAGGAAACTAGATTAAGTTGATTCTACAACTCTCATCGCCCCTGGCCTTTGGCTATGTTAGCTAGGGCAGATAGGAATTGGAGTCCAACATCATATGGAAGACTCCTCATTGATCCCCGCCCCCGGCATGCAACCACTGAATGCCAAATCTTTCAGAGTCTCTGCCTAATTTGCTAAACCAAAATAAGTTATCAGACTTGGATATTAATACGCATTGTGGCAGGGAGAAGAACCCAGGTTTTGGTGGATCTCTGTTAGGCTCGGAAGGAAAACGAGTTGTGGAAAACAGTTCCTATCAGTCTAAAGGATTAGTAGGCTTAGAGGGGAAATAGCTTGTAATAGCTTAAAGTTAGAACAGAATCTTTCTGAAAAAAGAAGGTAAGGAGAACGGTATTTCACACAAATAACAACAACACCAAAACCTGGGCTCCTCTGTAAACAGTTCATTCCCCATAACTATGGAGAACCTCCTGTCGTTATGTGATTTTCCCCCTCCTGGGGAGTGAAGATGGGCTGCTGTGTTTTGAATTGAGGCCAATATGAGACCTGATTTCTCAGCCACACAGGCACTGAGAATTGTTATTCAAATAAATTATTTTGCTTTTCTGTTGCATATCCTTGCTGAGCTGTGTACACATGGAAGCAGTGCCAACAGAATAAATTTAGGTAGCCAAGGAGTCAGATAGCCACCATCTTATCTGAATCCCAGAAACCAAGTACTGTACATTCTTAACCATTTAACTGCAAAACACACAATTGGAGGTGTGTGAGAATGTGTATTTTACTAGACCCAGAATTTTTAGAAACAAGAATCCTGCCATCAAGGAAAAACAAAGAAAGCTGAAAAGATTTATCGTTTTCATAATGAATCTTTTTAATTCCTTTGTTGCTGTTCTATTATTAAATTTTGCAGCAAGGTTTACCTCCATCATGTGAATCTCTAATAACTTGCTATTTGGGGAATCTCAAAAGGGAGAGTCTGTCTAGTCTCATATTCTTGTTACACTGTCACTAGACACATAAAACAGCCAGTGGCACTAGCCAAGTTAATTATCTACATTTTTTTTCCACATGGCCCACAGTCCTGAAGAACCAACACACATTAACCTTGCAGTGTGAACTGCCTCAGACCTTCTGCACTGAATGAGATTACTCCTAGTCCCAACTGGTCTTTGTCAATTTTCCTGATCCTATGGGTTGCCAAGTTCATGCTCCACAGTAGCTAAAATATTAATTTTCCTTAGAGGGAGAAAGTAACTTTAAGTTCACATACACTATCAGGCAACTTGGAGACATCTGTGCTGGTATGGAGCAAATATCCAATTTACAAACAAGCATTGGAAACTGAAACATACACAAGGTGTTTAATAGATCCTGTGCAGAAACACAGTGGAATTTTTTTGAGTTGCAAATTAAACGGGTAATCCAAAATACCAAGCCATGTTTATGCGCTGGTGCTAGGATCTGTTATTTGATGAGTATGTTATTAAATAGGTACACAACACTGTTGTTCAGCAGGGTTCTGCTGGATGTATTTTCATTTCAATATAAAAAATCATAGTTCATAGCAAACCAAATCAGAGATCTAAAGAGGCCAGGGAAACTCTAATGGCTCCTGATTATCTATGGAACACAGTACAGGCATAACTCATTAGACAATAAAGCAAAGGTATGGAGCTGAAATAAACAGACAGCATCCCAAAGCAGGGTAGGAAGCCAAATGCTTTACTAGGAGAAATAAACCTGAGTACGAGAAACCTGGATTCAAATCCCAACACAGGTACTGCTTGACAGTGTGATCCTTTATATGTCTACTCAGAAGTAAGTCTTAGCTAGAAATAGAGAATTTCAGTTCAGTTTACATTTAGAGATGAACCTACCAAAATACACCCACCTTTCAAAAGTCCCTGAATTTCCCAATGCTGTTCTCCAGCCAAGTTATGTGTACAAAAAATGTAGACACTGAAAGTGTGCAGGAAAAAATGCATATATGAATGAAACAAACATACAAAAAGTAATTATGTTAGGGGAAACTGCTCTGCCAAAATGTGTATATTAGGGGGGAAATGTGCATGCATTAAGAGAAATTCACACAAAATGCTGGTGAATTTTCTGAAGACTTTTCAAGCTTGTGGGAAAGTGTGGGGAACTTTGAACTTAAGATGGGGGGGATGTGAAACTGGGAGAAAATGAAATTGCCAGTTTCACCCTACCCTAGTCTTAGCCAAAGAAGCATAAAATGTAGGTGCACACATACAGACACACACACACACACACACACACACACACACACACACACACAGAGCAGGGCTTCAAGGCTTACTTCTAAATTGTCTCGTGAGGCTTTGGGCCCAACTTTCCTGCAGGCTGATTTTCCCCCTTTCTGTTGCACTCAGTTTAGTCATCAGTGTAGCAGGCAGCCCCTTTCTTATTTCAGCGATTCAAGGAGCCTTCATGCATTTTGTCCTATTTCAGCCACAGCAACAGTCCCAAATGAAAGCCCGAGCAATATCCCTAAATGAATATTGGTATATACATAATTGGGAATCAATGTCTTCTTGAAAAGGATGCAATGCAGCCATACACTAATGCCAGTGTACTGGAAGAAGCAAAGATCACCCGTGTCAAAGCAATGATTCTTCAACATCAACTTTGTTGGACTGGTTATGTTGTGCAGATGCCCAATTATCATCTACTCTCTTCCGAACTTAAAAATGGAAAGCGTAATGCTGGTGGTCAACAAAAGAGGTTTAAGGACTCTCTCAAGGCAAATCTTTAAAAAATGTAGTATAAACACCGACAACCGGGAAACTGTGATCAACTCCTGCCCGGAAACCAATGTCTCCACTGTGGAAGCACTGGCAAAGCTCCGCCACTGTGTGGAAGGACATGTGGATCCAGAATTGGCCTCCACAGTCACTTACTGACTCACTTTTAAAACTGTGTTTATGGAAGACAATCTTACTCAGCTATGAGTGATCGCCAAAGAAGAAGAAGAAGATTCCCTTCGTTTTGACACACTTTTCTTCAAGAATACATGCCTTACAAATGATATAGTAAGTGAATGCTTGGTAGCAAATCGCCTTTGCAAAGAGCAGCTTATTTGACTGTTACTGGATTACTGCTTTTAGCGCCTGATTTTACTTTGCAGTTCTTCCATTTCCCATCAGAATCCTTTGGGAGTTCAATGCCTTTGGTTCAAAATAAGGGGGGTGGAGAGGAGAAGGAAGGAAGTGCTAGATATTCTTCTAAGGAAACATAGGTGTTAATTCACACGACATATAGCACTAGTCAAATGTAAGGTTAACAAGGGCTTATCAGTATCCACCTCACAACTCTTGCCCTAGAGTAAACCTTTTTCTGTCCTTTCAATTCTCAACAGGAACAACAGCATGATGTTTAGAACGAACTCTGACCATCAAGACAGTTGCTGTGTAAGGTAGGCTCAGCGTGTCATTCCGATGAAAAGCTGCTAAAGCCAGTTATTTCAAAGACACAGCATTGTCAAAGGCTATGAACTGAAACAGAAAGGAAGCCCATTTTCTATATATTGATGGGGATTTTTTTAAAGGTTGCTTATGATGCAATTATAATTATAGTTTTTATTATTATTATTATTATTATTATTATTATTATTATTATATTTTTAAGGTTGCTTATGATGAAATTATAATTATTTGCTGACAAAGGTCCGTATAGTTAAAGTTATGGTTTTCCCAGTAGTGATATGGGGGGAAGATGCCGCTGCGTGCAGGGAGCGATCTGGGGGTGCTGGCTAGTGGCACGCAGCTTCTCCCAATGCCACAGCAAGCGGGGAGTGATCTAGGGGCGCTGGCTGGCGGCGCGCAGCTTCCCCTGATGCCGCTGCACATGGGAAGCACTCCCTACCTGCGTGCGGGAAATGATCTAGGGAGTGTTTCCTTCCCACAACTGCATGGGGGGAGATGCTCAACAACTTTGGGCCATCTCCCCTCATTTTCTAAAAACTGAGTCCCCCAAAATAGGGGGGGGACTTATACACAGGGGCATCTAATAGACGAAAAAGTACGGTACATGTTTTGAAATCCCAGCTACATAAAGGTACAAACCTTGTGATATGATAAAAGGTAAAGGTAAAGGGACCCCTGACCATTAGGTCCAGTCGTGTCCAACTCTGGGGTTGCGGCACTCATCTCACATTAGTGGCCGAGGGAGCCTGCGTACAGCTTCCGGGTCATATGGTCAGCATGAAAAAGCCGCTTCTGGCGAACCAGAGAAGCGCACGGAAATGCCGTTTACCTTCCCGCCGGAGTGGTACCTATTTATCTACTTGCACTTTGAAGTGCTTTCGAACTGCTAGGTTGGCAGGAGCAGGGACCGAGCAACGGGAGCTCACCCCGTTGCGGGGATTCGAACTGCCGACCTTCTGATCAGCAAGCCCTAGGCTCTGTGGTTTAACCCACAGTGCCACCTGGGTCCCTTCAGGTATGATATGATGCAAGCTTTCAAAAGGGACGTTTAGAAATCGAGAGACTCGGAAGATTTTGCAATCCGCGTGCTCACAGACCCTTCTCAGTGTTCCGAGCGCCATACACAATTCTCCCGTTATTATTAGGAAACATGCAGCCACAGGAACTGTCAGACACAACATCAACCAGTGCTGGGGAAATCTGCCGCTTGGTGAGCTCCCGGCAAGCTGCCTTGTTAGCGCTGTCTGCTAATGAGCACTTGCTTGTGGAGGCAAGTAGGGAGAGCAAATGTGCAGCCGGGGCGCCCGCCCACCCACACCCCAAACGAAACAAAATAGAACTCTACCCCGAAGCATTTTCTAAAGAAGGTTTGTAATAAGCTGACTTCTAATCTGGGGGGTGCTGCTGCACTGAAAGTGTTGCCCTCGCTAACAAGGGAAGAAGTTGAGATCTCCCCTTCATCCTGCCCACAGATGGCTCGCTGTCTCGTTTTTTTCTTTTGTCAGTATGCCATGTACAAATGCCTTTCCTGCTGACATTTCATCTTGTACAATTGCCGTGCTGTGGCTGGTGCAGAATATAGTACCCTTAGATTCTGATTGATTCTAAGAAGTTCAATTATCTGACCCTAATCCTACCTTGCTGCACTGATTACCATCAGTCAAGGGTTTGCATTAGTTATGAAGTATTCTGTTGACCTAGAAGGTCCTTCAGAAGCAGGGATCAGATTACCTTTGTGAATTACCGACTGCCGCTCATTTGATTGTTAATAGAGGTCAGCTAATTCCTTCGGTGGACAAATTTCCAGATATCGTGTGTTTATAAAGCCTATCATTTTTTGATCGGTAGTTAATAACAACGACAGCATTGGAGAAATTAGAAAGAGCAATTGTACTTTAATTCCTCCAGTCAAGGTCTCCGTCAATAATAGACTTACCACTCTTTTTTCTCAAGGAAAGCTCATTGCCTATTCATGGCAGATTGATCCCAAATTTAACCTTGTTTTAAATGCAAGCTGATGTGTTTTCATTCTGAATCATGCGACTGGGATTCTCAATGGTTTTAGAATGTACTGAAATATATAAAGTGGGGATCAACGGATTGTCTCAATGCACCTGAAATATACATGTGCGTGTATTGTGAGAGCTCTGTGAAAGTTGGAAATGTCAAATAATTCTGGCATGCCTTTGCAAATATGTTATACCCTGACCTTTCTGAAGTACCTAGCCATACTTTGTTTGTTGTATTTTTTGCTTTTAAAAATAGCAGGACGAAGGCTGATTGGGACTGCTATGCACAAGAAGGGAAGGATTACAGTCCCAGTGAAAATTGCCCTCCCCTGAAGCTGATATTTGCACCAGGAGGAAAGCTACCAATGGGAACAATGACAATGCATGAAGTGTCACCTGGCACACTTTTCAGAAAGTGAGGGGTGGCAGCGATAGAGAGCCAGGAATTCTTCTGTGGCTTGCATTTGAGCTAGGGAAGAATTTCAGGGCTTTAAAGGCTTGGCTTTTATTTGAAATCAAAGTAGATCAGGGCTAACATTTCTGAGCCAGGCTTGGGAGATATCAACAGCGTCCCCAGTCAACTCACAAATTCCATAAATCCCAAATCGCCAATGCTTTAATTGGGCACAATTCAAAACCAAATATGACCCTTGACCTTTTCTCTCTTTTTTAAAGAGCTGGCCAACCTGAAGGAGTGCACAAAGCTTTCTTAAAACTCAGACTCAGCTAAGGATGCAGGTAGGAATAAGGAAACTGAGGGAAAGATGAAATTACAGAAAGCAGCCATCTTCATTTAGGGTTTTGTGGGATAGAGATGAGAGGCTTTAACTGAGGCTTTTCAATGTCCAGAACTGCTGGTGGTGGTTGCTGCACCATTGTCAATCTATATAATTTGGTTTGAAAATCTACACCAATCCTAACTCCATTTACCCGGGAGTAAGTCCTATTGAATTCAGTAGGACATACTTCTGTGCAGGCATGGTTAGGATTGCACTGTCAGGCTGGATTTAGTCACATCAAAGAAGCATTTCAGTTAAACAGTGTCACAGTGTTAGAATGCATAAACAACGCATAAAGGTAAAGGTAAAGGGACCCCTGACCATTAGGTCCAGTCGCGGATGACTCTGGGGTTGCGGCGCTCATCTCGCGTTATTGGCCGAGGGAGCCGGTGTACAGCTTCTGGGTCATGTGGCCAGCATGACTAAGCCGCTTCTGGCATACCAGAGCAGCGCACGGAAACACCGTTTACCTTCCCGCTGCAGCGGTACCTACTGATCTACTTGCACTTTGACGTGCTTTCGAACTGCTAGGTTGGCAGGAGCTGGGACCAAGCAACGGGAGCTCACCCCGTCGCGGGGATTCGAACTGCCGACCTTCTGATCGGTAAGCCCTAGGCTCTAGCCCTAGGGCCACCCACATACAAAACACTTTTTCTTTGCCAATGTAGCTAAGTCCTCAGTCTCTTTCTCTCCACAAAAGTTCCATGAACTTCCCTCTAACTGGGAATGGAGAGCAGACAGTTTCAACAATCATATTATCAATATTTTATTTTTGTTTCTTAAACACACACACACACACACACACACACACATGATGATGAGTGATAAAAGTCAAATGATTGTCAATACTCAAAATCTCTTCCTCAGAGACGTAACTGTAATTTGACTGTCTAGCATTCAGGAGACACACTCTGGGGTGGAAAGATTGGTTTATTGTTTGTGATTAAACCAACTAGACATCACAGGGGATTAAACAATAGTTTCAAAATAAAAAGGGAAGAATGTGGTTTATAAAAAAATAACAAAACAAAAAAACCCACAATCAGGCTACTGTGGTGATGAGGCTTAAAGAGAAGTATAACTCTGTAAATCTAACAAAAAGTCATCAACTACTGGTATTTCTAAAGAAAGCATTGAAAACATGGTGTTTATTTTTTGTGTGTATTTAAAAAAAGGTTTCAGGTGTTGTTTGTATGTTAGCGGATGCCTAATGAAGATCAGTGGAAGAATATAACCAATATGCTAAAATGTACTTCTCCATCTTTGTGGATCACGGTTATATAAAAAGATAGGTGTTCTGTTCTTAGTTCGGGAAGTATATTTTTGGTCATGTTTATGCCTTTTTTCTTGCTGCATGAAAAATCCTATTCTGCAAAACTCAGAGAGCCTCCTGCAAGGCGAAGTGACATTTGGTGCTTATTATTGTGAGTTTCTGGGTACGCAGATGTGGATAGAAATAAATAAATGGGTAACTAGGCTTGGCGGGTCCTCTGGTTCTTAAGAGGGGGGAGAAATGGGATTCTGGGGAAGAGAAAACAAAAACAAAAAGCACTGCTCATTCATTGTCTGCCCTATGATCCTGAAGAGACATAAACCCCTATGCCTTAATCCAAGCAGTTTTCCTGAGTGCTTGAATTTATCATCTATGCCAGGGATGCGAAACCTATGGCCCTACAAACATTGGGTATTGCTAAATTTGAAATATGGGGCCATATATGTAGATTTGTATTTGCTAAAGTTTATATATATATATATATATATATATATATATATATATATATATATGCAGATTTTGATATTCTCTGGGGTGATGTAATCTACACCTCAGCCCAGATGACCCAAGAACAGTTGAACATCAATGCGTTTGCCATATGTCCTCTTTTTCCAGGACACATCCTCTTTTTCATGGGTAGAGTCGTCATAGCGATCCATAGTAGAAGCTGGCAAATGTGTTCTCTTTTTTGCTCTTCAAAATATGCCAACCCTAACAGAGCCTGCTCCAAGTCCTTTTAATCGCCCCCAGGTTATCTCTAGATATAATTACAGTCGCACCTTGTTTTGCGTCCAGGATTCGTTCCGGAGCCCCGGCTGCAAGCCGAAAAGGACACAGGGCAAAGCGCCGCTTCTGCGCATGCGCGAGCAGCAAACCCGTAAGTAACGCAGTCTGGTACTTCCGGCTTTGCTGCGGATGTTCGCCGGAATGGACTCTAGACAAGGCGGACGTTCGCGGAGATATTGCTGTATTTTATTCCTGCAAATTAATATGCTTTCCAGTACCTAGATCACCCACTCAATTTAATTTTCCTCTAATTAATTAACCACATATGGGCACATAGGAACTTAGGGGGGGGGGGGAGATCTGGGAGACCATATTCCATAGGCACACCCCAGACTATTTCCCATGCCTCCAGACATTGCTGGACTGCAACTCCCATCATCCCTGATCACCAGCCATGTTGTCAGGGGATGATGGGAGTTGTAACACCAATAATAATAATAATAATAATAATAATAATAATAATAATAATTTATTCTTTATACCCCACCCATCTGGCTGGGTTTCCCCAGCCACTCTGGGTGGCTTTCAACAGAACATTAAAATACAATAATCCTCTGGACCACCCTACTTTAACTACTCTTGACTTACAGAGTGCTTAATTCTGAACTGATAAACACCTCTGGGTCATATATAATTCACTCTCCTATCCAATTCTTAGAAAATATAGGGGGGAAACTAACTTGAATCATTCAACTGGAGCAGAAATGAAAGGACTTGAGAAAAACAAACAATAGTCTGGGACATGAACCTAAGAGTCACTGTCCTACGGAATTCGGTTTGACATTTTCAGCATGATGGATGCCCTGAACTTTTGGAAATCATGGTTTAGAGGCCTTTCAGAACCTAGCTCTGGTTACCTGTCCAAACCTTAAACAATGTTGATGCAACAAATGAGTTTAATATGCAGAGTTTAAGAAACGATTGGAATAAAGAATTGGAATGTTCACTATTACCTAGACAGTGGGGAAATGCCTTGGCTTCAGTATCAGACATATCAATGGATCATAAATTAAGGCTCATACAACAGAAAATACTATTTAGAATCCATTGGACTCTACGTTTATATAAGAAAAGACTATCTAATGTAGCTCTTTGTTGGAGATGTAATTTAGCCAATGCTTCCTTGAAAGATGCTTTTACTGTGTCCCATACATACTAAGTTTTTTGAGAAAGTGCTGGACTACATAAACAAGACACTATTGGGGGGGGGATAAGATTTTCAGAGGTGAATATGCTCTTGAACTATATACCCATTGTATGGAAATTGACAACAGGATGATGAAAATGGATTCTACACTCCCCAGTGGTGGTCAAGAGATGGATACTGATGAATGGGAAGAAAAGAGATACGATTCCCCTTAATCAATGCCTTGAGAACATGACAACATTGGTAACATGGGAACAGATAGCTTATACACGCAGGCTTTCTTTGGATAAATACAATGGTGTTTGGAGTGAGTTTATACAGAATATATTAGATTATTGAAAAGTATATGTATATTGGGATAAGAATATACATATTTGTATATTAATGTTTGGTAATGTCAGGCTGTCAAGGAACCAACCCCCGCGACAGATTGCCAGGAATGGACAAGACAAGGGAAAGTCCTTACCATCTGCTTTTATTCAGTATTCACAGAGAGAGGCTTGGGAAAGTAGCATCTCAGAATAATGGCATTGCCCCGAGTGAGTCTCCAGCCCCTCCCTCTCTCCTCTTCGTGCATCATCACTACGGGTGCTGAGAAGTGCCGTCTGCCTCTGAGCCTTCTGCTCTCCTACTTTCAATGCTCGCCGGGTTCTGGGAGAGTGGGTCTGGAATTTCTAAAAACACTGTGTCCATCCTCTGCCCCCCCTCTGGTGCTTCTTCTTCCTCTTCTCCCATTATTCCCCAGCTCTCCCCCTCATCTGCCTCTGAGCTGTGATCTCCCTCAAACCCCTGTTGTAATTCTGAACTGTCTTCTTCTTCTTCTCTGGAAGGGTCAGGCTGGGGAGGCAATCTCCACCATCCCTCCTCTGCTCAGTCCCTGACAATGCAATTGTATTGTTTCTTTTTCTCATTCTCAGTGACTTACTTCCTTCCTTCCTTCCTTCCTTCCTTCCTTCCTTCCTTCCTTCCTTTTAATTTTATTTTAATGTATTTTGGTGTCTGTTGGAGGCCACCCAGAGTGGCTGGGGGGACCTGGCCAGATGGGCGGGGTACAAATAAAAAAAAATATTATTATTATTATTTATTCCTTCCTTCCTTCCTTTCTTCACTCAAAACAAAAAAAAGAACAAAAACAATGTTGACGCAGATGATGACTGTTGCATAGTGGCCACTTGCAACCTCACTGCGAAACACTTGCGGCCACTCAGGGATCTAACTGTATGAAGCATCTGTTCACATTGAAAGGATACCAACTGGATTGACAGCTGACTCATACCTCAACACCGGTACAGTGTCCTCCACCCGACCAGAGGTCAAAAGGCTAATTTAGGCTGTACAATGCAGGTCTCATGGCACGCACAGCTACATTTTTCTATGGAGGGGAAAGGCCAGAAGGCTGTACCCCAGAGTCACCCCCGAGGTGGTTGTCTCATTCTGTCTAATTGTAGGGATGGCCCTGTTGGAGCGCCAGTCATTTCCTTAAGATTTGTTTAAAGGAAAGATGGTCACAGCTTTTAAAGTATACAGATGCATTAAAGTCTGCCAAAACCACCAAATTATTTCCTTGTGTCATTTCACTGACTTCAACGTGCTTTTTGATCTCTCTGCCTGCTGAGCGTTTTCCCCACGACTGAAAAACAGGTTTTAGAGAAATATAGATAGATAGATAGATAGATAGATAAAATGTATACATTCAGCAAAATATTTGAATTGCATTTGGAATTCAGCGGCTACAGTCCATTAAAATTGAAATAGTTTCTCTCTCAGCATTATTCAAAGAGGCCAGCAGCATGCTATTGTCCATGATGTCATTTTTATTATCTCTGCATCCTTTGAGAAAACTTGAAGAAGGACTATTGCTCTCTAATTTGGGATGGGTATTTTGTTACATAATAGGAGATGCATCAGAATCAGACTATATTAGGTGTCTGATGAATGGAACTAAAAGGATGAGTACACAAAGAGTCACAAAACTGAACCAGGGCCTGGACAGGGTAGGCAAAATAGGAAGCTGCCGTCTTCTGAGTCAGACTGTTGGTCCATCTAATTCATTATTGTCTACACTGAGTGGCAGTGGCTCTCCGGGTGTCAGGGACTGGACTGAGGAGGAATGGTGGAGACCTCCCCCCTTCCTCCTGAAACTTCCAGAGAAGAGGGAGATAGTATAGATTTACAACAGTGGTTGGCAGAAGGTCACAGTTTATAGGCTGCAGAAAGAAGAAGCTGGGAAATATTGGGAGAGGAGCAGGAGGAAGAGACGGCTGACAGACTCAGTATCTTTAGAAAGCATCCCAGACTCCACCCCCCAATGGTAGGCATTGAAAGTAGGAAAACAGAAAGCTCAGAGGCAGAAAGCACAAATGGGATGACATATAATAGGAGAGATGGAGGGGGTGGGGCTTTACTCAGAGCAACACCATTATCCTATAGATGATGTTTCTACATCTCTCTCTGTGAATATTGAATAAAATATCTTGGTAAGAGCTTCTTGTCTTTCCTTTACTGGCAGCCGGCCGTGAGGGAGGGGGATTGGATTCCTTGAAGCTTGACACCAGGGTTGTAGACAACACTCTTTACCAGCCCTACTTGGAGATATCAGGAATTGAATTTGAGGAATATCAGGAATTGAATTGAATCTGCATGCAAAGCAGATTAGGGCTGAGCGATATATTGTCCAAAACCGGTTTGAAGTCGATATCATTGGTTTCATTATTTTTGACCTGCCAGTATATCGTGAATCATGATGTGTGGGTGGGTGTACTTTCAAAAATCACAATGTGGGGGGGGGGAGAGACATGAAGCCAGCCAATGCTTTTCTTGATTCCAGAAGCCCTTACTAACTCTGACAGCTCAGTTCTGCCCTGCCTCCTACAGTGGGCAGCAAATCACAAGAGCAGGCACTGGCAAAAATCTATGTAGAGCCAATGCCTCCATTCTTATTTCAGATATATCAGTATTTCTCGGTGGTCGCGCCCGCCCTGTGGAACGCCCTCCCATCAGATGTCAAGGAAATAAACAACTATCTGACTTTTAGAAGACATCTGAAGGCAGCCTTGTTTAGGGAAGTTTTTAATGTTTGATGTTCTATTGTGATTTTAATTGTGTTGTGAGCTGCCCAGAGTGGCTGGGGAAACCCAGCCAGATGCATGGGGTATAAATAAATAAATATAATAATAATAATAATAATAATAATAATAAATATTATTATTATTATTTTGTTCAGCTAGTGATATGCGGCTGGTGAATGGAGTTTCACTGGGTTCATATGGCTGGTCCCACAGGGTCAAAGCCCCACAGGGTATTTTAATGAGTAAAATAAATATCCAGTGCTCCTATAAGAGATACAAGATACATCTTGAAATATATGTTGTTGTTTTTAAGCTGTGATGGCACAACACACTTTAAGGGGTTGCAAATATATTTTTGTAAGGTAATAACAATGATCTTTAGTTTGTAGCACTAAAATCACCTGTTTTGGCCCTTGATGTTCTGACATATTGTTGCATGACAGTTGAGCAATCTCACTTTTACCAGATGAGAAAAATTCTTTGCAAACTTGCTTTCTAAATGTTTTCTGGTGAAAACCAAGGTGATGAACTATTGAACATTCAGTTCATTAGTTGTCATCCAATGTGACACCTCCATCTTTCAAGCAGCACTGCAGAAAATCAAAGCTTCGCAGGACTGCACTTAAAAGCTGGATAGAGAACCATATTATCTTAAAGTAACATGTCCATGAAGGCTACCTCTCAGTGGAACTTAAAAGGTAACCATTTTCAGACATCCATAAATTTGAGATCCAGAGTGCATTGTATCTACACGCCCTTATCAGAGAACATATCTCCAAAGAATAATGAATCCCACATCTGCAAATATGCAGTAATTGATGTTTTTAAGTAGGATTTTTAATTTTAGAAGAAAGATGTATTTGCATAGGTATCAGATAAGTCTGGAAGCAATAATCCCTGATCTCTCTGAGTTAAAAATCTCTTACTGCTGTGGGGGCAGGGAAGTCTTCCATCTACACAAAAGCATTTTCAGGATTTTCACTCAAGCCATTCAACACTTCAAAGAGTTGTCATAGTTGCACCCTGGCACAATTAGGCAAAATCTGAGGAATTGCTAAAAGTATCTCTCTCTATCAAACATTGGCATACAAAATCTTTTGATAGCTAGTTGTATACACAACATCATCCATGGACGTCACGAAAGGATTTTTCAAAATTCTGAAACTGAAACCTGGTTACCGTTTTTAATTAATAATTACATTGACTTTAGTGCAATTATTCAAAAGACTTTTCTTTTAAAACATCATCATTGCTGGCTAATTGCTGCTGTCTTTCAGGGATTTAGCTTACAATCAGCTTTAACTTAAAGCTTGCTAATATTTAGATTGCAAAGAAAATATCTGTAGCAGAGCTATAATTAGGACCACTTCATGTGGTATGGTTTTTAGATAAGGTTTGTTTATGCATATATCTGACAAAGTAATCTATAATTGAGACACAGATGTGGATCATGCAGAAACACTCATAAGAAACCCAGGACTGGCTGCAGCAACCGGTCAAGTATTGACACCAGGTTTGTTGCCATATGAAGTATATAATAGCCCAAAGCCCTCCTCCCCGGTTCTTTCCTTTGCTGGGAAGTCTTCCCCAGAAGCAACCAACTTGGCACAGCTATTTCCTTAGAAGTCCATACCAACAATCAAAAAGTTGATAACTCTTGATGAACAGTGCAGATACATATTTATAGACTTCAGTAAACTTGAAGCATCCATGAGGACAAGAAGTAGGGGGCAGCGTATGAAGAGGAGCCAGGCATTCAACCAAAGGAAGAGGGAGTGTCACCCAGAGGCGGAGCTAGCTGCTCTGGCACCCGGGGGCGGGGCCATGGGGGTGGGGTGAGTGTCCCAGGGGGTGGGACAAGTGTCCCAGGGGGCAGGGAAAGCACCCCAGGGGGCGACACGCCCAGGGAGGCGGGGCGAGCTGCCCATGGCAGGCTGCTTCCTGGACGGGGGGGGGGGAGAGGGAGCCACGCCGCTTTGCCAGCAGCCTTCCTCCCTTCCCTCTTCCTTTTGAGAGCTCGGGGGAGTCTGCCCCACCGCCAGGAAGCAGCCTAGGAGTGGGGGCCAATGGTGCGCTGCCCACCCGCAACTCCCAAGCCTTTCCCGAGCTGTCAAAATGAAGGGGGGAGGGGGGAAGGCCGCCGGCAAGGCAGTGCAGCTCTGCCCCTTCCCCCGGCAACTCGCGGTAGGCTTGGGAGTTGGGGGTGGGCGGCACACCGAATGTCACCCCCCTCAGTGATGAGACACCCTGGGCGGACTGCCCCCTCTTCCTCCGCCCCTGGTGCCACCAAGGAATGAAACAAAATGGGACATAATGCCAGTATGAATGTCTGATTCCTGGAGCCTAACATTTTGGATCTTTAATTGTGCCATCTGATTAAGTATCTCAGGGTCCTAGTTGCTGGTGACAGCTCTAATGCAGAACTGGCCTTGCTATGATGCGACCTGTGGACAACCATTTAGTTTAGGGAGCTGGTGGAATGAAACATCGCTTGTCAACAACAACATTGTGTCATCGTCACAAGAATGTAAGCTTACCATACCCACCCACCCCACTTCTCTCTCCCCACCTCTCTTCTCCCTCGACCTTATACTGTGCACAACATTAATGTCTCACATCTAATGTAACTGATTTGTACAAAAGACTCTACGGCATGAAAATAGAGACAATGCACGTTATTTTTGTAACCCCACAAAATCTTTAATAAAAATTTTACACACACACACACACACACGGTGCATGTTCTGCTACTCATAAATTGTGTGTGTAAGTATGTGGACTTGGTACTCTCTAAGGAATCAAGAGGGGGAGGCAATAGGTAAAAGAATCCTGAACCTGACAAAGGAAACTAGAAACAGAGGTGGAGCAATGTCTGAAGAGTAAATATCCAATGAGAGAGAGGCCCCATGATGTCAGCTGATTTTAAAGATAATAAAGCAAAGCAATGTTGCTCTCTTCATCGGATTCAGCAAATGGTTAATTAGATTATGAACTGTATTTTCTAGGAGCGAGAATGTCAGAGAGAGAACAATACATATGAGAAGAAGCAAAACCGCACTTGTATATATTGCAGTGTCAGCAATATCTGCCATTAAAACAAATCATGTTAGGTAAGTATTCATTTTGCACTGTAACTCATAAGGAGACCACACTTGGCCCAAAACTGTACAATATCATACAAGTGCAAAACTTTGCCATGTCAAAAGAAAATCCATGAAATTGTTCCTGCCAGGCTGTGTCCTGAAACTGAAAGAAGCACCAGTTCAACAAATAACTAAAATGTCTAATTTTAACATATACAGATAGATATGTAACTTTCCCCCAGGAGCATAGATTCCATGAACTGGTTATAAATTAGCCACATAGTTTGCAATACAGCAGTAGCAAGCCCTGAATGAAAAACAACTACAATGTGTAGCACAGAGAATATTTCCATCTTTATTCTTATTTCAATCAACTCTCTTATGTGCTTTACAATCACTTGGAAGATAATTACTAATCTTATTATAAGACTGTTTCTTATTATGACAAGATGTTTTGTGCATTTACTGCTTGTGTCCAATTCTAGCACCATCTTGTCTTTCCTTGCCATTTTATCTTTTCATAAGAATTGGCAGGTGTAGGTTGGGTGGCGATGTCCCTCCCCCCAACGTGAAATAAAGACACAGGACACAATAAATACGGTTAATGGGCATAGTAGGCCACAACTTTATTGATTACGGATGATGAGCGTTATTGGCTTTAGGCATTGGAACTAACCGACTATATCTGACTCCAGCCCGCTGGCGCTGGAAGTCCGGGAAGGGATAGCCACCCAAGGTGAGCCCTGCGATGCACGTCAGCTAGGAACTCACCCTGTGACCACCGGTATGGGGCGTGCCTTTGGCCCTAGGCCTGATAGGCTTCGGACATGGCCACGCCCCCCGCATTCCTTTACCGAAATACCCTTCAGCATTTGGGGGAGGTGATGGCATACCCTCCCCCTTTTCTTCCTCCTTCTCAAGATAATCCAATGCCTAACCACCAACCAAAGTTGTGACGAATTGCTAAGAGGTAGGCGAAAACCACCAGGCCATAGCTAATCAGCCGAATGGGAAAATTCCTACCAGGCCCCTTAACGGCGACCAACCGTAGTCCATAGCAAAGTCAAAGCCTGCCTAAAGGGTGGGTGGGCGGGAAAACGAACTGCTGGGGCGATCCAGGGCAATAGGGCGAGCCCCGGCCGCGCGCCTGCTTTAGAGAAGCAGGACACGCCCAACCTGAGCGACCGGATTGGTCGTGCAGGAGAGCGGCATGGCTGGAACTCCCTAGAAGGGAAAGGAGATGGAAGCCATCCCCCACCCACGTGAGAGGGGTCGTGGCCCGCCCGCAACCGTTTTTCCGGCTAGGGCCGGAAACGGCTTTAATGCCATCTTTGGGGAAATATTCCCCCGTTCCCCCTGCTTTTTACTAACCCTGAACTGAATGCTACTTGTCAAGGGCTTTTCTAGGCCTTGTCACAGACTCATAGCACAAGTTTGCATAAATTTTGCACATGCTAATTTATGTATGTACAGATGCAGAATGAGGCTTCTCCTTAAGCAAAGGACTTGAGAGCGAAAGCTGCTCTTTAAGCAAAGGGTTGCTTCAAACAAGTAGTCCCATTTGCGCGAGGATTTCTGCTTCCACAAGAAAACTTCCCCTTCCACTCCTCCATCCACATATATCCCAAATCTCTTCTGGGGATCCACCCAGACCTCTGGAGCAGCTCTTGTGAGGGCATGGTGAGAGGAGAGGGAGGAGAAGCCCCATTGCACAAGCCCCAATGGGACAACTTTGCTGGATACATCCCATCATTGTTTTAAACAATTTTTTTAAGGGAGGGTGGGCAGAGATCAGGGGCCCAGGGCAAAACACTCAGGATTTGGGCTCTCTTGGTCATCCCTAACAACAATCCTTCTATTTGTGTTAATTTTCTTAACTATTGGTTGCTTTCTGCCATTTTCTTCTTTTCATTTTTTTTTTTTTGCCCCAATTAGCTGCTTTCAAAATGCGAACTCCACTTGACCAAACAACACCTACAAACAGACAATTTCTTAGGCAAATGGTCTTAAGCGAGAAAATAAACTCTGAGGATATCTTCTTGTAAAGGAAAGAAACGCAATCTAATATCAAATTGAGTGAGATTTGTGGTTGGTTTTTTTCATTTTTCTCCCATTAATTTTCAATCGTATAAGACAGTACTCTGAATTTATATTATGGAGGGAATTACAGCCCATATATTTGATAATCAGGTTAATCAGGCAATTTCACATGGAGAGCTTATATAACAGAGAGAGTTTATTTCATTTTTTAGTGAACATGTGTTGATGGGAAGATTAAGAAGAATGGAAACGCATTTAAATGAAGGCCAGTGTTTTCCAGCCAATGAATTACCCGCTGGGTGGTACTGGGTCAAATAAATTTGCACAAGTGCAGATGGCCCGATCAATGCTGTCCAAAAATAAAACATCTGTTTGCTTATTTTCTAAGCAGCACACCAGCATGGGAGGGATCAAAATGCTTCTTAAAACCCATGGTTCAAGCAGATGGAACACCTCGCAATGGGACATCTGAATCATTGCATGCCAGCACTCTGTTGCAGCTGCAAATAAGACTGCAGAAATGGTGGGTTCGAATGAGATGGGAAGATGTGCCCACAACCTGAAACAACGCAACCACACTGGCCCAACACTTGGCCTTTTCCCCTGACATAAAAAAATAAAATTAAAAATCCACTCCTTAGCTTTTAGGGCTAAAGTTCCTCTTATATGCTGCATCTTCTCGGATGCACTGTGTCTATGACTATTTTGAGAAGCGTTTGCTCATGTGTTTAAGTAATGACGGAACAGCTTGGCAATGAGCAAGTTCAGTTAAAGCACGGTGGTCTTTGGGCTATTACTTTACAAGAATAAAACGAAATGCTCAGCTACACTGTTAGAAGGATGACTGGAAAAAAACAAGATGCTTTGTGGAATACGTCCATTTTTTTAAAAAAAAGGATAGTAAATATTTTTAGAGCAGTACACATCTGGAGAGGTGGGGATACTGGGTTTATTTAATGTATATAGGGAAATTTCAGAAAGTTAAGTGACGGGCAAATATATTCATCATTTAACTCTGATGCATAAAGAAATACTTTCTTTTGCCTGTCCTCAGCTTCCAACATTCAGATTCATTGAACGCTCTCAAGATCTAGCATTATGAGCAAGTTGCGGGTTTGGCTGGAAGAAAGCTCCTGTTGTTACTTCAGACTCTGGAGTTGACCCTATTTCTATTTCCCTACAGATTATAATATGCTACAGGATTCCTTTTTTGTGCTGTGGTTTGACATTCTGCTTACTGACTGTTTTGGATATTATTGTAATATCTTGTTGCCCAAGAGTCTATTCATCTGAGTCTCCCCCTTCTAAATTAGGCAAAACAGCATAATTGAATCATAAAATTGTAGAGTTGAAAGGAGACCCAAGCGTCATCTAATTCAACCCCCCTGCAATGCAGGAAACTCAACTAAAGCAGCCATGGCAGATAGTCATCCAACCTCTGCTTAAAAACCTCCAAGGAAGCAAGGAAGGAGAGTCCACAACCTTCCAAGAGAGAATGTTCCACTGTCAAACAGCTCTTACTGTCAGGAAGTTCTTCCTGATGTTTAGTCGGAATCTCATTCTTGTAACTTGAAGCCATTGGTTCGAGTCCTACCCTCCAGAGCAGGAGAAAACAAGCTTGTTCCCTCTTCCATATGACAGCCCTTGAGATATTTGAAGATGGCTATCACATCTCTTCTCAATCTCCTATTTTCCAGGATAAACATACCCAGCTCCTTCAACCATTCCTCATAAGGCTCTGTTTTCAAACCCTTGATCATCTTGGCTGCCCTCCTCTGCACAAGTTCCAGCTTGTCAACATCCTTCTTAAAGTGAAGGACACTGAAATGCACTGGCATTTCATGCATAGATGTTTAGCATCTCTCTCCAATGGAAGTTTTGGATTCTACAGAATCCAGGGCTGGTTACAGGGGAACTATACAAGGGAACAACGTACCTGAAAGGTCTATAGATACTTCCCACTGGTTGTAAGGGAAATGCTATTGTGGAAGAATTTTGCATTTCCAGGAGATAGGTTAATTGGTTGGTATGATTTTTCCTCCCAATCCTATTGGCACTTCCCAAAGGGTTAAACCAAGAACAGATCTGGGAGGAGAGGAATGGGAAGCTCAGTTGCACAAAGGGAAGTCCTTGCACTATTGGGACAACTTTGCTGGATACAACCCTTGGCACACAAAGGCCAGAGTTCAGCATCGCTGGCAGCAAGCAAAGTTTTTAGAACAGGGATCAACAACATGGTGCCCACATGCACATATCTGCCCACAGAAGGCTTCCCTGGTGTCCCCCCCACCCCATCTCCGACTGAAATTATGCTTAAAACAATGTTTAGCATCTCAAAGGCAATACAATAGGTTAAGAGCCAGTGTGGTATAGCAGTTAAGAGCGGTGGACTCGTAATCTGGTGAACCAGGTTCGCATCCCCACTCCTCCACATGCAGCTGCTGGGTGACCTTGGGATAGTCACACTTCTCTGAAGTCTCTCAGCCCCACTCACCTCACAGAGTGTTTGTTGTGGGGGAGGAAGGGAAAGGAGAATGTTAGCTGCTTTGTGACTCCTTCGGGTAGTGATAAAGCGGGATATCAATCCAAACTCCTCCTCCTCCTCCTCTTCTTCTTTTTCTTCTTCTTCTTCTTCTTCTTCTTCTTCTTCTTCTTCTTCTTCTCTTGTGTGTGCTTCATTGCAGTCATGTGGTGCTTCTGACAGTTTATCTAGTCTGCAAAGATGCCCATAGGCCCAAAAAATATGGGTGACCCCTGACTTGGAACTAGGTCAAGAGACTAACAGGACAGGTGAAAGATCGCATCCTTGAGTGATGCATGACAAAAGACACTCCCGACCCTCTGTTGTTTTGGCAGATGTTGATATGAAGGTGCATGTTTGTGAGGTAAATGCAGAAGAAGCCCTGGAGCAAAGACACTGAAAGTTGCATTTTTCCTCTGAGCTTTGAAAGCCAAGACAAAACACTATAAATATGCAGGTGTCAAGCGGTTTGAATGAAGCAGGAGGAAAGGAGCAAACATTATATATGTATGCATGGATATATACATGGCAGCATGCATGTAGGAATCTATTTATTTGCAGATGTATTCATATACCACCATCTCACAAAACACCAGGGCAGTGTACAACAACTTTTCCAAAAAATTAAGCAATACAAGAACAATAATTTAAATGACTGGCTCTTCAAGAAAAAATACAGGGTTATAGCCAGTAAAGTCATCTCATTAGCGCAAAGATGTCTGCTTCTTCAGTGCAACTTCCTCTCCCCCCCCCTGTGTGTCCCCAAATCTATTTTGGGGTTTTACCCAACCCCACAGAGGAGTTTTGGGGAGGGCATTGGGGGCACACGGGGAGAGAAGAGGGAGGGGAGGTTCCATTGTACAAATGGAAGTCCTTGTTCTAACAGAAGGACTTTTTTGGGATAAAACTAATAAGCACACATGGAGGGGCAGGGGATGTGAGTAATGGATAGGTTAGTACAGAGCTATTTTAAAACTCATGCCCCAAATCATAAAACTGGATAATTCCCCATCTAATTATCAGATAGCTACTCATAACACAAGTAAAGTGGTACCTCTGTTCTCGAATGTCTCCGTTGACTAACGTTTTGGAACCTGAACACCAAAAACCTGGAAGTAAATGCTTCTGTTTTTGAACGCACCTCAGAAGTCGAACGGCTTCTGCTGCGTGTTTTTCAATTTTAGAAGACCTTTAGAAGACATCTGAAGGCAGCCCTGTTTAGGGAGGCTTTTAATGTTTTATAGATTATTGTATTTTATTGCTCTGTTGAAAGCCGCCCAGAGTGGTTTCGGAACGCGAACGGTCTTCCAGAACGGATTACGTTCAAGAACCGAGGCACCACTGTATACATTTACAGCTATCACTTTAAAACGTACACTTACTTTTACTCCCTAAAATAAATATCCATATTTGGATGTGTGGTGGGGAAAGTGGGTATTTTACTTTCTATGAATTTCTAGTGCTTTTCGTTTAATCTTGTTTAAACAAGACTCATTGACACTGGAGGGAAAACCTGTTAAAATGTCCCTCCCCCTGCCCATCAACATTTACAAAATATTAATAGCTTATTTATTATTATTATTTTTTTACATCAAGATGCTAGGAGATGGCACCTTCAAAAAGAAAATATATCTGTGGGGGTTTTTTAACTGCAATGTATCTTCATTATATGCAAATTGCTCATTTTCACTTTTAATAAATAGTTGTTAAATTAGTTACTCAAAACAGTACTTTGCAGTGTGGTGGAAACTTAGCATGATCTGATATACTTTAAAATTAATCATCCAGTCTAGAGTCTGGCACCATTACTCATGAATATGTAGATTAAAATTCTGTATTCATTATAGATGAGGTTGTACCCAACTAAATCATTGTACATGTGGAATGACTTCGGAGACCACAACAGAATTTCCCCTTGCTCTCCGCCCCCTGGGCACCCCACGAATCTGCACTGGGGGTTTCCTTAACCCTTCAGAGCAGATTTGGAGATGGTACGGGCAGACATGTTGGAAGAGGAGAGGAAGGGAGGGAGCACTTCTTGAAATTGTCCCACACATGCAATTATTTACTTGGATACAACCCACGTGTCAGGCTTCCAGGGCTGCCCCCCTTCGCTGATCGTTCAAAGAATGAGTCCGAGCCATAAAGCTTTAATGCTTTAATCTAGGCTAATTACTTTACAATGCAGAGCACGTCGTAAACATGTCTCATCCATCACTCTCAGAATCCGGAAGTGGGTCTTTGCGATTTTCCCACCAGGAACCCCATCTGGGAAAATGAAAGCACCATGTCCTTCTCTTCTTTCTCCCCCCCCCCCCCGTACGTCCTCCCTGTACGTTGCGAGGTCTCTCCCTGCTTGGCTGGAGCCCTAGCAATGCTTCCGCCTCTCCACTGCTGCTGCCAGAGGGGGAGGAGGAATCGGTCGTCAAAATCGGGGACTGCTCCCTGTACCCACTCAACGCCGGGCTGGATGAGGGAGGGAGCCCCCTGACACCATGGTAATTGACATCCTGATCAACAATACAACTTAGAAAACAGAATCGACAATTATTGATGCAATTTTTCATTTTGACCCTACGTTTTCCTGAATAGAGTTTCTGTTGGTAGGTGGGGTTGGCGAGCAAAGCCAGCTGGGCAAAGCCCTTACTTTAAACATATTAATCACCAGAATACTCAACAGGATGCAATGCCATAAAATGTTGGAAATACACCCATTGAAAAAGGTCTGAACCAAACACAAAATGCACTGCTGATATCACTCACTTGTCACATCCACATATCTAAACAGTTTAGATTAAAATGCCCAATAATATTTTAATAAAGGTTTCCAGTCACACAGGAAAAATTAACCAATGAGGTACCGTAGAGGGTTACCAGGGAAAGCAATTACAAAACTGTGGTGCCATCACAAGGATGCTCTGCTCCAGAAATTACGAGGTGTAATCTATGAAAAACATAGTGCCTTGAGCAAGAAATTTGGCTACAGATCTCAACGTTCATATGGGAGAAGTCATTGCTG
This sequence comes from Darevskia armeniaca, assembly GCA_034641395.1. Lineage (NCBI taxonomy): Eukaryota > Metazoa > Chordata > Lepidosauria > Squamata > Lacertidae > Darevskia > Darevskia armeniaca. The sequence continues at coordinate 440,758 of JAWWNF010000371.1, forward strand.
AAGATACAAAGAATGAGAATGACTGTTAGGGCAATGCTTAGCACAATAAGATGCATATTTTTTCCCCCTTTTGGTCTCACTGAGCGGCACATAACCTAACCAAACATCCTACATCAGAACACTGATCTTTTGGGCTGACATCAAGTAACATGTCATCTAGTGCAGTGTTTCCCAACCAGTGTGCCTCCAGATGTTTTGGGACTACAATTCCCATCATCCCTGACCACTGGTATTGCTAGCAAGGGATGATGGGAGTTGTAGTCCCAAAACATCTGGAGGCACACTGGTTGGGAAACACTGATCTAGTGAATTTTGGGGGCATGGGAAGGAAGGCTAGTATATTCCTTGAATAAATGAACTTGTTTACATATCAGCTAACAGACACTTCATACAACATTTGGGTTGATAACCTTCTTTTTGTCAACCCACGAGGCACCCTGTTTATTTAGCATTCATCCTGATTGGATGACACAAAACTTAAGTGGAGGTAAGACTATGTTTGGTCTTTACTAGCCAGTGTGAGAGCCAGTGTGGTGTAGTGGTTAAGAGCGGTAGACTCTAATCTGGGAGACCGGGTTCGAGTCTCCACTCCTCCACATGCAGCTGCTGGGTGACCTTGGGCTAGTCACACTTCTCTGAAGTCTCTCAGCCCCACTCACCTCACAGAGTGTTTGTTGTGGGGGAGGAAGGGAAAGGAGAATGTTAGCCGCTTTGAGACTCCTTCGGGTAGTGATAAAGCGGGATATCAAATCCAAACTCTTCTTACTAAGCATTCATCCTGATTTGGTTTACGATGTTTGCAAATCTTCCAATTTATCATTCATTCGTTCCATGCTTTTCAGTGCATTTCTCTGTCACTTTCCTTACTGCAAAAAGTCCATTGACAGAGCACTTTAATCCACTTTAATGGCACGAACCTAAAGTACTGGTATGCATTTGAATCTGTCCCACAAAATACTGGCAGTCTGGAGGTGACTCCAGTTTGTTTGAATACCGTAAGCACACAATGGCTGTCCATATAAATTGGGTTATTGTGTGCCAGGATTATCAGCCTGTCCTTCAGTAGATATCAGTTCTTGATGAGGATACATGCTGACAAAATACCCTCTGATTGGACTGCTAGCCATGATATATCTCTTGCCTCAGCCAGTCACAGTGTGCCAATTCAAACTAGGTTGCGGAAGAGGGGGAGAAGTTGAATCAAATTGAGGCAAGGCAAATAAACGATTGTGTGAATCAGCCCTCAATTATAAAAGAGAACAGCCTCCTTGAGGACAGCATTTTGTAAAGTTTCTCCAATATTTTACACCTTGTTATTTCCAAAACTCTGTACACTTTTCTATAGGTCAATTTGATCTGTCAGACAGACAGACCATATGCTTCACTATCAATTACTGGCAACAATGAAAATCCCTCTGAAAAACTCAAGGGAAACTTCCAGGTTTTTTGTTCAGTAAGAACTGGCATATCATCCTGCCGACTTCTAGCAGCCTAGATCAATCATTCAAAGCAATCAGCCAAGAGAAAGAACATGCACAGAGGCTTCCAACATAAATCTTAGTTATCTGTTAAGATGCACATATCAACTTTTATATTTTCTAGCAATGTATATAAAATATAAAAACCAATCTTACACAAAAGCCAACCCTATGTGTCATATTTTGTGTACATTTGTTTGATGTTTAGTGTGCCTTTCGTTTGCCAGTGATATCCGCCTCACTCTATCACACACCCAAATCTCCATCTGTTTCAACAAAGCGAAGAGATTCAACTCTTGTAGTTTTTGTGACAGGCTTAAAAAAAAAAGACATCTTTTGGAAATGAATGTCAGCTGAGCAGCAAAAGTGTGTGGTTTATTGTTCCCAGATTTGCTTGTGTGGTGAATTCTCTGACAGTTCCATTAGGCTGGTTTAGACGTAATATTTAGATGTGATGAGAATGAGCCTAGATGTGGTTCTGACTCAAGCATTCCTCCTTCTCCAGCCCAACTGTGAGCAGACGTTCACAATCTTTTGCTTCTGTTGCCTGACAAAATGTGATTAATCGGTTTGTTGAAACAAGTCAACTGCAAAAACATAGCTTAAGAAGATGTCCCCCCCCCACTAAACCATAGTTAAGATTAACTACCGCAGGCATAGGCAAACTCGGCCCTCCAGGTGTTTTGAGACTACAATTCCCATCATCCCTGACCACTGGGTCCTGTTAGCTAGGGATGATGGGAGCTGTAGACTCAAAACATCTGGAGGGCCGAGTTTGCCTATGCCTGAACTACGGTTTAGGGTTTGGGCATAACACAGGACCATAGCCCTATTCAGGTGTTCGGTAAACTCAGGTGTAAACAGTCATACAAGGTGGAGGGGGTTTGCTCCCAAGCCTTGCCCATCCAGCACATCATTATTACAAGTTTAAGAGTGGAGGTCTGCAGCAGGAAGCTTCCTTTACTCATGGAAGCTGTACTTCTCAGGATAGGATGGGGTTGTGCAGAATTGTTAAGACAGCAGAGAGCATTATTGGCTGCTCACTCTCCACCTTAGAACAAATTTATACCACCAGGTGCCACAGAAAGGCACTGGACATAGTAGGAGATCCATCACACCCTGGTCACTGTTTCTTCGAGTTCCTGCCATCGGGACGGAGATACAGGACAATGAAGGTGAGAACAAGCCGTCTCAGGAACAGCTTCTTCTCCAGAGCAATTTCGGCCGTGAATGGAAAGTCTGGACTTTGAAGTCATTTTATTTTACTTGTTATATTGTATTGTATTGTACTGTTTTAATTAGTGTTTTGTAGTTATTTTAAATTTATGTGGAGTGCCTTATCTGAGTGGATAGAGCAACCAAGTAATTTCGTTGCTCCCGCAAGGGGACAATAACAACAAAGATTATCTTATCTTATCTTATCTTATGCAATTTTGAACCCTGCACAATCAGGGTTTTGAGCTGTGCAGGGAGCCTTCACAAGTAGAGGAGATTCCTCACCACAGGTCTTCAACCTCAGACTTGTGGAGGACTCTATATGGAATAGAGACAGCATGCCAAAGTGGGCAGAGTTTGGCAGTACATGTCTTCTACTCATGTGAGTGTGGTGACTGCCCAAATAGGGCTTGCATCTTACCTAAGAAAGAAATAGAAGCTTCCCATCTCTCATCCTCATGGCCACTCCAGGGAAGAAGAAAGGAAAGGGAGCACATGAGCCAAAGGCTGTCAGTGGTTCATCCTCCTCACATATGTTTTGCCATGTATGAACTGTGCCATTGAGTAAACAGGGTAGAAAGCTGTTTGTCTCTGTGTACTTAGTGCAACCTTCAAGTGGCCTCTTGGAGCTATTTAAGTGGTATATCCCAGTTTATAATGATAAAACTAAAATATCTGATATTGCACATCATTACCTAAGAGCACCTTGCACCGACACTACAATCCAAAATTGAAAACATTTTTATGCTTGCATTGATGGTGGAAAGGTAGCAAACTGGGTATTGATGGCTGTCAGATTTCATTTGCATATTCAGCTAGCTTTGAAAACATATTCTCTCTCACACACAAGTGGAAAATCCTATGCAGAAAGCTTTTACTCTGCTTCTCATACAAAATGATAAATGTGCCCGGTTACAAATACAAATATATTTATCTGTTCCTCTTATTCAGATTCCCATTGCATGGACTTCCATTGTTGACTTACCCAAATAATAAGGTATTGTGACCATGTTGTTACCATGGAGTCTAATTCACACACTAATCGGAAGGGCATTTTGTAGAGCATTAACAACAAAGCCTGGGTCCAAATGGACATTTTCCAGTTCCATGGCGTAACTATTAAACACTCCAAATGCTTTATTTAAATAATTAAATAACTGGGGAATAATTATTATTAAAACTTCAACTGCTAATTGGTCATTTTCAGTGTTGGTAAATGTTGCTGAAGCACCACAAGCGCTTGCAAACGGAGTGAAGCCATGCCAATCAGGGCAAGCAGAAGTATATTTCTGTTCTGTGCAGAATGAGATGGGCTGAATGCACATTCCCCAGCAGAGCAGAGAATTCTCAGCACCTTCATGAAAAGTACAATTCAATGCAGGGAGCCATGGCACTAAATTCACACAGCAGGTGTGCCCACAGAAGCATATAAAATCTATGATGGTTCAACAAAAGGCCTTTTCTTAGCTCATACTATGGCTCGTCAACAAAGTTCCTCTTAGTCAATGCAGACAGACTGAGCAGAGCAAAAGGCCTCATTTCTTCAGTTGACTACAGGCATCCGCCAGCTTATATGGGTATTATGCTCTGGGGGCCAGTGCGCATAAGTGAAATTGTGTAAAGTGGGGAGCCCCCCACTTTAATATGCGGGGAGGCGAGGAAAAAAGACTCACTCTGGAAATCACAAGAGGCCGCTGCCTGACCTGTCCTGAACCCGCCTGCCTGCCCAAGGGGAGCCAGTGAGTGTGGTGGTGGCGGCTGGCATGGAGAGCAAGGACCAAAAAGGACGGCCAACAGAACTGGCGCCAGGATGGGGCCATGGACATGTGGTGGAATGGTGGCAGCAGGGAGAAGGTGCTTCCCACTGGCCAATCAAAGGCCGCCTTCCCTCACTCAGGCAGCAGTCCCAAATGAAGTCCAATATATTTATTTCTTTATTTCACTGAGATCCGCATAAATGGGATGAGCATAAGTAGTGGGGGTTCCTGTATTAGAAGTGCATTAATGGTTAGAGCAGTTTGGCAATGTTTATGAGGTAGGCACTCTCCCCTCCAGAGGTCTTCAAGCAGAGTCTGGTCAGCCCTGTGTTGGAGATGCTCTAGCTCCGGATTGCTAGCACTGTGCAAAGGGTGGACATGTTTAACAGCTGTCAGGCTTCGGGGAATGAGATCCCTCCCCCGATGGCAGTTAGTAAGCAGATCAAACAAAAGGAGCGTTCTTACTAGTTAGTTTCTTTAATAATCACAACGAGAGACAAAGGAATGCATATCTCTCTAGAAATGGCGTTGCTCCCCGTAAAGGTTCACCCCCTCCATCCCCATTAATCTACGTCACTCCTACATCAGGTAATCTGAGTTTGTTGCCGTTGAGCTCTCTGTTCTATCACTCTCAAAGCATGTCTAGTCTTAGGTGAAGGTGTGGGGGGGTCAGGAATGCTGTCCAAAGACACTGAATCTGCCAGCTGTCTCTCTCTCCTGGTGTTTCCTCTTCTAGCTGTTCCTCACCCAGTATTTCCCAGCTTTCCCCCTCTGGACTATGCCCCTCTGCAAACCACTGTTCTAAATCAATACTGTCCTCCTGCCCTTGGTAAGGTTCAGGAGAGGGGGGTGGGCTCCCACCATTCCAGCCCCTGACACCAGCCCATGTTCAGTGTAGGAGAGGCCAACCTGGGAACTAAGCAGGACCAGCAAACAGTCTCCAGTGCATTATGGATTTTGACATGATATTTGCTGAGACCTTTGGCTGGTGCAATAGAATGAACTGCCAAGCATAAAGTGAGTTCTCGCAGAGAGCTGCCATTGCGGGGTGGGCAAGAAGTCACTCTTCCTGGTTTGGGGGGTAGGGTTTGTGGCCACAGCTTCCAGGACCTGCTTGTTGTGAGGCAGAATTGCATGTTGCAATTTGGTAGGATGGCCCAGCGTCCTTATATAGATCCCCATGTGGATCTTGGGTCACTCTTTTCGGAGCTTCGGATCACCTGGACCGTGTGGAGCACAGTGGAGCGATCTTATCATTGTCTGGTTTAAATTTCTCTATTTCCCCCTTCTTTCTAGTCCCCTCCAATCCCTTAATTAATTTAATCCCCCTTTTCCCTGTTTGATTTCCCACCCCACCCCAAACCTGCCCTTGGGGAAGATTCTCCCTGTGCCTGTGAGTGCTGCCTGTGCGTAATTCTCCTTGGCTTGCCTTCCCAGTAGTGAGAAGCCCCCATTAGGGGCTTTCCCTTGCACACAGGTTTCCCCCCATTTCTCCTGTTTTATAATGGGGGTTAGTCAGGGCTGTTCCAGACTGGCTGGAATCACTTTCATTAGTATTCCCGAAGGTTGGCTTTATTTTGGGTGTGTAGAATAGTAAATAAAAATAGAAATACTTTATTGTCACTGTACCTGTTGCTATTTCAAGCGAGCCTCCTAGCAATTCGACGTTATCACTGATGTGGGCTGTTTCTTTTCATTTTGTGTGGGCCCCATCATGAGACAAAGATTCTTAAGAGCAGAATCAGGGAGGCCTGTGAGGCCTGCACATATTATTCAAGCCTAAGCCTCCTACTGTTTGCCTATGAAAATGTATCAGTTTGTTTGCAGGCTCAGTAGCTCTGTGTGTGCGTGTGTGCCTGAACGTCTGTGCTGCTGTTGTAAATGTATCTCTGGCAGACAGAGTGGAGCCACTGACTATCTGTGCCTCATAGGACTATGAGCACTCTGTCTATGCTCTTTAGCTATCCTGTTTCTGAACAAATTTAATTTCTTCAAGTATGTTTTGCCATGATAGTGACAGTCGCAATTTCAGATGTCTATTTTACTTAGTATTCCTTACTGGGACTATTCTATTGCTGGGTAGGTAGAATAGAAATAGAAATAGAAATAGAAATAGAAATAGAAATAGAAATAGAAATAGAAATAGAAATACTTTATTGTCACTGTACCACATGTTTACAGTGAGACTGATAAGAGCCCTGCTCCCTCCCAATCTCTCAGTCTTTGTCACACTCTGTGTGCTGTCGTTCTACCACCAATCCCTAACGTCAGCTGCAATGTTGCTGTCTTTCATTCAGCAGCCTCACAGCCCATGGGTAGAAAATGTTCTTTAACCTGTTGGTACGGCTTGTCATGTTTCTATATCTCCTGCTCGAGGGCAGCCCATTTGTGATTTAATTACCCTCCCCCCAAAGAACTTTGGGTTTCTTGAGGGGGTGCTTCCCTCTAAAAGGGCAAGCAGGGGCACCTGGACAGGTGGCGGGCCACCTCGAGTCGGTTATTTCACTGGTATAGGGCTTTGCCTTAACCATGAATTGGTTCATGGAATACTGCAAATGACTGGGCTGTGTAGCCATTACAGCCTTACTGGTCGGAGGGGCTTATTGTTCTATAAATAAATTTGAATAAACAAGGCTATTCGGACAGGATCTTATATGCCAAGGGTTTAATAGTTCAGCAGCTTGGTCTGTGATTGAATTGCTTGATTCCTTTTATGTGCGCGCAGCTAGAATGGCTCCAAAAGAAGGCTTCTGCGCAGACTTATTCCTCTATCCCAGCAAAGAGGGCTATTAGGGGCCATCCCAGTCACTTCATTCGCCCAATCCTAGTTGTACTGTGGGCCGTATTGAATCCTTCATAGCAATTTCGGCTGGTGATTCAGAAGCGTTGTCCCGCTTTGCATCCGGAATGGATGGTCTCCTTCAACGCTCTGCCCGTCAAATCAGTGCTCAAGCAGGGCCACCGCCTCCGGTGGGGGTTTCATCTCCTGCAACGACGGCATCCAGCGTGGAGGGAGAGGAGCTCCCAGTATCAGGGGTTTTAATTTCTGTTTCCCAATTTTCACGGAGTTCAGTTCCTTCCTCTCCAGGCCCCGGTGTGGGTGGCGGGAGCATTAGCTCAGCAGGCAGCTAGGAGGAAGGGGCAGCAAAAGGCCCCCTCCCGGTCCGGGAGGTCTTCTCAGTCCTTACCCGGGCCTTCTTCTGGGGTTGGTATCTCACCTGTTTCTTTTCCTCAGCCTCTCCCAGGTATTTTTGCTGCAGGATCCTGCGCCTGAGTCCTTTGCGGAGGTCAGCCTACCAGTGCCAGCGAGCACGTCTTCAGGCGGAAAGTGTTGCCACAAGAGACGTTCCTGAAAACGGGCCAAAAGGAGCCTGGGAAACTCTTCTTCTTCAACAGCCTCTCCCAGGTACTTCGGTCCAAGGGGCGATTCGCCATGACGGGAGCACCTCTTGGTGGTGCAGCTGTAAAAATGCTGGCATGCTTGCAAAGCTAAGCAGGCTCTGGTGCGGTTCAAATTGGATGGGAACCACTTGTTGCAATGCATGGAAGTTGGTCAATATGACCCTCAGGATCCCTTCCAGCTTGTCTGTTCCTTGATTTCGTGACTCCTCTGGTAAATAGGTGCACATACCTTTTGCTGCTTGCTGTCTAGACAGGCACCCCCCTTTTTGGGGGGGAAGGGGGCCCACAATAGCAACCCAAAACGCCCCCTGTCCAAGCAGGGCTGGGGCTGACAAGCTACGATCCTATACCTCTCGCCCATTCTCCCATGAGATTATCTCAATCGATGCCTGGCTGGAAGGTTATACAGATTGGTCAGCTGTTTTGCACTTGTTTGAAGGGTCCCCCCTAGATATTTGGATTCCCATGCCATTGGGGATTTATCCCTAAGTAAGCCCCATGAGATTGCTGTCTGATCCATGATTTATTGGTCCTCACAGAAAAGGGCTCCTAAGCAGCGGGCTATCCGGTTGCCGCTTCCTAAGGCGAATCAGTGGTTTGGCTGTTGGAGCTATATTAAAGGAAGGCCCCTTTGAGGGGGAAAGGGAGGAGGGCAGTAGCCTGCAAAAACGGCCCCCTCCCAGCTCACGCCAGGCACCTCGAAATAGTTGTATCACTACTCTGGCCCCGACTCCCATAAAGTTACAGCCCCTGTTGCATTGGCTGTCCGATTAGCCTAATCAGGTGGCGGCTCTTTATCTGCGGGAAGGTTTTTCCCATGGTTTCAGGATTCCCATATCAGCGAACCCCGTGGCGGGTAAACCTGTTAACCAGAAGTCAGTGCGAGAACTGCCGGATGTGGTTAGGAAAAAGATAGGAAAAGAGTTGGCATTGGGCCGCATGGCTGGCCCTTTCGACGCTCCTCCTTTTCCCGAACTGCATTCCCCCCCCTCGGAGTGGTGCCTAAAAAGGCACCAGGGGAATTTCGCCTGATTCACAATTTATCACACCCCAGGGGCACGTCAGTGAATGACGTGATCCCCCCGAGCCTTGTCCAGTGCGCTATGCTTCATTGGACGATGCGGTCAAAATGATTAGGAAATTTGGCCCGGGTGCTCTATTAGCGAAGTGTGACATAGAGTCGCCATTCCAGCTGTTGCCAATCAATCCGCAGGAATTTTGGCTGCTTGCTTTTCAATTTGAGGGTGCTTATTACTTTGATAAGGCAATGCCCAGGGGCTGTTCGGTAGCCTGTGCAGCATTTGAGGCCTTCAGTACTTTCCTGGACTGGGCCCTGCGCCATAAAACAGGCCTGCGAGGGGTTACTCATTATCTCGATGATTTTGCTGGCCTCTGGCAGTGACACAGGCGACTTTCCAGTGCTCATGCAGGCTTTTACTGCACTCACTGAGGAGTTGGGCGTCCCTTTGGCATCGGACGAGACGGAGGGCCCGGCCACCCAGTTGGTTTATTTAGGCATTTTTGCTGGACACTGTCACGCAGACTTCAAGTCTGCCGTCTAAAAAAAATAAAAAAATCATCATCACATTGAGGAAGGTTATCGAGGAGGTGCTTCCCCTCTCTAAGGTAACCTTGCGTCAGCTTCAATCGCTGTTGGGACACTTGAATTTTGCTTGTAGGGTGGTGGCACCAGGGAGGCCCCTTTTGCTCCCGCCTGGCAAGACTCACTTCTGGCTTGCGGGCGCCTCACCACCACACGCGTTTGCCCCAAGATGTGAAGGAGGACCTTCGGAACTGGTTGATATTCCTTCAGGAATTCAATGGGGTCTCACTGTGGCAGGACACTTTGAACCTCCACAATGCTTCCAGGTTCACTCTGACGCTGCAGGTTCCTTAGGTTTTGGGCTATATTGGCAGGGTCGCTGGTGTGCCATGCCTTGGCCGGCGGCCTGGCAGGAGGAGGCAATTACACGGGACTTGACTTTTCTCGAGTTTTTCCCCATTGCAGTGGCCGTGCATATACGGGTCGAGGAATTCAGGGACTGTCCTCCTGGACTGACAACCTGGCGGTGATGACCCGGTTCAGAGCCTTGGCTCCGGAGGCGCGAGGGCATCCGGAGCGTTTTCCAGACCACCTGTGGAGCCTTGGAGGCACTTAGCCATGCAGGGAGTAGCCGCTTTTGTTGCCCCATCCACTTTTCGTCTTATAGAAGGCCTGGGCTGATTTTGCCCAGTTTTGCGGTCAGTCCGGGGTGGGCCAGTTTGCCTTGCCCCTGACAGCTGACATGGTGCTGGAGTATTTGACGCACCTCTTTGCGATGGGCCGCGCTCCCAGGACCATCAGGATCCAGGCAGCGGCTATTTCCTTTTTTGCCAAGCTTTTCTTTGAGAAGGACCCTTGTTCGAAGTTTTTTTTTTTTTTATTCGACAGGCCTTGAAAGGTTGGGCTAGGATGGCTCCATTGCAAGCCCAGGCCAGGCACCCAATTACTTTTGCTCTTTTATTTAAAAATGCGAGCCAAGCTTCGCGTGGTTTGCTGGTCACGCTTTGAGGAGCGCCTTTTTCGGCTGCCTTTTCACTGGCCTTTTCTGGGGCACTGCAGGTTGGGGAGGTGGTCCTTGAGGCTTCCCAGCTCGCTGGTTCGCGGGGTCTGTTGTTAAATGATGTAGATCTGTCTCTTTCAGAGGTGGTCATCACCGTCCGCAATTCCTAGACTGCCCAGCTGGGCCGGGGGGTTGTGATCCGGCTGCCCGCCACGCGGAGGCTGGGCCCTTGCTCGGTTAAGGACACTGCTCAGTATCTTGCGGTGCGCCCCGCTGGGAACGGCCCTTTCCTGGTGCATGAGGATGGCTTGCCTTTGACCCGGCAGCACTTTGCCAAAGTAATGCCCCTCATTCCTTCAGGAGCGGCGCAGCTACGGCGGCTGCCAGTTGGGGGCTGTCAAGAGACAGGATTAAGGAGCTGGGACGGTGGAAGTCGGATGCCTACAAGGGCTATGTGCGACGTTGATATGGTTTTAATTGTTGTTTTTCTGTTCCCTTCAGGTCCTGCACCCGTACGCATTTGGATTGTCGGGCACAGCATCGTTTACTGGGCCGGCGCCAGAGCTCGGGAGGCAGGGCTATGGCCCAACCTTGGACTTTCACCCCATGTTTTTGTTTCCTGGTTGGGCAAGAGGGGCATGTTGTGGGAGGAGTTGATTCCTTTGCTTTTCAATCGTGCCGCTGGGGAGGGTCCACCTGATGCCTTGGTTTTGCAACTAGGTGAAAATGACTTGCCAGCTATGAAGTGCCATGTCCTTCGCCTCAAGATGCGGCACGATTTGCAAAAAATTGCTGTTTTATTCCCACAGGTTAAGTTGTTTTGGTCTCACCTGCTACAGCGGCGACCGTGGAGGGGAGCGCGCTCTGCTGTGGCTGTTGAGAGGGCCCGCAGTCGTACCAATTGTGCGGCTCTTGGGGTGGTTTATGATTTGGGGGGGGGTCTGAGATTCCTCATCCCGCAATTACTTTTAAGAATGTTCCCCTGTTCCGCCCAGATGGCGTGCATCTTTCACCAATGGGTAATTATCTTTGGTTGGGTGCTAATGGGGGGGCCCTGAGGGCTTGGCTGGGTATGTGAGTGGTTTGGCGGTGAGCCGGTGGCTCGTGGCGGTTAGGCATTGGTTCTGTGGTATGGGTGGGCGGTGCCCCCCAAGAAGTGATGTTGGTAATGGGAATTCCGCAAAGGAATCCAGGGACTTAACATTGCTGTCCAAACCCGGTGGGTGCAGGGCCATGCAGGAGTCCCTGGGACCCCTGGGGAGGGGGAGGCACGATGTGATCCGGCCCCGTTAACTCTCCCCAGCTAATGGTTTCCCTTCGCTGACAAGTGGTCAGCTCTGTCCCGCTGCGACAGCTAGTCTTGCTGCTGACTAGGGTCAGCTCTGTCCCGTTGGACAGCGTGAACCAATGCCTACGCAACCACTCACGTGATTTGTATTCAATAAAGTTGTGGCCAAAATATGCCCAAAAACCCAAACCAAAATTATGTCTCCAGTGTGAGTTTATTGGTGGGAGTGACTGGGTGCCCTACACACGCAAAGTGAGTTCTCGCAGTGAGCTGCCATTGCGGGGTGGGCAAGAAGTCACTCTTCCTGGTTTGGGGGGTAGGGTTTGTGGCCACAGCTTCCAGGACCTGCTTGTTGTGAGGCAGAATTGCATGTTGCAATTTGGTAGGACGGCCCAGCGTCCTTATATAGATCCCCATGTGGATCTTGGGTCACTCTTTTCGGAGCTTCGGATCTCCCACCCCCCCTTCCCTGGTATAGGTTGGCGTTGACCTTGCTGTGCCGGTTAGGGGTCGCCTCTGCTTAGGAGGGGCCTGGTAGGAATTTTGTCCATCTGGCAGATTGGCCGAACCATTTGGTTTTTGCCTACTACATAGCAAATAGTCACAACTTGTAAGGTTGGCGGTTAGGCATTGGTTCTGTGGTATGGGTGGGCGGTGCCCCCCAAGAAGTGATGTTGGTAATGGGAATTCCGCAAAGGAATCCAGGGACTCAACATTGCTGTCCAAACCCGGTGGGTGCAGGGCCATGCAGGAGTCCCTGGGACCCCTGGGGAGGGGGAGGCACGATGTGATCCGGCCCCGTTAACTCTCCCCAGCTAATGGTTTCCCTTCGCTGACAAGTGGTCAGCTCTGTCCTGCTGCGACAGCTAGTCTTGCTGCTGACTAGGGTCAGCTCTGTCCCGTTGGACAGCGTGAACCAATGCCTACGCAACCACTCACGTGATTTGTATTCAATAAAGTTGTGGCCAAAATATGCCCAAAAACCCAAACCAAAATTATGTCTCCAGTGTGAGTTTATTGGTGGGAGTGACTGGGTGCCCTACACACGCAATGACATCCAGGAGCAACACAGAGTGACCCCTGGACTACGCGGTATAAACGCCTCCTTCCAAATCAACTATTCTCTAATTTTATCTCAATGTAATCTAACTCAGTTAAAGCTTCTGCTAGAAATATGAAATAGGCATTGCTCTTTCAAACAGAATACCACAGCAACAGCACCTGACAATTATCTGTGTCGCTGCTCTTTGTAGCTAGAATTTCAATAAAATTAGGCGCAAAGAACAAAGAGCATGACGCAATGGGATCTTCTACGCAAACTAGATGTTATCAAGACAAATCTAATTTAAGATGTTATCTTAAAAGCCTTTATTGGAGGTCACATATTCAGTCGCCAGATTTTGCGCTGGCATGATAGATATTCGACAAAGAATGGTCTGTGCTACAATTGAAATTTTGGCAATAAAAAGGAATGTCTGAAGAATGAGATAGACATCTGGACCAGCCAGCCACATTCCAAGAGAGTCACGACAGTGACTGGTGGGGGAAAGACCCTTTACACTAGGAATGGGACATTTGCAGGAGAGAATCAGTGGTGAAGAGAAAGCTAAGTACCCTCCCAGATACCACATTAGCACTGTGAGAAAAAGATAAAAGGTGAAGGACCCCTGGACGGTTAAGTCCAGTCAAATGCGACTGTGGGGTTGCGGAGATCATCTCGCTATCAGACCGAGGGAGCCAGCGTTTGTCTGCAGACAGTTTTTCAGGTCATGTGGCCAGCATGACTAAATCACTTCTGGCACAACGGAACACCGTGACGGAAACCAGAGCACATGGAAACGCTGTTTACCTTCCCGCCACAGCGGTACCTATTTATCTACTTGCACTGGCGTGCTTTCAAACTGCTAGGTTGGCAGGAGCTGGGACAGAGCAACGGAAGCTCACTCTGTCACGGGGATTTGAACTGCTGACCTTCTGATTGGCAAGCCCAAGAGGCTCAGTGGTTTAGAGCACAGCGCCACCTGTGAGAAAACAAGGGTTTGGTGGAGCCAACATTTCTCTTGTAACAACTTGTACTGTGCAACTCATTAACACCTTGCTTCCTAACTTTACATCCAATAGGAGTGTTAAGGTGAAGCATCACTGAGCTAAAACTTCAGAACAAAATGGGGGAGGCCAGGTGTGAAAACCCCAACTATGCTTTTAATTGCTTGGCCTGTGGCTGTCCGAAAACTTCAGCTACACTTCACAGCTACAGAAGTGAACTGCAGAACAGTGGCAGAAGAGAAAGGTGAGCAATCCAATTGATTAGCCAACTGGCCCTCTCCTCCCATGCCATACTATTGCAGCCACACTCGGCAGCGCAGGGATGGGGAACATGAGATCCTTCAGGGGCCCTAGTTAGAATGGGCAAAATGAGATTGTGGGAGTTGCAATCTAAGAACACCTGGAGAATCACAGATTCCCCATTCCTGGCCTAAGCAATCAGCAACTCAACTCTTCCCTTCCTTAAGCAACATGTCCACAGACCCTCCAAGTGTCCCTATTTTCCAGGGACAGTCCCAGATTTACAGAAGTCATCCCAGTTTCTGATTTGATCCTAGAATGTCCCGCTTTCCTTTAGGACATCCCTCTTTTCATCAGAGAAATGTTGGAGGGTATGGAGTCATCCGATTCCCCAAGCAAAGGAGATAAGTAACTACACAACCTTCAGAAGACACCTGAAGGCAGCCCTGCATAGGGAAGTTGTTGTTGTTGTTGTTGTTTTAAAAAAGAAGTCTAATGTTTTATTATGTTTTCATATACAGTGGGACCTCGACTTACGAAGATAATGCGTTCCGACGCAATCTTTGGTAGTCGAAAACACTCGTAAGTCGAGTCCCCATAGGGATGCATTGAGCGAAAAAAATTCGTAAGTCGAAAAAATCCTATTCAAAAATTCGTACCCTGTTTCCCCTTTTTTAATATGTAGTCATAAAGTAAGTCATGGCAGGTTTTTTTTACCTTTGTGAGAAGTAAGACATACCCCAAAAGTAAGCCATGGAGCCGCCATTGTTCCCGTCGCCTCCTCAGCCCCTCCTGCGTGCGCAGGAAGCCAGCGAACCAGCGAGAGGCACGAGGGGAAACGCGCCTCTTGCGGAGTTCTGCCCCGCCTGCTCAGCACGCAGGGGGAGGCTGTACCGTACCATACTGACGTAATAAAAATAAGACATCCCCCGAAAATAAGCCACCCTGTGTTTTTTTGAGGAGAAAAAAATATAAGACGGTGTCTTAAAAAGGGGGAAAGACGGTAAATCGAAAAAATCCTATTCAAAGCGGCCGCGACTTCCTTTCGGAAGTCGAAAAATTCGGTTGCGGCGGCCATTTTTTTTCTTCCGGAAGTCATTCGGAAGTCGAAAAACACGTAAGTTGGGTCACTCGTAAGTTGAGGTCCCACTGTATGTTGGAAGCTGTCCAAAATGGCTGGGGCAACCCAGTCAGATGGGCAGAGTATAACAACAACAACAACAACAACAACAACAACAACATCCCTCTTTTCACCAGAGAAATGTTGGAGTGCATGTCATCATTACCCACCCCTATACTACAAAATCCCAGGGCAGCTTACAACAATCTAAAATCCAATATTTAAAACAGTTAAAACAAATTAGTCACAGGAATAGGGTGGGCTCTGGAAACACATGTCTACACTAAACACTGGAGATGTGTTCATCTCGCTGAGGAAGGAATTCCACAACACAGGGGCTACCACTAAGAATATCCTCTCCTGGCCCACCACCACAACCCGAAAAAAACTTCTGAGCATGGTGGAATAGCCAAGAGAGCCCAGAATCTTCTCATTTCAACACCTGAGGGGGTCTGTAGAGAAGGTGGCAATTATCTATTTGGGGCCTAAGTCATTTAGGGCTTTAAACTAGTTTGAGCACCTTCAACTTGAAAACCCGCTTCATCTTTGAAGGTTCCCCACCTCAGAGAGGAGGGAAGAAAGCATAAAAGCATAACATTTTCACAGCACATTAAGGCAGTAAGCTGCCTTAAACAATGATGTTGTTAATGATGCTGCAAAATCAGGGCACACTCTGCAAAATAGGCCGCATTCTATTATCTGATTTACACACAAAAAGGGGGGGGGATAAAATAAGTTTTGCTCATATCAACCTGAATTTAGGGCATGATTTTGCTCACCTAAAACCATGGATATGCTATGGATGTGCTGTAATATCCGTTTATTATCATCATCATCACCACCATCATTGTAGGGGGAAAGCAAACAAGATTCTGAGGGTCACGCAACCTCAGTGCTGAAAGAGGACAGTCAGGACAGCAATCAGCAGGCAAAATGACTCCCCGCTTAGCACTCAATCATTTCTAGGCCTCTAGTGCTTTGTCAGCAACCTTTCAACATAACAATACATTCAATTTATGCGGTGCTTCACATTTTGAAATCAGTTAAGCACTATTAATTGGTCCAATCAATGAGGCCCAAGGGAGCAAGCAAAAGGTGGCTTTAATGTGATTGACTCAGCCTGCATATGTTCTGCCACGACCAGCTGCTCAGTATTTGGAGTCACACACATTTTGGGCTCAGGAAGGTGAAATCAGCCCCAGTGCCCCTTCAGTTTGGGACTGGGTACATTCAGGCGGGTGGGAAGTCTGACTGTTTCTCAGATATTTAATGGGCAGCCTCAGCTATGACATGAGCTTTATGTATGGGCATAATATCCCACCCAAGAGGCAAAAAAGTAATTTATCTGATCCTTGAATATTTCCACCCTGTTCATCTTCTTTCTTATTTTTAATTAAGGCTCTATAATTCTGCTGCAAAAAAAGCAGTTCAGTTAAGATTTGATTGCAGCAACTATACATGCCCAGTGTGGTGGCTACAGAAACCTCAACAGATTGTATGAAGATTGGGCTACACTGAACTGGAGAGCCAGTGTGGCGTAGTGGTTAAGAGCGGTAGACTCGTAATCTGGTGAACCATGTTCGCGTCTCCGCTCCTCCACGTGCAGCTGCTGGGTGACCTTGGGCTAGTCACACTTCTTTGAAGTCTCTCAGCCCCACTCACCTCACAGAGTGTTTGTTGTGGGGGAGGAAGGGAAAGGAGAATGTTAGCCGCTTTGAGACTCCCTCGGGTAGTGATAAAGCGGGATATCAAATCCAAACTCTTCTTCTACCCTTCTTTTTCTTTCCCCCATCAATGCTCCAGGACAATGCAACTTTTCCAATGCAAAAGTGGCCTTGCTAACCACTTGACAAAAAGTGGCCCTATCAGCTAATGGAGTCTGCAGCATAGCCAATAGGGGTGCCCTGCCTCACATAATCGATCACATGATGCAGTGCATGAACAGCATTTGAATGGCAATGCCCATCAACTGGGGGCGGGGATCCAGACCCCTCAAATATTTTATGGGGGGGTGAAGGGACCTAGGCCCCTAGAAGTTGGCTCTTATGATAGCCAACATGATTTCCTGCAGCGGTTGTGACCTTCTGTTTTGAGACCCTATTTGGAGATGCAATTTTTCTTTCTTGCATGCCCAGGAGATTACATTTGGAAGTGGCACCAAGAATTATCACACAAAAAAACCCTCTAATTGTTCAGATTGTTTTTATTCCTGTGTATTATATGACAGTTCATTTTGTGGGCACCTGGTTATCTCATGTTATTTTAAATTGGAAGGTGTTTTTTAAAAAACATTATATTGTTTTTCAGTGGAAAGAGATCTCACTACAATATTTTTCACATATTACAGATATTGCATTAGTTGATAATATTTTATCCCAGTTTTTTTCATCATGTCTACAGTTGTTTGGGGCTGATTTCTCTCTTTCTTCCTCTCTTCCTTCCTTTCATTCTTTTGCTTCCTTTCATCTCCTTTGTTTTGCAATGTATCGTATTGTATTTTGTATAGTCCAAGTTCCAAATACCAGAGCCACCGCCCCTCTTTCCAAAGTGCTTGCTTTGTGAGGTATGGTGTTGAAAATGACTTAGGATGTGATGCCCTAGCAAACAGAAGAGGTTCGCTTGGTGGGGCAGAGCTGCTGTGCTAGCTACCTGGCAGGCAGGTCATTGCTGCTCACCAGAATGGAAAGGAGGAGGAGCCAAACAGTTGGTTCTGGGGATTGAACATTGTACCTTCTTAAGATGGAAGCCATATTCCCTGCTACTGAGCTATGCGCTCCTTCCAAACATCATTTCACAAACACGCCCAAGCTCCAGCAGAACTACAACCGGATAATGAATGGGTATGCAAGTCTAACCTTTAGGGCCCTATCACATTCCAACAGCACAATCTCCATTTGTGTGCAGGCAGGACATTCCAACGAACCGCACATCTTTCCATTTTGCCTTCTTAGATTTTTGTAAGCAGTGAGTTTTTTGCCACAAGCCATTTGGGATTTGGAAATCTTAATATGCTCTCCCCTATCCCTTGCTGGTGAGGCTCATTGACCTCCCGGAAAAGCAAAAATATGACCTGTTTCTGTTAGGCAAAGATCAGAAGACGACCCGGATGGTCGCCAGATTCTGTGTTCAGATCTGTAGGCACAGACCTTCCCCCAAGCCAAACTAGTCCGTTAAGAAAATCCCCAAACCCAGTTCCATGGGCGACCCAGGGTTTTAAGTGTCTAATGCTTATCGCATTTATAAATTTTAATTTTACCATTGTACAATGTTTTAAATGTGTGTTTTTCTTCCGGGATTGTACCCCCAAATGTTTTTTATATGCTGGTCTCCGACCATAATAAATTATCTATCTATGCTCTCTACTCTCTACTCCCTACTCTCTAAGTTTATATTATGGAATTTCCAGACATCACGGCTTTTGTGTTCTTCATCATCAACCTTTGACAACTTAAAAAACTCATGACCATGTCAGAAATCAAGGGCAAAACCAAAACAAATAATTGGAAAAGGAACCATCCTGAGGCATTGCTACATCTTCTAAAGGAGGCTGGCATAATGAGGCTTTGGTTGCTTCATGATGAGATATTATTGCCATCGTCTTCTATTGGGGATGTGTTGCGATATTACACCTCACAGAAAAGCATTCTGCTACAGTAGCAGCTGCCAATCAGTATGCTTCACCACAGCCTTGTCACAGGTGCCTCAAAATAGAGGTTTATAGTTGCTCACTGAGCCATGGATCTTGCCTGTCGACCCTAGTCGACAGGAGAGAATGAACCATTAAATCGTCATATGTTGCATTTTATGTATACCATATGGACCTCCTTCAGCTAGATAGTTTCAATGTTTATAAATAATTGCTCTGAACAAAGGCACCCAAGGCTACAGAAAATGGGGGGGGGGGGAATCAGTTCCTCAAACACACATGCCCAAACCCATGATGCATAGAATCAAAACCAATTCTATAGGTAGTTAGCTGTGTATAATCGTCAAACACTGGTAGACATTTTAAATAAATCCCCCCCCTGCATTTTTACCCAGATTCACCATTAACAGAATTTGGTATGTCCAAAATTCACTTTAAGAACCATTACCAATTCCCAGGACTCAGCTACACAACTGCAAATGAAATGTTTTAAATGTGTTGTAAAGTGCAATATACAAATGTGGCACTTGATGGCGAAAGTGAGCTATGCAAAATTCAATGTATTTTTCAAAACTTAAAAAAAAACCCAGACAACATTCTCACAGCGTTTTTAATGTGTGTGTATGTGTGTAGATTCCACCCCAGTCTCATTTTAATCTGGGTTGGGGATGGCCAGATGTAATGTGGTTGGAAGAAGCCACGGCTCAGGCAAAGGGCTGTAGATCCAGGGCTGTAGAAAGTTCCAGGGTCAATCCCCAGCAATCTCCAGGTTGAGCTAAGAAAGACTCCTAACTGAAACTCTGGCATAACAATATGGAGCTTAATAGGCCGATGATCTGACCAAGTCTATGACAGACTCCTATGTCCCTGTTCTGAAGTTTTACACATGGGAAAGCAAGTGTGAAGAGGGCATAGAGGACTCAGGAGCATAGATTTAGTCTCATTTATGTGGGGAGCCTCTACAGATACACAAGGCACTGTGGGATGTAATCCACTGGGAGCAGTCAAGAACAACATTACCTGTTTTGCTAGAGTGGTCATGCAGGGGATGTTGGTCCAGTCAGTTGAACTTCCTGTTACACCTGGCTGGAGCATCCTTCCTTGCATGTGACTGGTAGGTGGGCGTGACCTTTCCAGTCCTGGTAAAAGGCCAAGTCACGCAGCCACCTCCCTCTCTTCAATCTTCTTTTTCGTCCTGCGAACTTCCGGATTTACCCGGACTGTACTGCTGGCTGCCAACCAGCAGTCTCCCCAGGTTATCTCCCATATGGGGTAAACCTGTTTGCACATGTTTGTAACTTTAAGCCTAAAGCCTGCCTTCAGTGATCGCACTATGCTCTGCCTGATCGTGAGTAAAACTACTTTTTGTTACTTATGAATAAGACCAGGGTTCAGCAAACTTTTTCAGCAGGGGGCCAGTCCACTGTCCCTCAGACCTAGTGGGGGGCAGGACTATTTTTAAAAAAATAAAATGAACAAATTCCTATGCCCCACAAATAACCCAGAGAGGCATTTTAAATAAAAGAACACATTCTACTCATGTAAAAACACGCTGATTCCCAGACCGTCCTCAGGCCGGATTTAGAAGGCGATTGGTATGGATCTGGCCCCCGGGCCTTAGTTTGCCTACCCATGAATAAGACTGTGGTGTCTTTATTCTTTTAGGAAGGATCAAAGGGGTCTTACCAGGAATAATAGAACATATCTCAATCTGGGCAAGCCAGATTAAATTGTTTATTGTCTTAAGAGGCTCACACGAGTATGCAGCCAGCTTTCTGCTGCGTAAGAAGGGGAATGCACTCTGCTGTATAAAGAAACTTGCTAGCGCGAATTAGGAAGGATATTAATAATCAATATATCCTCTCCTGCCACCCTCAACTTTCCCACAGGCACCTCTCTGGAGATGTTCACTGTAAATGCACACACACACAAAAAGCAAGAAAGAGGAGTTGCACAGCTCTAAGGGCTGTTTTACCTGGGTTCCCTCTTCAGGTGATAATGCTTAAGTACTTTAGGAGGATGTGATGAAGTTCCAGCTACATAGTTATGTGGCAAATGCTCACTGCCAGCATATGATACAGAAATAGCATTGGACTTGAGCCTGAACCATTCCTCTCAGTCATGAACCCACGAGGAGAAGAATATCCCTCAATGCTGGTTTTTCTATCTGCAAAATAGCATACTTCACTGGACTATTGTGACTACGGCCACAGCGAGGCGGTTTGTAATCTATCCTGTATTCTAAAATGCACCAGAATTAGTATATTTCCCATGCCATGAGGAAAACAGCAGTAAATGTCAAGACAATGAAATCTGAACAGCATTTGGATCGCACGTACCGGTAATATTGATAAACAGCAGCAATATATAGAGATATAGACACGCACAAACATATACAACCGGAGAATAATAACAGAATCATAGAGCTGGAAGGGACCACAAGGATAATCTAGTCCAACCCTCTGCAATGCAGGAATCTTTCGGCCAATGTGGGTCTCGAACCCTCAACCCTGAGATTAAGAGTCTCATGATCTACAGACTGAGCTATCCCAAGCTTTGTATTTGACTGCAGTAAAACCTCTAAATGGTTTACAAGAAAATACAAGAATAAGATGGAAGGACTCACAGCATTCAGATTCCAACAGACCTTGTTTGACCATTATTTTTTCAGGAAAGTCCTCCAAACCTATAGGTATGCTTTCAGCACAGTAAATCCGGTTGTGGTCTTCCCAGCTCCGGCCTTCTCAGACTAGGTTCTGACCTATTTTTCCTCCTATCTCTAGGAGGATGTGGCATCCATCCAAGTGATGCGGGTGGGGGGAAGCCTACTGAAAGCATCTCTAGCCAATTGTTTCCACGGCAACACAGTCAACTCTTTAGATATGTAAAGGGGGGAAAGTGCTTGACAAGCTGGCTAACAAAGAGACGGTCTTGACTTTTTCAGCAATTATTTTTACTACAAACTCCAGTCTTAGAAATACAAAATCTACTGAAGGGGTCGCAAAGACATCATCCAAACCAATCCCCTTAATTCCATAACGATAGGTGATAGATAAATAGATGGATATATATAGTTGAGCGACCCTGAATAAACCCTTGTGTTCTTTAAGTTGAACAAGCAATTAAAAACCAGCAATGGGTTGGCCATCCATACAGTGAGGAAGTTTATCCTAAAGAGAACCACGCAACCTTGAATGAACAAGTGGAAGCCTATAGAAACATGATTTATTCACATCTATATTATATATGAAAAATGAGTGTACCCCTTCCATATTGTGAAACAACAGCAGTTTGAGGGCAAGGATCAGATGGGTTTTTAACTATCTGGACTTGGAAACAACAACTGCAGTAGCAAAACTCTACTAGCACCACAAACAGAGAAAGCACACATTTTTCATGCAGTGAACCAAATTGCTTTTTTTGCTCAACACAAAACATCTGAGGTTCAAACAGCAGCAATTCATGTTTCAGTGGCAGGGTACATCTATTATACAGGTGTACTAAATAATGCCCCCTCCCCCCAAAAAATATGATTTTGTTTACCTCCCGGGATTATCTCATCACTGGGGAAAAATGACTATTGTAGGGAATAAATAAACCAATCTGTCTAATAACCATTAATGTGCTCCCCTGCCTTGACTAATATTGGAAGTGGGAAAGGTCACATCTATCAAGCATTAATGTTTAGGGTACTGAATCTGAACAAGATATCTTGAAACAGGCTGCAGTCCTGTGCAAAGTTATTTAGAAGCAACTGCTTGTGGCTCAGTAGAAGTTATCAAATACAAAGTTGCAGCCACAGAACAACTATATACTATTGGAAAGTTACTTGTTCTCTATGCATTTGGACACCTCTTAAAATATCATAACCACCTTTTGTGTACATAATTGTTCCCAATATCAAATAGCAGGTTTTCATGTATGATTGTAAATCATTTTGAATCATGATTGAGGGTTGAACCAAAAACAAGTATTGCTTGTACCAGGTATACTTAGGCATATATAACCATTCAGTTGGTGATTCTTTATCCTAAGCATAGTTCTTATCATCAGAGCCCCAGTTCTCACTGTGATGCTAACACCTTTGTTTCACCTGAACTACTTCAGACTGCAGGTGAGAATTCACATGATTGACTGGTCTTCCAAACAAGAACTTCAATCTGCACAGAATCTGGATGCCAGCATGCATCTAGTTTTCTTCTGTTGATGCAGTAGAGAACAGGATAGTTTTTTTGCTGCTGCTGCATCTCTCATTTGACTCATGTTAAGCTTGCAGTCTACTAAGACTCCTAGATCCTTTTCACGTGTACTACTGGCAATCCAGGTGTCTCCTATCTTATATTTGTACAGGTGGTTCTTCCTGCCTAAGTGCAGAACCTTATATTTGTCCCTATTGAAAATAATTTTGTTAATTTTGGCCCAGTTCTTCAATCTGTTGAGGTTCTCTTGAATCCAGATTCTGTCTTCTGCAGAATTAGGTACCCCTCTCAGTTTGATGTCACCTGAAAATTTGATGAGCATCCCCTCGATTCCTTTATCCGAGTCATTTATAAAAACATTAAACAACAAATCCAGCTACAAATCCAGCTAACAGTTCCCTCATCCAGCCCATATTTTACCAACTTCTCCACAAGAATATCATGAGGGACTTTCATCAAAATCCTTACTGAAACCAAGATACACTACATCCACTACATTCCCCTGATCTACCAAGCTTGTAACTCTATCAAAAAAGAAGAAGAGACAAGATTCATTAGGCATGATTTATTTTTGAGAAGCCCGTGCTGGGTCTTAGTAATCACAGTATCCTTTTCTAAGTGCCCACAGACCCACTGTTTAATTATCTGTTCTAGGATCTTTCCTGGTATTGACATTGTTGTTTGGCATTAATATATATAATATATAGTACATAACAGCCCCCTCAACTTGGTACCCACCAGGTGTTTGGGACTCCCATCATGCCTTACCTTTGGCCATGCTTGAAAGGGATGATAGTTATAGTCCAAGGCACTGGCGAGGGCACCATGTTGGGGAAGGCTGGTATATAAGATATGATAGACTTTAACCAACACTTCCTGTATGGGCCCTGGATAACTTTCACTTTTCACTCAACAAATGTCACTGCTGCCATTTACAGTGCTGCTTTCTTTGTCCCTTGGCTGTGCTTGGACATGGATCAGTTTCCTGTTGCTTAGAGAATGCCCAATTCTTATCCATTCCACAGGCAAAAAAAGGGAAAATATCTCAAGTTGTAAGGATATTGGGACCTAAACTGAAGGCTTTACAAACTCAGTATCCTTCCTACTGTCTCTTGGGAACTCAGCCAGCATGTAATCAGTTGTACTGAGATATCTGCAGCATTTCGTTTTGTCAATTTTTAAAATAAATCTATAGCATAATTAAATCAGCAGACACATCCCTAGCAAAATGTAAATATTATTAAGGACAGCCATGTTTTATTAAGGTCAGACAAAATGATCTGCAATGAAACTCAAATCATCATTCCTTGTTGTTGTTTTTGTCATTTTCTTGCCCTTAAATCAGCTATTGGGGGGACACACTGACATCTTGCAAATCATATCCAAATTTATAAAGTGGAGACTATAAAGTGGAAGCTGCTGGGATATATCTCTCATATTTATTGCATAATTGAATCTGTAACTTAAATGTGATGGGAGTAAAACTAGCTTTCTTTATAATAATGAAGCGGAACTGAAGAGACAAATCTGCCTTTTTCTAGGGCATATCATCCATACAGACAGCAGTGACAAATCTGACTATATACATCATGGGTTTTTCAGAACATTTGACAAAAGTTAATTAATTAGTTTTATTCATAACTAATCAGTGATGTCACTGGAACCAAGTTTGTTTTATTAAGTTCCTTGTATATACGAATAGGTTATATAGTGCACTCTGATGATACTGGCTCCATACAGATAGCTCAAAAACTATGGTTAAGGAAGCGTAAGTATAATATGGTGTGATGTCTGAGTTAATGATGTGTGAACTCCCTCCAATGGAATGTAATTTAGGCCACTAATTAAGAGCTTCCTCTGTAAATTATCAAAGTAAAGGTAGCTTTTTCTTTTTGGAAAAAAAGTTCTCAATTGGCTTCCATGATTTTGGGGCCTGTTCGTGCCCTTACTGTTGGTTGGCTTTGAGGCATGATGGCAATGCCAACAGGTCCAGTGGCAATAGAGAGGGAAAGCCTCACCCCAAAACTTTTGGATAACTACCATCTTAGCATAGGTGCCTGTCCCAGAGGTGGAAAGTGACAGACCCATTTTAACTTTTCCAAATGATTAGGAAGGTTGGCTTAATAGGGCCTAATGCATATGAGTTGGAACTGAGCTATAGTAAATTAACCTTTGTTTATAACCCAAACCTGTGGCAAACTTGTTGTCAGGGACTAGCTGGATGAGAAAGGATGGTAGAAGCTGTCAGGATTTCTATTCCTCTCACTGTGTAGGTCACATTTCTTTGTTATGCATTCCACAGCGCTGATTGTTAGAATCACAGGAGCGGATGTTTGCTGTACTCTGTTTCCGTTTGTTGTTGTTTCACTTCTTCTTCGGACTTCTCTCAGCGAGAGGAGACGTGTTTTCTTTTGTTCTGCCTTACGCTTAATAAAAGTAGTTTTTAGCACACAATCTCTGCCTAGCTCAGTCTGCGCTTTTTACTCTGCTGGGCACTGAATATGTGCCCAGTGTCTCCAAGGCACAGGTCATAATAAACGTTGGGAAACGCTGTCGGAATTCCCTAAAGCTGCACGCTCATCGCTGATGGGGGAGACAGGCTGGAAACGTTCTTGTCGTATGCCTGGGGGATCATCCTTGCCCCCACATGACCCGACAGAAGCCTCATGCCCAAGAGCCCCAGGGAGGGCAGAGAAGAAGACAACTTAAATCCCGGATCCTGCTGCTGGGACACTGAAGAGCAGTCTGCGGAAGCGACGAGCTGAGAAGTACCATAAGCAAGGCGTTTGAGCAATCAAGAGGGGTCAGGAGATGGAGGGTCTTCCAGGACAGGGTTAGAGGCTGAGAATCACAGTGTGAGTGCAGACTCAGACAGAAAGGAGTCAGAGACTGGCCCTGCTACCCAGCAAGAGCACAGTCTCAGTGCTACTGGCTCACCACCCCCTCTGACACCCCACTTGAAGTCCTGCACATTGCTGAGCAACGGACCAGACAGGCCCAGAGGAGGAGCTCATCCCCGGGACGCAGACTTCGTCTGCTTGGGAGGGATCCAGAATGAAGGCTAGCGGTCAGTTTCAGCAATGTCTCAGATGGATTAAGACATAGCAGAGGACTCTGCTGTGTTGTTATTTTCTGTTAATAAAGAGCTAATTGCATTCCATGCTTCTTGCGTGTGTGCCTGCCCTGTGGTTGATCTGGCTCACTTGACAGCTCCTTGACACCTGCGCTTGAGGTGTTGTGTTTTCATACTGTACTCGACAGACTACTGTCCCCAACCTTCGCAGCCACGCACAAAGACCCTAACCATAGAAAACGTGCTTGCCAGGAAGAAGACTTGGCCCCTGGTCCCTATAGCTTTTGGCCTGGAGCAGCATTCAGTCATCTGAACCTGTAACACTATTCACAGACACAGGTTTCCCACCTCAGTACAGTGGTACCTCGGGTTACAGGCACTTCAGGTTACAGATGCTTCAGGTTACAGACTCCGCTAACCCAGAAATAGTACCACGGGTTAAGAACTTTGCTTCAGGATGAGGACAGAAATCACACGGTGGCGGCGGGAGGGCCCATTAGCTAAAGTGGTACCTCAGGTTAAGAACAGTTTCAGGTTAAGAACGGACCTCCAGAACGAATTAAGTTCTTAACCTGAGGTACCACTGTATAATTAGACTTTATTCACATTGCTCCAAACAACTTCAAAAGCAAGTGTCTTCTGCTTTTGTAAGTGAGCGTATAGATCTGGGGTTGGTAGGATTCAGGCTGCAGCTTCTGTCAGAGTAAGTGTATTACTGTTAAGCTGGGAAGATAAACTGCCTTCCTAACACCCATGAACTGGGGCATGACTCATCACATGGTGGTGGGGGAAAGCTACAAATCTAAAAGTGATGCATTTGCGGACAGAATCAGAGGCTCAGATTCCCTGCAGTGAATACAAATAGAACAAATACAACATAGTTAATTGAAATGTTTTGCTTTTTTCTCATTGCATTTTTCTTATTAGAAGAAGCAACTGAAAAAAAGAAGAAGATGGGCGACATGGAAGTTGTGTTTCATCTTAGCTTGAATATTTACTTCACAGGAACCAAGTATGCTTTCCCAAAACAGAATTGTGGGGTTTTCTCACCAAGATGAGAAACAGAGGGCCTTCTCAGTAGTGGCGCCCACTCTGTGGAACGCCCTCCCATCAGATGCCAAGGAGTTGAGTCACGACATAAGCTTTAGAAAACATCTGAAAGCAGCCCTGTATAGGGAATCTTTTTAATGTTTAATGTTTTATTATACGTTGGACGTTGCCCAGGGTGGTTGGGACAAACCCAGTCAGATGGACAGGGTATAAATAAATTATTATTAATTATTATTATTATTATTCAAAAAAGCTTTGCAAGCATCGGTGACTTGCATGTGATCATTTGCCTCCAAAGTGGTAGGTAGAACAGGAAGCAGAGTGTGAAACAACAGGTGATTAGCCCTGCTAAGGCTTACAGTTTCCAACTTTATTTAAATTTATTTATTAAATACTGAAATTCAAAAAACCCAAGCCATCTTTAGGGTGGATACTCATGTGGTCCTGTCTCCATTGGATAAGTTGTTGTTGGTGGTGGTGGTGTTTTGGGGAAGGAATGAGTGGCTATTCAAAATAGGATTATCTAGTTACATTTATATATCACCACCTTCTAAAAATTCAGTACCATGACTACTTCCTTTGGCACAACCCCACGACGTCCCCTCTGCATTAAATTAGAAGCAGCAGCAGCAGTAGCTGTATTAATGGCTCTGTTGGCACACAAGGAGTCTCCAAGCGACTTACCAAATTTAAAAACATAAAGCATGGCATAAAATAAAAAGAACAATGTATTATAATAAAATCCACATTATATCCTATAAAACAAGCAGCAGCAAAAGCTCCAGCAGCAAAATTCCGGTGTGAAATTAAATGCAGAAGAGACCATACATCACATAAGTCATTTTATAATGATAAGAGTGCTAGAGTTTTAACATAAGACCTGAATAGGGCTTATTACTTGTGATTTGGGTGCTATGCTGCTGCTAAAACATATCTGCTGCCTGTCTTGTAACTTGTGTCGCCAACAGAAACAACAATTTCTCCCTCTAATGCCGCCATGCTGCAGACCTGCCTGCCCACCCACTCCTTGGGCTTGAGTGTCTGCAACTTGCAAACCAGACAAGATCTGGATGCTTGGGGGGGAAATTACGACCTAAACTATCACACAGTAAATGGATATGACTCTTTTTCTACTATTGCCTCCTGAGATATGATCTGTGGTCTAAAAGGCAGAGGTAAGTGTTCTAGACCCCCCACCCACCCCAATATATTACTTAAGAAAATGCTTTGATGACAGTGGGTTGATTTAATGTTACATCCAGCAGTGTGGACCTTCTTGCTTTAGCTGAGTTTATCAAACACAAGTTATAAATATTCTGAGATAATGCCAAGATAAGAATAAGGCAGGGAAGATTAATTCAATCCATTACTGCCCTGAAACCCTTCAATGTCCAATATAGCAAAAGCTGAGATAGCTAAACAGAGAAAAAAACAAAGAACATCTCCATTCAGTTACTGCTGGTAATTAGAAATAATTTCAGCCCTCAGTCCAGTTCGCTTCTTTGCATGTAGAGAATGACGTTCCATGCAGAGCAAATTTGTACATATCTCAGAAAGTGTGGGGTTCATCCACATAATCTATCCACACAAGATGGATCTCATAAGTGTTGTGTACAGGTATATAGGGATGTGGGTGGCGCTGTGGTCTAAACCACTTGGGCTTGCCGATTGGAAGGTCTGTGGTTCGAATCCCCATGATAGAGTGAGCTCCCGTTGCTCTGTCCCAGCTCCTACCAACCTAGCAGTTCGAAAGCACACCAGTGCAAGTAGATAAATAGGTACCGCTCTGGCGGGAAGGGAAACAGCGTTTCCATGCATTCTGGTTTCCATCATGTGCCAGAAGCTGTTTAGTCATGCTGGCCAAATGACCCGGAAAGCTGTCTGTGGACAAACGCCGGCTCCCTCGGCCTGAAAGCCAGATGAGCACTGCAACCCCATAGTCGCTTTTGATTGGACTTAACTGTCCAGGGGTCCTTTACCTTTTCCTTTTTTTATATAGGTACCTACCATACCTTGCACTCTATGTGCTTCATACATCCATACCATGGAGTAACTCCACATGCTGAAAAATCTTCCTTACATTGCTTCTTGTAGGGAATATGCTCCTTAGAAGACGTCTCTAGTTCCCCCAGCAACAGCAAGGATATAGTCCCCCAGTATTCACTGCCACTTATCATAAGTAGGAGCAGCTAAGTGGTGCTTTCACCTGTTCCTACATGCACTGCTGTGTGGTGTGGTATCAGGAGCACTAGTTTTCCTGACATGGAAAATTCTGACTCTTAGAACACTGCATGAACTTCTTCAGGGACAAGAGGTTAAGCTCTCAAAACAGCCTGTAGACTAACTTTCATAACGTTGTATCCACAGTAAAGGACTAAGAGGGCAAGATTTTCAATTTGGGTGACTTTTCCATCGTTTTCCTGAGGATTCAGACTGCCTGAGGGAATTTTATCTGAGTGCCACTGAAGACGGCTTATGCAATGTGGACAGAGAGAGGAAGGAGACATCTCTGGAATACAGGGCCATTTCTACATGTCTAACAGTATTCAGGGGGAAGCTGAATACCAACCAGAAAGCTTTTAGCTGTAATCTAAAGTGGCAGAAACCACACAATCAAATTTGACCGGGACGATGGTTTACCAACTTAGAGCAAGATTCAAAATAAATGATATATCCAATTAAATAAATTCCTTCCAGTAGCACCTTAGAGACCAACGTGTGCATGCACACGAAAGCTCATACCAAGAACAAACTTAGTTGGTCTCTAAGGTGCTACTGGAAGGATTTTTTTTATTTTGTTTCGACTACGGCAGACCAACACGGCTATCTACCTGTAACTGGATATTTCCAATTGACGCCCTTGCATGAGCTCAAGGGCTTTTGATCCAGGGGAAATTCTTTATTTCATTTCTATCTGATTTATGACCCTGCTATAAAGGTTCAAAAGTGTGGGCATATATTGATATGCTAATATGATTGGATTCAAAGTAAGGAACCTATTTTTTAAACCATGTTTTATGATACTTACTCTTATTGAAGCTGATTCCAATGTTAGGAACCATTTGCAGGTGACTGATCAATGCATAGATAAAAGGAAAAGGGACCCCTGACCATTAGGTCCAGTCGTGACCGACTCTGAGGTTGCGGGCGCTCATCTCACTTTAGTAGCCAAGGGAGCCGGCGTACAGCTTCCAGGTCATGTGGCCAGCATGACTAAGCTGCTTCTGGCAAACCAGAGCAGCGCACGGAAACGCAGTTTACCTTCCCACTGAGCGGTACTTATTTATCTACTTGCACTTTGACGTGCTTTCGAACTGCTAGGTTGGCAGGAGCTGGGACCGAGCAACGGGAGCTCACCCCGTCGCGGGGATTCGAACCACCGACCTTCTGATCAGCAAGCCCTAGGCTCTGTGGTTTAACCCACAGTGCCACCCACATCCCTCAATGCGTAGATAGTTCGTTCTAATTCTTAAACCTCAAAATTATTTTTCCCTAAGAGTGGAACCCAAAACACATAATTGAACAAGCAGTTCCAATCCATCAAATTTAGATTTTATATCTATTATAAAGTCTCTCAGTGAAATAAATATTATGGCTTGTTCAAGACCTGCACAAATTAGGCAAATCTGAACTTGCTGTATATGGCTCATGGAATCTCTTCTCCATCTCTATTTTTAACACTGCAGTTAGTCATTATAGGCATTTAAAGGCTGATTAGGTTTTCAGAATAGTTAAAACAAAATGCTAACCATACAGAAAGATAAAGCGGCTTCCCTCTCAGTAAAAGGATATGCATGAAGGAATAATTTTAATTAACATTTTGGGTGATGTTTCAATGAGAGCATCTCTGTGCTCAAAAATTTAAACCAAAGCGTAAAGTAAGTCATTCGGGTCAGCGTTAGGTGAGTAACTCAGACTTGATCTTAATGGAATTGAACCCTCTGTATCACCTACACAATCTGGTTCAAATTTTTCACAAAAGGAAATAATATATTATGCTTGAGACAATGAAGTGTGACTGATATGCATACAACTGATTAGCTAGAAGCATGCCAATATTTAGCTTAGTCCTCAAACATACATAATTCTAAATGAAAACATGCATTCTAGTTAGCTCTTCTACTAGTCTCTCACTTTTCATCTTCCGCTGAAAATATGTATAGTTCTCCAGTATTTTATCTACTGAAAATGTACTCTAACACATTACAAATTACTAAGATTGGCAAGTGATTAAGTTTTTATCGATTAGCCACATACTTCTTAAGCTATTAATCAATAAATTGACAATATAAATATGCATATTACCATTTATCACTTAGTTCTAGAAGGTCAAAGCATCTTCGATATTTTCTACTTCACTCCATATCACAGCAGCAAAACAAAAATAACTTCAACACTATCAATAATTAAACTTGGAAACCCATTAATCATCAAAAAACCTTGATTGATTAAACTTCCAGTTAAAGCAATTCAATCTCACATATGAATCCTGTATTTCAGTACATTCCATATATACAGTATATCCTAGACGCTAAATTTTATTTGTATTGACAGATATTTCACTGCAGAGTTTCCCAAAAGGAAATGCCCAAAAAGAAAAGTGGCAATACCTGTATACCTTTGGCCATAGGTTGTACTTAATCATCACAGGAAAAATATTTGACTGAAATGTTAGTAAAATATTTTACTCACATATTTTGGTTGACCACAATCACATCCAATCCACCTACCCAATATAACTAATTAGGAAAAAATATAATCAGCTACAGGCAACAGTTTCGGATTGAGCTCTCCTGGAAATGAACTCCAAGATAGGGTTACATGATGAAATCAGTCACAAATTGCTTCTATAAATCTAATTAGCAGTCAATGGATCATTAAAGAAATATTACCAATAGATGAGTGAGATTGCATGATTCAGGTTAAGAACAGGTTTGTTCTGACCTGGGGATTCAACTGCTCAACAAATTTCAATTTCTTAACAAAGTCCTCTCAAGAGAGGCAGCAAGGACTATTCATAAAGTTACCTGTGCATTTCTTTATATTGCTGTTCCTCTTTCCATGAGAACCCAACTTGCATCCAAAGTTTTCTTCCCAGAATTCTGCAAACCACACATTCCTTCTGTTATTTGCTAGAGTTCGGCTTCTAAAATATCTATCGAAACCTATGATGAAAACACACACACAAACACACACACACACACACACACACACACACAAACAAACAGACATTAAAATTACATCTTACTATGCAAAGTGAAATGCTTGCTTTGAATTGTATAGAAACACACATGTGTATATCACATAAAATATTTTAATAAAAACCTAAATCCTTTTTTTAAAAAAACTATTGTACGCCAGGCAAAAAAAATCCTATACAGTGATACCTTGGTTCTCAAATGCTTTGGTTCTGAAACACTGAAAACCCAGAAGTGAGTGTTCCGGTTTTTGAATGTTTTTCAGAAAGTCGAACGTCTGATGCGGTTGTCAGCTATTGTTTCCGGGGCACCTGCACCAATCAGAAGCTACGCCTTGGTTTTCGAACATTTCAGAAGTCAAATGGACTTCCAGAACGGATTGAGTTTGGCACTTTTGTTTTTACTATTTATTTTGCGTTTTTGTTTTTGAGGCTTTTTCAGTTAATTTGTTTTTGTGACTGTGTGTAACCCAGTTCAGCTACTGATTGATTGTGTGACTCCAGAAATGGATAAAAAAAAGCTCATCCAAACAATGACTATCATCAGTGCAGGTAAGGAAAAAAAATATTTTTTATCATCTACAATACTGTCTTACTTATTTTATAGTACAGTACATTGAGTATTGCTTTCCTTTTATGGACCAATGGTCTCATTAGATAGTAAAATTGATGTTAAATTGCTGTTTTAGGGGTTGTTTCTAAAAGACTGGAATGGATTAATCTGTTTTGCATTACTTTCTATGGGAAAGCGTGCCTTGGTTTTGCAACGCTTTGGTTTTGGAACGGACTTTCGGAAAGGAATGAGTTTGAGAACCAAGGTACCACTGTACATGTTTTTTCAGAAGTAATTCCCACTAAGTCAAGTGAGTCTTACTCCTTAAGTAAGTATGCTCAGGATTCTAGCCTAAAGTCTGCATTGGTGAAGATCAGAGAAACCTAAGTTGCATTTAGCTTCCTTGGTGCATATCCGTGTAGCCCATGAACATTTTTGTTGTTCAGTCGTTCAGTCGTGTCTGACTCTTCGTGACCCCATGGACAAGAGCACGCCAGGCACGCCTATCCTTCACTGCCTCTTGCAGTTTGGCCAAACTCATGTTGGTAGCTTCGAGAACACTGTCTAACCATCTCATCCTCTGTCGTCCCCTTCTCCTTGTGCCCTCAATCTTTCCCAACATCAGGGTCTTTTCTAGGGAGTCTTCTCTTCTCATGAGGTGGCCAAAGTACTGGAGCCTCAACTTCAGGATCTGTAATAGCTTTAATTGTACGGACCTTTGTTGGCAAGGTGATGTCTTTGCTTTTTAAGATGCTGTATTATAAATAATAAATTTTTAATATTTACCATTATCATCATCATGATGATGATTATGATTAAGAATAAGAACAATTTTTTAAAACACCAGCATCCCTGATCTGGGGAACATTCATAAGTTGTTCTGCCTTAATGCCTTTCAGGAAGGGTTACCAACCAAATTAACAAATGCCCCCTTTTTGGACAAGGTCCTTAAGAGGGTGGTGGCTGTTGACTTCCATGCATTCTTGGAGAATACATGTTACCTAGATCTATTTGCATCTAGTTTCAGCCTTGGTTTTTGCATTGAGGCAATCTTGGTCACCCTGATGGATGATCTCTGTTGGAAGAAGAACTGGGGGAGTGCAACCCCATTGATTCTGCTTGATCTCTCATTGGCTTTTCATACCCTCCACCATGTTGGCCTGCTGGACTGACTTTGGGAGTTGGGGACATAGGAGTATGGTAGCTTCATATCTACCCCCAAGGCCAGTTCCATAAAAAGCATTAGGGGACTTCTGCTCAGCCTATGGCAGTTCTGCTGGGCAGGTCAACGGGGGTTTGGAGCACGGTGTTACTGATGTGCTGATGATACAAAGCTCTATTTCTCCACATCATTTTAATCAGGTGAGGGATGCTGGAAGCAGTAATAGACTGGAGCCAATAAACTGGCTGGAGTGATGGGAACTGCAGTTCACCAACATCTAGAGAGTCACATATTAGCCACTCCTGATGTACACTGACTAACAGGGGCACTGCAAGGTCTCACCAGAGACCCTTTCCATCACAGGCAACACAATCCCTTTTCTTAACTAGACGTGCCCAAGATTAAACATGGAATCTTTTACAACAAAAGCATTTTATTCTGTGACAGCACTTTGACCTGTCCCCATATGAAATCCATTTGAAGAGCTTCAGTCCATGTGGCTACCCTACGGAAAATGTTCTTGTCTACTCTAAAGGTATTAAGAGACATGTTCTTTGCAATTCTCGCTTTTAGATAGGTTACAGGACTTCTGCCCATTATAGCACTGTTTTAGAATCTGCAAGTAAATAGGATGATATAGTCTGTTTCCTGGCCATAAGCAACAGGCTCATCAGATAACACAAGAAAGGTGATAACATCACCTGGAGGGTGGTGAAAAAGCACAAAAAGAGTTACGGCTGACATTGCAAGGTGGCGATGTGAATGGTGGGGGGAAACTGGGCATATATCACATACAGCCTATGGGAAACAAAATTTACAAATACAGCTAGTTGTAGAATGAAATTTCCTCGTATTTTGGATAGGTTCAGTTGACATAAATGGGAAGTGCAATGAAATCTACATTGACTGATCCACACTACTGGTCTGAAAAACTATTTGGCTCAGTAATTATACATAAGGGAACCAAGGGATAATGTCGCTGAAGGAAAAAGAGTGCACAAATAAGTAAAAGTCTCTCTCAGTCCTACCATCAGTATACTATAAAGGGGTTTTAACTCCCTACTGCACTGAGCTCAAGGGGATCTCAACATTGTCTTTTAGGGACTCCATGGACCAGAGTTGATGGGATTGTCTTACCATCGATGGAAGCTCTTTTGGGCAAAATGGTGACTGCACCTTCTGCAATCTCCTCTTGCTGGTAAACAGGTGCAATCTTAGACCCCCAACTGTCTGAGCCTATCCAAAGGAAATGTCCAGTTTGATTGGTTTTCTTTGCTGCTTCTAATATTCTCCTGCAAGTAAGTAAACAAAACATTCTTTTAAAATTGGCACTGGAAATGGTTACACATAAGGCAATTGCAAAATTGGTTGATTTTATCCTGTTCATCAAGCATTCTTTCTGATAGAACCAAGTATTCCCCCTGAAAAGCACGGATTGGTGCCAGCTCTTTAATCCTGTACATGGTAAAATTTGCCTTTAACCTTGCTTTCATGCTTCTTCAATGTTCTTTTCTTTTTTCATTTTCACAACACCAGGTTACTTGAGGTGCCAAGTTCAGATCAGAGACAAAACTCTTAAGGCTCATATAAGCCCACTTTAAATGAGAGGTGAGTTTTCAAAATCTCCAAATGCTTCTCTGGCTTGGATAAAAATCTGAGCCACAGAAGAATTCCTGGCTTCCACCCTGTTTACTCCTGCTAACACTTGCTGTCACCCCAAAGCAATCCCTGTCAGTTCCTTACCCCAAAAACATGTTCATCCTTTTGCTTTACTCACTTGTCAAGCAATGGTGGAGCAACAGTGCTAGGAGCAGCAGTAGCAGCAGTGGGTAGGGGAGACAATGTTGCTCCTGAAATTTGGTGGGGATGTGTTTTCTTCCAACCCTTCTGAGAGAAAGAGCCATGAGATCACTGCTGCTCCAATAAGGAGGTGGGGAGGGAGTTGGTCACATGCCCACAATTGGCCAATAGAATCATGTTTGGGAATGAGTAGTTAACGAGGTGCCTCCCCCAGACCTTACTCCAGGCTTCCTCAAACCCAGCCCTCCAGATGTTTTGGGACTACAATTCCCATCATCAATGACCACTGGTCCTGTTAGCTAGGGATGATGGGAGTTGTGGTCCCAAAACATCTGGAGGGCTGAGTTTGCCTATGCCTGCCTTGCTCTCTTCAGAGTTGAAGTGCCCATCTCCCTTTTTGCAGGTTGAGATATAGGCTAGCTGCTAGTTTCACAGGGCTGACTGAGAAATTTTGGGTGGCCACTCAACTTTAAAATCTCTCCTTTTTTTAACCTACTCCACCCTGTTGGGAATATTTAATTGGCATTTAGAGAGAGGTGAGACTTTGCTTGCCAATTTGGCATTGAGTTTGGGCAGGTGAGGAAGCAGGAGGAGAAAAAACTCTAGGTTGACTCTAGGCAATATTGGGTTGGGGTGGCACTGTGGTCTAAACCACTGAGCCTCTTGGGCTTGCCGATCAGAAGGTTGGCAGTTCGAATTCCCACAACAAAGTGAGCTCCTGTTGCTCTATCCCAGCTCCTGCCAACCTAGCA
Source organism: Darevskia armeniaca (assembly GCA_034641395.1). Lineage (NCBI taxonomy): Eukaryota > Metazoa > Chordata > Lepidosauria > Squamata > Lacertidae > Darevskia > Darevskia armeniaca. The sequence continues at coordinate 477,279 of JAWWNF010000371.1, forward strand.
GTTTGGAAGCACACCAGTGTGAGTAGATAAATAGGTACCGCTGCGGTGGGAAGGTAAACGGCATTTTCATGTGCTCTGGTTTCTGTCACGGTGTCCCGTTGCACAAGAAGGGGTTTAGTCATGCTGGCCATATGACCCAGAAAGCTGTCTGTGGACAAACGCTGGCCTCCTCAGCCTGACAGTGAGATGATCTCCGCACCCCATAGTCACCTTTGACTGGACTTAACTGTCCAGGGGTCATTTACCATTTTATATTGGGTTGGGGTATCCTTCAACTATCTGTTGGTGCATTGTGCCTGAAGAACTTGGGGCACCCTGTGAAACATAGCATGCACATTTGGGGGTACACTGAAGAACAATGTGGGGACCATGTGAAGGTTTATCTGACAATGAAGGTGTTTTTCTTTCTGCATCTTTAGCTGTGGAGCCACATCTTAAGGCTGTAGCACATGCCATGTATCTGGTATGTGTGGAAGAGAGTGATTTCCCTATAAGAGTCTGACAAAGTTTTCACCTGCCTGCCCATTGAAATGCAATTTGTTTGATTTGTTCAATTTGACTTGCAGGTCCCCCATTTCATGATATTCAAATCAATAAAACACATGCCATCTCTTGAATTTTCTTTCAGCATGGGGTGGGGAGAATGAAGGTTTCCCCCTTCCATCCATCTTTCTGTGTCACCCTGATGTGATAGTTGGTTTCCACAAGAGCTCTTCCATGCTCCCATGGACTTTTTGACCATTATCCAGCACGTCACTAAGACAAAGAGAAAGGGAGGAAAGAGGCACACATGTCTTCCTCCTCCTCAAGCTCTGCTGCTGTTCACATCGCTTTCACCCCTGCTTGAATGCAAGCCAAGTGAATGCAAAGTATTTGGAGGGCTGGAGGTTGGTGGGGGTGTTTTTAGGTAATAGCAAGATCATGGGTACATTTTTTCCAAGATATCATACTGGCTCAACCCCACCCCCACCCCCCAAAACCCCCCCACAAAAACACACACACACTTGACTAATGTCCAAGTTAATCAAAGGAAAGCTCATCTAATTTTATATCTGAAGAGGGTATCTGAAGAAGTGTGCATGCACACGAAAGCTTATACCCAGAACAGACTTAGTTGGTCTCTAAGGTGCTACTGGACAATTTTATTTATTTATTTCAACTAATTCTATATGTTAAAGGTAAAGGGACCCCTGACCATTAGGTCCAGTCACGGACAACTCTGGGGTTGCGGCGCTCATCTTGCTTTACTGGCCGAGGGAGCCGGCGTATAGCTTCCAGGTCATGTGGCCAGCATGACAAAGCCTCTTCTGGCAAACCAGAGCAGCGCACAGAAATGCTGTTTTACCTTCCCGCCGGAGCAGTACCTATTTATTTACTTGCACTTGACGTGCTTTCGAGCTGCTAGGTTGGCAGGAGCAGGGACCGAACAACGGGAGCTCACCCCATCACGGGGATTCGAACCGCCAACCTTCTGATTGGCAAGCCCTAGGCTCTGTGGTTTAGACCACAGCGCCACCCACGTCCTTAATTCTATATGTTAGGAACTACCAATTTGTCATTCTTGTCAACCTGAAGTTGTTGGTAACGCAGGGGTCCACTATGCACTATAAAATTGCAACATCCCTCTCCCCACAGATCTGAAGATTGCAAGCATATCTGTCTTGATGTCAAGCCTAAAGCCATTTAAGGTAAGCAGCATGTGTGATTAAAAATACGACTTTCACTAGCAAGTTGCCCATCCTGTGCAAGACAGAAATAGAGAAAGAAGTAAGCACCTGATATCATCCTCATTTGCAAACATGATCACTGCACGGGCATTTGGAGTCTCCATCAAGCGCTTGATGATCTTGTCAAATTCTCCTGGTCTAGGTTCACGGGGGATTTTTAGAGACTGAGCAATGCAGACACCACCTAGGCAGGGGGGGGGGATAAGAAAAAAGCAAGCTGATTGGTGACAATCTTGAAAATATTGTTAGCATATCATCACCATATTCAGTGCACAACAGAAACAGCATAGGGGTTTCATAGGAAACTGCCAAGCCAAACTCACTCCAAGTGCTCCAAATCCATTCTCCCTCCACCCCTTTTTGTCACAGACTCCCGTTAATGATAGAAAAATACCATTTGTTTAGCAGGTTCAGCATCTTCCCTTGAACAATGTGACTAAGCATGACGGTAAGGTTGCAGTTCACTAGAAATATTGTGGTGGGTACAGTGAAAGTGTATCCTTCTCCTGGGAACCACAGCCGTATCTATTCCAGTTGCTAACCACAGCAGTTTAATTAAGTTGCCTTCGTTATTTAAACATCTGGTTAAAGCATTGTTGGGTCATCAATAAAACTCCCATGTTACTCACAAGTGAACCAGCAGAAGTCCAATGAGCAGAAGTATATTATACGCATACACACATTCTCTTACAAAATCTGGTTGTGCCTATTAGGAAGGCCGTATGCCCTCTATCGAATGTAATATTTAGGGATAATTGAATGCTATTAAACTTATTGAAAAGGTGGTACTTCAAGACCATGCCTTGTGAAGTTGTAGCAAGTTTGTCTTTTCTTTCTTTCTTTCTTTCTTTCTTTCTTTCTTTCTTTCTTTCTTTCTTTCTTCTTCTTTTTCCAGCCCTGAAACTAGAGCCCTTTAATCCTCTAGTTTAGGAATATTTTTCACTGCCTTCCAATGCTGTGATTGTGCTGTCTTGCAGTCTTTTGATTGCTGATTGATCTGTGGTATTTTATTGTGATCTATTTTTATGTGTTGTTTTAAAAAGTTGAGTACCATATTGGGGGCTTTGGGCTGAAATGCAATGTATAGCTAAACTGTAGCAGCAGCAATAAAAAAATAAATATAGTAACTATAGCATAATTATTAATGGTGTTTTAAGCCATCATGTACTTTGTCAGATACCTGCAGTCTTTGTCCATATAACACAACATGCTCTGAAGAATCTTTTAATACATTTGAAATAGTGAGGACACTATATTTCTTGCTGGGGGGTGGGGACCAGATTCATACCCAGGCACAAGGGAGATTCAGGGTTGCCAGAACTTCCTCTTTATTCAACAGCTAGTAAGAAGAAGAAGAAGAGTTTGGACTTGATATCCCACCTTTCACTCCCCTTAAGGAGTCTCAAAGCGGCTAACAATCTCCTTTCCCTTCCTCCCCCACAACAAACACTCTGTGAAGTGAGTGAGGCTGAGAGACTTCAGAGAAGTGTGACTAGCCCAAGGTCACCCAGCAGCTGCATGTGGAGGAGTGGGGAAGCGAATGCGGTTCACCAGTTTACCAGTCCACCACTCTTAACCACTACACCATGCTGGCTAAGTGCACAGTAAGTGCACAGTGGCAGTGCAAAATGAATATTTCATACTAGGATTCTTCAGAAAGGGACTGACAGTAACATTGGCAGTTTTTTGTTTTTGTTTTTTTTAAAAAACCTCTATAGAAAGCAGTGCCGGATTTATGTATAAGCTAAACAAGCTATAGCTTAGGGCCCCATTCTCTTGGGGGGCAGGGAGGGCTCAAAAAAATTAAAGGGGAAAAAAACTGGATGTACATTTCCAAAACATAAAATAAAAAACAAATAAAATAAAACCTACATACAGCAACAGTGTTTTGTGTTGTGTAGGCTCCTGTGATGTAAGTAACGGGCCCTGCCTGCTAGCCTGCTCCCTAAAATATCACTGGTTTGCTCATTTCTATATATAGGGTGCCTACATTCTGCATGGACTGGTTGCATGGCAATATGGGCAAATGGCTTTAGATACCTACTGTATTAGGTCCATAAATTACCATATAGCATATATTCAACACAAAAAAACCAGCGACAATTTGTTGTTGACAAAGGACAGCTGGACATATAAAGGGCCCCATTACCTTCAGCAGCTTAGGGCCTCATCAAACCTAAATCCGGCCCTGATAGAAAGTGATGGTGCAACTGCAGTCAGAATAGTGTAGACAGATAGAATGCCCCATCTCAACAAGATATCTTGACATAGCTTCCATATACAGGAAGAGGAAAGCAATATGTAGCAACAAACATGGGACAGAGAAACTGAAGTGTCGTATCTCTCCGCACATAAATAACTCAGCCTTTGCTCCCCCAAGACGTGATGATAGTCCAATTTACAGATATGCATCTATCAGTGTCTACTTGTCAGTCACAACAGCTAAATGGACCTTTCAAGTTCAAGGGTAGTATACCTATGAATGCTAGTTTGCTGGGAGGCAGACAACAGAGAAGGGTTTTGTCTTCAGGCTATGGCTATGGGCTTGCTGGAAGCATATATCTGGTCTTTATTGGAACAAGATGCTGGACTAGGAAGGCCTTTGAACTGAGTATTGTTGCTGTTTCATGATTGATATATTCCAACAGTGCTAAATATTGGTTAGGATGGAATGTGAATGTTTTACAACAGCTACTTTTCTAAAAGAATCAAGTAGAATTTGACAGTACAGAGGAACTGTGATAGCTAGGATGTATGAGCTAGCAAAACAGCATTTATGAACATGACCCAAAGCGTTCCTGGCTGATGCACACCTTTCTTTCCTTACTACTTCAAGTGGCTTTGCAGCCCTACTGCTTACTTCTTTTTCATACATAATTTCAATATATTGCAAGGCAACACAATTTGGACCACAGTAAAATCAATTCAGGGGCAAACAGCAATCTATTAAATAAAAGCAAAATAAAATAAAAAAATTCCTTCCAGTAGCACCTTAGAGACCAACTAAGTTTGTTCTTGGTATGAGCTTTCGTGTGCATGCACACTTCTCTTTCCAGTCTATTTCTGAAATTCTGAAACCAGAGCCTGCAATAAACCCAGATGCCAACTTTGCTGCCACATACACCCGGACAACACCATTACTGGCCCCAACAACATCAAACATACCATCTCAGGACTATTTAATTGCTCATCGTCTAACATTGTGTATGCCATCAAATGCCAACAGTGCCCTTCAGCTCTCTATATTGGACAAACAGGCCAAACCCTACGCCAAAGGATAAATGGACATAAATCTGACATCAGGAATCACAAGACAGAGAAACCAGTAGGAGAGCACTTCAATCTCCCAGGACACTCTATACAAGATCTCAAAGTAGCTGTCTTATTGCAAAGGAATTTCAGAAATAGACTGGAAAGAGAAGTTGCTGAATTGCAACTCATTACCAAGCTTAAAACCATGGAGAGACCTGGTCTGAACAAAGACATTGGATTCTTATCTCATTATACATGACAAAGCTTTTTTAACCTTCTCACCCCTTGCTTTTTCCTGTAAGACTAATTGCAGCCATTAACAGTCGTCAACAGGTTTACCACAGCTATCAACCTTTCACCCATTTCCACCACCCCTCTGAGTAATACCCCTCCCCACCCTCTCACTATATATAAGGGTCTGGTGACTTCTGTTTCAGTGTATCTGAAGAAGTGTGCATGCACACGAAAGCTCATACCAAGAACAAACTTAGTTGGTCTCTAAGGTGCTACTGGAAGGAATTTTCTTATTTTATTTTGCTTTGACTATGACAGACCAACACGGCTATCTACTATTAAATAAAAGTTAAGCTTCTATCAGCAATGCAGAAATTCTAGGGCACGGAGAAATTTAAAATAACATGCTTGCTAATAATACATTGCATTGGCATATATGTTAAATTTGTAGGGAACAACCATTAAGAGTTAATAAGAACCTACACCGTGCCTAGATTATGAAGATGGAGGGAAATCCTAGCTGCCTAGGACTATCAATGGGCATGTAGATACAAATTTGGTCAGTCAAAATTAGGCAAAGGTGTTTTTTGTCGTGGAAAGAATACCTTGTTAATTAGAGTGATGCCACTGCCCCACATGAAGAAGTTAGCTCCAAAATACATTGAGTATCTTGCACAACAATGTGCTTTTTACACAAAGTGCTGTTTACACAGTGTGTTGTTTTACACTATTACACAATGAAGCTGGCTCAATGAAAAGACTTAACATTTTAGAAATCTCAGTCGAGTAACCACAAGTCTTAGGGTAATTATGCATTTTTGTACACATTACTCGGTTGGAGAACAGCATCATGAAATTCAGAAAAGTGTGGATTTTGAGGGACTTATGTGTGTTGGTTCTTGTATTGTTTCAGAAGATGTGATTTTGGTATGTTCACCTTTCAGTGTGAACTGAATCAAACTTCTCTGAAATCCCTATGCATGCAATATTGTTTCTGCGTATCATTTCCACATGTGTCTGGCAACCTCTGAATCCTTGGTTGGATCAGCAAGCTGTTAGCCTAAAGCTGGCCCAATGTGACAATAAAATTTGCCTTACATCCAGTGACTTTTTTTTCTGGGGGTACGCACACCCCTAAACATTTTGTGAATCTAAGTCTGGCCTCATTGAGGGGCAGTATTTCAATATGAGTAGGAAAATGAGAGTACCCCTAAACATCTCTTTTAGAAAAAAAGCACTGCTTACCTCAAGTCAGACCATTGGCTTAGTTACTTTTTGGCTAGCACTGCCTTCTTCCCAGCCCTTATACAGTGGTACCTTGGTTCCCGAACAGCTTAGTTGTCAAACAAATCAGCTCCCAAATGCCACAAACCCGGAAGTAAGTGTTCCGGTTTGCGATCGTTTTTCGGAAGCCGAACATCCGACACAGCTTCTGCTTGAGTGCAGCAAGCTCCTGCAGCCAATTGGAAGCCACACCTTGGTTTTTGAACGGTTTCGGGAGTCGAATGGAACTTCAAGAACCAAGGTTCCACTGTACATGATACACATGATATAAAAGGTAAAGGTAAAGGACCCCTGACAGTTAAGTCCAATCGCAGATGACTCTGGGGTTGCGGCACTCATCTCGCTTTACTGGCCGAGGGAGCTGACATTTGTCCGCAGACAGTTTTTCCGGGTCATGTGGCCAGCATGACTAAGCTGCTTCTGGTGAAACCAGAGCAGAGCACGGAAACGCCGTTTACCTTCCCACTGGAGCTGGGACCGACCAATGGGAGCTCACTCTGTCGCGGGGATTCGAACTGCCGATTGGCAAGCTCAAGGCTCTGTGGTTTAGACTATGGCGCCACCCGCATCCCATACATACATGATATAGGAAATGCCAATGATTCTATCTGGGAACTTATGCAAAGGCACATGCCTTCCACCAGCAGGCAATGGCAAGACAACCCCCCATTTTATTTGTCACTGGTCTTCATGTGATTTCTTGTGTCATTTTAAACTTTCCACCTACTAATATAATGTTAGATTATCACCAAAGTCTCTCCAAGTTAGCTTGATTGTTTTTGTCTGGCCCTGACTTACGGACCCACTGGGATTCTGCTGTATTTCTTTTTGCTGGTGGCTCTTCCAGAGCCTTCAGGAGCTATGACATGTGGGCTTTCATGGTGTCATACATTTTAAAAGACAGATTGACATGACTGTATTTAAATAATACGTTAATAACAACCTCACTTTTCTGACACACAGTCAATCAGATAACGAGGCCGGCTATTTTTGAATTAATGGGGCTTCAAAGCTGACAATGTATGCTTTGGGTTCTTTGGGAAACAGTGAACAAATATACTGTTATTTTTTGTTACCCAAGTATTCAGTTCTCTCTGAGACATATATATATGTGTCTGAAAAAAACATTAAGCTTTCAGCCACCTCCTAAAATCATCCATGCACAGGAAGGAAAACTGATTCTTAAGGAAAAGTGACAAAGGAAGGACAATATGTTACCTCATAAATTTCACTAATAGAATTTCAGCTCTTGCTAGTCATGCAGTGGCTTTTAAGAAAACCATTCCCCTTGCATGCAATAGACCCTGAAAAGTTACAAATGCTTATCTATTATATACTGCATTCTGCCATCCAGAAAGAATGGATATCTAGGAATGAAGAAAGGGGGGGGGGAACCACACTGCAGTATCTGAATGGTTGTTTTCCTAGAGTTTAATGGCACCAGAGAAATGCCACTTCCATCATTACAATAGTTCATTCAATCATGACTACACTGGGCATCTTCACATCTCTGTGTTGAAGAATGTCTTTGACACTAATAGAAACAAATCAAAATGCACTTCAGCTTTCCCACTGCATTCATAATAAATTCTGCAAGCTATTACCTGACAAACACAGCAATTGGTTTATCTCTTTATCTGTACACTACCCACCCTGCGCATTGGAAGCAAGGAACTGTCTATTGATTTATAGGAGCCAATCAACACTGGAAATAACATGACAGGGAAACATTAAGCACCGTATTTAAACAGGGTTTGCTAACATAATCCACAAGCACATCTATTATTCTTGACTGGCAATAGAAAAGTATCATAAGAAGATAAGAATATTAGATCAGCTTTTGGAATTGGGACATTGGAATCAGTGTTTGGCCTTCAACAGTTCAGCTTTTCTGAACCTTTGGCTTCCTGGGGATGAGAATAAGGATGGGAAAAAATAACATTTGTATATACTTAAAATGTTGGAAGCTCTTCTCATGCACACCATATTACACCATATTGCAGATAGGATCAAGAGACTGAAACGGAAGGAGTAATGGGTTGTCTATGTCAGTTGGATGAAGATGTCATCTATTCAGGGTAGATCCATTGAATCTACATCAGTCACATCCATTGACTTCAGTGGATCTGTTCTGAGTAGTAGCACTGAATACTGCCTATAAAGCAAGAGTGGGGAATCTGTGGTCTTCCAGGTGTTGCAGAATTACACTTCTCACAATCCTGGTCATTGACCATGGCTTTAAAAAGGGTCCTGCTTGACCACTCATGTGATGCTAGGTATGGAAAGTGCTAATATGCTCATTATGAGGAATTGGGGAAAGAGTTGATTTAAGGAGATGGCATAATCTCTTCCCTGCCTGGTAACAGGAGTTTAAATGTACACACCAACCTCACCCCCAGAGTTGAGTGCATGGACCTAAAAAGATAAGAAAAGCATGCTAGATCAGGCCAATGGCACATATCATCCAGTTCTCAGAGTAGCCAACCAGATCAAATTTCCCATATATGATCTCAGTGCACGTTGATTTTTGACCCAGAACAAGCCCTTTAAACTCCTTCCACATCAGCCTCTTTCTCAAACCACTCAAGATTCTGTAAAATGTTGTGATTTATTGCTGGAGTTCTTCATAAATAACCATTATAATTCCATTTGTCGTTTTTCAGTGAAACCTAATGCTGGTTATGAAAAAAGCACATTGTAAGTGCTGAATGTGCAGATGATAAATAAAAGGTTGCTCTTCCCCCTTCTGAAGAAGAAGAAAAATGCTTAAAATGAATTGTTCATTGCCATCGATAGCTTGTTTCCTTTCCATTACAGCCGTGGGAAGTAGAATATCAACTTAATGCATTCAGGAACATTTGAGGTTTTGAAGATAATACCAATGAGATCGATAGCTCCCCCCCCCCCTGCTTTGCTTATGAAACATCAAACAATATGGAAACTCTAATGTCACTTCCTCTGTCAGGTGAGCAGTAGAATGATAAATATTCCTTGCAAGTGTCATGAGCCCAAACAACAGTTCCCCCATGCTGTTCTCTGGTAGTGATCTTGTAAGGAGGAGCAGGACCACCATAGCATAGTGCCTCCCCAATTTCCCAAAATGCTCCAAAAGGGCGTTGTGGTCAATGGGAGATCAATAACAAGTGTTGCTGGATTACTTCTCCCACCATTCTTCACCATTGGTCACACTTGCTGGGGCTGATGGGAGTTGGAGTCTCGCAACAACTAGTGCAGGGGTCGGCAAACTAAGGCTCCTGGGCCAGATCAGGCCCACCTGGGTCCTAAATCCGGCCCGCGCCGTGAAGCCAGAACCCACCACGAAGCCAAGACTCTTGGGGATGGCAACAGGAGGAAGAGGCCGAGTGGCGGTGGCTCTGTCAATCAAACGCCAAGCCTGGTTTACCTCAGCCAGTGTGGTGTAGTGGTTAAGAGCGGTAGACTCGTAATCTGGGGAACCGGGTTCACTCCTCCGCTCCTCCACATGCAGCTGCTGGGTGACCTTGGGCTAGTCACACTTCTCTGAAGTCTCTCAGCCCCACTCACCTCACAGAGTGTTTGTTGTGGGGGAGGAAGGGAAAGGAGAATGTTAGCCGCTTTGAGACTCCTTCGGGTAGTGATAAAGCAGGATATCAAATCCAAACTCTTCTTCTTCTTCTTCTTCTTCTTCTTCTTCTTGATTGGCAGAGACGTCCCTGAACCACGCTGAGGTAAACCAGGCACGGCATTTAATTGGCAGAGCCGCCACCGCTTGGCCTCTTCCTCCCGTCACCACCGCCGCAGCCCTGGTGCTCCTGTGGGCCAGAGAGCAGAGCGGACGAGCTTGCTCTGCCTACCTGCTTCACGAGAAGCACCAGCAGTGGTAGTGGTGATGGCGGCAGCCCCTGGGAAGGTCAGCGCAGTGCCTTCTTTCTCTAGGTGGGGAGGAAGCCCGTTTCACACCACCGCCACCAGCCCTTCGGCGAATGAGGCAGGTGGCAAACCGAGAAGGCAGCTGGGGCTGGGGTGGGGTGGGGAGGAGGAATATTTGCCCCTTCGCAGTGTGCATAGAAATTATAGATATAGATAGATAGATAGATAGATAGATAGATAGATAGATGATAGATAGATAGATAGATGATAGATAGATAGATAGATAGATAGAGATAGATAGAGATAGATAATAGCTAGATAGATAGATAGATAGATAGATAGATAGATAGATAGATAAATAGATAGATAGATAGTCCGGCCCTCCACAAGGTCTGAGGGACAGTAGACCGACCCCCTGCGGAAAAGTTTTGCTGACCCCTGATCTAGTGAGTCATGGGTTCCCTTCCCCTGGAGTATAGGATTGTAAGCCAAGTAAATACATTGTGCCTCTGTAGTGGTTGCTGTTACTGTCTGTTCAAACATCCAGTCTCTTCATATACCTATATTTCCTCAGTGCTGTGTTTCTGCTGAAATGGGGGGGGGGGCGGCTTTTCCCCTAGAAATGTAAAGGGGTCAAGCAACAAGAAGACTTTTCAGGACAAATGGTGAAATTGCTACACTGACAATAATCTTTCCAAGATTAATTGAATTTATTCCCCAATGGCTTTAAAAAAAGGCCATCTTATTCACATGAGGGATAGAAAATACTCTTTCGTCATCCATTAAATGTGAGGAACGTTTTAGTAACTTTGCATAGCTTATAGAAACTTGTTGGTGAGGCATTAAAAGTAAAAAAAGAAAAGAAAAGAAAAGAAAGAAAGAAAGATCAGCACCAATTAGATATTTATTTTAAGATAATTTCACACCTTCTCTTGAAATCTGCAATCCAGAGTTATTTCATATTTTCTTCATACAAAGAAAGAAAAATAATGGATCATATGTATGTGCTCATTCTCAATTTTATCTGCCAGCACAACTTTACTGCAAATATTGCCCTAAAAATAACTATAAGCCTACTTTTTCTATATACTTTCTACACTACAAATGTATGTAGGGGGGAAAGTATTGGTTTTATTACTTGCTGGACCATCTCCTCCCCTGGCCAGGCTGGAAGTAGCTGCACCATGTAGCAAATGTCACCCTCCCAGAGCCCCAGGTGAACCATTATTCCAGGAGTGGCGTTCTCATCATGTGAAACTTTAAATATAATGACGAACTAACAGTTAGGAAAACTTTGGGAAATCAGAACCAACTCCCATGCAGGGTGCTCGCTTTTCCTTTCCCTTTTAATCCCATCATTCATTCAAATGCTTGCTGTATCCTGACTTTGAAATCTTATTGACTTCAGTCGCAAAGTTAAGCACACGAACTCCACTACAAGAAAATGACTATGACAATGTAGCACTAAGGTGAGCTGAGTCCATCTGCTGCATCTGCTTGAGAAATTAGCCTCCAGCTGCTTCCTGTTGCCAGATGTAGAAATACCAATTTAAAAGGCTTTTGTTCCAATTATAAAAGCAACGTAAAGAGTTGCTGGTGCTATTTGTCTCACCATTAAAAAACAAATCCTCAGAATACGACTTAACCATGCATGGCTCAAGTTTCAGTATGCTGCTAATGGGGCTAAGTATATCTTTTATCATAGTATTGACTAATGTAAATTGCCCTTAATTTTCTCATATATGAACTTTTGAGTGTCCCATTACAACTGCAAACCAGTCTTACACCTACTAAATGCAGGCAAAAGGATCTCATGCTGTGGTTCTTTAAAACATTCACTTCTATTTAAAAGCAAGCAAACAATATTTTGGCTCAGCTCTCAAGCACTGTATATAACTCTGTTTCTCCCCCCCTACTGCGTCCATGAATAATATCTCTAAGATTATTACACAGTTCATGTGTTCATGGCATGGACAATGGGCTGTGCAAGCCAAGCACACAATAGACGACCTACAGAGACCACTTTGTATTTAAAAGCACGCATTTCTATGGAAAAGACTGCGGTGGTTGAGCTCTCCGCCTACATTTCCTGGGAAACACAATGCTGGCATATATTAGTTCCCTTGCTATGCAACTCTGGTATTACAGAAAATAACTCCTAAAACAAATATTTTCAATTTGAATCTCAGCAGGACGGAACAAGGCAAAGCCATCATGGTCTGGGATCTTTCATTCTCCCTTCAAAATTTAGAAGCATGAGGATGATGGAACTATACCCTCACATGGTGGCACTGGCATGATAGATAGGCAAGGTATGGCCCTATTCAACTTCATAGGGAACTACTAGCAGGGAATGCTAGGGAAATTTGATTCAGTTTGCATTTAAAGATGAACCTTCCTAATTCAGCTTCCAAAGCAATATGCAGACTGAAACACAGTGATCCTCTGAAATTAACGCATCACTGATGTCAGACACTGTTCTGTGATAACGGTCTTGTCCACCGTAATCAAACGCAGCGAGCTGAGGTGTGGGGTTAACGAACCCCCGGCACCCACAGCCTATATATTCAGCTGCATTCCGCGTCCAGCCGCTTCCTTCTGCGCGGACACTGCTTTCAAAGCCTTTCTTCTCCTTCTTCATCAAAGCATAGCAAAGCCTCTTGGCAAACGGAAGGAGATTAATGAGTCCTTGGCAATAAATCACAGCGCAGTCTAGCTGATTATTAAGATTTATTGGTTTTAAGGGCGTAGAGCCCAGCAAGATGAGAACCCATCCACCGGGCAGCCGAGGAGAAATCCACTGCGTAGTCAGATAACAGTCCGACATATATACACACATCATATATACAGATAAGACATATCACATTACACAGGAACGTCCGGTTAAAGGTTTACCAGATGTTGTGCAATGTAATCACTCTGTGGGCTGGGCGAACAGTTTGAGCTTGTTAACCCTATAACCTCACAATCCTCACAGACACGACTAAATGACTAAACAACAACAAACAAGTAATGTGTACTGTACAGTGGTACCTCGGGTTGCAAACATCTCGGATTACAAACACTTTGGGTTACAGACTCCGCTAACCTGGAAGTAGTACCTCGGGTCAAGAACTTTACCTCAGGATGAGAACAGAAATCGCGCAGTGGCGGCGCAGTGGTAGCGGGTGCCCCATTAGCTAAAGTGGTACCTCAGGTTAAGAACAGTTTCAGGTTAAGAACAAACCTCTGGAACGAGTTAAGTTTGTAACCCGAGGTACCATTGTACAAAAATGTATATATTAGGGTAAAGTAAACAGCTGGAACTTCAAAGCACAGCATTACCTGATGTAAAATTTGGCCCTCCAGGGGTGGGAGTGATTAATCTGGCCTACCAACCAGAAAAGATTCCCCACCTGTGCTTTACACTGTAGCTGTTACTGCAATCTGCTTCTCCTGGGCTAGACTTAGATTTGGCCTACCTTTGTAATGAAAGTTTTGGTTATATAGGTAGCCTGATCAAATGGGTACTCTCTGAGTCATTGTCTCCTCTTCATCTGGTGTCTTTTTATGAGAGTCACCGAATTTGTTCTTGAAATCCCTTTGGCAATCGGGCTACCCTCCATGATGTACTTTACCCACTGAATAGAAACATCTGTATGATAGTGATATGATTGCATGTATTCATTGCAACCAGAAACAAGGTATCAGCTTTCTAGCACCAACCACACTAAAAAGGTAATGTATGAATCAGGCTGAGAACATCATATGCACAGCCATGTTTGGCAACAGTTAATAACACCACAGGTATATATAGCTTTCAAGGCAAATCTATAAAAAAAAAAGTAGTATAACTGGGAAACACTGGCCTGCAAACACTCCAGTTGGAGAACAGCCTTTACCAAAGGTGTTATGGACTCTGAAGAAGCACAAACTCAGGGCAAAAAGGAGAAACGAGCTAAGAGCAAGGTACGCTTGGCAAACCCTCACCATGATCAACTCCTGCCTGGAAACATATGTCCCCACTGTGGAAGGACATGTGGTCTCCATAGTCACTTATGGACTCACTGTTAAGACTGTTTTCATGGAAGACAATCTTACTCGAGTGATCGCCAAAGAGCATTGTTAACTCCTTAACATGGACATTATTATCAATTATTTTGGAATGTAGACATGACTTTTGGAAATCAAAGGGCATATTTAGTCAGGGGGAAATTGTTTATGCCAAATCGAAAGGGAGTTAAGCCAAAGCTGGGTGTGTCCAAAGTCAAACACCTCTTTCTCATTATCCCTTTCTGCAACCCTTTCTCTCTCCCTCCTTTCTTTTTCCTTTCCCTTTCCCTCTCATTCATAATCTATTCGTTCTCTCATCCACACACAAACACACACTCCATTTATCTACCTGTCCATTCATATTTTCTCTTTCTCTAACACCTTCACAAAAACGCATATACATGAAGGTGCACTCCAATCATCCACCATCTCTCTATCCATTCATATCATAGCTGTCAACTTTTGGATTTGAAAATAAGGGATTTTTTCCCAAACTTTTGGATTTGAAAATAAGGGATGCCGTGAGGGCGGTGCAATGGCACCAAGTAGTCTTGCCACCCTGCGCTCCAGAGGCTGCGCGCGAACGGGTGAGCGAAAGAGCGAGCGCATAGACGGCAGGCAGGCTGACTGGCTGGTTGGGCATGAGGGTCTGGATGCACAAGGCATGCAAGCTCCGCCCCCCAGTCGGTCTCAGACTCCTTATTGGCAGCCGAGCAACGCAGCTGAGGAGCCCCTCTGACCGGCAGGGAGGGAGAGGAGCTGCTTCCTTTGAAATCCGGGAAATTTAAGGGATATCAACAATCCGGGATAGCAGCGGGAAACGGCATTGGAATAAGGGAGTTTCCCGCAAAAAAAGGGAGGGTTGACAGCTATGATTCATATATATTCTCTCTCTCTTTAACGTACACAAACACGCAAACACAGAGAGACAAGCGCACACTCTATTCATTGATCATCAGCCCATTCACTCTTTTCTACTTGATCGTTCGTTCCCTCACACGAATGCACACTACAATAACTGTCAACACTTCTGGTGTAGCATTAATGCTCTACTTGTAAAGGAATAAAAAATAGCTCTTGGGGAGTTTTTAGGATAGGGAAAGTTCTGAATCAGACCCTCCTCGCTGCTGTTCTTTATCTTCCTTTACAAAAAAAGGCTTCTGCAAGATTTATTTTTCACTACAAAAACTCAAATTATACCACAAAATCCAATAAAAGAGCATTAAAATACATTACCAGCCAGAAATACAAGCTAACCAACCAGAGAGAAATCAAACACAGGCAGGGTAGTAGGATTCATGAATAAATACTTCATAGGAGGTGTTAAGTGTTGAGAGTTGTCTGACTATTTATCTAGAAAGGTTACAGGCATTAGCTGCTCTCCAGTCCATGGGGTGGGGGCACGGGATAAGAGATATATACTTTGTGATTTCCTCTGTTGTAGCTTTTGTAAACACAGTACATTTATGTTTTCTAAATATGAGCCCAAATCATAGAATTGCAGAGTTGGAAGGGGTCCAAGGGTCATCCAGTCCAACCCTCAGCTATGCAGGAATCTCAGCTAAAGCATCCATGACAGATGGCCATCTGACCTCTGCTTAAAAACCTCCAAGGAAGGAGGTTCATAGCTGACTTATTCCCAAACATCCTTGAGAGTCTTGTTCCTTGTACTTCAGCCGGTTTATTTGTGATTGTTGGAGGTCTTCTGGTTTTAGCTGTATTCTGAGCAGGTTGCGTCAGTGTGGTAATATCCAATATCAACCCTTTTTGCATTGAATCCATCTGGCTGCTGCTAAAGCAAATCTAACCCTTTGAAGGAAAATGTAGTGGCCACATAAGGACGGCTTGGATGTTGACTTATGGTGATGAGGGAGGATCTGGTGGAGGGTGAAGAGCCAAAAGCGCCACTTCTCTCTCTGTCCTTCCACCTCCCCCTGTCTCCATGCTTGCTATCTGCACGAAATTAATGCTCAAGTTGATCACTCCTACTTAAAATCACAATTTTCTGTTACTGAGTATTGGTTTAGTCTGGTTCTCCAAATCACAGTACGAACCAAGGATCACAGCATAGCTTAGAGTTCAAGCATTACACTGGTTTCCTCATGCAGATATAACAGGAAACTATGGTATGCAGACCCACCAAGTGTCCCTGTTTTCTAGGGACAGTCCCGGATTTATAGAAGCTGCCCCAGTTTCTGATATGAACCCAGAATGTCCCACTTTTCCTTTGTTGTCGTTTAGTCGTGTCCGACTCTTCGTGACCCCATGGACCAGAGCCTATTTCAATCTGAGAAATGTTGGACGGTATGGTAGGACATCCCTATTTTCATCGGAGAAATGTTGGAGGGTGTGGAGTTATGCAAACACCAAGCCAAGGAGATAAGTAACTACACCACCTTTAGAAGACATCTGCAGGCAGCCATGTGTAGGGAAGTTTTTTTTTATTAAATCTTTAATCTTTTATTAAGTTTTTATATATGTCGGAAGCTGCCCAGAGTGGCTGGGGCAACACAGTCAGATGGGTGGGGTATAAATAATAAAAATTATTATTAATTTGAGGAATAAACATTATATAGAATGCAAACAAGCCTCGGGAGTGCTCTATTTGCCTACTGGGAGGGAATAAAACACTGTGAGGGGAACTGGGTTAGAGCAGTGCATGGTCAACTGGAATTGTTGGAATGTTGCTCAGATTTCTAGAGAGGGATATTCTTCCTCTGGCAGGCTACCATTCATTGCTTATTTTTCTAGGTCAGTCTGCCTAACCTGGGGTCCCCAAATGTTGGACTACAACCCCCATCATCCTCAGCTACCATGGTCAATGGTCAGTGATTGTGGGATATGTGGTAATCCAAAATCTGGGGACACAAGGTTGGGAAAGGTTGTTCTGGGTTGTTCTTCTCAGACTTTTTCTTCCCCCGAAGGGTTCCATTTGGTACAGAATACACTGAATAATTCAACGTGAAAGGGTTAACATTGGATTTAGCTCAAGGCTGGCCAAAACTGCCTCCTCATCACTAAACCAAGCCTGGGGAGGAAAACAGTAAAAGCACCAAAGGCTTCCCTTTGCTGGTTGCTGGCTGAAATTACAGTAACTGATCAAAGACAGCAAAGAAAAATAACTAGGCCAAGAAGGGGAACACTCTTAAGGGAGGAGTTAGCAAGCAAGCAGGCTGTTTCTCAAGAGCCAGAAGCAGGAATTTAACAGAGAGAAGGCAACGGGACAGGATAACTCAAGTGGAACTATTTCCCTGCTGCAGAAGAGCTAGCTCACAGCCAGATCCTAGTGCAGTTATAAAGTGTCAGGGACTGGCCCATCCCCAAGGCAGGGGCGGAGGACACAGGCACCTGGAGACAACGGAAGGAGTTTGGATCAGATAATGACTCACAGGAGAGTCAGGGAGAAGGCAGCAGTGGGGAGGCGCAAGTCCATGGGCCACCACTGGGGGACGGGCTCTGGGGAGAGGCGAGAGCACCGCTGACACCAGAGGAGGTGCTGAGGCTCTGGGATGAAGCTGAAGCCCTGAAACCACAGGAAGAGGCGGGAGGGCTCAGGGATGCTACCAGACCCCCAGAGCAACCGGAAGGCAGGGGACAGGAAATGGAGGTGGACACAGCGGAGCAGAGTCTCTGGGATGCTGCAAGAGCCCCAGAGACACCGAGTGGTCAGGACAGGAGTATGGGGGAAGCGACCAGCGCGACCCCACTCAGGTCCAGACCATGGAAGTGGAAAGAAGGTGGGCGGAGCTTTGGATTTCCGAAGCTCTTATGCTGGGGGCGGAGTCGCAAGCCCTCACTCCGGATATCTGACTCAGATGAGATGGATGATGAAGTCTGAATGCTGGAATGTTTGATCTTGTAAATAAAGTTACTAGTTTAACAATCAACGTGCGTGGAGGCTTACTCTTGAGAAGACACCACACACCTCTCACAGAAAGCTTCAAAATTATTTATTTTTGCGGCAGGGAGGGGAGAGATGTCCTGCCACTCTATAGGAAATATCTTAAGATGGTTAACAGCCCTGACCCCAGAAATCTACACCCACGCTAAGGGGGAATATGCGCCCTGGGCAGAAGGGACAATGTGAGTGCTCCCAGCCTCTTGCAGAGCATCAGTTTCTATCAGGGACTAGGAAATGATACTGAAAACATCTCCTTGGTACGAAGAGAATACACAGCATCATTTTCCCACTGGGGATTTAGACAGTGGGCAAAGGTTTAATTTAAGCTGCATCGCTACAAGATAAGTGAATCTCTCATGATCTCTCATAACACAAGTGCAATTACTCAGTAGCCCACAACTTCCAGTAGCCACCCACAAAGACCGCTTCTCACAATTACAACAATCTGTAATTGCACCTTTATCTAATTCCCTAACAAAGGGACTGGCTAACATCATGGTATTTGTTGACTGTGCAGTTCATCAAGGCAGTGCTCTAGTGGAATTAAATGATAGGGAAAAGAATTAATAATTCAGCATACTTTACTTTGAAATCATCAA
This sequence comes from Darevskia armeniaca, assembly GCA_034641395.1. Classification (NCBI taxonomy): domain Eukaryota; kingdom Metazoa; phylum Chordata; class Lepidosauria; order Squamata; family Lacertidae; genus Darevskia; species Darevskia armeniaca. The sequence goes on from JAWWNF010000371.1 coordinate 496,157, forward strand.
GAAGCACTCAGCATCCAGGATACTGAAATATATTGGGTGCTGATGGATGATGGGCAGTGCTGGTATCATCTTCTTAAGATTCCAAGATAGCGCAGGACCTTGATGAGTGAAAAAATCTTGCTGTCGAAAAGGTGTTTCTGCGTGTTTTCCATGTATATAGCACATATACTAATTCTATACACACACATACACAAAACAAGTTTCCAACAAAGATCTCTTCTTCCTCTGAAGCTGTAGCAGCAGCATAGGATGTGTCACCGCAAAGAACAGCATATGCTGAGACATAACCGCAAGGGCCCTTCTCTCACCACCAGCAAAGCTAATGACAAATATCATTTTTGCAAGTTTGCAGAAAAGCAAACACCCTTTTCGTTCCTGTTTTGACTCCTCACTGTTTGTGAAAATGAGAGCCGGCTTTCACAGCTTCGGAAGTGAGAGGCTGAAGAAAGACCTAATCGGCACAGAGAATCGACGTGTATGGGGAAGTGTAACACAAACCTGCAAAAAGCTTTCATATGCTGCTTCTGCAAAACAATGGCCTCATCTGAGTTATGACATGGCAGGTTCCTATGGAAGTCCTATAGCCTTCGTATATAGCAGCATTTCCAGGATGTTTGGGATTTTCATTTTATCATACTGGAGTGGACTTTCCAATGGCTATTTCCCAGTCATCATATCCAGTGATGATGCCTGACCCCTATGCCAACTTCTGCCTGAAGATTGGCCTTTGAAGATGATGTTTCCCTTAGTGGTGTTCAGAAAAGGTGAGAGGTGAACCAAGGCATTCATGAATGCAATAGTGCAGGGGTTCGCTAACTGTGGTCCACGGACCACCAGTGGTTCACAAGCTTCCCTCAGCTAGTTTGCGGCATGCCCACGTTAAATATCCACATTGATTTTTAATTATATTTCTGTTGCTTCTTTTATTTCTTATATTGTGACTAATTGCATCGCCATTTGAATTCCATGCAGTGCAAGTTGCAAAAAGGACAAAATACAAGATAAGAAATAAAAGGAACAATAGAAACACACAAAAAATAATGTGCAACCTTGTGTAGTTTGGGAACATAATGAGCAAATAACAGTGGCTATGAGAATGCAAGATTACCCAGGTGTATGATGGAAGGCATGGGAACTAATTTCCGTTACCTTAATCCTACACTTTGCTGACCTAGACAGAATCCACCATCAACATATCCATGGACTGCATCCTAACAAGACCTTGTTTTTCACAACCTTGCTTTTTCATTTTCTTAATGACATATGAATAGCCTTTCTGATGCAGACCAAAGTTCACGCGATCCAACCAGCATCCCATTTCCAGCAGGGGCCATCCAGATGCTTCTCTGAAACCTATAAACGGGGCCTGGAAGCAACACCTCTACCCTGCTGTTTTCCCACAGCATCTTGCCTCTGAATCTCAAGGTTACGTTCAGCTACAAACCTTAACAGTGTTAAGAACATAGGAAGTTGCCTTACACTAAGTCAGCTCTTTGGTCCATCTTATCACAGTATTGTCAATGCTGATTGGCAAAAGCTTTGAGTGTTCCCCGGCCATAGCAGGAGATGTTTGATGTTTGATCGTGTTTTTTATATTTTGTTGGGAGCCACCCATAGTGGCTGGGGAAACCCAGCCAGATGGGCGGGGTATAAATGATATATGATGATGATGATTCAATCTAGGACCTGCTATATGGCTTGTCCACTAGAATTAGTCAAGCTATCCTCTGTGAATCTGTCTAATCTCCTTTTAAAGACATCTAAGGACATCGGCAGCAGGTCCTGTAGCAGCGAATGCCTTAAATTACTTAGGTACTGAATTTAGAAGTGCTTTCTTTTGTCTGTCTTGCTTCTGCTGCTCCTTAATTTCATTGGTTGAGTTAGTGTTACAAGGCATGAAGAAAGATAGATTTCACATGCATAACTCATGTAATCCCCAGCGTAGTTTTATTTGCCCTCATATAAAACACTACAGTCTCTATCACACACAAAGTTGTACATTCTCTCTCCCACATTTTTAAAACTGGAACTATTCACAAGAAAAGCATTGAGCCTGCTCTGTGGATTACTAGGTTGTACTCCTTTGTTGTCGCTGTCCCAATGTTTTTCTTCATGTCTACGGATTCCAGAATTTCCCTCTGAGTGATTCATCATTGTATAAGTCTTACTAGAAGCCATTGATTTGTGGTAACTGACACTCTTAGTAGACTTTCAGATTGTGATTGTGGCATGTCAAGCTCATTGTTTTGAGGTTCCAGGTTGAACTGGATTGCACTAGGATGCACCCCTACACACAACAAGTCTTGCTGAAATCAATGGGACTTACTTCTGAGTAGAAAATCCATAGGATTGTGCCATGGATTTTATTTAAGTCAAAGAAACATTAGCACAGGTGTCATAGTCTTTTGATGTGAGAATTACAAAGAAAATTAGGTAACAGGAGAGGGTCCTCTATTATTTAAGAACTACTTCTCTTATGGCATCAATTTTAAAAAAAATTTTAGGTGAAAAACTTCAAATGAAGGACTATTCTTTCTTTCATGTTTCCATCCAATTCACTCCACTTCTATTTATACCATCGTCACTCCCTGGGATGGTACAGATCCTAGCGTACTGTTATAAACTAAAAATCACCAGTACAGTCGTATCTCAGAAATGGAACAGAATCCGTTCCGGAAGTCTGTTCAACATCCGAAATGTTCGGAAACCAAAGCGCGGCTTCTGATTGGCTGCAGGAAGCTCCTGCAGCCAATCAGAATCCACAGAAGCCCCGTCGGATGTTCAGCTTCCAAAGGAACATTCGAAAACCAGAACACTCACTTCCAGTTTTCGATCGTTCAGGAGCCAGAACGTTCAACTCCCAAGGCGTTCGGGAGCCAAGGTACGACTGTAGTAGTTATATAGTAGTCATCCAGACTACCACAGTAGCATACAGTCTAGTCATTGCAGAAACAGCTACAGTAAATGTCAGCAAACAGAATCTTGGGGCAGCTGCTTGGTTCCATGTACTCTGGCAGGGTCAACATGCCTAATGGCAACCATCCCACTACCCCAAACAACAAGGGGCTCCCACCCAGCACTGTTGCTGCCAATATCTGCTCTAGGCACCATGCTTTGAATTTTGAGGAGTCTAAGAGGGCGCCTATCCACCACAGATTGGAGCTGAGCAGCCATTTGCCCCCAATCCGAAGGTATTTCTGTCACCCACCAGTTGAGGTCATCAGAAGGAAGGAAGTGGCTGGTGGGTGATAGCCATGCCAGGCAGGGTCCAAGTCAGCACCAGAGGTGCATTGACAGCATCATACTGAGGGCCCCAAATATATTTGTTCCCACTATTTCCATCAACCAATCAAAAAGATTCCATTGGCCCACCATTAGGGAATAATTGTAGTATACCAGCGGGTGGCGCTGTGGTCTAAACCACAGAGCCTAGGGCTTGCCGATCGGAAGGTCGGAGGTTCGAATCCCCACGATGGGGTGAGCTCCCGTTGCTCGGTCCCAGCTCCTGCCAACCTAGCAATTCGAAAGCACGTCAAAGTGCAAGTAGATAAATAGGTACCGCTGCGGCGGGAAGGTAAACGGCGTTTCCGTGTGCTGCTCTGGTTCGCCAGAAGCGGCTTAGTCATGCTGGCCACATGACCCAGAAACTGTCTGCGGACAAACGCCGGCTCCCTCGGCCAGTAAAGCAAGATGAGTGCCGCAACCCCCGAGTCATTCGCGACTGGACTTAACTGTCCCTTTACCTTTTTACCAGCCCTGGAACATCTTAGATTAGGATTGATTGCAAGGTACCCTGATGCCATGGCAGATCCCAGCATAGGCTCTCGACGACTGACTGGAATTAATGCTCTTCTGAATTACAAATACCCACAATCTGTATCCTAATTGGCAAGTTCACACTCTATTATTTCATTCACTGCTTAAGCCGCTTACATAAAAAGAGCTGGGAGGAGAGATCTCTTTGCTTCATGTGGGTCAGGTCATATTTATGCCCAAAGTCTTTTCACTGTAAATATACATTTTCTCCCTCCCTTGAACCACCCCACAAGCTAATCTATCCCCGGATGATTTCCTTTGCACAGCAGTTTCTTTTTTTAACTTCCCTTCTTGTTTTAGTTTTAATATTTAATTGGTTATATAACACACCTTTGTTGTTTTATTTTACAACTGCTTGTTAGTAATTGTTGTCTGGGTGACCCGTTTTTCTCCTGCAACGTTCCTCGTACCTCTGTGGTACTAAAAACTCACCTCGAGTTCTAACTTTTAAACTTATAAAAACTAAAAGAGCATTCAACTCATAGAGGTCTGTGCCTTTCTGATGCCGTTTGGCTAAACAAAATAAAAGGCATTCTTGCTATTTTTCATTCCTTTTCCTAAGTTTCTGCAAACTGCGACTGCTTTGGCATACAGTGGTACCTTGGTTTTCAAACTTAATCTGTTCCAGGAGTCCGTTCAACTCCCAAAACTGTTTGGCTTCTGAGAAACGTTCACAAACTGGAACACTTACTTCTGGGTTTGCTGCATTCGGGAGCCAATCTGTTCCTCAATCAAGCCGTTTGAGAACCACTGTCCTGACGTCTCTCTGTTTCTGAACTACCAGTTCCCCTCACTGAGGTAACATCCACCCCATACATTTAAAAAGAAACTATTAAAATTGTTTTTAGTCATGAAGAAATAGTCATGAAGAAATAGTCATGAAGAAATAGTCATGAAGAATCATGAAGAAATGCAGAATCATGAATAGTCATGAAGAATCATGGGAACTGTAGTTTGTTAAGGGCACTGAGTTTCAGTTCACTGAGTATACCGGTATCAAAAATGTATAATGTTTGCAACAGGAGTGGGAAACCTGATTTTAAGAAATTGTATTAAATTTGTAAATGAAGCTTATCAACCCCAAATGCAAATTCCACCTGTACAGATAAAATTCTAGTGTGATAAGGGATAAATCCATATCAAGACGAATCTTTCTCATTAAGAGCCTCAGACCCCAAAAGTTAGAGGTGGAGTAAATGTTGATTTGTACCATTTTCCAACAAAACTAAAAATGCATTAACGGCTTCCTCTTCTTCTCCTTCTCCTTCTCCTTCTCCTTCTTCTTCTTCTTCTTCTTCTTCTTCTTCTTCTTCTTCTTCCTGAAAATAAGCTAAAGGATGTTCTAACTTCCCCCATGCTGACCTGCTCTCTTTTTAGCTTTAAGGTATGTGCAGATGGAGCGGCCAATAGTGAAATATGAACAGCTACGCTGTGTTCATTGCAACTGTAAACAAAATATGTCTGGCCTAGTTTTACCTTTCAGGCCAGCAGCCAGCAAACATAATTGGCTCTCTCTATATTCACAGTCATTTTAGAAACAGAGGCATTACTTTAGTGATTACGCAGATCAAGTATCATCTGAGCTAAATTGACTTTATCTGTCAATATTAGCAACTGGATAAACTCAATGGTTTTCATTTTGCGAAGGTGGAATGCTAATATTCACTGCCAGTTGAAAAGGGATGGGTTGGAGCACAGAGCCAACCCATGGAGTTCTGTTGCATGAAGTGAAGGACAGGATGATTCCTTGACTGTTCCACAAATAGACGCCAACCAGACTCTGACTTCAGCACTGGAGAATGGACACAACATTCTCCATGGCACCTGATGGCAAAACAGCTGGCTTAGAGGGCACAGGACGGGATAAGTGACACACACAGCGCTGCCCTCCAACTGGATACGGAAGGAGCTGTTGATTTTGGTTCTCTCCATTTCTCATTTTTCCAGATGTAAATTCAGTTCTCCACATTCATTTGTATGTAGCTTTGATTGATGTACATAATCTTATCGTGTTTTATTGTGTTTTTAATATTCTGTTGGGAGCCGCCCAAAGTGGCTGGGCAGGGTATAAGTAATAAATTACTATTATATTATTATATTATTGTTTTTGCAAGCAATTGCTCCTAATATTTTTGCATGTTATTTTCACGAATGGTTATTTTCACGGGCAATTCTTTCCTAATAAATGCAAATCAGGAAACATTGTTTGGTTGGAGAACTGCATTGCAACCTTTGGAGAAATGTGGATTTTAAAGGAAAGTTGTGTTTCGGATTGCATATTATTTTGGAAAGCGCAAATTTGATAAATTCACCTTGAAATGCAAACTGAAATGAATTTCTGCCCCATCTTCAACCTATGTTCCCTCCACTCCCTGTCTCTTGCTATTACATACAGGGAGCTTTTGGAGGTGAGAGGCAGGGGTCGCCTTTACCGTTAGCAGGGCCGGCGCATCCATTTAGGTGAACTAGGCAACTGCCTAGAGTGCCAAAATGGAGGGGGCGCTGGCCAGCCTGCCCCCGCCCCCGCCGCTCCCCGCCACCGCCCCAACCAGCAGCGGAGCGAGCAGGTTGGAGCGAAAACCGCTGCGGCGGGGGCGCCCAAATGGAGGGGGTGCTGGCCAGCCTGCCCCTCGCCCCCCGCCTAGTGCCGCCCCAACCAGCGGCGAAAATCACGGTGGCGCGGGGCGCCCGGCGGGCAGGGGGCAGGGCACCGTACGTCATGCGCAATGACGTCACGTGCCCCGCCCCCTCGCCTAGGGCGCCAAAACCCCTAGCACCGGTCCTGACCGTTAGATAAATTGAGGCCACCTGAAGCAGCCTCCTCACTTCGTTTAATGGTAGGATTGGTCCCGCCCTTCCCCCGCAAATACAAACACATACACACACATATTAGTGAACAAGCACATCAGTATGAAAGTTTTAGTCTTAACACTCTCACTCTTGTGCTGGTTAATGCCACACAAGAAATTTTACACAACATCTTAAGCAGCACAGTCTGGAACACAACACTGCCTACTAAGTTCTCAACTGTAAATATTCTGTTTAAAGAGCATGAAAAGAGGACCTAGAAGAAGAAGAAGAAGAAGAAGAAGAAGAAGAAGAAGAAGAAGAAGAAGAGGAGTTTGGATTTGATATCCCACTTTATCACTACCCGAAGGAGTCTCAAAGCGGCTCACATTCTCCTTTCCCTTCCTCCCCCACAACAAACACTCTGTGAGGTGAGAGGGCTGAAAGACTTCAAAGAAGTGTGACTAGCCCAAGGTCACCCAGCAGCTGCATGTGGAGGAGCGGAGATGCGAACCCGGTTCCCCAGATTACGAGTCTACCACTCCTAACCACTACACCACACTGGCTCTCTAGAATAAACTAGGACTTCCTCTCTCTGCTCCTCACTTGCTGAGAACAACTGGAGTCTGTCTGAGGGTACAATGAAATGTTCGCTTCAAGTAACTCCTAGAGAAACGCCACTTGTGCTCAACATGATGATCAGCTGCCAATGGCAAGGACAGGACAATATCACATGGTATTGAAGTGACGGTGATGCTGTTTTCAATAGCAGTTCCACATTGTCCATGTTCAGTTCCTCCCGAAGGCAGTTGCTTGCAGTGAATTTTACACATAACACCCACCTGTCATAACACTGAGCACTTCACAGGTGCACTGGACAAGTACAAACATTATTCCAGATAATTGACAGAACATCTTGTGCAAGAGGGAAAGATTGTATGTGAAGCAAATACGATCACTTAGCAATGGCACACAGACACACACAGAGAGAGACAAACAGTGCTATTTTTCTAGAAAATGAGGTGCCAGAACTCACCATGAACGCCTCCCTTGTTCTCTTATAATGGCAATGGCGCCCACTTGAGAGGTGCTGGAACTCAGTTACGGTAAGTTCCAGCTGAAAAATGCATTTTATGTGTATATGTACGTGTGTTTGTGTATACTTTGTGTATATATACAGTATATATTCCATGACATGACTCACATGCTGAATATCCCTGGAACAATTCTGCATCTATGGAAGTAAATGTCCATAAAAGCCCTCAACAATCATTCCACATTAGAATCCTGAACAACCTGTTCTTTTATTTAAACCGGGGTGAAGGGAACTGGGGTTTCACCAGCGGGCCCAATCGTTATCTCCCCCACTCATTGTGGACCATATCTGACAGGTGGGCCAGGATACCCATCTGTCAATCACCTTGTGTCACAATGGTGTCAGGTGACCCCCTTTTGCCTGCAGTGTTTGAAATCAAACTGTGCAGGCAAATGCACACCTTGGAGAGCTCCGTGGAGCCCTTGTAGAGTGTTTTGATAGGGACTTCACAAGACATGTCAATCAGCTGGTACAAGACCAACCATTAGCTGGCTAATTAGGCCCATGGGCCAGAGATTTCCCAGTCCCTGATTTATACCGTGGCTATTCTACAGAAGTGCAGTTGTGTCGCTCCAGTACATGTTTTACTTTTGGTTATGATTGCTGATGACCAGGCCCCCCCCCCTTTACACAAAAGGATAGGGTAGAAATCGGAACAAAAATTACCTTCAGGGTTGACGGCATTAGTACATTTCCATCTGCCCAATTCTCTTCCCTTGTAAAATATGACGAGAATAAAACTAAATCTTGTGCACTACTTCAGTTGCTGGGCACCATTTGAGAGTTTAGTGATATTAAGGCACTGCAATACTTCTTCCATAATGGAACAGCAAAGAGAGAAATGGCTTTAGTCAGTGAGCAAAGGAGTCATTTGGCAGTCCTTGCCTTAAATAATCCTACTGAAGTCAAACTTTTTTTAAAAAAAACAACAACTGTAATCGTGGAGTTGGTTTTATCACTGCGGCAGCTTTAAGAGAAGCCTGGAGGGTTTGGTTATGAGATTTGGTTCAGAGAATCAGGCTTATGAAAATGGTCGGGTGTCTTTTAAGTGCTGAATGCCAAAAGGTGAAATATCCTTGGGGGCGGACAAAGTTTTAGGAATGGATCTGCTAATTATCCTTGACTGTGTCATGGAAGAGCAAACGATTAGCACAAATAATAAAAGCCCCAAGGAGTGCATGCAGAACCAGAGGAGCTGGGGGATGACAAAATGTGTTTCGGAAGGATAACGCCAGTCTCTCTGACTTAAGGGGGGAAATGCTCGAGCAGAGAAATGCACAGGAATACTGCACGTGGCATTTTTTCAAGAGCCTGGAGATGGGATGAAAGCGTGTCCCTGCGCTTTGAGGCACTGTGTGCTCATTTTTAAAAATGGGCTGTTAAAGAAGATATTGTGGGCAGTGCATTTAAATGTGCAATAATACGCGTCCATATTGACAGCTGAATCCTGAAGGCGCAAAGCACAATAGAAAACACATGGCAGACTTTAATGGGGGCAGGGAGATATAATATAGAAGTATTTTTAAAGTGGATAAATGCATCTCTGCTGCTCAGCAAATTCTCATCTCAGTGGAATCCTGGGGTGTTGCCTGGAATTTAGAAACTTCCCGTTCCTTCTGTTTGTTTGTTTTTAAATGTATTTTTAAAAAGATTTTCTTGATTTACAAAAGTATGTGCAATGTCTCTCTCTCGTATTTTTTTCCATGTAGCATTTTTACAAATCAGTTTTATTTGTTGAGACATTAGGAAGAAAACAGAGAAAGAGGTGGACGGGGGGGGGAGATAGGTGGGGTCGGGTGATGATGTTTCTATTTTACTTAATATAATTTGGTGTCAGCGTTGCTTGTGCAGGTTCTCTGCTGTTCGCTTGTGTTCCTTTGGTGGTGAGAGAGGTCGGGGTTGGCCTAGGGTGTGGTTGTTCATTTGTGGTTGGCTGTGGTGGTCTTTGTTTTCATGTGTGAGTGGGGTGGGTGGGTGTTTTGGATCAGGTTAGCCATATTGATTTGTATGCTGTTGGTGGATTTTTGTCATTGTCTTGTTGGGCTGTGTGTGTGATAAAGGGGAGCCATACCGGGGTGAAGGAGTCTTCTTCTACTTGTCCCCGTGTCAGTTTCAGCTTATTGGTTAATTTTTCTAGTAAGGCTGTTTCCCATACTATTTGATACCATTGCCCTTTCCTTCTGTTGATGTCCGTTCCTGCACTCTGGCTTCCTACTGTAGTTACAAAGAGGAGGAGAGCTTATGGGCATCTGGAAACAGGATTCTGTCACTATTTCTCAACTATTGATTCTCATCAAAGCAGTGGCCCACTGCTCTGTGCTTTATGTGTGTTGTACACTGTTGCAGCTGCTATGATATGAATTGCTGGATATTGGCACAGGCAGGGATTAAAGTAATGGCATGGCTTGCCAGGTATTCAGGGCAAGTAAGCACTGGTGACAACTCCGCAGAAACAGAGATGGCAAGGACCCAGCAACAACAACTACCGGTAGGAGTGAACCTCAGATTCTCATTCCAATTGCCTCAAGATCTGGACAGCATCACACCTTATCTCAAAGTCCACAGAAACACAGCAAAATTCATAAAGACAACCTTGTTAGGCCTACGTACTAAAATTGCAGGGGAGCTGCTGTTTTGCCACTCTGTCCTAGCTCCTGAATTTTCAGATAGATGATATAGATATAGATACACACACACACACACACACACAGAGAGAGAGAGAGAGAGAGAGAGAGAGAGAGAGAGGAACACATATATATGCTGGGCTGCTGTTGTTGTTTTTAAAAGCATTCAACAGCACTTCACACAAGTTTGCTCCCTTTTGGGAACCAGCTAATCACGGCTATAATAGATTATGATTAACCAAACAGATATTTAATTTCTGCTGCAGAACATTTTGGCTTCTGCCTTTGTCTGGTGAAAATGAAAGGATGATACTGCCAAGGTGGCCATTACAGAGTTATGAGGATGAAATGTTCAGGAGGACTTCATTTGCCAAAACTAAGTGATGCTTTGTACTGCGCTCCAGGTTGACGCTACGTGATGTATCCAGGGTGTATCCAGAAGTTCTCTCTCTAAGCTAACATTGCAGGATCAGCTGGCATCTCTCTTGCAGTTATTGATAACTCTGACAGGCTGTGGTATTCATAATCGAATGAATGCTTAGCAACTCCACTCCTGGGGTCAAAACGGCAGATATGTGGTTTCTAACATGTGCATGTAAGTCAGTTGTAGTTTTACCTATTTACTGGATACAGCATCCTGGTTGTTTGCACTCAGTGATATGGACTACACTGCCGATGATACTCTGTTTGATGTGGCATGTCGTAATCACCCATTCTGGTACTTTTGAAGGCAGCTGTATCCATGAGAGACCCGCAGGTTTGAGTGTTGTTTCTGATGCTTTTGAAAACAACTACATATGAATTGCAGAGTCGGAAGGTACCACAAGAATCATCTAGCCCTGTGGTTCCCGACGTGGGGCAATGCCCCACAGAGGGGCAATTTGATTTTTAAGGGGGGCAATTTGAGAACGAGTTACTAACAGTGAATGGCCTTTTAGGTTTCCTCCATGTGAATATTCTTTGAATAATAAGAATTATATGTCACAGGGGTGGGGCATCACTATTTTAGAGATGCTTAGGTGGGGCATGGCCAAAGGGTTGGGAACAACTGATCTAGTCCAAACCCCTGCAGTGCAGGAATCCTTTGTCCAATGTGTGGCTTGAACCCATGGCTCTGAGAATGTGAGTCTCAAGCTCTACTGACAGCTATCTCTCACCAGATGTCAGGGGAGCAGACTTGGGACCCAGGTTATGGGTGCCCAGTGCGTGCCCCTGGCCTCAGAACCTGAAGGAGGAGGAGGAGGAGGAGGAGGAGGAGGAGGAGGAGGAGGAGGAGAGTTTGGATTTGATATCCCGCTTTATCACTACCCGAAGGAGTCTCAAAGTGGCTAACATTCTCCTTTCCCTTCCTCCCCCACAACAAACACTCTGTGAGGTGAGTGGGGCTGAGAGACTTCAGAGAAGTGGAACTAGCCCAAGGTCACCCAGCAGCTGCATGTGGAGGAGCGGAGACGTGAACCCGGTTCACCAGATTGCGAGTCTACCACTCTTAACCACTACACCACACTGGCTCTCAGAAGTCAGCACCAGAGGACCTGTCCTGAGACCTCGGAAAGCATCTCTGAGGTCTCGCGAGGTCCCAGATGGGACTCCCAGTGCAAGGCACCCAAAGTGTGCTAAGCACCCACAACCAATTTTTTGGGGGTGCTCATACACCCAGAGCCCCCTATAGTTGGCGCCCCTGCCAGATGTGTTTCAAGCAAAAATCTGTTCTGCCACCTGCTACTTTATTCTTTTAACTGCAAGCATCAGGGACCAGACCTGCCACAATGTCATGTGCTCTGTTACTGAGCCCTAGACCATGACAGTGATGTTCAAACTGGCCATGGTGCATTCAAGCACTGTCCTTATTCTGTTGGTCCTCTGTGATATTCCTTCTTTGTAGGCAGGGCTATTACCTACTTTGCTTAGTCAAGTAAGCAGTGATATCTCTCTCAGGAGTTTTGTTTCTCCCTCTCCACCTATTAGGAGCGAACAGGCTGCATGAGTCTTTCCACCCGCTCAGATATAATTTGCCAGATGATGCAAGTTTTTCTGCCTGGTCCACATCCCACCCATAAAGAAGGAGGCTGGGGAATGTCACCCCCAATAAGATAATTGCTTCCCCAGGGAACGTGCCCATGTTATCTTCATAAAGTAATGAGGGCAGTAAGTGTTGTGCTGGAAATATTGGTTTCTCCTGTCTGAAACACAGCATTTCAGGGGCAATTATTTTGTTATTCAGAGAGGCCATAGCTCAGAAAAAGAATACAAGCCTTGGGAACAGAATGTCACTGATTCAATCTCTAAAAATCTTCAGGTAATGGATTGTGTGAAGTAGGGCTAAGAAAGACCTATGTCTCAGAGCTCAGAGTCTAAGAAAGACCCATGTGACAGACTTCAGAAAGGCAAGGTAGGCAATCAAGGGTTTAATAGTTTGACTCGATGTAAGCTAGGCCCATATATAACCTTTAACAGATGAAGCAGCGTGGATAGAATCAGTTTTAATCCTTTTTTCATGGGTGAGTATTCCTTTGAACCTTGTCCTAAGAACATAAGAAGAGTCTGCTGGATCAGGCCAACGGCCCATCTCATCCTGCATCCTGTCCTCACAAGTGGCCAACCAGATGCCTGTGGGAAACCCGTAAGCAGGATTCAAGCACAAGAGAACTCTCCTGTCCTGTGGTTTCCAGCAGCTGGTATTCCGAAACATTGATCATAGCCATCATGTCTAGTAGCCATTATCTTCGTTTTACGGCTCCCTTCCAAGGCATTTATTTCGTGCAGCTGATATCCAAGAGTTGCTAGGAGGCCTCTACAATTCCCAGAGTTCCCTGGGAAAAGGAACTGATTGTTAAACCGCTTCAGCAATTGTAACTCTGTGAGGGGAATAGCTTTCATCACTCTTAACGAACTACAGTTCCCAGGATTCTTTGGGGAAAGGTATGGTTCCTTAAAGTGGTATAATAAATGTATGGTACAGATGAAGCCTAGGTCTCATGGCATTTTAGCAGACAAGGGTAAGGTGTGCTACAGACCACAAATATCCAGAAACACTGCAGGCTGAGATGCTTATTGTAGTACAACTGTCTTCCAAATATCTAATAGTTCCCCCCACCCCACCCCAAAGTGCACAATAGGTAGGTGAATATTTTCTGGGCTCAGTTAAAAAGATTGCCCAGAAGACTGTCTGTGCTTGCTTGTACTTCTAAATCTTTAATGGGTGAGTTTTGGGAAGGGAAGAAAGTGTCCTGCTACCCAAGATGAAGTTATGGTCCTTGGGGGCAGCAGGAAATGTGGAGTTGGACTGCGGAGAAGAAAGGAGAGGGGTGAGCAAAGACTATGTTTTCAAAACGGACTACCTTTATGGCTCTAAGGACAATATCTTTGGACATGGCAAAGGCTTGTGATGAACACGGATTAAAATTTTCTTTTTTTGAATGATTAAGTTAAAGAAGATAATATGGCTAAACAATCCAAAGTCGGGGGAAAGAAGGGGAGAGTAAGGAAGGGGAAAGGTTGCAGAAGTACCCAGAGGCCTAGGTACGAATTTAGGATATGTAAGTAAATTGAGTTATGTATCTGACAATGTGATAAAGAAAAGATAGAAGATATATGAATTTGATAGGAAGATGATGTATGAACCTGATAAAGAGGATCTATCATGAAACCAACGGTGGGGAGGCGGGGAGGTCACCTGAGGATGAAATCGAGGAAATTAGAATTTCCTGGCCTAGTGGGGCCAGGCCAAAGTAATGTTATGGAAAAGTAGCAATAAGGTTAAACGCATAATGAATGGGTATGCCTCTGTGAGAGGGGGGAGATGATTTGGGCTTCCCGTGGTGAGAGGGGGGAAGTATTTAAGTTTAACCGATATGTTGTTTGTTCATAAAATTGTAAAACCAATAAAAATTATTATTTTTTTTTTTTTAAAAGATGAAGTTATGGTCCTGCTCAAATACATACTAAGCTGTAGAGGAGATGAAGAAAAAAATATGCTCTGGGGGGAAATGCTGCAGAGAACAGCAGTGAAAGAGCTTAGTATGAAAAGTACTTCTTTGCAAAAGTACGTTTACTGGAAACACTGTCTTTCTGAGGCAATGAGCTTAGATAAGGCAGGAGCTTCTGAAAAGCCTGCAATTACACAGGTATACAATTAACTTCACCACAAAATGTGAACACTGTGCATTAGTGGACATCATTATTCCTGTAAAACATTACCACAAAGAAGAGCGAGTTTTATTGTGAATCTAATTTCCTTGTAGATAATTTATCAATAACCTTTCTTTTATATCCGCATGATTGATAGACTTCTCAACATGAAGAATGCTGGCAGGTTTGTGCTTTTTTTATTAATTGAAAAAATGCTAGCTACAGTAATATGATGGGTCTTTCTTCCTTCCTTTAAAAAAATAATGCTCTGTTTTTAAAAAGTGATGCCAAAAACTATACCACACAAAAATCTATTATCCCTAAAACATTATAAAAGAAAAAAATATATATGCATGCATACGTATTATTCAGCATTATTAACTTCACAACTGTATTAGTCATTCAAGCTTGGCCCAGGCATAATGGAAGGCAAATTAAGCTACATCAATTGGTCTGAATAAAGACATCTAACAAAGCAACATGATTAGTCCAGTAGGCTCTTAGGAAACAAACTTTGGGTCTGAAACACTAATAAAAAGTACATGCTTTTCTGTCCCCGAAAAGAAGCTCTGTAAAGGGTGACAAATGAGGCCAAGGAGAGAATTGAGGAGTGTGTCCCTGCTGACTCTCTTGAGCCTTTCATTGTCTTCTGATACTTGACTAAGCTATCCTCCTGAACTGCTGGACAGCGTTGAGAGGAGGTGGGACTGCTTTTCTCTTATCTATTGGTAGAATATAGAGGGCAGTATTCATGTATTTCTCAATGGAATTGTCCTCTGGGATTCCATAAGACTCGGGTCTATAAGTCTGGTGCTTTCCAATATTTGCATCAGGAGTAGCTAACATGACACTCTCCAAAGTGTCATGGTACTCTGTGTATTAGCTGTGCTGGCTTGAGCGGATGGGAACTGCCTGGAGACCTGCGGGTATAGGGTGGTATATAAATAATCAGTGTTGTTTTTTCCTGGGGGGTACGCAGGGGTACGCATACCCCTAAACATTTTGTGAATCTAAGTTTGGCCTTATTGAGGGGCAGCATTTCAATATGAGTAGGAAAATGAGAGTACCCCTAAACATTTTTTTAAGAAAAAAAGCACTGTAAATAATAATGGGATGTGGGTGGACTAAACCACCGAGCCACTTGGGCTTGCCAATCGGAAGGTTGATGGTTCGAATCCCAGCAATGGAGTGAGCTCCCATTGCTTTGTCCCAGCTCCTGCCAACCTAGCAGTTCGAAAGCACCCCAGTGCAAGTAGATACTGTAAATAGGTACCGCTGTGGCGGGAAGGTGAATGGTGTTTCCATGTACTCTGGTTTCCATCACAGTGTCCCATTGCGCCAGAAGCACAAAAGCTGTCTGTGGACAAACGCCGGTTCCCTCGGCCTGAAAGTGAGATAAGTGCTGCAATCCCATAGTCGTCTTAGACTGGACTTAACCATCCAGGGGTCCTTTACCTTTTATAAATAATAATAATAGTCCAACAACATCTAGTTTTGTACCACCTGGCTACCCCTGTGCTATCAGAAGTTTTGTTTTGTTTTTTCAGTTCCTTTCCTAATGATTCCATGGACTTCACCTTCTTCACAGTCACCACACACTGGGACGCCATCTTCATTGAGCTATCTCCTATGACCCCAATGTTTCATTTCTGGTCAGTCACCACCAGTCCAGACCCCATGAACATATATGTGAAATAAAACTCCCCTCCCCCCTCCAGATATGCATCATTTTACACTTGTTTAAATTGAATTGCATTCGTCATTTTTCTGCCCATTCTCTCAGTTTGAAGAGGTCACTTTGGAACTCTTCACAATCTGTTTTAATGATTGTGAGCAATTTAGTATCATCAGAAAACTTGGTCTCCGCACTACTCACTCCTAACTCCATATCATTTATGAAGAAATTAAAAAGCACGAGTCCCAATACTTTTTTGGGGGGGGGGACTCCTTCTCTTCTGTCCATTCCCCCCCTACTCTTTGCTTCATGTAACTTAACCAATTTGTGACCCACAAGATTTTCACATAGAATGAATTTCTGCAATGATGAAGAACGAAATATTTGCCTAGTATTTTATTAAAAGCTCATTACGTGTAGCTTTTAGTACTAAGAGGCCAGCTACCTTAACCTTCCTTTTTCTGCCCTGACTCCAGTGTTGCCTTCTTCCTCCTTCAGTACTGGCTGTCTGCTTTGAATCTGATCATTATATGGCAGCAATTATTTTCCTCATTTAAATGAAGCACAGCTTCTTCGCGCTGCTTCCAGGCAGGCTGGCATGTTGACCCGCAATCCTGAAAAAGTTGTTTGTAGTAAACATTTATGAGGTGAGGGAACAGCTGTGTGTAGCAGAGCAAACCTCAAGTCCCTCTCAAGCAGCCATGCCCATAAAAAGAGACCTCTATATGGATCTACACAATAAATGTGTCGTGCAGATATTTATCAACCATCTGTGCAGCCTCTGCTTGCATTCAGTTTGGCGAGAAATGGAGGACGGGAGAGCCAAAACCTTTCTGACAGGACCCTCCTTATTCTGAATTACTGTGGCCATGATGCCATTTCTTTCTGTATATATTTGAGTGGCTAGTCTATTCTCGGCCTTCTCAACAAGACGGTGACAAATAGTGGGTGCGATAGCATGATTTAAAATAGTTGGGTAAAGCCTGTGACTGAAAAAGTGGGTTCTGTGGCCAAACACAAATATGAAAATATATGGAAGCTTTCCAGCCAGAATTCTAACATGGAATCAGTTAAGGGGAAGACACAGAGCCCAGGAAGTTAGCTGAATCATGAACTGAAACACGGATAAAATGTGAAGAGAAGCGATCCGCTTGAGGCTTTTTCTTTCAGATTTAACAGGGTTAAATAATGGGTATGTAGCATAAGAGGGGAAACTATTTTTAAAAATGGCATGGAAGAGAACAATGGTTTGGACCCCTCAAAGTCATTCCATTACCTGAAGAAGCGTCTCCACCCCATCATTCAGCCCGGACACTGAGGTCCAGCTCCAAGGGCCTTCTGGCAGTTCCCTCACTGCGAGAAGGTTACAGGGAACCAGGCAGAGGGCCTTCTCGGTAGTGGCGCCTGCCCTGTGGAACGCCCTCCCAGCAGAGGTCAAGGAAATAAACAACTATCTGACTTTTAGAAGACATCTGAAGGCAGCCCTGTTTAGGGAAGTTTTTAATGGTTGAAGTTTTATTCTGTTTTTAATATTTTGTTGGAAGCTGCCCAGAGTGGCTGGGGAAACCCAGCCAGATGGGCGCAGTATAAATAATAAAATTATTATTATTATTATTATTATTATTATTATTATTATTCAATTAGTGCAAGGATTTCCACCTGTGCAACAGAACTTCTCCCCTTCCCACATGCACACACCCCAAATTTGTTCCCAATGGTTGGGGGGAAATCCAGATCAGATTGAGGAGGGGGCATGAGTGGTTTGTAGGAAGGAGAATGAAATGAAGCACTATTGCTCAGGGTGCAGAGGCTTGTGCTGATGGGATGACTTCATTGGATGCCACCCAAAATTTTCATAATCCTCTAGGCTTCCACAGCATGCTTATCATATCTATTCTGTCATACCTTTGAAGGTTTTTCAAAATGCTAACATTTATTTGCACCGTTGGTTCTGGATCGGATTCATGCAACGAGCAGATAACAAGAACAATAGGTAACAGAACAATGAAATATGATTAAGGGGACTGATCCACTTTGCTTGAATGGCAAATGCATCTTGGGTGCCGAAATGATCTGGGATGACTTCACAGCTGAAAAGAGGCTCAGTGAAGATTTGCCGTGCATCAGAAATGAGAAGCACAGGACAAGCCCTAGCATCTAGCAGGGAGAAGATGGTTGCTTCAGGCAGAAAAATTTAGGAGGACAGATAAAGGCAGAGATTATTGTCTGAATGGGGGAGCTTCAGGCAGCAAAATGTCTTGGACTGCTGCTATAGAAGCTTGATTTGGGGCAATTCCCCAAAGCAGAAAGCAGGACAACTCCACTGAATTTTAGGGTGGAGGGAGGGAGTCACTTTTGGTATGAAACCAGAGAGGCATCATAGTTTAGAACAGTGATGGCTAACCTTGACACTCCAGATGTTTTGGGACTACAACTCCCATCATCCCTGACCACTGATCCTATTAGCTAGGGATGATGGGAGTTGTAGTTCCAAAACATCTGGGGTGTCAAGGTTAGCCATCACTGGTTTAGAATGAAGACCTCCTCAATACTCCAAGGGTTTGAAATTCATGTCTTAAGCCTACGTTTCTTTTGATGAGATAAATTCAATCTACTGTTGGGATCTTGATCAAAGTGAACTTGCAGGACTGTGCCTTCGATGAGCTTGTTTATACTGAATGGTAGTGTTTTGTGTTTATGACCAACAATTTAGCAACTGGTGTTGATTTAGCTCAATCTTTCAAGTGCAGGGGTTGGGGTAGAATGTAGCAGATTTATTTGCTTCACCTATGCATGGACTATGGAGCTTTTTTGTTAAGGATGTGTGTGAGCAAGCTGCCTTACTTCCTAACAAAAGCTTTTACTCTGACATTCTGTATATATATTTATTTGCCTTTGCCCTTTTCCATTATATCACTTCCAGATTCTATTATTTCCAAACTCTGCTCTAGTAAACATTGTGTTCATGTGTCTTATCATTTGTATTTTTCTTCAGGAAGGGACAAAGTACTAAAATAGTTTGATGTGTATGCATTTGTACAAAATTTGACATTACAGTAATCAAGAGTCCACATGCATATCTTCATGTCTCAATAATTAATTCCTATTTTCCTAATTTTCATTGGTTGAGATATGCAGACCATTTGGCAGAAGAACTTCAATGAGCACAAAGCCTAGTGCCTGAAGCTCTAAAGACTTCTGTACTCTGGAAAAAAAGAACCTCATAAACATGAAGAAATTTGATGACGTTTCTTGCTACCGTCACCACGGCTAGTTGACAAAGAAAAATCACTTCCAATAAACCTTCAGATTGATACTTTATGGAGTTTTGCAGGCTGCTGCAGTTGCTCCTGTATTATGGCTCTCTAGCTTTGACCTAAAATTGTAAGTCAAAATGCCCAGGCGAAAACCTCAGAGGAAAACTGCCTGCCCTGTTTGCACAGTAAGGGAGCTGGTGGCGTGGTGAAGTAATGCCAGTACTAGGCGTGGGATATTTAAAATGCACTCAAACCAACAATGCATGTATGCTAGATAGAAACATGATAGGAGATGAAGCGCAGAGTCCTGTAAGTTTCCTAGAGAGGACTCTGAGAGACACTCCCACTGTGCCCTGTCAGCTGTCGGGGGGAAGGCATAGCCATACATATAATCTCCATACCTGGCCAGGGCGCTTCCTCTTTGCTCTTTGCACTTTCACCTCATCCCAGCAATGTGAGAACATCTCCATTTTAAACTAGACCAGTGGTTCCCAAACTTTTTTGGGCCATGCCCCACCTAGGTAAAGGTAAAGGGACCCCTGACCATTAGTTTCAGTCGCAGACGACTCTGGGGTTGCAGCGCTGATCTCGCTTTACTGGCCGAGGGAGCCGGCATACAGCTTCTGGATCATGTGGCCAGCATGACTAAGCCGCTTCTGGCGAACCAGAGCAGCGCACGGAAACGCCGTTTACCTTCCTGCCAGAGCGGTACCTATTTATCTACTTGCACTTTGACATGCTTTCAAACTGCTAGGTTGGCAGGAGCAGGGACCGAGCAACAGGATCTCACCCCATTGCGGGGATTCGAACCACTAACCTTCTGATCGGCAAGCCCTAGACTCTGTGGTTTAACCCTCAGTGCCACTCGCGTCCTTTTATGCCCCACCTAAGCATCTCTAAAATCCTGATTCCCCCAGTCCCCGTGACGTATAATTCTTATTATTCACAAAGTAAACTCCTATTCACATGGAGGAAGCCTAAAAGGCCACTAACTGTTAATAACTCATTCTTGAATTGCCCCCCCCTTAAAAATCAAACTGCCCCCCTGTGCCCCATGTTGGGTACCATGGAACTAGACTAAAGTATGTCTTTGTAACTGGATTACCATGTTAAGCATGCCTGAACATAGCTGCTGCATCTGTGACTCTTCAACAAGTATTCTGAGTGAGTAAATGTATTTTTTTTTTTACCTTTTACAAGATTGTCTGTGTAATTTTTGTTTTATGGGGGGGAGGGGGAAATAACAGGAGAATCCAGTCTGCCTTAAAGCATCCTGGATTACTTAAATTAAAAGGCTAAAACTAGTCAATCAAAGCTTCTCCTTTAAGCTGTAAAGGAATGCACTCTGCTGAACTCACAGACGTGAGGAAGGAAGGATAATATCTAATAAATTTATCCTCTCCTGGCATGTCTACATATGCTAGGGACACAGGTGGCGCTGTTGTCTAAACCACTGAGCCTCTTGGGTTGCTCTGTCCCAGCTCCTGCCAACCTAGCAGTTCGAAAGCACACCAGTGCAAGTAGATAAATAGGTACCGTTGCGGTGGGAAGGCAAGCGGCGTTTCCGTGCACTCTGGTTTCCATCACGGTGTCCCATTGCACCAGATGCAGTTTAGTCATGCTGGCCACATGACCTGAAAAGCTGTCTGTGGACAAACGCTGGCTCCCTCAGCCTGAAAGCGAGATGAGCGCCGCAATCCCAAAGTCGCCTTTGACTGGACTTTACCATCCAGGGGTCCTTTACCTTTTATCTTTTACATATTCCTACACTAGGGTGCTATGGAGACATTCAGGATATCAGGTATGCAGTGAAGAGTATGCAGAGAGAAACAAACAAAGCTTCTTTGCTCACCTGTGATTTGTTCAGCAAACAATGGTTAAAACAACCCATGGCTGAGTGCTATGTGTGAAGCTGATTCCCAAATGCTGTGCTTGGACAGAGTTATTAGTTGGGTGTTTAAACATATTGGAGCATTCAATAACATTTCCCCTTACTGGTACAAACCCAGACTCTACTACATTTTGCCAAATATGATGATCACCCTTATAATAAATTTGGAGTACTATGTGGTTCAGAAAGCACACATATTTTAAGATTACATTAAAGGTTATTTATGTATACATGCACAGCTGAACAAGAAATGTTAATTCTATTCTTTATTCCCAATGCACATTATGAAACTAGTAGAAAAGTTGTAAATTATCCACTTGCTCCCATTTTAATGTGGAGTTATATAGATATATCACTGCGTCCAAACCATGAAAATGTTCAAATGTCTAAAAAGGTATTGATCTAAATTATTCCAGGCTCACATAAAATGAAGATAAGGAAAATCCTTTTTAAATGTATAAAGGTTAAGCGTATAAAACATGTAAGATTATCTAGCTGGCTTTTAACATGCTTTGTAGGGGGGCAGATTACTCAAAGAAAACAAAATTCATCCACTGTAGTTGCTGATCAAAGGATTTCTCCCCATTATTTTAGATTTAATAGTTCCAACAATGTCATTAGTCTGGCTGTCTTTTAAAAAAAAATTCAAAGCTGCTTTTAATTTACTTTGCTATCATTTGCACTGTGCATTGATATTTCATTTCATTAGCTTTTTGCACTGGCTTTTATTGAATTTCATACACTGCAACTGCCAAACCCAGGGGAGTTTGCCTTGGTGTCGTAAGAAGTACTGAATACAGACATGCGCTCTGACAGTTCACTGGGCAGCGCTGGTACGAGGAATATTTAAGTGAAAGCTTTGGACATACAAATATCCTGGTGGTGGAAGAAATATCAACAACCTCAGATATGGTGATGATGCAACCTTGATGGCAGAAAGTGAGGAGGAATTAAAGAACCTTTTAATGAGGGTGAAAGAGGAGAGTGCAAAATATGGACTGAAGCTCAACATCAAAAAAACTAAGATCATGGCCACTGGTCCCATCACCTCCTGGCAAATAGAAGGGGAAGAAATGGAGGCAGTGAGAGATTTCACTTTCTTGGGTTCCATGATCACTGCAGATGGTGACAGCAGTCACGAAATTAGAAGACGCCTGCTTCTTGGGAGAAAAGCAATGACAAACCTAGACAGCATCTTAAAAAGCAAAGACATCACCTTGCCGACAAAGGTCCGTATAGTTAAAGCTATGGTTTTCCCAGTAGTAATGTACGGAAGTGAGAGCTGGACATTAAAGAAGGCTGATCGCCGAAGAATTGATGCTTTTGAATTATGGTGCTGGAGAAGACTCTTGAGAGTCCCATGGACTGCAAGAAGATCAAACCTATCCATTCTTAAGGAAATCAGTCTGGAGTGCTCACTGGAAGGACAGATCCTGAAGCTGAGGCTCCAATACTTTGGCCACCTCATGAGAAGAGAAGACTCCCTGGAAAAGACCCTGATGTTGGGAAAGAAAGGGCACAAGGAGAAGGGGACGACAGAGGACGAGATGGTTGGACAGTGTTCTCGAAGCTACCAAAATGAGTCTGACCAAACTGCGGGAGGCAGTGGAAGACAGGAGTGCCTGGCGTGCTCTGGTCCATGGGGTCACGAAGAGTCGGACATGACTAAACGACTAAAC
The DNA here is from genome assembly GCA_034641395.1 of Darevskia armeniaca. NCBI lineage: Eukaryota > Metazoa > Chordata > Lepidosauria > Squamata > Lacertidae > Darevskia > Darevskia armeniaca. Next base: position 519,113 of record JAWWNF010000371.1, read on the forward strand.
AACATCTTGCTACCCTCTCCCATTTGCAAGGGAGGAATATAACAAAGCAGCTACATCTCACTCTCTCTTTGAACACATACGTTTATTGTTCAGCCCCAGCAAGATAAATGGATGCTGCAGAAGCCTACAGGTTTTCTACCTCTGCAGGCATTCAAACTAATATGTGAGGGCAAAAACCTCACTGTGTTGCGAGCACAGGTCCTGCCTGCTAATGTCCACAATGCGCAACTTTGCCCTCTCTATTCTTCTGACCTTTAAATGCTGAGCAGAAAGGTCTGAAGGGAGGCTAGAAGAGTGTGCATGGAATTCATGGACATAAGGTCTTAAGAACAGCCTGCTGGGACAGGCCAATGGCCCATCTAGTCCAGCAAAGTCCACAACGGCCAACCAGATTGCCTGTGGGAAACCGGTAGGCAGGACCTGAACACAACAGCACTCGTTCCTCCTGCAGTTTCCAGCAACTGGTGGGTGGGTGAGTACTGCTTAGGCCCATGGCCTTGGGCTGTTTCTAGCTACCCAGTGCAGCTGTCATGCTACCCTGAACAAAATCCAGACATGGGGGCAGGTTCCTTGAGACATGGCCCAAGCTCTTAGTGCTGAATTTCACTCATATTCCCCCCCCCCCCCAAATTACACCAACACAGTTGTCATGCACTTCTATATTCCGAACTTAAAAATGAAAAGGGTAATGCTGGTGGACAACAAAAGAGGTTGAAAGACTCTCTCAAGGCAAATCTAAAAAAATGTAGTATAATCACCGACAACTGGGAAATACTGGCCTGCAAGTGCACCAATTGGAGAACAGCCTTTACTAAAGGCATCATGGGTTTTGAAGACGCTCGAACTCAGGATGAAAGGGAGAAGGGCTGTCTTAAGCATATGTGGTGCTGGGGTGCAAAGATCCACCCAGCGCCTCCCCCCCAGGTTGCCCAGGCCCAGGCCCGCAGGAGGGCAGAGCCGGCCGGCCGCCTCAGTGTCTCGCTGGCTCGGTCGCCCCTGAACTCGTAGCACAGAGCCGCCCGCAGCAGAAGAGCCTGCCGTGGCACTCCGACCGACGGGCGGGCTCTTCCCCGGACTCAACTCTCAGGCCCCGGACTCTCGGCCTGGCATCCCTGAGAGTCTGGCACCTGGGTGCCCCGCACCCCTAGCACCTATGGGTAAGACGGCCCTGAAAGGGAGAAATGTGCTAAGAGGAAGGCACTTTTGGCAAAGCCTCACCATGATCAACTCCCACCCGGAAACCTATGTCCCCACTGTGGAAGTGCATGTGGATCCAGAATTGGCCTCCACAGTCACTTACGGACTCACTGTTAAAACCATGTTTATGGAAGACAATCTTACTCAGCTACGAGTGATCGCCAAAGAAGAAGCACTTCCATAAAGAATAGGAAAGGGACTGCATTTGGAGACTATCTGCTCCCCATCTCTTACCACATATCCCAGAAGTCATTGAACACCTTCCTGCTGTTCTTATAATACACATTCCACCCATTATAATGGTGGGCATTGTGCTAGCATAGGAAAAAAGATGTTGAAAATATACATGCTTGTGTTGCCACCCAAGACCTGCTTTGATTCGGGAACACTCACTTCTGATTTTGCTCCACAATAGGGACGGTAATTTCAGAGTCAAGTGTAGCCCTACCTGAAATTGTTAAGTTGCGGGAGTCTCTTATGTTACAGTACAGAGGGGAGGAAAACCACCATAGTGGCTGCCACCCCATCCAAGTGGCTGTTAATAATGTAATAATGCAAAGTGCTCACTTTAAAAGCTTTGTAGAATAATTGATTTTTGCATACTGTGTCTTAACTCATGTTAGCAAATTCCGACTGCAACCAGGCTTTTTACGTAAGTGCTTCGCTGAGAACATATAACAATTTTATCAGAATACCCACGGTTAGAGCAAATCATGCCAACTACAGCGGCCTGCTGAGATTAGACCTACCATAAGCATTCCCATTTAAGCCTCTTGTATCCTCCGAATTTCCTTCTATGGATCTGCCAGGGAAGGTTGGGGCATTTGTGCAGCTACGGTGTAAATATGCAAGTAAAAAACATCTATTGAGAAGGAAAACAGGCAAGCATTTATTCTTCGGGTGCTGCCATTTCTCCCATCTTCCTTCTCTTCCCAGAGTCTCGTTTGGCTCTAATATTGACAAATGGGTGCTCTCTATCAAGGCTTCCTTGTCCAGGGGTTGTGGGGAGGGGGGCAGAGTCACAAGAAATTACACCTGACTCTCTCTCTCTCTCTCTCTCTCTCTCTCTCTCTCTCTCTCTCTCTCTCTCTCTCGTGTCACTACAGGAAGCAGGGGGTGGGAAGGCCAATACAGAACAATGACTAATAGTAAGGGGATATAATTACACAGTTTAGCTATCAACACACTACATACTCCACAGCAGGAAATCAATGCATGTTGCCTACAGCCTTGCATTATTTCTTCAGTCTGTCAACAGAATGATACAGGGTAGTAAGGCTTTGCAAATCTGACTACACTGGGGTTGCCACATTTTAACCTGATGGACATCGGTACCCTTTGACACATTGGTGGTGCAAAAACAAGGGGGCCTTATTCCAGCCTTACTCACGGCTGCTACCCAATCACACCATCACTTAAAACATGTATTATTTAAAATATTAATCCAGCAAAATCAATAAATACATAAGCTACATAAATATAGGAAAATCCAATCTTTGTAAACTCTAATGCCATAGTCAATATGTAATAAACACTCACTATTTGGAGGAAACAAAGACTCTCCATCCTATTTCTCCCTTTCTTCTATGGTCAGAGGTTTCCCCCCCATCTGAGCATTCTCCAATGCCTTTTATTAGTGATGTTCTAATCACTGGTGTCACAAAATCTTAATTATTTCAACTGTTTAATATTTCAACTCTATCAATGCATAACATATTGATTAATGATATGCATCCTTACCGCATTTAAATGCATGTCACATGGAATTCACTAGGGTGCTTTTTTAAGGAATAGTTCATCTTAATAAAAGTATGAGCATGCTGTATCCCTATTAAGTTAACTATATACAGGAGTAAACTATGCACAATCCATAACAATCATGAACGAAGACAACCCTAGGATACAACAACTTCACATCCTTAGGCCTGGTTAGTGAGCTGCAGAAGACATGATCAGAAGTAAACTGCTAAAAAGCCTAAGCTTACAGAGAGAATCAGAAACAAGGGATGAGATCCAAGGAAGTCCATCTGCGTGTGCCATGGATTCTCCCTGGTGCAATGGGATTGCCCCCCCCCCCGTAGGTCTAAATTACATTTTATTATATGCAGGGCTGTCTTTAGCAGATGCGGCACCGGGGTGCAAATATCCACCCAGCACCCCCAAATTACCACGGATAGTGTTGGGGTGGCCGTAGCTGCGCACTGCCAGCCATCCGGGGGGCGCAACTCTCCCCCATGCCACTGTGGGAGCGCGATCCGCGCAGAGGCTTGGGAGTGAAGTTGCGCCCCTCCCAAGCCTCCTCGGGAGGAGAGCGATCCCCGCAGAGGCTTGGGAGGGAAGCTGCGCGCCCGCCAGCCATATGGTTGACGGGGCGCAGCTTCCGCCCTAAGCCTCTGCGGGGATGGCTCTCCTCCCGAGGAGGCATAGGAGGGAAGCTGCATGCCCACCAGCCTTATAGTTGGCAGGGCGCAGCTGGCAGGCGTGCAGGGAAAGGAGAGGCCGCCAGCAAAGCCACACAGCTCCCCCACTTGCTGGGGCACCCCTGAGAAGCCGGCGCCCTGGAGCGACGCACCACCAAGCCCTATGGGAAAGACGGCTCTGATTATGTGGTAATTGCATACCCTCCAACATTTCTCTTTCATGCTGCTTTCATGGCCACCGACAATGGGATACTGTAATCAAGTTTTCCCTTTTCCTCCAGTTCCATATATTACAAATTTCTGTCATGATCAGCCAGGTATATTTAACAAACTATCATACCGAACAAAATAAATGGGGGGGGGGGCAGGGGGCTTCTAGGATTCATAAGCAAACATGTAGCAAAACTATCTTCATGTAGCATGCAAATTCCAGCAATTTTTATTCTGCTGTTGCTGACCCTGACAAGCAGTTGATTTTGCACACACTGAGAAGCAAATGCTAATGCAAACACCTGGGAAAGAAGTTGTTTTCAGAAAGTAAATAATCTACCCTTCTTCCACTAATAATGCAGGATCATTTTCTGTGGCTGGGGAAATCCTAGCGGGGGTAAATCCTGAGAGAAGAAGGAAATGAAAGGTAAGATCTTGAACTCTTGCTATTACTGCCCTTGGGCAACACAGCAGTGCTGGTAGAATCACACACATAAAGAGGGTTGTTGTTTCTCTGCCTTATGCCATTATACTGAAGAAGGAAGGAGACATTCCTGTTTAGTGTACATAAAAGTGGGTTGTGCCTAATTTAACAGAGAGGTATTCAAGGGACACGGGTGGTGCTGTGGGTTAAACCACAGAGCCTAGGGCTTGCCGATCAGAAGGTCGGCGGTTCAAATCCCCGCGACGGGGTGAGCTCCCATTGCTCAGTCCCTGCTCCTGCCAACCTAGCAGTTCGAAAGCATGTCAAAGTGCAAGTAGATAAATAGGTACCGCTCCGGCGGGAAGGTAAACGGCGTTTCCGCGCGCTGCTCTGGTTTGCCAGAAGCGGCTTAGTCATGCTGGCCACATGACCCGGAAGCTGTACACCGGATCCCTCGGCCAATAAAGCGAGATGAGCGCCGCAACCCCAGAGTCGTCCACGACTGGACCTAATGATCAGGGGTCCCTTTACCTATTCAAGACTGACTGGGTAATACAAACATGGTCTCAAGAGATCTAGGAAATAAAAGCAGGAGTTCAAGAGATCAGGGGTGTATATAGACAAGCATTTACCAACATACCATAATGCCTCCAAGTGTCCCTATTTTCCAGGGACAGCCTCGGGTTTACAGAAGCCATCCCAGTTTCTGATTTGATCCTGAAACATCCCACTTTTCCTTAGGACATCCCCACTTTCATTGGCGAAATGCTGGCAGGTATGGAGTTATGTGACCCCCTGAGCCAAGGAGATTAGTAACTATTTAGCCTTTAGAAGACATCTGAAGGCAGCCCTGTATAAGGAAGTGCCCCCCCCCCCAATTTTTAATGTTTTATCATGTTTTTAGATATGTTGGAAGCCACTTAGAGTGGCTGAGGCAATGCAGTCAGATGGACAGGGTATGTTGTTGTTGTTGTTGTTGTTGTTGTTGAATAGGACGCTCCTAATTTCATCGGAGAAATGTTGGCGGTTATACATAATGTGTGTGTAACCTCTTGGTAAGCTGATGATTTCCCTTCTCCCATCACTTTATGATGAGGATGTTAACCAAACTTTGCATTTTGCCTGAAATGCAAGGAAACAGGGAAGTGACAAGGTTCTTAACACTTGGCAAAGCAATGCAGATCCTGGCCCTATCGGCAGCAACCCCATGTGAGTGCCTTTGGAATCACTATACTTATGGCTGAGCTTTTAGGCAGCATACAGGCTGAGGTGCTGTATGGGAAAACTTGCACATCTGAATGGGGCGCACCCTGTTCCTGGGAGCTGTGTACACCCAAAAGGTTTTGTTTTCTGCAAACATCACATGGTGGGGCATATAGGAGTCAGAGTGGTGGGGAGGGAGTCAGCAGAAAATTGACATAGGGTGAGAATCTGGATCAGGAGCACAGTGCTGGATCAGGGCCCCGTGGCTGCTTTCCCTCAAATGTAAAGGATTCGGCATTGGGCACCATTAACATATAATAAAATGTAATTTATGCCTAAGCATTGTTGGCCCTTGGACGGTCAAATATCCTGACCTATTGCACTACTTCAATCTGAAGACACTTGGCCATGGAGAAAACAGTCAGTCCTCAGACTCTCATTGCATTGCTTTATCTCAGGCATAGGCAAACTCCGGCCCTCCAGATGTTTCGGACTACAATTCCTATCATCCCTAGCTAACAGGACCAGTGGTCAGGGATGATGGGAACTGTAGTCCCAAACATCTGGAGGGCCTGAGATTGCCTATGCCTGCTTTAACTGTTAAAAAGAATTACAACCAATCTTTCTGCATGCACTGGCCTCAAATGATCTTACTTCTGACTTTGCCCGAGTCCTATTGCTAAACACACACACACACACACACACACACACACACACACACACAACTACATATGGGTTGAGAACCTACTTAGTGGAACAGTTTAATTTTTAAAAGTGCCAGTGCCCAAAGTCAACTGATAGGCTCAGTCCAGAGGATCTGGTCTAAGGTTAACAGGACAGTTGTTGCTGTTTTTCTCTGCAGAGCTACATGCAGTTTAGCAATTCGGGCATTTCATTCTGTGCTATTTAGGCCTGACTTCTTGGTTTTTCATTTACATTGCCCCCAGTGACTGTGTTTACCGAAAATGTGCATGATGGGTTTAAAAAAAAAAAAATATGTGAGAGAGTCATGTAAAAGAAATGATAAGAAGCAGGTTTCAATTCACAAGTTCACACCTAAGAGCCCTAACACACGGATAACAAAGCTGCTTTTCCCAAAATTATATCCCGTCTTTCCTTTCTTCTGTTGAAAATGTGCAAGCTAAAACCGCTCCATTTTCATTCCCATTTCGTGGTTTCCATTCATTTGTACTGAAACTGTTTTACCCCAGCCACCCCTCTTCAATCATCCCCTTCCTCTCCTTTTGCACAGTTAGCAAGTTGCTTGAAATGTGCACAAAATCCTCGGAGAGCGAAAACCTTCACTGCATAATTTAAGAGCGGAGCTCATTACCCCTCTCCTTCATTTGGAGTGCTTGGAAATTCTTATGCACCTCGAGGCTAAGGTGGGAGCTTCCAAATCATGATGCCTAACAGCCTTGCATACAATACACGACTCCTAAAATGCACGTGCTCCTGGAGAGAAACGCCTTGATGCCGTCGCTCTGGGAGTTAACGCTAAAAACAATAATCTAGCAAACAAGAGTTCTGTATTTGTGAAGAATCCAGGCAGTGCTGACTAAACTTGAAATAGTCACTGCTCCTGTCAACGGGCAAAAGGTTTGAGACCCTCTTTGCCATTTAATATTTTCATAGCCCACAGCAAATTGGAGATATATGTGGTCAATGTGTGTCAGGTTCCACGGCCGCCGTCCCATGTGCCTTATTAAGACGGTCAGATCTACCACAAACACATAAATGAACTCTAGCCCCACAACAGGAAGGAGCCTGGAAAAAAATCTAAACCTCTGACACCGTAATAAAATGTAACAAGGAGGTTACAGAACACTCACTATCGCCAATTAATTCTCCACTGCCAATGCCTTCTGTGGGTCATCTGTACAAACATGGCCTCATGAGTGACTGAGGACATTTTGTGTTCATTAAAATTGTGACGTGAATGCTAAAGGTTCAACACACGCAATCTTTTGGCATGTGGATTTTGAGCCTCTGCGCTTTCTTTCAGCTATATGAACAATCCTCTACTCCAACTTCTTAAATCCATTACAGATCCGCGGCGCACACAAACAGGACCTCATTCAATGGCTTTGATCAATGGTGGCTAAATTTATTCATGCTCAATTGTCTGGTTTGTGTGCAATTTGCTGGTCTGGTTATGCAAAGGAAAAGGACAGAATTTGATAGAACCTGGGTTTGCAGGGGGAGGAGGGAGAAGGGGTTGTTGTTCCAAGTGTTAAAGCTACAAAACAACAACAACAACTATGGGCTTGCCCACATTTGAGCATTATTTAGCTTTTGATCCACTTGATTCCCCTATGCACATTAAGTATAAATGGCCTTTAAGTTTTCCATGGCCTCCCTTTCGCTTACGAAATGAATTCTAGGTTCCGCCAAAATTCTCAAGTTTATGTTACTCATCTTGAGATCTCCTCTTAAATTCTCTTAAGGGTATTATCATGGTGATCCAGAAGAACAATGAAATCAGGCAGATTGAGATAGAGGAGACAAGATGCAATGGAGGATGGTGAAGAAATGGTGGTGAAGAAATGGTGTATCGCAGTGGCTAAGAGACTGAGCTATGAACTGGGAAGACACTGGCTTGGATCTTACTTCTGCCATGAACTTACTTGAAGACCTATTGACTTTCACTCTCATTCCCTCCACCCTTGCTATCTACAATATGGAGGATAATGGAGGATAATAACATTGATTTGCTGGAAACAAGTCTCATATCACTTTGGTCACAGCCATGGCTCTTCTTCAACTAAGCTTTGTTCAGAGTAGACTCCTTTAAAATAATGGATCAAAGTTAGTCGTGTCCATTAATGTCAATGGGTCCACTCTGCATATGGCAAACTTTGGAGACAACCCCATGCATTTAACAGACATGGCTGTCATGGAATTCTACTCAATATTGATCCAGAGTAGATTCCAATGTATACTTAGCAGAGTAACAACTTAAACACCTTGCAGGATTCCCAAACAATAGACAAGAGGCAATTGTATTTCATCCAGCAGAGCTTTACTGCTACTGAAGACAAATGAGCAGAATGGTCACAAATCCAATACATTCAGGATCGGCACTGGCTATAAGAAATCCAGTTGCAGCAGACTTAACTTAAACTTAAAATAACTTATAATAAGTCTAAACCTTAACACTATATACAGAACGCCACACCAGAAGGAAGAGAGACAGAAAGAGAAGGTGAAACCCAGGCTCCTTCTGGCCTTACTTTTATAGTCAGCATGACCTTCACAGATAGAGATAACAGAACCAGTTTAAACCAGCTGCACTCAGCTTCTCTGAAGGAATAACCCAAACATCATGAACCTTCTGCTTGTTTCTTTCACACAGAGAAGCTTCCAGAAGCTTCCAGAACCCCTCTTGAATTAATTAGAATAGGAAATATCTCTACACATCAGATCAATACTTTCTGTACTAAGAAATGCAAACTGACAATGGCTTCCCACAAAGAATCCTAGAAGCTGTTGTTTGCCCCTCAGTGAGCTACAATTCCTAGCACCCTTGGCAAACTACAGTTCTCATGATTCTTTGGAGGGTACCATGTGCTTTAAGTGTACAGCTGTGCTGGTGATACTTAAGGAAGTTCTTCAACATCCTCTCTCTCAACCTTTCTGGTTTATCCACCGCTCCCCCTCTCCTTCATATGACTCAGAGCTTAAACTTTTATATCAAATTTGTTGACTGGAAATGTACAGAATGCTTCAATATTTAAGTTTCTCTTTTAGCAGCATCCTTGATTTTGTCTACATAGTAAAAAAAGGAAAAGAAAAGGAGTCCTTTGGGGCATTTTTTCAAGATCAATCAACATTAGGCACTTACAGCGCTGAAAAGGCTAGGAGAGTTAGTTATTTAAAAAAAACCTGTGTAATTGACTGGCATCTTGCAGCATAAAGTACAAAAAAGTGCTGCTTTAAAACCACACCAGGCATCAATTTTAGCCCTGGATTTAGTCAATCTCGGTTGGCAGCAGGTCTCACTTCAAAGTTTCAGAGAGCACTTCATGGCGTCTTGAAGAGCTCTAACATAGTTCAGCTAACAGAGATGTGGAGTAAGTATAGGATGGTGTTATATAGTATGGATCAGGGATGAGAAACCTGTAGCAGCCCCCATCTCAATATATTGTTGGACAGCCAACTCTCAGCAGCCCCACCCAGTCCTCAGGGATGATTTGCCCCTGTTTATTTAAACCAGGGGTAGGCAACCTAAGGCCCGTGGGCCGGATGTGGCCCAATCGCCTTCTCAATCCGGCCCGCCGGCGGTCCAAGAATCAGCGTGTTTTTACATGAGTAGAATGTGTCCTTTTATTTAAAATGCATCTCTGGTTCATCTGTGGGGCATAGGAATTCGTTCATTCCCCAAAAATATATAGTCCAGCCCACCACATGGTCTGAGGGACGGTGGAGTGGCCCACGGCTGAAAAAGGTTGCTGACCCCTGATTTAAACACTATCTATGACTGAACTGCATCCAGCAAAACCTTTCCATGTCCCTGTAATAGCTCTGCGGTCTACAGTCCAATTATAACAGTGCAAGCACTATTAATTTCAAGAGGAATGACACACACACATAACCGGATGCAGGGGTGCAGCTGAACACCTTGATCCAAGCAACTGTTGTCAGTGAGACATTCAAAGCTGTTACGCCAACATCCGTTTGGCTGACTGCTGTGTTGCAGCTGCAGCAACCTCCTCCTCTCTGCTTGAGGAATGAAGCACCCCACAGCTGCTTGCCCAGGACACTGGGGGGTGGGGGTGGGTGGCAGCCTTTGTTTCCTAGCAGAATAGGAAAATGTGGCATCAGCTGGCCCCCAGCAATGGCACATGTTTCATTCATAAATTTGTCCTATTCCTTCATTAATCTGCAAAATAATTAAAAATTAAAAGTCTGCACAGACACACACAAAACGTATTTTTATTTATCATTGCATTTAGATCCAACTTCTCTTCTAAGGAGCTCAAGGCGGCAGACATGATTCTCATCTTCCCAGTTTTTTTATCCTCACAACAACCCTGTGAGTTGGCTTAGACTGAGAAGGAGCGTCTCCACCCCCACCGTTCAGCCCGGACACTGAGGTCCAGCGCCGAGGGCCTTCTGGCAGTTCCCTCACTGCGAGAAGCAAAGCTACAGGGAACCAGGCAGAGGGCCTTCTCGGTGGTGGCGCCCGCCATGTGGAACACCCTCCCATCAGAGGTTAAAAGGATTAACAACTATCTAACATTTAGGAAATACCTGAAGGCAGCCCTGTTTAGGGAAGTTTTTAATCTGTAATATGTTAATGTATTGTTTTTTTAATATTGCTGGAAGCCGCCCAGAGTGGCTGGGGGGACCCGGCCAGATGGGCGGGGTACAAATAATAAATTAATATTATTATTATTATTATTATTATTATTATTATTATTATAAACTATTTTTTTAAAGACACATGTAACAAATGTATTTCTAAACTTAAAAGATGCGCTTTGTTGTTTTTTTAAGCTGAGAGCTGTGTAGCAAACTTCAGAAAAATACAAAGCCTGAAAGGTAAGTATGTTCCGATCTGCTGATTAGTCTAACAGGTTTGGGATCAAAGAAGTTCATATTAGAAGCCCTTGAAGCCACTCCACAACAATGACTGTGTTCCCTATGTGAAAGGGAGAAAGCAGCACTCGAAATTCGCCAGGCAGTAGGCGCATTTTGCACCTGGCTATCAGCCGCTTGCGACCAAGTGAAGATGCCTGGGCATCTCCCATCACCTGGAGGTGCATGCCTGGGGATCCCCGGATCTTGCCTGTTTTCTTTCACACACTAACAACACATCCTGTAGTATTCTGTCTGCAATATTTTATCTGCACAATCTGGACAAATTTCAAGAACCAAAAAGCCGTATTGAAAAATGCAACTTTTGAGCTGTCTGGAACTAGACATTCCATTTGGGCAACTGTAACCCTGGTTTAGCTTATATATCTGAGTTTATAACACTGGGAGAAGGGGGTCACCCAAGAAGTCAAAAAGGCATAGTCTTGATTGCAGAAGGTCCCAGGTTCTGCAGTGGATTACATGGGATGCAATCCATTGGAGCAGTCAAATACAACATTCCTCATTTTCCTAGAGTGTGCACAGGCAGGGGGATGTTACTCCAGTCGGTATAACTTCCTGTTCCACTGGTCTGGAGCGTCCTCCCCCTGCATGTGTCCAGGGAAATGGGCTGACTCTATAAAGGAGCCAAATCGCACAGCCATCTTCTCTCTTGATGCCATGCTGCTCTCCTGCTGCCATTTTGTTCTCTTGATGCTGTTCCCTGAATGTATTTTCCTGTCTGCTGGCTCTCAGCCAGCAGCACATGGGCTTCAATCCTTACAAAGGATGTAAGCCACACATTTTTCTCTCTATCTTTAACTACTAGCTAAAGCCTGCCTTCAGGGATCATACAGTGAACTGAATGTGAGTAAACTCCTTGTTACTCTTAAGGAAAGACTCTTGTGTCTTTATTCATTTTAAGAGGGATAAAAGGGGACACCAGGAATAATCCAGTCTGATCAAGCCAGACTGGATTGCTTAACTAAAGAGATTCAAACGAATCTGAAAACTAACTTCCTGCTGCATTGAAGGGAATCTGCTCTGCTACATGACTCAATAATGAAGGAAAGATAATATTTAGAAGAAGAAGAATTTGGATTTGATATCCCGCTTTATCACTACCCGAAGGAGTCTTAAAGCGGCTAACATTCTCCTTTCCCTTCCTCCCCCACAACAAACACTCTGTGAGGTGAGCAGGGCTGAGAGACTTCAAAGAAGTGTGACTAGCCCAAGGTCACCCAGCAGCTGCATGTGGAGGAGCGGAGACGTGAACCCGGTTCACCAGATTACAAGTCTACTGCTCTTAACCACTACACCACACTGGCTCTCATATATTTAATCAATATATCCTCTCCTACCATCCTTAACATTCCCACAATGCCCGGCAGGGCTAGGAGAGACTCCCTGTCTGAACTCCTGAAGTGACACTGCCAGTCAGATAAGCCAATAGGACAGCTTCCTATGTTCCTAAAACGGTTCTCTTGCCTGACTATTTGGTACCATTCCTATCACTGCTACTGCATGAAGCTGCTGCGTGCTATAGCTGTGCAACTTCCTTCTGCCTTAAGAGCAGTTAGCCAAGTGGTTGTAGCATAGCAACTTTCAGTTTGCTACAGGCACGTGTACATTAAAAAGCCACCTGAAGTCCCTTGTTCTCAGTGCTTTGAGCCTCAGGTTGAGATGACAGTCTCAACCCTCGCTTATCTCCTTCAATGCGGAAAACTTAACAGGTAAGTACTTTGCATCCCATCTTAATCAGGCCTGAAAACATTGGTTTGTGAATCTGAGCACGTATCTCAGTCAAGGTTGTAAGAGTTTACATTTCTCCAAAGTGAACTTTGCCGTATTACACTGGTGTACTGATGTGATTCCCACCCTGGGACTACTCTGCTGGTTGCAAACATGGAATCCAAATTATTTACACAGCATAAACATCCAAAAGTTTCTTAGGGAGAACAAGAGTGCATGCAGAAAAAGGCTACTCTGGGTGCTCTATAATCCCCTGAGTCCCAACAATGCCTTCATTTTGCTTAAGTAAGCAATTTCTTTGTGATCCAAAACGCTGACTAAATTCTCTAATCAGCTTTTGTTCAGAAACTATTTATTTCCATCTGCATTACAAATGCTGGATTTTAAGCAACCTATCAACAGTGCATAATCCAGCAAGTGATCTTGTCAGTGTGCCTTTTCCCCTCTCTAGATGAAGCCCCTGCATTCTGCACTTCTGAAAGGGAGAAATAATAGGATTAGAGAAACACTGAGGACAGGAGCGATGTCAAACAAAAGGAAAACATGCTGCCATTCTAAAGCATTCTCGTGGCGCATTGGGAATTGTAATCCATTCATTTGCGCTAAAGACTTGTGTGCGCTCATTATGCAAGGGACATAAACGCCTGGCATATTTTGATACTGTCGTCTCGCCTACTGGGACCCATAATTAAAACACATTCCAGGAAATGCAATTTTAAGACATCTAGTGACTGAAAGTATGGGCCGCTTCGCCAATACGCCATTGTCTGAGTATTTCAGTGTGCAGAAAAGCCAGCTGACAGCTAGTCTTTATAGGGTTAGGGTTAACAATCAACAGAATATGGGAATGGAAGATCTATGTTAGATGCCTGGAGCAACATTTCAGGTGGTTTTTCATATCTCAGTTGGGCTGGGGAACCTCAGCTGTTGTTTTCTCATCCTCTGTGTGTCCCTTCACTGCTGTAACTGGTGGGGCTTCTGATTCTACTGTTCATCTTAGGTCTACCTAGGGCCCAGGATGGGCAGGGAAAGCTAAATCTGTAGTCAGAGAGAGGCAGAGGAAGCATACCACTATAAGATTGTTAAGGATAATGGTTTAATTTCATGAAATGGGAATGTTGCTTATGTTGCTGTGTATTTTTAGCATGGGGCTTTTCCTTTGGCAGTAGCTCTCTCACGTGATTGGCTGAGTGTGAGTCACATGAGAGGCATTCCATTCTGTTGTGACTGTTATTCAAGTAACTGTCATTTTTAACTGTTTTCTGTTCTTCTCTCTATTGAGAGAGGTTTCTTTGGATGCTGCTGAGGACAGTGTGTGCTGGTGTGGTCTGTCTGGGGTGAAGCAGACAGGGAAAGATCCCTAAATGTTTATAGGGAGGAGCCTGTGCTCACTATATGGAACAAAATGAACTAGTATGAGATTAGGACAAAACAACTATATCAATACAAGGTGTTGCATATTACATTGAAATATGGGCCAATCCTGTGTTATACGGGAAAAACAGCAACCCTAGCATGGTTGAAATCTCAGCACTCTTTATCACCGAGGCTGATTTTTGTTTTGGAATTTCCTGTTACAGGAGTTAAAACCATGCACAATGGAAACAAATAGCTTGCATCACACAGTAATAATTTCAAGGGCACATTCTCGATATAAGTAACTCACTTTCCACCTTAATAAACCTTCTAAAAATTATTTCAGTAAATTCATTATATAGGTGTCAGCCTGGATTATGATGTTATATACTAGTGGGTTTTACCTCCTCTCTTTGTTCCACGCAGATAAGCACCATTGTTTTCTTTTGAAAGCACTGCTCTTGGCCTTGCCACACTTTCGTTTACAAAAGTAAATATGCATGTCCTTAAAATATAAGGCTGTCCTTCAACCTCTTTTCTTAACTACAAAGAGCTGTCTCAACTTGAAAAGAATGTTAATGTAAGAAGGGGCGAAAAATGTTCTTGACCCTTATGAAAAATTGTTTTCTAATTCAAGTCCGTTACAAGCCAAAAGCAAGGCTAAGATAAACCACTCACGTTTTCGCTCTTTTCTTAGAAATGTGAAGCACTGATAGAGGATTAAAAAGACAGCCAAACTACTCAATATCTACTTTGCTTTCATCTTTACAAGCAAGCACTTGAAAGTATTTAGCAACAATAGCCAAAGAGGAAAAAGGAAGAGGTGATCGCTCACAATAAAAATGCAGCATATTGACAAAAAATACTTTATAAAACGTAAATGAATTTGTGTCACTGAGGACTAACAGCATTCTCCTGAGCTTTCTTAAATGAGAAACTTTCAGACCTACCGTATATCTTGTCTGCGATCCTAATGAGAAGTTGTGTGATATCACAATATTGTGCCTAAGTTTGGGAGTGAGGAGATTAATTTTACTGGGTATCACAGTCCCAATAGATAGAACAAATACTTTGCAAGGACTCTAAGGAAGTGAATATCTTACTAATACATTAGCATGTCGTTATCAAGGATAAACTGAGTTACATCATCATTGACCATGGGTTGTTTCCAGCCTCACATAACCAACATGCTTAACTCTAATTAATGCATGAAGGGGTTAAGGCTATAGAGCAAGCTGTCCCATCAGACTTAGTTAGGTCACATCTCTCACCTTGGGAGGAAGAGCTACTAAACTCTTTGTTATCCCTCTTTCCACCATTTTTTCCACTATGCGAACCAACAAGTAAGGATGTCTAAGCTGAATGATTCAAACTTAGACCACATAGTTTTAAAAAACCATATTTGTATTTCTATACAAATAATTTAGAAATATTTGCCACGTTTTGTAACCTAAGTTTAACTGCCTGTCTTTTCTTGCTGCTGTGTCAAAAAGCGCATGAATCTGACCTTTGAAGAGTTTGTAAGTAAACGATTTTTAACTTACCAAACGTGGACAATTTCTACACTAAGGGGAAGTGGATAGCATTGGAATAGACTTAGAAGAGGATATTTTAAAGCTCTAGCAGCCTATATTTCCATGCTTGACTTTGCTGCATGTTTTGTGATTTTAAATATCTGTTCACCAAAGAGTACTTGCCCCAAACCTGGATCTATGCAGACAGGGAATTCTCCTTTTATTCGTTAAACAAAATTCCAACATTATTACTCTTTCTTCAACAAAGAAACTGGTTTAGTAGATTAGGGGAACAACTGATGTAATAATGTATCTGGATTGCATTATAATAAGGCTTCAGAAAATCAAATGAGAAAAATATACCACAGTGTTGTCAGTATGGTGTATTGGTTAGTGTCAAACTAGGACCTTGGAGACCAGGGTTCAAATCCCTACTTAACACTGCCTCTCAGCCTAACCTACCTCACAGAGTTGTGGTGAGGATTAAATGAGGAGGGAAGAACCATTCAAGACATCTTGAACTCATTGGACAAAAGGTGGGCTATAAATGCAACAAATAAAATAAATAAAATATATATTTTTTTAATGTGCATAGTGCTCATCTGGTTGAAAATTTGAAGGTTATAAACAGATGATCCAGAGTTGCCTTCACCATCCAGATGCAACTCCAGTCATCCCAAGTCAGCATGGCTAATGGCCAGAGATTGTCATTCAAGACATCTGGAGGCACTAGGTAGGCGAATATCAGTATTGGGTCTGGTGTCAATCAGTTATCTTTACTAATGAATTGGCTGAAGGAGTCAGCAGTACACTAATCAAATTCACAGATGATACAAAATGAAAAAGGGCTGTAGAGACTTCAGGAGTTGGGCTACATTCCCACTTAATATCAAAGTCTATATTAAATGAAGTATGAATTAATTCCCATAACTTTTTAGAAAAACCAGCGGCAAGGGTGAGAAATGTTGTGCCATGCTATTAAAGTCTTACACAGTTTGAGACTGCAGTAACAGAAGCTTCGTTTCCAAAACCTGGGAGCAAATATTACACTTTTATTGACCAATGGCTGGACCTCACCTGAAGCACTTGGATCAATTCTGGGCACCACAGCATACCAAAGAGTTGGAAACGATTCAGAGGAAAGGGAGGGGGGGGAAAGGATCAAGAACATGAAAATACTTGGAAAGAATTTGTTGGAGGTATTCCAAAAAGAGAAGAAAGGCAATTCTATCTTAGATATTCTATCTTAGAGCAAAGAATTAGGATAGGTATGCCAACTTTCATGAGTCAACAGTACTTTTCAGAAGGTTCATTGTGGAAGGCGAAGCTGCCAAATGTGTTTCTCAAGCATTCCAACAGAATCTTAGTGGCAACAAAGGAAGTAAGTGCATATACATGAACATACCTCCATTGACAGTATAGTGTAAAATGTGGGGCTGTATATGCCTCTTCCCCCTGAATCCAGTTTGGAGCCTGATTCAACCCAGGATAACCCTGACCTACAGTGAGAGGGGGGAAAGTATTTGATCCCCTGCTAAATTTGCCCGTTTGCCCTCTGACGAAGAAATGACCAGTCCATAATTTTAATGGTAGGTTTATTGTAGCTGGGAGAGACAGAACAACAACAGGAAAACCCCCAGAAACCCAGAAGACAAAAGCCAGAGATAGATGTGCATTATAATGAGTGAAATAAGTATTTGATCCCCTATCAACCAGCCAGATGTCAGGCTACCTGGTATCTTCACTGTATGTAACGAGCTGAGATTAGAAGCAACTGCTGTTAGGGAGAGGATCTTACCTGTAATCCCAGCTCGTTACAGTACCTGTACAAAAGACACCTGTCAACAGAAGCAACTAATCTAGCAGATTCCAAAGCAGCCACCATGACCAAGACCAAAGAGCTGTCCAAGGATGTCACGGACAAGATTGTAGACCTGCACAAGCCTGGACTGAGCTACAAGACTATTTCCAAATTTAGCGGGGGATCAAATACTTTTTCCCCTCACTGTAACCAGATCTGATCTAGGGACTGACCCGAAATGTGGCTTTAAATCCAAATTAAACATGTGGTCTATGACAAGGGTGGGGGGAGAAGGAGACACTGAGCCTTTTGCCAGCACTGCCTTCTCTCCTCTCTATATCACATGTTAATTTGAGGTTTCAATCTCTAATTAAACATGGCGGCAGTGGCAAGGATAGGGCGAAAGGAGAAAGAGGCAGAGACTTTCACTTGGATCTCATTCTCCCTCATCTGACCACATGTTCAGCACCCTAATTATAATTATAATAATAATAATAATAATAATAATAACAATAATAATTTTTTATTTGTACCCCGCGGCCTCCAACAAATACCAAAATACATCAAAATCACAAGTTAAAAACTTCCCTAAACAGGGTAATTAAACATGCAGTCAGTGGCAGCAAGGGAGACGGGGAGAAAGACAGTTTCTTGTCTTTGGCAATCACTCGTAGCGAGTAAGAGTCATTCTGCTAATGCGATGGCTTAGTTAGATACAACCCCAAACCATTATGGGAGGTTTACTCTTCCCTTCACTCACTTCATTCCATAACTAAAAGCAGACCAGCTCCAAAATATATTTTAAAAATATGAAAGTATCTCCTATAGGGAGTTATGATGATGCTCCCATAGTGAGTTATGAAGTATGCTATTTTAACAGCTTCTGATTTAAGCGATGCATATTTTTATTTCCAAAAGCAACCTGAACTATGAATGTGTTGACATTTTGCTGTTACTGTTTGTTATCCGTTAAGAATTTGATCTTGCCATTGGTTATTAATCATGTCAAGGATGTGTTTTATGTCCTCTTGTCCCTGCCCTCACCATGCCTTTAAACTAAAATAAAGCAAGCTCATTTAGGTGCAGAATCCCAGGCAACATGCATTCAATGTGCTAGTCCCTGTGCATGTGCAGCTCTTCCCCATGTATGCATATAGGCAAAAGATGTGCGCAGTGACATCTGTACATCTGTGATGTCTGCAAATATGAGCTTCTATGTGCTTGAATCATTTTTGTTTTGTTCCATTTGCTACTGTAAAATGGTTTCAGGCAAAGCATCCAGACTTTAGCTACTGTTTGTGAAGAGAAAATGTCCACTGGGATGGATAGGAGTTATGGCTTTGTCTTCAGGACTGGACTTTAGCATCAAAGGTGAATGCTGTCCTACCACGTCTAAGGTCCATTTGTTCTACTATAAACACATATTTTATTGAAGAATAAAACCCACAACGATGCCTGCCTTTTCGATTGTTAAAAGATTTTAACACACACCGGAGCATAGGTTCGGCATTGTAGCTCAATGATGTGTTATTCTTTTTCCCCATTGCATTTCTCTGTGTACAGAAGCCTATTTTTGAAAGTCCCCAATGTCTCTCTTTCACTTTCCAAGGCATTCCTGTGTCTAGGAGCCAGTTCAAAAAGTCAGAGAAAGAGTTGTGATACAGCATAGATAGGACTCTGTTCCCCCCACTTCAAAAGTGTTTTTGATCTGGAAAGCTAGGGAGAAATGTTTTAGCATAACCTTCTGTGCCATGTTTCTTCATGTGGGGAGTCAGTGCTGGGCAGGCCAGAACCATTTTGGAGGGCTGGTGGAAGGCAGGCTAGGAGAGATGGCTGGGGGCCCAATTCTGCACTGCTGTGGGAAACAAAGTCATGAACCTCCTGGGTATCTGAGGATCTGAAGCCACCTCCTAACAAGATAATTATTCTATGCAGCCCATTTCCATGTATATTTGCCTGTTTGTTAGAAGAAAGGTGGAATATACATTTTTTGGATGAACAAGTCAGCAAATAAATAAATAAATGACCAAAACATTTATGTCAACCAAGATGCACCGGGGAACAGAAAGCTCCACAATTCACTGCTTAACTTCATAGGTTATTCACTCATTACCCTATGGTCCTTACACATTCCTTCATCTTACAAAACTCCTGTTGACAACAAGTGTGGCTGAAAACTAACACGTTCAGCAGGAGAGGTGTCACATTTAAGGAATGTATAATAAATGTGTTTTATGAAACATATGCTACATTTCAGGCAAAAGCTATTCGAAGCCTGTATGTTTTAGAATGGGGTAACTTTAATCGTAAAGGAGAGGGGGAGAGAGAAAATGAGCAGAGACTCAGAATGCCAGGGGCATCAGAGTGAACACCGTTGGAAAACTGCTGATTTTTGGCTTGATCCTGCAAATCTGTTCCTATGTCTGTGTTAGAAGCACTGAATATATACTATTGGGTGTGCATGAAAGCACCCTTCTGGATAAAGCCAATGGCCCATTGAGTCCAGCATCCTGTTCTCAAAGTGGCCAAGCAGATGCTTGTGGGAAACCTGCAAGCAGGACTGTCTTGCCAAATGCAAGGTGGTTCTTTTAAAATGAGATTCAGAAGTAATGCAAAACACAAGTGAGTGAGAAGATTAAAGATTTCATTCTACACAGCAAGCAATATATATCGTATTTTTCGCTCCATAAGACGCACTTTTTTCCTCCTAAAAAGTAAGGGGAAATGTCTGTGCACCTTATGGAGCGAATGTGTGGTCGATCGCTGGCTCCCTTTCCTTGCCCAGGCCTCCATTGTTGAATGTTCTGCAGACAGAGGCTGTTTGTTTCCCCACCGACATGTGACTGGCTGATTAGATTATCTGTCTGGAAACTGTAGAAACGGCTCCCTTGCCTTTCCTAAAGAAGCTGCAGAACTGTGAGTCGAACCCCATAAAAACAGGATTTTTTCCCTCTGCAAAGTAAGCTCAACAACTTTGAGCTGATCCTCAAAAAAGGGGGCTTTTCCCCTTTGCAAAAGAAGCTGCACAACTTTGAGCTGATCCTCAAAAGAACCAGGGCTTTTCCCCTTTGCAAAAGAAGTTGTACAACTGTGAACTGATCCCAAAAAACCCGGGCCTTTCCCCCTTTCTTCCTCTAAAAACTAGGTGCATCTTATGGTCAAGTGCGTCTCATGGAGCGAAAAATACAGGTACATACCAAGCAAGCAGCTCAATCTGCTACTTGGAAGCCCTCAAGAAGTGGTGAAGTGACTCCCACAGGTAGTCTCAGGTTGCACGGCCCCACAACCGTCAGTCCGTGCACGAGCTTCTCTCAAACCCTACCCAAAACCATCTGATTTAGAGATAGCTAGATAGCTAGCCCATGTGGCTTGCTTGACTGGCTACGTGCAGTCATACATAACTAGCTACAAGCAGATTTTTCATTAGCCACCCTCTCCCAATGCCTTTCTCCAACCAATGTCCAACATCAAAGAAGGTACTCATTACAATCTCTTCCTTCCAACAGATTAGGACAGTGGTGGCTAACCTTGGCACTCCAGATGTTTTGGAACTACAACTCCCATCATCCCTAGCTAACAGGACCAGTGGTCAGGGATGATGGGAGTTGTAGTCCCAAAACATCTGGAGTGCCAAGGTTAGCCACCACTGGATTAGGACATTAAAGGCTGTTCTCAGCCATCAAAGAGCTTAACAAAAGATAGGGAAAAGGAAGGAAGAGGGGGCAGGAAGGATAACCATGTCAGATCACTAACTCCTTGAAATAAAAATATCTTCCAGATAGATTGCCTATACAAGGACCTGAGCACAAGAGCATTCTCCCCTCCTCCAGTTCCCAGAAACTGGCACTCAGAAGCAGACTGACCTTGGAGGAAAAGCATATACACAGAATCATAAGAGTTGGAAGGGACCCGAGGGTCATCTAACCTAGTCATCTAGTCCAACCCCTTGCAATCCTCACTACAGTGGTACCTCGGGTTACAAACGCTTCAGGTTACAGACTCTGCTAACCCAGAAATAGTACTTTGCTTCAGGATGAGAACAGAAATTGCACGACGGCGGCGTGGCAGCAGGGGGAGCCCCCATTAGCTAAAGTGGTACTTCAGGTTAAGAACAGTTTCAGGTTAAGAACGGACCTCCAGAACGGACCTCCAGTGTGGTGTAGTGGTTAAGAGCGGTAGACTTGTAATCGGGGAACCGGGTTCACGTCTCCTCTCCTCCACATGCAGCTGCTGGGTGACCTTGGGCTAGTCACACTTCTTTGAAGTCTCTCAGCCCCACTCACCTCACAGAGTGTTTGTTGTGGGGGAGGAAGGGAAAGGAGAATGTTAGCCGCTTCGAGACTCCTTCGGGTAGTGATAAAGCGGGATATCAAATCCAAACTCTTCTTCTTCTTCTTCTTCTTCCTCCTCCTCCTCCTCTTCTTCTTCTCTTCTTAAGTTCTTAACCCGAGGTACCACTGTAGTAACCAATGATAGCCTTATCTTTCATGTAGGGGTGCCAACTTGAGTAAAATATTGGGGTAGTGGCAGGTAAGCCACACCCTGCAACAGTGTGACACACACACCTTTTGAATGGCAATGCCCATCAACTTTGGGTGGCCCAGTTTCCTCAAATATTTAATTGTGGGGGCTGATGGGACCCTGGCCCCTAGGAATTGGTTCCTATGCCTCCCTGAGTTTGTCTAATCCTCTTTAATATCAGCAGCAGCCGGCCCCCACAACCACCAACAACCCCAAGCAAAGTGCACAGATTAAGTAAAGGTCACAACAACCAAAACCTAGAGTTCTGTTTCTACAGCATCTTCTCATATTGCTCTCACAGAGCTCGTGATCGGGTCAAGGTGATCTGGCTTGCAACACGGTGGCACACTAAGCAGCAGGTGTTTGTTTGGACCAAACAATTGTACAGCATTTGGTCCTTCTTAATGTCCACTGCCAACAGCTAGAACCCAGTGTGATTCTACAGTCTGAAATCATATTTGCCTTTCAGGTCATGAATTCTTTTATTTTCTATTATTTAAGCGAACTTATTAAAACCTTTTCAAAATTTCTTCCCAAAGGGGTATCCAATGTATGATGCAATATTTGAAAAGAAACATCTCCACTCATGATTCAAATTGCAAGATGAGGTCTTTTCACTGGTGGTACCAGTGCTCTGGAATGTACTGAAATATGAAAGTTGGCATCAACATTGGCATTCCGTCCACTTTTGAAAATGCAGGCATTCCCTTGATCTTTCAACCTGAGCCTCCTGTGTTAATTGCTATGCTGATTTAATTGTCTAGTTTAATTACAGATGTTAATATTTTATTGTTTTAATGAGATTGTTTCATTGTGCATGGATGTTTAGATTTCAATGTCTGTGTAACTGGCATTTAGTGATTGATGATGATGGTAAGACAATAAAATGGTATAAATTAACCATTTCATTTTTTAGTCAGCTGATAACATGCAGCAAACATAAACCTTCCAAATTAAAAGCAAAAGGTTTGATTAAAAGAAAATAGTAACAGACACATATAATTGAACCTCTCAGGAGAAAGAGTTCCATAGATGCAGTCCCACCACCAAAAAGGCCCTGTATTTTGTAACTCCTATATTAACTACCACTACAGTTGGGCATACAAGCACAGCCTTTATAGCTGATTTCAATGCTCAGGCAAGTTCATAGGGGTGCAGGCTGGGGACTATGATATTAATCACTCAAACAGCATTTATAAGGATGTATCTGTCAGCTTCGATTTTTTATATTTTTTCTATTTTGCCACATTTTTTCAACAATTTGCATTTAAAAAAGGTCACTCTAAAAATTCATCAGCATTTTAGTACACATTTTGCACAATATGTGCTTTTAAATGCAATTTCCCTTAAGATACACATTTTTGCAAGCAATTGTCCCTAATAATGATAATGATAATAATTTATTTATACCCTGCCCATTTGGCTGGGTTTCCCATAATGCAATAATACATTTATGCATGTCATTTTCACTAATATATGCATTTCATGCACACTTTCTCCTAATATATGCATATGTTTAACAATTTTTCATTTGAGAACTGCATTATAAAATCTGAAGAAGTATGAATTTCTAAGGTTAGCTGTGTGTTGGTTTCCATATTGTTTGGGGAAGTGCGAAATTCACAGTAACATACCAAGTGAACCTAATTTCTCTCCCACCCCTCTTTTTGACTATGGGGAGAGAATCCAGAACAATCTCTCCCAACACATGCCATGTTTTATTGAGGTTGACCTTGGTGAATGTCATAGCCCTCGTAGTTCATCTACTTTCTGTTTCCACTTCTAGATATCTTTAGAAACTAAAACACTTCCATTTTGTTGCCTGTTTTGTAGGATTCCTCATATTAGGCTTCCACTTTAGCGCTCTGTCAGTTCCACCGAGCCCTTTTTGATCTTCCCATCATAAGCAGATTCATCAACACATCCATAGCCATGTATCATGGAGCTTTCTAGAAGCTGATTGTTTTTCCCTGTTACACCTCCCAACTCTGAAAGACAGAGACACCGCATGCACGTCACGCCATGACACCACACACATGTGACATGACACCACATGCATGCAATGCATTCCAGGCCCCCTCAATCTTGAGTGCGGTCAGCTGCAGCAGAGGTGCCGAATCGCGCCCAAGATTGAGGGGGCCTGGCATGCATTGCATGCATGTGGTGTCATGTCACATGTGTGTGGTGTCATGGCGTGACGTGCATGCGGCATCACATCATTGAGAGGAGGCCGAGCACAGAGCTCAGCACAGTGCAGCTTCAATGACCAGTGGCTCCTCCTCTCTCAGGCTGAGCTCTGCGCTCAGCCCCCTCTGTCCCCTCAACATTGATTTTTTTTATCAATAATTTTTTTATTATTTTCATCTTTTAACATATTCCAACCTAATAAAAAAACCAACAATACATCCCTTAACTCTGCCGAGTCTTGACTTCCCTCCCTCCCTTCAACAGGTACTTTATTTCAATCTACTCGTGCACTTTATTCTTTAACTAAAGTCCTTGTTATAGGATTTATTTCAATCCTGCTAGAGTTTAAATTTTTACAGTAGTCATTTAAATAAACCAAAAATTTACTCCAGTCTCTATGGAATTTCAAATCATCCTGGTCTCGAATTCTGCAGGTCAGCTTGGCCATCTCCGCATATTCCAACATCTTCGCCTGCCACTCAGCAATGGTAGGTAGATCTTGTAACTTCCATTTTTGGGCCAACAAAGTTCTCGCTGCAGCTGTGGCATACATAAAAAGTCTTTGATCTACCCTTGTAATTTCATTACCCATCAAACCTAACAAAAAAGCTTCAGGTTTTTTGGGAATGGTATATCTAAGCATCATTTTTAATCCATTCAAACAGATATTGGGGGACCCAAAGACACCTCAGCCCCACACAGTTGGCAACCCTGAGCTGCAGTGATAATCACTGAGTGGTTGAGCAAATGATAACCTCAAGCACTTCATGTGTTCCATCTCCTCCACCACTGATGGAGTTTCAGTTATGATGGAATGACTGCAATATGGCAGTGTGGACTGAATGAGCACACTGAGAAGAAGCAGACGGGGAGTGACAGTGGAGCGAAGGATGAAGGACAGATAAAAACTGAAGTAGGTTGCTATGGGTAAACATATGCCAGCCTTTCCCAGCCTGGAGTCCCCCGGATGTTCTCATACTACAACTCCCATCATCCCTTACCACTGGCCATTCTGGCTGCAGCTGATGGGAATTGGAGTCGAGCAACATCCAGAGGCACCAGGTTGAGGAAGGCTGCATGTCTGCGGAAACCACAAATATGAATGAGCTCTATATCCCGCTATTCCTCAATGGGATTTATCATTGCTCAGGCAACTGGAGTAATGTGATGCATTGGGGAATAGAGGTATTGGATTTTAAAGGTCCTTTCCTGCTGCCTCCTGGCTTCCTATCCCATAGTTGTCTGAGTCAGTGTGAGAACAAAGAGCACTATCTATCAGAAGCTGTAATATTTCTAGGAGAGCTGACTCATCATGGCAAAGAACTCAGAGGCTAGTAACAAGAGCAGGACACTTTTAAAGTGTATTTAGTCACCAACTTTTTAAAATTAATAAAGTGGGCACACTTTATTCTACAGCTGGGAATAGGTTGCTGATAAAAGATGGGTTTTCATCTTCAACTGTGGTTCCTACTTTTATGTTTTCAAACATCCTGGCAATTTGGGCAAAATGTCTCAGAACATGTGCAGACTCCTTTGCCATTGTGAAAGGGGACAGATTAAGATTTCAAAACATGTGGGCCCAATAATATACTGCTTCTGAACTTGTATAGACTGCATATTATAACCTAAACATATGCCACTGAATGCTAACATTGACTGCCTGGTGGACTTTGGTAGGACTTTTATAAAAAGCAGAATGCAACAGGGCGGAGCAGAGCAGTGCAAATGCATTCAGTTTCATGACATGGGCATGTTGTTGTTGTTGTTTAGTCATTTAGTCGTGTCCGACTCTTCATGACCCCATGGACCAGAGCACGCCAGGCACTCCTGTCTTCCACTGCCTCCCACAGTGTGATGAAACTCATGTTAGTAGCTTCGAGAACACTGTCCAACCATCTCGTCCTCTGTCGTCCCCTTCTCCTTGTGCCCTCCATCTTTCCCAACATCAGGGTCTTTTCCAGGGAGTCTTCTCTTCTCATGAGGTGGCCAAAGTATTGGAGCTTCAGCTTCAGGATCTGTCCTTCCAGTGAGCACTCAGGGCTGATTTCCTTCAGAATGGATAGGTTTGATCTTCTTGCAGTCCATGGGACTCTCAAGAGTCTCCTCCAGCACCATAATTCAAAAGCATCAATTCTTCGGCGATCAGCCTTCTTGATGGTCCAGCTCTCACTTCCATACATCACTATTGGGAAAACCATAGCTTTAACTATACGGACCTTTGTCGGCAAGGTGATGTCTCTGCTTTTTAAGATGCTGTCTAGGTTTGTCTTTGCTTTTCTCCCACATTTAAAACAAAGCCCCTATCACCTTGGTGCACTTATATGTACTATAGCCACTCACACATATATGTGCTATAGCCACACACTTAACAGAGGAAACAGCAAGGGCTCCCCACCCACCCACCCCCGGCTTTGCGTAGCCCCTTGTTCTGGCAGCCACCAGCAATATTACATTCTGGCTGTAGTAGTGAAATTGTAGCTAGTTTGCAATTCTCTAAGGTTTATTTGCTCCAATTTGACTTAATACCAGGATGCAGTTTTTTAAACAACAACACAGGGGGAATCAAAGGTCAGGCTCACTTGGAGATCTGCCCTGGGAGTTCTCTTCCCAGATTTTAGATCTGCAAGGGTGGCTGACTGTGGCTATTCAGCAATGAACTCTCTCCAAAAAGAAAAAGAATTCATTTATTGGGCTGAGTTTGAAACAGGATCCAAGGTGAGCTTTGTTGCAGATATTGATATTATACTGTACAGTTTGAAGAGACGGGAAGTCTACGAACTGACTCCTTTTGGAAATGAACCATCGTCCAGACCCATAAAAATATTATTCAAACATAGGCATCAAAGATACAACAACATCCATACGATGCATTGTGCTGTCCAGCAGAGGCTCAGCATCTTAGAAAATATGAAATATTCAAAACAGACCTATAAACACACTCTCCCCCCCCCAGTCTGCATTCCAGCCTCCAGGCTGTTTACTCTCCCTTCAGGAGAGTTTCATTTACAAAGACTGAAAGACAACTCCCTTCAAAATGGAGATTTGCAACCCAATACCTTCATCATATGATCTAAGGTTACAACACTCACATGTTAGCTACCAGAGAACAATTAATAACTCAGCAAGAGCTCAAAGTGCTCTCCTTGGCTTTAATATCACTCCATGGAAAATCCACATGTTAAACCTTTTCACCAATACACATTTAGGTGTCAATTAAACTCATTTCAGTGTCAATTAAACTTAAGAAACTTTGGCTACAATTCTGCTTGAATACCACGGGACTTTGTCTTGTAAAAGTCTGAAGCACCTCTTATTTTCCTTTACTTTCTGTAACACTGATGATGACAGAAGGCAACTACTATAGAGAATTACTAAATATAAGGGAGCAAGGTAGATCAGGTAAAAACATTTGTCAGCATTGTGCAAGTGCAGAGTTGCACACCAAAAGAAAGTTTCACATTTCTAAACAACACTCATTTCCACACCTTCTCTTAAGGTCCGAAAACTCATCCTATTTTTATAATTTGTGATAGATAGATATTTTTAACAGCTCACTTTTTCCTACGAAATGAATATGGAAACTTGCTAATTAAGGTTAGATAGGGACATAACGCTCTGGCTTTCTTAACGTTCATCATGTTATCTGCAGTTAAGATGCCTTTCTGCAGAGACTATTCACCAGCAGAGTTGCAGAGACCATTTCTTGTTTCGAATGGGATCCTCAGCAAAACATAGCTTTTCCCCCACCCCATAAGCTTTACATCAAAAGCACACAGCAGGTAAACAATTGTCTGCTTCCACAGTGCAAAGTCATTACAGGAGTTACTAGACTGCTTCCAGAACCAGGCATCAAAGTGACTTGTCACATTCAGCAGAAACTCTAGAAGTCGTATATGACATATTTTCACAGACAGTTCCAACCTTCGCAGGAGATCTGCTGTAGAGTCGCACGCATGAATTCACAAAAGCCAAAGCTTATAACCCACAACTCCTGCAGCTTAAAAGAACTGGAACACTACTTGATGAAATAACTTTTCATACTTGAACATCAAAAGAAGAAGAAATGAAGTACTGCTAATGACTGCATAGGGAGGGCGAGAAAGTGAAGCTTGGCCAGCTACTACCCACTGTTTCTTCCAAATCACCCGCTGTCAAAATCCATTTTCTGACCTTGATTCTTAATGTGATCATTTGGACCATTCCTGTTCTCTAGAACCACTTATGCAGAAAGCAAACATGGGTAAAATATAGGGATGTGGAATGAGTAGCCACATGTCCTACATCAGGATAGTTCTCTATATGTAGGGCTGTCAGATGGCATTCTTCCATTGAAGGTGTCCTCTACTTGAAGGGTTGCCCAATGGAAGTCCAATGCAAAGATAAAGAAGCTCAAGAAGGCAGAGCAGGAGGACAGCTGCAACATTTAGCACTAACAACATTTAGCACCTAGAGAACAGACTGAGTGGGTACACCTGCTATGGTGAAATGTATTGCATTTCTATTTAAATTATAGTAATTCTTGCTAAATGTGTGTCTAGACATATAAAGTAGCATATGCATATGTTATGTGGATTGATGTCCTTTTTCATGATGCATAAGAGGAACCCTGAGATTTTTGTCCAGATTGGGGCCATGATACTAAAAGGTTTACAGTTGCTGCAGTACTTCCTGGTAACCGGGCAAGCGGTATGCAGGGCAAAAACAAACCATTTGCTACATGGTCTGGAAGTAAATACAGTGGTACCTTGGCTCTTGAATTTAATCCTTTCTGGGACTCTGTTCGACTCCTGAAATGGTTCAGAAACCAAGGCGTGGCTTCTGATTGGCTGCAGGAGCTTCCTGCACTCAATCGGAAGCTGCAGAAGCAGCAGTCGGACATTTGGCTTCCGAAAAACGTTCGCAAACCAGAACACTCACTTCTGGGTTTGCGGCGTTCGGGAGACGATTTGTTCAGGAGTCAAGCCGTTCGACTACCAAGGTACCACTGTACTACAGAGGTATCCTTGCCTTCTGTCCAGCTTGCTGAATAATTCCATATTGAATAAGCATTTCTTTGAATCACAGCCTAGTCAAGAGGAGCAGCCCAGCAATCTCTGAGCAGCTGTGGACAAAGGGTTGTGAGGAGTGATCAAGAACGGAATGAGTCCTGTGCTTCCTGTTCCTCCACGATGGCAAATTGCCCCAAATAAAATTTCCTTATGTCCACTAACTTCAAGCTATGAAAGCTGTGCCAGTGCTGAGACTCCCCCAAACAGGGGTGATAGGGAAGTTGCTGACAAGAGGAAGCCCACTGGATATTTACTCTTCCTGCTCAAGCTCATGCTACAGTGTCCCACATGCCACTTTGGAAGCAAGGACTTCAAAGGACATGGCCTTATAAACTTTGCCACAGCCTCTATAAAGAGTTAGTTAACTGTTTTTTAACTGTCAAAGGCTGCATTCCCTATGGGATCATCTGTCAGAGGCTTCATGAAGATTCAAAACAATGGGAGGAGTCAAAACCATCTCTGTCTTTTCTTTTCTTTTTTTAAGTTAAAATAATCTTTATTATTTCAAATTCAAAATCTCACAAACACACACAAACAAAACAAATATACAAATCATTTTTTTTAAAAAAGAAATCCTTTATCCCACCTCCCCCCACTCCCCCTCACTCTTGTGCGATTTTACATATTCCATAATCTACTATACACTTTAAGTTGTGTTATTACATCTATTATCCTTATCCCATATAATATTTTCTTTCTTATTTCCCCTGCACGTTTTATTCTAAGTTTATCAGAATATCAATTCCAGAACAAGAGTCAGCCATATATTCTTTCATTCTTTCCCATTGATTTATTATTTCTTGGTTGGAACGGCCTCTAATATTTGCATGAAGATTCAAAACAATGGGAGGAGCCAAAACCATCTCTGTCTTTTCTCTCGCTTTCTGCTACTCACTCTTTTCTCTTCTTCCCACTTCCCTTTCTCTCTCTCTTTTTCCCTACCTAGTGGGCTGTTGGGAAAACCACAGATTGCTCTTTCCAGAGATCTGATCGCAAGAACTGCAGATTGCCCACCCCTGCTCTAGGTCTGCAAGCAACCTCTTAAACATAGGGAAGGCAACTCATTAGTATTCAAGCTTTTATTCTTGCATCTTAGAATCATAGAATCATAGAGTTGGAAGAGACCACAAGGGCCATCCAGTCCAACCCCCTGCCAAGCAGGAAACAATCTTGCTGTAGGGCTATTGTCTTTTGTTGCTTCAGAGCACAGCCAGGGCTGTGAACTACAGAATATCAACAGCAATAAGGCAAAATTAAAATTACAAAGAGAAGGGGGAAGGGGTTTATTAAAACAGAAATGCTACTGTACAATCATTCCACACACCGGTGAAAATCGATAGGCAATGATTTTGTTGTAAACATGAGAAGTTAACGAAAAAGTTGTACTCTAACCAAAAAAATAAATATATCCTAATCAATTTATTCTTTGTTTCCAAGGGTGATAAGAGAATACAATCAAAATGAAATACTCACAATATATCAAATGTACATGTTCCTCTGTGTATTATTTGTTCTTCATATCAATGCCTATGTTTCGCTTTAATGAGTTATTTTCATTCATCCATCTCAAGGCACACTGTGAATACTGTGCATTCAATTTGGAAGGCTATTGACTAATAACAAAGGCTGAGGTCCTATGTCTTACTGTTGATTCACAATTCCCACTGGAGTCAATGGAGCTAAGGTTTCTTAGTGGTGTGGGAGCCATTGTTCTTTCCATCCTCCCCACACCACTCCAGGAAAGCCAGTTGTCCCAGGGTGGATGGAGCCCACCCTTCTTATACTAGATCTGCTCCAAATTCCAGAAAGGGCAACACTGGCATCAGAATAATTCTCAGTGCTGGCATCTCCAGTGTGGTCTTGAACATTTATTACAGTGGTGCAGAAAGTACACGTGCTAGACCAACCACCACAAGAAGGACCACAACCAGTCTAACACCATGCACCCAGGACCTGCTTCAGAGAAGCAGTCCCAAATGATACATTTGTGATTTCAATGTCACTGAGAAGTACAGGAGAATGTAAAAGGACTGAATTCCTCAATCCATTTCCCAACACAGGTCATCCACGAGCGTGACCAAGGCGGTTTCCATTCTGAACCAAGCCAAAAGCTGTACCTGAGTGAATAATAATAATAATAATAAAACAGTCTGGAGTTGAGATTTCATAGCCTCTTCCAATACCTTGGTTAAGAATGATAAATTTGACCTTGGCAATAGTTGACCAGATCATTAAGTTCTAGACCAGTGTTTCCTAAACTTGGGTCTCCAGCTGTTTTGGGACTAGAACTCCCATCATCCCTAGCTAGCAAGACCAGAGGTCAAGGGTGATGGGAATTGTAGTCTGAAAACAGCTGCAGACCCAAGTTTGGGAAACACTGTTCTAGACTGTGTTACTTTAACAGAGGCAGAGCTACCACCTGCTTCAATGTGGGCACAACCATCCCTTCTCTTAAGGAAGCATTGGTAACCACCAAGGCCCCAATGAGAGCCCAGCTTCAGTTGCTTTCAATAGCCAAGTTGTACGAAGAACAAGTGATAGGTGTCAAACATCCAAGTAGCTTGTCCATATACTCAGTCTCCTAAAAGTATGTTCGCCCACTAGTTATATGTGGGACTAAAGGGATGCAGGTGGCGCTGTGATGTAAACCACTGAGCTTCTTGGGCTTGCCGACTGGAAAGTCAGCAATTTGAATCTGCGCAACAGGGTGAGCTCCCGTTGCTCTGTCCCAGCTTCGGCCAACCTAGCAATTCGAAAGTACACCAATGCAAGTAGATAAACAGGTACCATTGCAATGGTGGGAAGGTAAACAGCGTTTCCGTGCGCTCTGGTTTCTGTCACAGTGTCCCATTGTGTCAGAAGCAGTTTAGTCATGCTGGCCACATGACCCGGAAAGCTGTCTGTGGACAAACACCATCTCCCTTGGCCTGAAAAGCGAGATGAACACTATACCCCATGGTCGCCTTTAACTGGACTTAACTGTCCAGGGGTGCTTTACTTTTTTTATATGTGGAATATAAGAATGGTTTAGCATGGAAGCAAGGGGTAAACAAGGAGTCATCCTAGATCACTGACATGCTGGCTGGGGATGATGGGAATTGGAGTCCAACATCTGGAAGGCACCACAGTGGGAAACCACAGGACTAGCTATTCCACTGAAATACTGTAACATGGGTCCTTGACCTTATTGCTCCGATCTAGGAGTTTTAGGTGCTGCACCAATTCAGGTTCTGCAAAACTTTATCCCAGCATGAAATCTAGTATGTAAATGATCAGCCAGGATTTAGAAAAACAGCTGTAAATTAGATTTCCAGAAGCATTTCTTTATCACATGAGCATTAAGTGAACTGGGTGGTCTGTGTGTAAGTCAATAATCCTGTGAAATCTACTTAATCATATGTAAAAGGCTTACAGCTTCCCTGCTATTTCAAGGGAAATGGGAGCATATGGACTTCCGTTATTACCATAACTAATATATACTCTTCAGGGCCTACTCGAAATGGTTAGAATTGAAACAATATCTGCTATTTCCATCTAATTATCTAGATGCTATATTTAGCACAATCCTTGTTTTATCTGCATGCTGTTTAGATGGCATAAGAACAACAGTCTAAATAAATAATGTTTAGTGTAAAAAAAAAGGAAAGAATCTGTCATATTATATAAAATTACAGACCACACATTCTCAGATTGATGTCGCTCTTACCCTTTTGTGTTAAAATGGGATCCTGTCACTGGAATAGAACAGCACAAAGGTTTTGGATTTAACCAAAGTGTCTTCTTCCTGACAAAATCCCTAAAACAATACATGAGGCGTACCTTCCTAGTACAAAGCAATGGTGAAAAATCCTTGTAAAAGATGGATAAAGGCAACATGGAATTATGAAAATGAAATGAAATGAAAGGTGTTCTCCACATGAGGAACCTTCTACCACCTGCTTGCCTTGCTCTGGTGACCTTCCTCATGCCATTAGCAAAGGACATAGTGGCCAAAATCTTTCATGAAACATAGTTCTTGCATAAAAACATTTACAGGACTTAAAGGGTGGAACACTCTGCTTATGGATAAAACTGCTTATGAGGCTTCCAGTCATGCCTGGCATCAGAACCCAGCACCCTGGGACATCCGCTGTTTTAGTGTGTATTTTTCTTAATATGTGCATGTTTGTATGCAACTTTGCCTTACATACACGTTTTTGCAATGCAATTTCCCCCAATATAATGCATATTCTCACCAATATACGCACTTTTATGCACACTTTGCCCCAGTATATACATTTCTGTGCATATTATTCGACTGGAAAAATGCATTGCAAAGTTCAGAGATGTGCGAATTCCGAAGGATGGCTGTGTTTCAGTTTCAATACAGTTTCAGAAAGTGCAAATGATGTAGATTCACCTTTAAATGTGCACTGACTCAAATTTCTCCCCCATCCCTACTCAGAAGTAACTGGCTGTCTTTGACCCTACACAATTTCAGAACAACTGAAAAGCAAAGGATCCTTTCTTTCAGTCCATTTCATACTCCTGGATTGTTCAGTCCCTGCTCCCTGCTCCTAGCCCCCTGTCTCCCTTTTGCAAGCAAGCAAAGTTACATCCACACTGATAAGTCACTTTTATTCCCCTTTGTTAGTCTCGATTATTTTCTCTCGAGTATCCTTTCAGCCATCCAGTTTGAAGTTGACTTCTGCCATCCTAACAATAGCCTGTTCTGCAGCAGGTAAATTATCAGTTTGTTACAAGGCTACCATTGGCTAACAGTCTAATCACAGAGTTTGTGAAAGAAATTAAAGCCAGGGCAAGTTAAGCTTCTTTGCAGCTGCAAAAACAGAACATAAGACGAGCCTGCTGGATCAGGCCACTGGCCCACATTGTCCAACTTCCTCTTTTCACAACCAGATGCCTCTGGGAAGCTTGCAAAGAGGTAAAAAAAGGTAAAGGACCCCTGGATAGTTAACTCCAGTCAAAGGTGACTATGGGGTTGCGGCGCTCATCTCACTTTCAAGCCGAGGGAGCAGGCGTTTGTACACAGACAGCTTTCCGGGTCATGTGGCCAGCAGGACTAAACCGCTTCTGGTGCAACAGAATGCCGTGACGGAAACCAGAGCGCACGGAAATGCTGTTTACCTTCCCGCCACAGTGGTGCCTCTTTATCTACTTGCACTGGTGTGCTTTCGAACGGCTAGGATGGCAGGAGCTGGCACAGAGCAACTGGAGCTCACCCTGGTGCGTGGATTCGAACCGCCGACCTTCTGATCGGCAAGCCCAAGAGGCTCAGTGGTTTAGACCACAGCGCCACCCGCACCCCACAAAGAGGAGCTGAGCACAGCAGCTCTCTTCCTATCTGTGATTTCCAACAACTGGTACAATGCCTCTGAAAGTAGAAGTAGGTCATACTGATCAAGGCTAGTCGTCATGGCTAGTCTTCAACTAAGTTCTAATCAGAGTAAACTCACTGCAATTAATAGTCATAACTTGGTCATTTCCATAAATTTCAATGTGTCTACTCTGAGTATGACTAATTGTTGGCAAGAACCCTATGTACACAGAGCTGTCCGTGTGTAAGCTCCCCTTCTTTTCAAACGAGGCACATGACCACAAGGTTGGGATTAAGGATCAATAAGCAAAGTCAATGCCTTCTCCACGCATTTGGTCCATGCATGAAGCTAATTTATGAAAATGGCTACAGTTGTTCTTCAAAACAGCCGAGCAGGGATTTGTATCCAAAGCCAACATTGCTTCTCACTCCTGCGATGCTTAACTACTGAATTAGATAATTTACGACATGGCCCAAATTGCAGGGCTCATAAACTAAATTAATTTACTTGCAAGGGAGCTAAGTTGTCTGCTTTACAAGTACAAGACACAAACGTTCTTCCAAAGCAGCAGGGAAAGGATTTGTATCTAATGCCACTGTCTTAAATTCTTTAATGCTCAACTATTGTATTAGATAACTGATGACATTAAGATGGGGTGATGGGGGTATAAACTTAATCTGGATATAATACAAAATTCAGAAAGTAAAACCGCTTCTGCTAAAATTATAAAATGCTCAAGACAGGGTTTATTCCACATATTGGATCCCCAGAGTAAAACTTTGCCCTTTCAGATAATTTCTTTTTAAAGTGCATGACAAAAATTTCTGCTGAAATATGCAAGTTATAAAAGAGCAGCACAATTAATGCAATGGCCTCTCCATTGATTATATACTAGCAATGATATTTCTGTATGTAGAAAGCCTGACAGAATTAACCCCTAGTTTAGTTCAAATTAATCAAAGACCATACTGTGGGACGGGGGGACCTATGCAATCGGCTAATAGACGAATTACATCTTTCAAGATTTTTATAGCTTCAGGAATTACTCAAAATCTTCACAATCTTGTTTACAACTAAAGAATGAATTTAACAGCTAACAGTTTCCTGAAATCACATCACAAAGAAAGATTTATGCACTCTGGAACGCATTATGGCATGTTGGAATGCACTGATGTGCACAGAAGTGAGATCTATATGTTAGTGTCTCATTTCACATCCGTCCACAACCATATGCACAGATGCATAAACAACTCCCACAGCATCAGGCATTATATGGAAATGAAATGTACTCTGAATGTATTGACCATTTCAGTCCTGCTAGGAACCTATTTGTAAAATATAAACAAGATCTTGAATACTGCAACTGGAAAGAGTTGAACCTTTGGTGCTATGTGGCTTTGTTAAGACCAGATTTATGAATTCTTATCTAATATTTAGAAGCTACCTTAAACACTAATATCAAGCCATTGCTAGTAGAGGGACACATCTCAAGGAGGTTCATCAATTTAGGCTGCAGTCCTATAAACACTTACCAGGCCATTTAATTCAGTAGGGATTGCTCCTGAGTAGACATGCAAAGGACTGCACTGTCACTGTATTAATTGGGAAATATCAACCCAGGACATTCACTACCTTTTTAAACTTCTAGCTGCAAAATTCCTTTATAAAGCATGAAATATTCATTTCAGTTTATTAGGGACCACTTTAAAGTCTTGCCACCTGCTGTTCGCTGAACAAGAATCATGCAAACCTTTTAGCTGTAGGAAAGGCAGATTCTTTTGATTTGGAAAATAGTCTCAATGTTATTTTGTTTTTACAGCACAGTCTAGATATAAATATTGCATAACCAACAATACTGAACCATGTGGCTAACACAGTTGTGCATGTTCGAATATTCACTAAATTCACTGAGCTTCAAGAAATCACCATATGTTGCAGATGATTCTGCAGAGTGTTCTAGGGGTGCAGGCTCAGTTCATGCAGAGTGTTTCCCAGGCTTATTGGGCTTCATTCCCCCCACCCTTAACTGAAAGCGCACTCCGGAAGATACCAAAGCATTGCCAACAGCTGTACAACACTCATAGAGCACATCCTTTGCATGCAAAGGGACCAGGTTGCTGGCATTTCCGGGTATCATTTCCTAAGAGCAGACAGTGTACACCTTGGGTCTGACTACAACTCCATAATTTCTTACCACTGTCCATGCTAGCTGAGGTTGATGTGAGCCACCTATAGCTGTCCTATAACATCTGGCTACTCCTAACATGGACAAGGAGACACATATACAGTCGTACCTTGGAAGTCGAACAGCTTAGTTCCTGAAAGTTTTGGCTCTCGAACATCACAAAGTGACTGTTCTGGTTTGTGAACTATTTTTGGAAGGCGAACGTCCAGTGGGGCTTCTGCGGCTTCCAATTGGCAGCAGGAGCTTTCTGCAGCCAATCGGAAGTTGTGCTTTGGGTTTTGAACGTTTTGTAAGTCGAACAGACTTCTGGAACGGATTCCGGTCGACTTTCAAGGTACTGCTGTAATTCCTGTAGCATTGGAGTTGTGTTTTTCTAAGTTGAATAGGCATTCCCAAGAGAATTATACACTGCTCTCCCAATGTCATGCACATTTACACATAGGTTGTCTCAATAAGCGACTCTTGCAGGGGTGGGCAGAAGTAAGGTCTTGAGCAGGCATCCCCAAACTTCAGCCCTCCAGATGTTTTGGGCTACAATTCCCATCATCCCTGACCACTGGTCCTGTTAGCTAGGGATCATGGGAGTTGTAGGCCAAAACATCTGGAGGGCCGCAGTTTTGGGATGCCTGGTCCTTGAGCATACCAGACTGCAAGGAAATGGTATGATTTTCACTTCCTGGTGATCAGCAGACAGACCAATGAGTCCAACAACATCTGCAGTCCAACAATATATGGAGGCAGAGACGGATTTAGGTGAGCATGACCGATTCAGTCACGAAGGGCACAGAGCCTTGGGGATGCCACAACTATGATGTAGAATGGAGGGCAAGAGGAAGGAGCACTGAATTTGGCATTGCACAGGGTGCTGCAGAAATTTGAGACCCCAAGGAGCACCACATTGGCTGTCCTGCAGTGGACTAGGCAGCCCAATTATCTCTGACTTAGTATCCAGCAGCTCCCGTGCTATTAAAATCCATTTAGATCCAGGATGATGATGATGCAAGCAGTTCTGTAGACCTTACTGTTCTTCCTCATCATCAGCCCATTCAAAAAGAACCACTGAAAAACATGCCCAAGCCACAGGTTTTTGGGGTACAATGGACATCTTTCACTACCCCATTTTATCTGATCCCACTGTAGTATGTTTCAGCTGCTAGCCACTATACTGTTAGCTATGTGGAGAGATGTAAGAAAGAAGATTTTCTTTTGTGACTATCTAGGAATCAGAGAAGAGGCTTCTGAAAATACTCTGTGTTGATGGGAGTCTTACCAACTCAACTCCTTGTAGGAATGGATTTACACACTACAGGCAGGAGAGGGTGTTTGTTTAGTTATTCTTCTGTGTTGCTCATGTCAGTGAGATCAGCAGAGTACCATCCTCTGCAGCTTAAACTTGGAAGCTAAGACAAGGTTGATTTCATCTTCTAGAAACACTAATCCATGATGTTTAAGGCAGACTGGATTTTCCTGGTATTCTCTTCCCCTTAAAAACAACAATCACACACATACGTTGAAGAAATAAAAGTAGTACAGTATCTACTTACATAATCTAGGTCTTGAAGCAACAGTGGCAAAATGAAGGCAGGTTTATAATTACTATCTAAGTTACAAAAATACAAAATGTAAGTTCAAAAATGGTGTCTGAGGTCAGACATACACGTGTAGTCAGCTTGGAAACATGATGAAGAAAGAGATGGCTGCTGCTGGTTTGACTGCAACAATGCCCCACACTCCTTCCTTCAGAATTTGCAAAATAGCCAGCCAGGAGCTGAAACACTATTGATAGCAAGTTATCTATTTGCACACAGCAATCTTTAATTACTCCTACACACCATCAGCTCTTGTCCAGAAAGGGAATGTTTGTGCTCCCTTGTCATGCTGAAGTAAGTTGGGTATATTAGCTTAACTGCCTGTGCGGTAGTTATTCACACATCTATCCAACTCCCATTTAAATCTCATTAAACTATTTGATTCAATTTCCCCGTAGGAGGGAATTCCACAGATTAATTATGTTGTGTGAAGGAGTTAGTTATCTTTTTCTAAATTTATCTACGGTATATTTGCTACCGATCTATTCCAGTAAATGACCACTGATTTGCTGTATCCTTATATTTCAAGACGGAATAGAAGGGAACCAGCCATCTGTCTTCACTAAATTCCTCATTATTTTAAATTCTTCCTGTCGTGCCATCTCTTACTGTCTTTTCTAAACTAAATGATCCAAAGCTGCCCTTGTATTAAAAAAAGAAAAAAAACTGTTCTAACCTTTAAACATTTTCATTCCCTCCCTGTGAACCATTTCAAGGTCACCAGTATCCTATTTCAAGTGAGGTGCGGTTGACATGAAGAAGTCACAATCTCATTCTTTTTCGGTTTCACATTTCCGTCACCCTCTTGTCTCTACACCTTATTAATTCCTGTTCTGACCTAATGCAAGATGCTGCTGAAAGTAGATCTGATTATTGGTTTCCTCTACAATCTTGTCTTGCTGGGCTGCTTAAAACAGAATGTACCCCACTAGAATTTTTCCCCTAGATCTCTGCACTTCCTACATCCACAATGCACTGCATTTCAAATTCTACCACAGAGGTGGGGGACCTGAGATCATCCAGATGTTGTTGGCCCATTAATCCAATCATTCCTGACCATTGGCCATGTTGGCTGGGGCGGACATGAGCTGAAAACACCTGGAAGACCATCCCTGTTCTATCAACTTCCTACTCTTGTTTAAGCTTTTAAAAGTACTTATTACTATTATTTTTTAAATTTATATACTGGCCTTCAATCCAAGGATCACAGGGCAGTCTACAGTATGAAAACACATACTGAAAAAAATACATGACGTAATAACAAACAAAACAATAATTGTCATGCACAGTTTAAAAGGCCATGGCTTGTTTAATTCACCAAAGGCTTGGGAGAAGAAAATAATATGCAAAATATGTATAGGATAATATAATATTAAGGGACGCGGGTGGCGCTGTGGGTTAAACCACAGAGCCTAGGGCTTGCTGATCAGAAGGTCGGTGGTTCGAATCCCCGTAACTGGGTGAGCTCCTGTTGCTTGGTCCCAGCTCCTGCCCACCTAGCAGTTCGAAAGCACATCAAAGTGCAAGTAGATAAATAGGTACCGCTCCAGCGGGAAGGTAAACGGCATTTCCGTGCGCTGCTCTGGTTCGCCAGAAGCGGCTTTGTCATGCTGGCCACATGACCTGGAAGCTGTACGCCGACTCCCTCGGCCAGTAACGTGAGATGAGCGCCGCAACCCCAGAGTCGGACACGACTGGACATAATGGTCAGGGGTCCCTTTACCTAATATAATATGCATATTATATTAATATAGATATACTCATATACTTGGAATATTCTACTTCAAGCAGTCATTTCTATAAGTCAACAACACTCTCATCACTTGTTGACTTTAATTTAGGGACAATGAACCTTTGGCACTCTGGTTGTTGTTGGACTACAACTCCCATCGTCCTTAACCACTGGCTATCTTGGCTGGGGCTGATGGGAATTGGAGTCCATCAACATCTGGAGAGCCAAAGGGTCCCCAGCCCTACTGTAATTCATGGGACTTTCTCCACTGCCTTTAACTAGGCATTGCTGGACATGAAAAAGAGCCAGTGTGGTGTAGTGGTTGAGAGCGGTAGACTTGTAATCTGGGGAACCGGGTTTGCGTCTCCGCTCCTCCACATGCAGCTGCTGGGTGACCTTGGGCTAGTCACACTTCTTTGAGGTCTCTCAGCCCCACTCACCTCACAGAGTGTTTGTTGTGGGAGAGGAAGGGAAAGGAGATTGTTAGCCGCTTTGAGACTCCTTTGGGTAGTGATAAAGCGGGATATCAAATCCAAACTCTTCTTCTTCTTCTTCTTCTTCTTCTTCTTCTTCTTCTTCTTCTTCTTCCTCTATCCAAAGTGATAAATCTGTCATGGCTCATCCAAGCTAACACGACAAACATAGATGTGTGAACTGTAGGAGCCCTGTAGCTTTCATTCTTAGAACGTCTGCCCGCATTTTCAACCAAGTTGCACGCACACACAAAAACATCTTTACAAAATGCCACCGAGACAACTGAATCAGAAGTGTCTAGGAGCTGGCAGAACAAGGCCATGGCAGTAGCGTGCAGCGAGTTACATGTGAGGAAAATTGTACAGCACACTCCATCTGTACAATAGGGATAAAAGAAGAAGCAGGCTTGTTTTTACGCGCATCAGTGGAAGTGCTTGCATTATTCATGACTGCAGTCTCTTTCGCTTCCCCCCCCCCCCCCAAAAAAAGAAAAACATTACAAATAAGGCATTTTCTCTCTCCGCAAAAGAAACCAAATCTGCAGTCCTTGCGCAGGCTGCTTCGGGTGTCATCTACAAACACTACATCCCAAGAAACAGTGTGGGCTAGAAAGGCGCTGCTCATTGACAATCTGAGATAACCAAGAGCTTTATTGATCCTCTTTGTCTCCTCCTTTTCCTCCACTAAGCAAAAGAAAGAATGAATGGTAAAGAGCCAGTGTGGAGATAGACGGTATTCAAAAAAAGAACTAAAAGAACATGCAGCAAAAAGGCATCAGTCATGGAAACGGTGAGCGCAGGATTATTAGCTAGATTATTATTATTAACTGCTGCAAAAAAATGCATTTTCCTTTCTTCGTACTCTATCTACAGGTGAGTTCTCAACCTTCAAAATTAACACACACACACACACACACACACACACACACACACATACCCAAAAAAAACCCATATAGCTGCAGGGTGGGGTTTTTTAAGAGATAAAACTACAACATCCAAGACCCAAACAGCCAAAAAGATTCTATCATTGTGCTATGTGTATAGAGTTCTCTTTGGAAAATAAACTGCCATTTCTATTCTTCAGCATTTTTCATTGGTGTAAAACCACTGCTGCAGGCAGTGAAGCTACACAGACATAATAAGAGGAAAATTATGTCTGGTGGCATTTGGAAAGTGTTATTCCTTTTCCCACTCACCTTTTTCTTGTTTTACTCCCTTCTCTTCCTAGTGTCATATACTGTATTTTTTTTTTTAAGTAATCTAGATGAAATAAATGCTGATTATACCCTATGCAGCCCAACCGTAAGAACTCATGACTGGACAATTAATACTCAGTAGCATATTGAAGTGGCAGTTAACGGCTGGCATTTTATAAGCTGGGAAATAAATGACTAGCAGCCAGTTGTAAGATTAATTTATTAGCAGACTCTTCCGGGAGTTTACAGAGAGGAAGTTTCTTATCTTTAGTGTAGATGCTGACAAGGAGTTGCATTTTTTTAAAGTATTATTATTGTTCTCCACTTATGCTAGTTTTAAGGAGAGCCCATGAAATCAAACATATGCTAGATCAGACATAAGTAACATGTCATCCAGATGTTATGAAGAGCCAGTGTGGTGTAGTGGTTAAGAGCGGTAGACTCGTAATCTGGGGAACTGGGTTTGCGTCTCCGCTCCTCCACATGCAGCTGCTGGGTGACCTTGGGCTAGTCACACTTCTCTGAAGTCTCTCAGCCTCACTCACCTCACGGAGTGTTTGTTGTGGGGGAGGAAGGGAAAGGAGAATGTGAGCCGCTTTGAGACTCCTTCGGGTAGTGATAAAGCGGGATATCAAATCCAAACTCCTCCTCCTCCTCCTCCTCCTCTTCTTCCAGCTTCCATCAACCACACAGCCAACATGACCAATGGTCACAGATTGTGAGAGCTGCAGCCCACAACTTCTAGAGGATGCTGTGTTGTTTACTGCTGTGTTAGATCATGCCTTCTACAACCATGGTGCTACTACATTGCTCTCCCAACCCATTCTGAGTCCTTTCTTAGGCAGATGGATAATTAAGAGAGAAGCACAATTTAACATGACTGGCAGTGAATATTGTGTCACATATTGTGCCCAACCTAAAGCAGAACTTAGACAAATAAGAAGATCACAGGAAAGAAGAAACAATCTTAGGAAAGGCTCAGTGGCAGAACACGTGTTTTGCATCCAAAATATCCCATGTTCAATCCCTACCCTCTCCAGGCAGGAAAAGACACATGTCTGAAATTCAAAGGTGCCACTGCCAATCATTGTAGACAATACTATAGAGTACTAGCACAGTGCAGTCATACCTCACGTTGCGTTTGCTTCATGTTACGTTTTTTCAGGTTGCGTCCCGCAGCGACCCAGAAGTACCGGAAAGGGTTACTTCTGGGTTTCGCGGCTTGCGCATGCGCAGTAGTGCTAAATCGCACTTCGCGCATGCGCACAACCGCCAAATCACGCCGCGCACCTGCGCAGATATGGCGCTTCAGGTTGCGGGCTTTTCACATTGCAAACGGGCCTCCGGAATGGATCCAGAGGGCCGAGTTTGCCTATGCCCAGGACCGGTGCCACGGATTTTGACGCCCTAGGCGAGGGGGGCGGGGCACGTGACGTCATTGCGCATGACGTACGGTGCCCCGCCCCCTGCCCTGCCGGGCACCCCGCGCCGCCGCGGTTTTCGCCGCTGGTTGGGGCTGCACCGGGTGGCGGCGGGGGGTGAGGGGCAGGCTGGCCAGCGCCCCCTCCATTTTGGCGCCCCCGCCACCGCGGTTTTCGCCCCAAGCTGCTTGCTCCGCCGCTGGTTGGGGCGGCACTGGGCGGCAGCAGGGGGCAGGCTGGCCAGCGCCCCCTCCATTTTGGCACTCTAGGCAACTGCCTAGTTCGCCTAAATGGACGCGCCGGCCCTGCTTATGCCTGCCATATAGCATATATTCAACACAAAAAAACAGCGGCAATTTGTTGTTGACAAAGGTCAGCTGTACATATAAAGGGCCCCATTACCCTCAGTAGCTTAGGGCCTCATCAAACCTAAATCTGGCCCTGGGTGTACTCGAGTACAACGGATTACCATGTGTACTAAACAGGCTGCATATGAGTCTGAGACACACGTGTCTCTGCACCCCACAGTTACTGTGATCTCAGGAAAGTCCCAAGGCCCAGAGGTACCTGTCTAGAGGGTCACATTTGGCCATTGGCCTGCAGTTCACTTCCTTAGACTTAAGGCTTTAATGCTATACAGCACACACATTCCTCCTCTCTGAACTCATGTATAGGACTGCACTGTGATAACTGTAAAGCTAGCTTCTTTGGCATCTTTTCTGAG
This sequence comes from Darevskia armeniaca, assembly GCA_034641395.1. Classification (NCBI taxonomy): domain Eukaryota; kingdom Metazoa; phylum Chordata; class Lepidosauria; order Squamata; family Lacertidae; genus Darevskia; species Darevskia armeniaca. The sequence continues at coordinate 562,961 of JAWWNF010000371.1, forward strand.
AGACGAGCACCGCTGGGACTGTCCTTAAGGCTATGTGATCTTATAATGGCAGATGGCTCACTGCCCGGCTGATCCCGAGTGCTTTTGGAAAGATACCAATATCGGGAAGATTTATGCACCTCTTCCTTCATTCAAATATGCTTTGAATTATAATCAATCAACATGAGCAATACCGGACAAAGCAGGAAACTTCTCAGGTTAAAGAAGGTAGTGAGAATGAATTATACAAATCTGATGTTATCAAATTTAGGCTGGAAATCAGATAAAGGACCTAAACGTAGGGCTACATAAATAAGCAGCCCCAATCAGTCAGCTGAGGCCCAATTTAAGGATTATTCTTATTATAAGCACTCATAAAATCTGCAGTAGGCAAATGCTATCTTTAAAGAAAATTTTCTTCTTTTATTTCATAAAGGAAAGAGCCCAGCATCTAAGAACTCTGGGACGACGCATACACAAGTTCTCTAAAGAAGCAGAAAGGATGTCTCCTGATGTTTGGCTTAAAAACAAATTTTAATTGATTGCTTAACCAATTAAACTTCATTAATCAACAAAATAATTCTTTCACTGGGTGACTGGCCTATTTTAACTGTCAGATGTATAATCCGTTGAGATGTTGCAAGACAAGACTCAGTGGCTGGCATTTATCTTCAGAGACAGCCCAATACTGATATATGGGTTTGAAAGTACTTGTTGGTTTCACTTTATACTGTACATTTCTACCATATCTTTTAGGGCAAGCACTCACAAGGAAAATATTAAAAGCAAAACAAACAAACATCAGATTAAAACACATTTAACCGGCCAAAAATAAAACAAATGAAAAGCTTGGTAGAATTACAATAAGTCTTTTTGTACTACATAAAAACTACAAGGCAGGAGGTCCTAGAGAGCCAGTGTGGTGTAGTGGTTAAGAGCGGTAGACTCGTAATCTGGTGAACCGGGTTCGTGTATCCGCTCTTCCACATGCAGCTGCTGGGTGACCTTGGGCTAGTCACACTTCTCTGAAGTCTCTCAGCCCCACTCACCTCACAGAGTGTTTGTTGTGGGGGAGGAAGGGAAATGGTTAGCTGCTTTGAGACTCCTTGGGGTAGTGATAAAGCGGGGTATCAAATCCAAACTCTTCTCTTCTTCTTCTAGGGGGAAGGAATTCCACAAATGTGGAGTCACAACTAAAAAGGCCACCCCGCAGGAAGCCACCAACAGAGGCAGATGTAGGGGACAGCAATCAGTATGGCTGCACTGGGTGCAAAACCCCAGGGGTGTCACAGGGGGCGCCACAACTATTCTGTAGAATGGAGTACGAGAGGCAGGGGGCACCGAATTTTGGTGTTGCACAGGGCACTGTTGAAATTTGAGACTCCAAGGTCCGCCATTGCCAACAAGCTGATCAACCTTTAATGATCCTCTTTAGCATTTGCATGCCTAAGCCTTGCATTTAGCCATTCAAACAAAGACAAGGCACTGTGGCCAATGTATTGCTGTAAATGCTGTCGCTTTTACAAGCACAGTCTTAATTAGCTTCCCACGATATTGGCTATTCCCCTCCAATACATGTGTACATAAACATTTCTGTGTATCGTGCGGGCTTGCATTATATGAAAAAATGACTACTTATCGAACTCATTTCAGGCAGGAACGAGGCACCGTTTCCTTTTTAAATTGATGTCTTTTTAATTAAACAACTAGCTTTGATCAGCTTCATCAAATGGATTCTCCCCCCCTTTTTTTTAAAGCAAGGATTTAGTGAGGCAGACCAAATAATCCTATTCCTGACTAGCATTTCGCAGTGAGAACTCATGCTTTGCTTCTCATTAATATCGTTTGCGATGCTCTGAAGAGTGATTTTTGTTTGTTAAGTGCTGCCGCAGAGCCAGCAGAGGAAAGCTAAGAAGTTTTTGCAGAGCCTGGTGCAAGAACACAAGCTGTGACCTTTCTCTCCCCTCTCTGAACAAAAAAGTATTTGTGCAGTTGAAAGCGCAATTTAGGAAACGATAAACTTGAGCACATGGGAGCGAATGTTTAGCTGTTTGGAAATAAAGGCACTTCGAAAAACACCTGTGGTTTCCAAGAGCTTGCCAGACAAACCCAGTTGGAGCAATGCAAGTGAAAGATAAATGCTATACAAACATTCATCCTGCCAAGTGTGGCACAACCACTGAGAAATGCTAAAACGTGTGTCATGCATTCTGAATTTTAGCAATGGGTGCCTCCAGATTGTCATCATTTTCTGTCACAGACCGACAAATTCAGGTTGTGCAATTATGGTTGATTAGGAGGCCTTGCACAACAAGTCCATTTCTCAAAAAAAAAAAAAAATCGGACTTTTTGTGATAAGTAAAGGGCAGAGAAATGCATGGGAAAGTGTGGAAACTGGAGGATATGAATGCAACATCCTCTAACCACCCCACAAACAAATCACAATGAATGTCATTCAAATAGGCAGAGGTGTCTAATCCCCTTGCAGACATATCAGGATCCTCAATAAACAATTCATCTTTAAGCATCCAATATTACATGGTGGAAAATGATGGACTTTATGGAACTCGCCGAACTGACCGGGAAACTACGCGACCAGAGGGAGGAGACGGTGGAACAAGATTGGAAGAAATTTAAAGTATATTTAAAAAAACTATTGTAAGATTTAAGGACTGAAAAAAGTTGGAAGAAATGACAGCTTACAGAACAGAAAAATAGGTTTAAGTAATGTAGATTTATGATTTTAGGTTAAGACTTATATAAGAAAAGAACATAAGTGATAATAACAAATAATATTTAAAGATTTCAAGAAATTACTAAAGATGATTGATAATGAAACGCAGTAGGGGGGACGTGAGGAAGTCACCCCAACATGATTAGACAAGATGAAAGGGAAAAATTTGATCTATGTAGTGTTTTTGTTTATGTATTATGTATTACTAGTTGAAGGTAGCCCGTTACATTAACGGGCGCTAGAGGAGGAGGAGGAGGCGGCAGGAGGCGGCAGAGGCTGGCGGCTGACTGCAGCTGACAGGCTGGAGAGACGGGGTGGTGAGGGAGACATCCGTGCGAGGCGGTGGCGCTGTCGCAACTGACAACGCGCGTGCGCCGCCGCTGCCTCCCGGACACGCCCCCCTCTCCGGCCGCTCCAATGCCTGCGTCCCTGTTGGGGGGGGAAGTAGAGGTCTCCAATCCGTGCGTCCCTGTGGGACATGCGCACTCGCGCAGTTCCACTGACACACAGTGGACGCAGGGACACTTGAACATTATTATATGTGATGTATACTGTTAAGTTTTTGTTTTTTTGTTTGTTGTGTATTTAAATTTGTTAAAACCAAATAAACATAATTTTAAAAAAACAACAACAATATTACATGGTGGGACACAGTCAGGGCCCTCTTTAGCAGATGTGGCGCCGGGGTGCAAATATCCACCCAGCGCCCCCAAATTACCATGGATAGTGTTGGGGTGGCCGTAGCTGTGCACTGCCAGCCATTGGGGGGGCGTAACTCTCCCCCATGCCACTGCGGGAGAGCGATCCCCGCAGAGGCTTGGGAGTGAAGTTGCACCTCTCCCAAGCCTCCGCGGGAGGAGAGCGCAGCTTCCCTCCCAAGCCTCCTCGGGAGGAGAGCGATCCCTGCAGAGGCTTAGGAGGCTTGGGAGGGAAGCTGCGCACCCGCCAGCCTTATGGTTGGTGGGGCGCAGCTAGCGGGCGTGCAAGGAAAGGGGAGGCTGCCAGCAAAGCCGCATAGCGCCCCCACTTGCTGGGGCGCCCCTGAGAGGCCGGCGCCCTGGCGCGACGCACCACTAAGCCCTATGGGAAAGACGGCTCTGGGCACAGTCCCACAGTGGGGCTAGCCATTTATTTTTTTAAGAAAGCAAAATCCCACTGACTCTAATGCAAATTCTCTATTTCGTTTGGCATTGTTTTAAAAGTCAGTATCTAAAGAGCTTTAGCAGCAATTATAATTGATGGCAGCTGTATTCTTGGATTTACATTTTTGAGCATGCAACCCATTAGTGACAGATCACATGTGGATCCTGAGGCATTTTTCGCGTGTTCAACTTAAAACTTTGAGAATTCTAACTCCCTTTGTCAAAGTAAGCTCCTAGCTCTCCTGCCCCTGTGAGAGATAACATGGCATGTTGAGAAATCAAAAGCAAAGGACGTGAGGCAGAGGGTCTGAATTCATTCATGTTTTCAAACCTCTTGATTCAATAAATCAATACAAAGGCCATTTTCAGAAGTGTACATTTTGCCTCCCTTTCACTTCTCCTCCCATTTTGGCAATGCTCCCAAAATGACACAGTCCAATGTATTACCACAAAAAAACCCAGAATCTTGTGGCACCTTCAAAACTAAAATAGTTGCAGTGGCATAAGCTTCCACTGAGCAGTTTCCAGCACCTTCTGTCAAGAGTCTGGGTGTAACCTTCGACGCCTCCCTTTCCATGGAGGCGCAGGTTGCAGCCACAGCAAAGGTGGCATTTTTCCATCTCCGCCGTATTAGGCAGTTGGCCCCCTACCTCTCTCGCCCTGATCTGGCCCCAATGATCCATGCGACGGTCACCTCCAGACTTGATTATTGTAACTCACTCTACGCGGGGCTGCCCTTGAAGCTGACCCAGAAACTCCAGCGGGTGCAGAATGCCACGGCGAGGCTCCTTACGGGGTCTTTGTCACGGGACCACATTCACCCAGTGCTCTACCAGCTGCACTGGCTCCCGGTGGAGTACAGGATCAGGTTTAAGGTGCTGGTTTTGACCTTTAAAGCCCTATGCGGCCTAGGACCCTCGTACCTAAGGGACCGCCTCTCCTGGTATGCCCCCCGTGTAGGACCTTAAGGTCCTCAAACAATAACATGTTGGAGGTCCCTAGCCATAAGGATGCTAGGCTGGTCGCAACTAGTGCCAGGGCCTTCTCAGTACTGGCCCCGACCTGGTGGAACAGTCTGTCAGAAGAGACGAGGGCCCTGCGGGATCTGGCATCTTTCTGCTGGGCCTGCAAGACAGAGCTGTTCCGCCAGGCCTTTGGGTTGGTTTTAGTTTAACCCTGTTTGATTGGTGGGCTACTTAAAGATGAGGCTGCATTTTAAATCGTATTTTAACTTGCATTTTAATTGATTGTTTTGTATTTGTTGTGATTTTATGGTTGTTAGCCGCTCTGAGCCCGGTCTTGGCTGGGAAGGGCGAGGTATAAATAAAAATTTATTATTTATTATTATTAAATAACAAACCTAGGACCTTGTAGAAAGCATGGGCTTTCCACTGATAATCTCCAAAGTTTCTGCAGTGAGGAACTGAAAAGCGGATATCAGCATAGAAGAAGAGAAGGTATTTTTAAACGCTTCACATTTCCAGGCAAAGCTGGGGGGAAACCCTTGTCTGAAACCCTGGAGTACCACTGACAATTGGTGCAGACCAGAGATGAGGAGTCTGTAGTTCTCTGGGTGTTATTGGACTTCAACTTCCATCAGCTCCACCCAGAATGGTCAGTGATGGGCACTGCAGTCCAACAATATCTGGAGGGCCATAAGCTCCTTATCCTGGGTAGGCAATGCTGAGCTAGATAAAACAACCATCTGATTTGGTGTAGTACAGCTTTCCCTGTTCCTATAGTCAACGTTTCTTCTTGGAGTGGGGTATTAAATTTCCATGTTCATTGTCTTCAGGACATCCCATTGCCAAGGCAATCAAAGAAAGATTAAGGCTGCCAAGCACACAGAAGGTTATACCCAAAGTAGGGGTGAAGTGAATAATTGAACAGTGAATAATTATTAGGGATAATACACTGCTGAAATGTATCTTCAGAAAGCTAAGGTTAAGGAGCAAACCCTATACAAATCTGGAGTGGAGTCCCTAAGACAGTCAGATGGTGCCTTGTATGCCTCCTTCCAGCAACTCCTGCAGCCAAGCTGGTGCCAAACATATTGTTCTGCTTTCCGTTGGCCTATATCAGCGAGGCCAAGAGGGAGGTCTTGTCATCTGGGCAGCCCAGGACTTCCAAACCCACTGTCCAGGCTTGTGCCCTGGGGAGGTCACTTTGGTGCTGCTAATGCAGTGGTTTGACTTCACCCCTGGTGGCACACCTCATTGTCTCTCTCAAGACAGGCAGATGACAACAACAACAACAACATGCATTACAGAAAAGCAAGTCCTATACTCTGCTAATGTTCTTTTAGTGCCTTAATTTGGGGTCCTTGTAAATAAAAATAGACACATTAATTCCTACTAGAATATAGCATTCCGAGCTCTTAAGTATGCATGAACACAATACGTCTATGCAAATATATTAAAACAAACTAGCCTGCTATGAGTCAGTCCCTTTGAAATCAATTCCGTCTTCCGATGCCAGGGAGACTTTTGAGGTTTCTTTCTTTCCTGAATGAAGTTGTTAGTGGGTTGGTTTTTTTAAGGCGCAATCCTATGTATGTCTACTTAGAAATATGTCCCATTGACATCAATGGGATTGCTCCCAGGTAAGTCTAATTAGACTTGCAGCCTGAATCACTGAATATTGAGTTTGAAGATGGGGGACATCAAGTTTGTTCTACTCAGCAGGAGTGCAAGAATCCAAGCCGTGTGGAACCAATGGGATTTTTCTCTCTAAAGGGATCAGCAATTGCAGAGGCGGCAACCTCACCATCTTTGCCTTTTACTGAAGCACTGTAGCTCAATGGTAGAGCATCTATCTTGCATGCAAATGGTCTCAGGTGTTTCCACGTAGGGCTGGAAAGCATGGCGACTCCTGCCTGAAACCCTGGCAGTCAGAGTGGACAATACTGTGCTAGATGGACAAATGGTCTGACTCAGTATATGTAATCCCAATGTTAAGTAATTTCAGGAGGATGCCCCCAGGTGTCCCAGAGTTACCTCAGAGTTCACCTGGGGAATCTCTAATACTAAAGGGGATTAAAGGCCCGGCTCATCACAGGACTCTTCAGGCCGGCTTTACACATAAAGTGAATTTACTGGCTGGCTACCAAGCTGACAACTCAGAATAAAGCTTGACATAAATGATTGCACACACTCCTGCCTACTCCCCAGCCTTTCCTTCAAGCACTCAGATGCAGACTTACATTCCAACAACCCTTGAGGCTCCGTCCCCAAACCCCACACTAAGTCTGTAAATAGATTTGAAGCACTTTTGTCCATTAGAGTCTCTCTCGCTCTCCTTCTCCAGCTCAGTTTCACTCCACAGTAGTCAATCCTACCACAGTGGTCTTCTTCTTCTGGCCCACCTGTCTTTACATCCAGACAGACAGCAAGCAGGATGCAGCATGATGTTGCTCCCTGTATTAGCTGCCCATGACAACTATTGTCATCCACTGGTCTGCCGGTTCTTTCTCTTCACACCCTCTTTCTTCCCTGCCAAACCCTCTCAACTCCCACTGCCATCATCATCTAAAAGGCCCAGAGACTGTTTGTTGTCGGAAAAGGCTCAGAAAAAGAGGGTTGACCTTCCTGAGGAAATGAAACAGAAGAGCAGAAGGGCTGGAAAGGAAGGCAAAATGAGAGAGGACTACATCCTGGAAACAGGTGGTTGTTAAAGTGAGCTAGGGTGGAAGATCTATATTAGCCAACCGGAAACCAAGGAAGCTTAGAAACTGGCTAAACAAAGTGTCTGCTCTCTTGGGAGCAGTCTGTTGAAAAAGCCTTGCTTCAGCCTGGACTTCATCTCCTATAGGCTGCCCCCTAACTGGCTGCAAGCTTCCCAGTTGGACCTACCCTATGAAACCACCTGCTGTTGTTAACCACATTAGAGGAGGTCCACACAAACCCCTTCACACATTAAGTCAGGCATCCCCAAACTGTGGCCCTCCAGATCTTTTGGCCTACAACTCCCATGATCCCTAGCTAACAGGACCAGTGGTCAGGGATGATGGGAATTGTAGTCCAAAACATCTAGAGGGCAGAAGTTTGGGGATGCCTGCATTAAATTATGAAGGGATGGTCGGCTTGAGCCGGTGAACGGTGCACAACAAGCACACACACTGTAGGTTCAGTGGCCATGAGAAGCAGTATTGCACCTGTAGAGATGTACAGGCACAGAACTCCTCTACACAAAGGATTGCATATAGGAGCCCTATATGCAAAGGGCCACTAAATACGCAGCTGGAGGTAGACATGTCTGGTGCAAAGATGGCTCTGGCCAATAAAAACCAGAGAGCCCCTCACATGTGCTTTGAAGTCATTTCTGGAACTCACCTTAGTTAGCAGAGCTAACTAGTATGGCATAGACATTGGGCTGTAATCCTTCAGACCACAACCTGATCCTGAGTTCATGGCATGCTGTTGATTCATACTCTCATTACACTAGGGGTCTTTGGTGAAGACAAAAGGTACTGCTCTGTTGACCAAGCCCAGGTAGATAGCAAGGCTCCTAGCACTTATCCTTGGCCAGTCCAGCAGTTTCATATTGCCTGATGTGGCACATGTTTATGCCCTTATGTCCCTAAAGAGAGTACTGAAACCTCAGCCTGCACAGTCCTAGATAACCTATCAAGCTAGGTAGAAGCCCCAGGCGAAAATTGTGCTCACAGCCCAATGGAGTTCCAGTTGAATGGAAGCAGCAGCCTCGCTGTGCAAGATTGCAGCTCAGGATCCACGGGGCTCATTCTTAAAGCCCACCACCCATTAGGCGGCTGAATTCTTTAGAAGTGCCGCTGGTAATAAAATTCCCTTTCATCCCTGAATAGTTTGCTGGATGCTAGAAATTTCACTTCAGAGGCAGAGCTGAGAAGACAGAGCAGCAAAGTGCATCTGGAGCAAGGTTCAGTGGCAAAAGCACAGCAATATTTGTGTGTCGAGATCCCGAAACCACCCCCTCGTCGATGAATGAGACACAAGGACACAGAATTTAGGCTAATGTTATTGGGCAAATTTAGGCCACAACTTTATTGGTTACAGAATGTGAGCGGTATTGGCTTAGGCATTGGAATTGACCTGACTATATCTGACTCCTGCCCATCACGCATGGAGTCCGGTAAGGGTCAACCACCGGTAGGGGCAGCTCCATCAATGCAAACCAAATCGAGCTCTCCCAGGGTTCCCGATGGGGGTCGTGGCATCGCCCTAGCCCAGCCCCGGACTTCAGACAAGATCCACACCCCTGGATTCCTTTAACAGAATACCCTTAAGCTTGGAGGGGCAGGTGATGGCCACACCTCCCCTCCCCCATCACAATATCAACCAATGCCTAACCATGGGACGCAGGTGGCACTGTGGGTTAAACCACAGAGCCTAGGGCTTGCCGATCAGAAGGTCGGTGGTTCAAATCCCAGAGACGGGGTGAGCTCCCATTGCTCGGTCCCTGCTCCTGCCAACCTAGCAGTTCGAAAGCACGTCAAAGTGCAGGTAGATAAATAGGTACCGCTCCGGCGGGAAGGTAAACGGCGTTTCTGTGCGCTGCTCTGGTTCGCTTAGTCATGTAAAAAGAAGAAAAAAATAAAAAAAATTAAAAACAAACCAATGCCTAACCGCCAAACCTTGCAAAGTTGTGACAACTGCTACGAGGTAGGCAAAAACCAAATGGACCATGCCAATCTGCCTAGTGGAAAAATTCCTACCAGGCCCCTCAACGGCAACCAACCACGGTCCATAGCAAGGCCAATGTCGAAACCTGCAAATTAGGGAGGGAGGGAGGGAGATTGAGAAAGCAAGCCGAGAGGAAGCTCTCCGGTTCGCGCCTTTGTTTAAATGGGGCCCGGTCATGCCTAGCCAGCCAGCGGATTCGCTGGCTGGGCGATGGCGTGGCCAGAAGCCTCCGGGTGACGCGGGGCTCTGTCCCCCGCCCCCGGAGGGGAGTGGGTGGCCATGTGGTCCACTGCAACTCCTCCCCACCGCGAAGTGGAGTGGACTTGCCAGCTTTTTACTTTTATCTGAGCAGCCGTCACCATGCCCTGCCATTGGGATTTGTTCCTAGGAATGCCTCCTTTTCACAGCATGTGCATCTGGGCCCTTAACAGCAGTTTTACATCCCAGAATGTTAGGAGCTGAAACTTTTCCCATTTCTTCTGCCCAGGTAGCAAAAGCAAGGGGTGCCGAGCATCTAGGATTCAGACTGCAGTTAAAGGCTCAGAATAGGGGACATTAGGAAGACGGCAGCCTTGAGGACAAGCGTATTTCTTCTTTTGCCATGTGTCAAATGGCGGGAAGGAAGTGAACTTCTCTAATCCTGGTGGTGCACTTTCTTTCTTTTCATCTTGTTACTCCAAAACTCTTGGAAACAAATTAATCAACTCCCTACTGTCTTAATGCCTTTCTTAGGATTTTGGTGCATTTTGTGTCATAGATTAATTTGTATCATTTAGTTCTTGACTTACGAATCAATCTCTCTGGTTCCTGTCCTTTTGAGGAAGGGAACAAGGTTGTTCTTTGAATCTTAACTTTTTTTTACTGTTATCATTTCAGAGCCAGCATTTCCATAAAATGTATGGAACTGTAGGAATGGCGGAGAAATTTGAATCCGTTCTCATTTAAAGGCAAACTTACCCAGTTTGCACTTTCTGAAGCACAGTGCTAACTGAGACACAGCCATCCTTCGAAATTTGCACATTTTGCAGTGAGGTTCTCCAATAATGTGTACAGAGATGCACGTACCAGAATAAACTGTGCATTAAAATGTATGTATTAACAAAAATAACAAAAGCAAAAGCACGTATACTGAGGGGAATTGCACACACAAAAAATGTGTATAGCAGAAGAAATTCACACTAAAATGCTGATGAATAAATGACTTTTTTTTCAAAAGGAAATCACACAAAAACACAGAAATGTGTTAAGGGAGCTGTGGCTGGAGGGAAAACTGTGAGGGGAGAGACTTCATCAGGCAAGGCCTTCTTCCATCTGCCTTGCTCCAACCCCTAGTCTCTGCTTCTCAGTGTGGTGTAGTGGTTAAGAGCCATAGACTTGTAATCTGGTGAACCGGGTTCGCATCTCCGCTCCACCACATGCAGCTGCTGGGTGACCTTGGGCTAGTCACACTTCTCTGAAGTCTCTCAGCCCCACTCACCTCACAGAGTGTTTGTTGTGGGGGAGGAAGGGAAAGGAGAATGTTAGCCGCTTTGAGACTCCTTCGGGTAGTGATAAAGCGGGATATCAAATCCAAACTCCTCTTCTTCTTCTATTGTATTATTTTATGCACTGTGGCTTGCCGTTGTTTTATTGATTGTAGTTTAGAAATTATTTATTGTAATTGTTAAGAGTGAATTTCTGTTTAATTTTTATATGCTGATATTGTTCTATACTATTCTAATGATTGTTGAATGTTACTTTTTGATGTAGGTTGCTTATTTTAAAGTTATGTTCTCTAATCACATTTTTGTGTTGCATTAGATTGTTATAAGGTGTATATTCCTTGTTTCTTCAGCTTGCAAACCGCCTTGGGTATTGTAAGATAGAAAGGCGGTATACAAATTAAAAGTGATGATGATGAAATGTGGAGAACTGAACTTTGGTTTGGAAAAATGAAAAGCTAGCCCTGATAGTTATGCTCTGCCTCTATGGTCGGAGACAGAAATTCTTCTGAACACCAGCGGCTGGGGGCCACAAGAGAAGAGAGTGTTCTTGTGCTCCTGTTTGCAGGTTTCTCCACAGGCATTTGGTTGGCCACTGTGATAAAAGGATGCCACTGGCCTGATCCAGTAGACCAGGGGTCCCCAAAGTTACCTGGCCTCGGGCCGGTTCCTACAGCGCCGACTGCGCGGCGGGCTGGAGGGCGGGGGAGCTTGCGCCCATACGCTATTTCCGGTGCACTTTTGGGTTGGCGGAGCACCGGAGATAGCTTGTGCGCATGCGCACGGGCCTCCGCAGACCCAGAAGTTTGCCAGAAATGACGCTTGTGCATGCGTCATTTCCGGCACCACGCCGACCCGTAGATGGGCAGCCGCGCCATGCCTGTAAGAGCGGGCGGCGGGCGGCGGGGGTCATTGGGGGCTGGATAATTGGCTCATGCGGGCCGTATCTGGCCCGCGGACCTTAGTCTGAGGACCCCTGCAGTAGGCTATAATGTTCTTACTGATCTTGATGTGGACATACTTGAAGGAATTTCAAAAGGAGGCTCCAGCATGAAACTGCTGGATTACAGTTCCACAAAAAGTTTTATTTATTTGTGCCATTTCCAGTGCTTTTTTTCCGGGGGTACGCAGGGGTACGCATACCCCTAAACATTTTGTGAATCAAAGTTTGGCCTCATTGAGGGGCCAGTATTTCAATACGAGTAGAAAAATGAGAGAACCCCTAAACAGTTTTTTAGAAGAAAAAAGCACTGGTCATTTCTAAACCCACCTAAGAAGCCCCAAAGCAGAGCAGAACGGTTTTCCTTTCCCACTCCAGATGTTGATTAGCTCAGCATTGCCAGCTTGACAGATTCACAACTGATCACTGCTTAGTTTGCATGCATTCTGGTTCCAATTGATTCCTCACTATCTTTTTTGTGTTTCGTTTCCCTTTGACCCCACTGCTTACTACTCCCTTCTTATGGGTGAATTTATATATTTCTGGAAACAGACACTTACACTTCATGTGTCTGACCAAAGTGGACTCCAGCCACAAAAGCTTACGTGATAATAAAAACGGTTCGGCAAGAGACTGTTGTTTTCACCTGGATTCATCACAGACTCTTACAAATATACCTATTTAAAGAGGGGGAAAGGCAGATGGCAGAGAATGAACCTCACCCACTAGCTATGCAGGTTCTCATCCTCCTGCTCAGGAAACGACAATTTATTTCCTCTTGGAAAACAAGTACAGTTCTCTGAGGAACAGAATGTCCCAGGCCTGGTTTCTGAAAGTATGAGCAGATGCGATGGTACAGATGGAAGACGTGTCAGGAGTATCCTTGGCGATATCCTTGGGGCAAAGCGACCAGATGTCCTTGATTGTCCAGGATAATAAAGAAATAATGCCACCTATTCTGGGAAGATGGCAGACTGGGAGGTATCATAATTGTTATGCATTACAAAACATGACCGGAGCTACATTGCCAGCCAGTGATGCGCACTCCACACTAAAATTCTCATCACAGCCACTATTTGAAGAAGACGTACTAATGGTGGCCATGAATGATACATAAATAATGCGCCAATAAATAAATAATACAACAGCAAGGTTCAGTGTAGTTAAACATGAATGTCAATAGCAGCCATTCATCTTCTACTTATTTTCTAGCTTATGCCTTGCTTCCCTTAGCAGTGGAAGAATTCGGCAATCTTATTCCCTATATCCATGCACCTGAGCAGTAGCAAGTGGTGACTGCGGGGGCTAGAGACCTATGCATTGTGACTGGGTCAATAGGGCAGAGATGCAATAGAGCAGGGATGTCCAACAGGTCGATTGCAATCGACTGGTCAATCCCCGGGAGGTTCCAGTTGATCACTGGCTCCTTTTCCTTTGCGGTGGCATAAGGCCATCCGGCCTCACCCCCTCGGCCCGTCCTCCATTTTCGCATGATCGCTGGAACGGAAGACGGAGTTTTCGCTGTGAGGCAGATTGATTCCTTAGCGATATTTTGGTGAGCGACTTTTGACATTTACCACTGCATAACTGGGTAATGCAACAACTTTGCCCTACCCCTCCCCCCAAAACCAGGACATCCCTCCCTTAAAAAATCATCAACAGCTTTGACCTGAACCCCCCCCCCCCAAAAGGGGGTAGATCACTGCCAGTTTTTTATTCTGTGAGTAGATCACAGTCTCTTTGAAGCTGGACATCCCTGCAATAGGGGACGGGGTTTCTTTATATTTACATTTGCATAGCACAGCAAATGCTGGCAGATGCATTCCCCGCCTTTACCCTTTGTAGACATATGGTATTCTAGGCTCCACTCTTGCCTCTGTGAACATCTTTGAACATCTGATTGCCTTCAGCAACATAGTTCATGCTAATGAAATGGTTCCGAAAATGAGAAGTGCGACGTTTTCAATTCCAATGTACAAATGTCGCTGAGCCCAAATTCCTCAGAAGACATTTTTCGGAGGAAATTTGCAAGAATTTCCCCTTTTTTAATGGTAGCAACCATCATTTTCTCCCACCATCATCCCCTGCACACATGCATGTGCACATGCGTGCACACGGTGCCCCAGAATGCCTCTAGGTCTCAGGACAATGTGGATGATGGAGGATGCTGGCAAGGCTGCTAACACATTTGCTGCTAACACAGCACACACGTACACACACAAAAAATCACATGAAAAAGAAATAGGCTGTGCTAGGGAGCCCTTCTGGTGGTCGGCAGCTAATAAATACGACAACTTCCTCAGTGTTTACTATATCAAAGCCAACCTGCTATTAAAATGATAGCATGAGCATTAACAGTATGATACATTTTTCTAGAATGAGAGGGACGGAGACCTGTGGGATTCCAGATGTTTCTGGACTCATCAACTCCAATGAACATGGCCAATTGTCAGGGGTTCTTATTACTCCATAAACATCTGGAAAGACATAGGTTCCCCAGGTCTAGGACAATAAATAGACAGACTATATATTGAATTTTCACTTCCTTTCAGCAAAAGTCTCCTCCTTCAAACAGACCCCTTTCTGCTCCACCAAAGGAGCCACACAACAATAGGTGCCCTATATACTCGAGTATAAGCCTAGTTTTTCAGCACATTTTTTGTGCTGAAAAAGCCGCCCTCGGCTTATACTCGAGTGAGGCAGGCAGTGGCTCCTATGAAGCTTTCCCAGGTTTTTTGTGGTAAAATTGGGTGCCTCGGCTTATATTCGGGTCGGCTTATACTCGAGTACATATTGAGGAGCATGGCTATTTCTTATGGGATGCGGGTGATGCTGTGGGTTAAACCACGGAGCCTAGGGCTTGTCGATCAGAAGGTCGGAGGTTCAAATCCCCACAACGGGGTGAGCTCCCGTTGCTCAGTCCCTGCTCCTGCCAACCTAGCAGTTCAAAAGCACGTCAAAGTGCAAGTAGAAAATAGGTATCTCTGCAGTGGGAAGGTAAATGACATTTCCGTGCGCTGCTCTGGTTCGCCAGAAGCAGCTTTGTCATGCTGGCCACATGACCCGGAAGCTGTACGCTGGCTCCCTCGGCCAGTAAAGCGAGATGAGCACCGCAACCCTAGAGTCGGTCACGACTGGACCTAATGGTCAGGGGTCCCTTTACCTTTATGGGTATTTCTTAACACCCCAGCTCTCATAGCACACAGAGGCTTCATGCACAAATCCCAGTAGAGTAGAACCCTCTGCAAATAGTTGTGCAGAATGTAGTACTCCACTTCATTGTTAATACCAAGTGTGATGCTATTCATTGTGCCCCCCTCCATTTTCTAACTGGGCCCTCATTTAGAGGATTTCTGTCCCCCATTTAACAACCAGATTCTGAGAACGGTTTTGGATGTTACAGTAAGTATAGGGTGGGATTAAAAAAAAAGAAGTGAGCCTTCCATCTTCTTTCTGAACTTCCAGAGTAACACGCAAACCATGTTCAATAAGAAGTCCAAGGGAAAGGTAAATCTAGACAATCTGCATGGACTATTGTTAACAGACAAGATTAGGCCGGGAAAGCAAACACCCCAGAAGAAAATGAGATTTGGGCTTCCTTAATATTTGCACTGGTCTAGCCTATTTTTTAAAATTCAAATTGCATGTCACTTCCCTTCAAATCACAGCAGGTCTGCAACATCACATTTGTTAAATCCTCATGACTTTAACGCAACAACCTATCTGTGCGAAAACCCAGTCACTCTAGTTTTTCTTTGCATGTCTGATCCAATCGCCATGGCCCAGCTCTTTTAATAGTGCTCTTGTTGTTGCAAGTGCTCTTGGCAATAGTCTGTCTTCAAGGCAGTGGCTCCAAGGTGCACTCGAATAACACGATGCATAGCTGAACTATGGAATGTGATACAATGGAATGCGGCGATGGTTGCCAACTTGGGCGAATTTAAAAGAGAACGAGACAAATACATGACGCATGAGGTTATCCATGGCTACTTGTCATGATGGCTATACAATACCCACAGCATCACACCCAGTATGCAGCTATGAGGGAGAAGAGTGGTACATGCTCTGGTCATCTTCCACTTGCACTACTGGGGCTACTGTTGAAGGTGACTTGGAAACTACAATTAATGCAGACTGGCTGCTGAGACCATATAACACCAATCCTGAAAGACCTACATTGGTTCCCAGTATGTTTCCAAGCACAATTCAATGTGTTGGTGTGGACCTTTAAAGCTCTAAAAGGCCTCAGGCCTGTATACCTGAAGGAGTGTCTCCACCCCCATCGTTCAGCACTGAGGTCCAGCTCTGAGGGTCTTCTGGTGGTTCTTTCATTGTGAGATGTGAAGTTGCGGGGAACCAGGTAGAGGGCCTTCTTGGTAGTGGTGCCCGCCCTGTGGAATGCCCTCCCATCCGATGTCAAAGAAATAAACAACCATATGACGTTTAGAAGACATCTGAAGGCAGCCCTGCATCAGGAAGATTTTAATGTCTGATATTTTGTTGTGTTCTTTTATATTCTGTTGGAAGCTGCCCAGAGTGGTCGGGGAAACCCAGTCTGTTGTTGTTGTTGCTGTTGTCGTTGTTGTTGTTGTCGTTGTTGTTGTCGTTGTCATCATCACCATTATCAGCAGCAGCAGCATTACAGGACATTTTGCACATATGCATTTTTCCTGCTGTTGCTTTTACAGCAAGTTCTTATTCTTCAATCAAGTAAGAGATTGTTTTCTATGGCACTTTGGTACCGCTGTGGCCCATGGGGTCAAAAGGCATGCTGACAACTGTAATTATTCTCTACAGGAATCCATCTTAAGGAACAGCATTTATTTGTAATTTAGATAATCAAATGTTTGTCTGAGTGATAATGAACTCCAGATAATTAACGGTGATCTCTTTAGCAATGCAACTCAGGAGCAAGCCCACTTTCCCTGTAGCCCCAACTCTTTTAGCCAGTTTTGTCCTTACTTTCTCAACCAGGCAACCATCTCCATCAATCATACAAAACTTTCAATACGTGTCACTGGATTAATCCCAAGGGAACCACAAAGCAATCCATTCATGAAGCTCTGGCAGAATGCTGCAATATTTGCATCGTGGTGTTTTGGCAGCAAGAAAAATGGATGAGGAACTCATAATTCCTGAAGATGCATTTCTTCTGCCACTACCTACAGGAAACTAGTTTGCTACATGATATACTCCTCATTACTGTCATTTGTCTCAAGAGCGCGCTCTTCATGTGGCTGTGGGGCACATGGAGGAATAGCATCCCACATCAGCAGAGAAGAGGCTAAGAAGATGGACTTCTTGATAGGAGAGAGAATAACGGAAACTGGTAGCACTCTGGTGCTGACATGAATCTAATACGAGACCTCAGTCAAGTTATATGCCTACTCTCATCTCTTACCATCTTTTCCTGATTCATTTAATTAGACCAGTGTTTCCCAAACTTGGGTCTCCAGCTGTTTTTGGACTACAATTCCCATCATCCTTGACCACTGGTCCTGCCAACTAGGGATGATGGGAGTTGTAGTCCAAAAACAGCTGGAGGGCCAAATTTGGGAAACACTCAATCAAACTCTTTCTCTCAATGCAGCTGGCATGTAGGGAATCATGTGTGTTGCTTCCACATGACTGGCACTTCACGTGATGAACTGTTTCCTGTGTGCTATTTCACCCCACAAAGCATGTGTTTTCACGCTGCAACAAAACTGATTCCCAGAAACGTTTGGAGTGGAGGCAATCTACTAATTGGGGGATGGCTCACATCCTGTGCCAAAATACTTGGGCAGAAACACAGTTCAATTGTGTGATAACAAGTACAATCATTGCTCATTATTCTACGTGCCATTTACTCCATTTTCTGAAGGAATTTCCTCACATTTGAACACTAAACAGCAGCATCAGCCAGCACTGTTGAGGGCCTGGTGACAGACGTTTCAAGCCAAACAGAACACATTTAGATACGGTATTAGAAGATTGCTCCTAAGGCTTGTTTGGAGGCATGGCTTACAATCATGGGTAAAGGAAATAACTTGGTGATTAAGGTCAACAGGTGGTTGCCACTGCCATATATCACCACTGCAATGTGGAGTCCCATTCACTGTGTAGAAGTGGCTTTCTGTTGTGTTCCAGATGAACCAGTCTTAAATCTTTGCTAAAGTCAATGGGCATAGAGAGGCCTTTGTCTGGTGGTAGCTGATGCCCATTGGGACTAGTAGGGAGAAAGGTAGGGTGACCAACAGCAGGTGGAGACAAAGCCAATGACCAGCAGAGGCAACTAATTCTAGTTGTCTCCCAATCCTCCTCCCTGTTGAGTTCTACAACACTAAAACTCAGGAGGAGGAAACTGTCAGGCTGTGGTTTCCTCTGGACTGGTTGTCAACAACAAGGCAAGCACATAGGGGCTAGGGCTGGGAGATATATATAAATATTATCCAAAACCAGTTTGAAGTCCATATTGTGATATCAGTTTCATAATTTTTGACCTGGCAATATATTTCATAATTTTTGACCTGGCAATATATATATAAGTCGTGATGTGTGTGCGCGCACGCACGTGTGCGTATATACTATGCAAAGATCACAATGTGGGAAAACAGTGAAGCCAGCCAATGCCTCTACATGGCGCCATCCTCATTTCAGACACTGTGATAGGTCAATATACCACGATGTTTAGGTAAAGGTAAAGGTACCCCTGACCATTAGGTCCAGTCGCGAACGACTCTGGGGTTGCGGCGCTCATCTCGCTTTATTGGCCGAGGGAGCCGGCGTATAGCTTCTGGGTCATGTGGCCAGCATGACTAAGCCGCTTCTGGCGAACCAGAGCAGTGCACAGAAACGCCGTTTACCTTCCCGCCGGAGTGCACTTGTACTTTGATGTACTTTCGAGCTGCTAGGTGGGCAGCAGCTGGGACCGAACAATGGGAGCTCACCCCATCATGTGGATTCGAACCGCCAACCTTCCGATCGGCAATCCCTAGGCTCTGTGGTTTAGACCACAGCGCCACCCGCGTTTAGCTGGTGATATATCATGAAGTTGAAAACCAGATATCGCCCAGCCCTACTGCTCGCCTCTACATACCGTCTTTCCCCCTTTTCAAGACACCGTCTTAGCCCCCACCTCCGTCATCAACAGGAGGTGGCTTTGCAGGCATCACGACCGACCCGCCTGCTGGGCTGGATTCAGCCCGATACGTCGGAGGCTCTCCCACCCGCATCATCCTCAGGCCAACCAATCTGGTTGCTCTGGGGGGCGTGTCCTGCTGCTGTTTAAGCAGGAAGCGGGCGGGAAATCCTCCCTTCTTCGTCCCGCTTCCCAGCTGTTAGGTTCTCTCCCTTAGCTGTCCTTGCTGCGTTTTTTGTTTTGCTTTTCCGTGGCTATCCCTTAGTTTTCTTTAGTTTACTGCGGTTTTCTTGGGGCTCCCCCCTTTTAATTTTTCCATAGTTTAAACCTTCCGTGTAAGGTTTACTCCGCCTCAAGGTTCTCTTTGATCTATCGGATTTACCCCATCTACGAGTTCGGCCCGGAGTTCGGCCCGAAGTTCGGGAGCGCAGCGAGGAGCGCCAGCGGGGATTCTCCTCTCGAATCACCAAGGAGCTGCTTTACTTTGCTGTCTCGCGCTGCCCCTATCTTGAAGGGTATTCCGGTAAACGGATTCCGGGGGCGTGGCCATGTCCGAAGCCTAGGGAGGTTCGGGCCCAAGGCACGCCCCAACGGTGATCACAGGGGGAGTTCCATTCGATGTACATCAATGGGGCTACTCTACTCACTGGGGATTAACCCTTCCAGACTTCCAACACACGGGTTGCGGTCGGATATAGCCTGTTAGGGTCCAATGCCTAAGCCAATACCACTCTACATCCGTAACCAATAAAGTTGTGGCCTTCTCGCCCATTAAAATTCATATAATGTGTCTGTGTCGTTACTTCAAGGGGAGGGAGGGACATAGCCATGCAATATTTTTCCCCCCTCAAAAAATCACAGGGTGACTTATTTTCGGGGGGATGTTGTGAGAGGGATGTGTGTCCTCCTCAAGAGCAAGCATCCACAAACACCGTCTACTAAACTAATTGCTTTATTTACAGCATCAAGCGTGACAGGTGTTACAGTTCAGCATCCGACCCTTCTGAGTCAGATCCTCGAAGTACCGGTTTGCGGCTCCGCCCCCAGCATAAAAGCTTCGGGAAACCCAGCTGCCGCCTTCCCTCTTTCCGCTTCTGTCCTCTGGACCTAAGGGGGGCGGCGCTCGCCCCTTCCCTTTCACTTTCATCCTCCATGCTGGTGGTGTCCGAGGCTCTGGCAGGATCTTCTAGCCTCACCTCCTCTCTGCTCTCCATTTCCTGATCCCCTCCCATTGGCTGCACTGGAGCCCCGGTTGGGAGTTCCTCCCATTGCTTCATTACCGCTTCTGGTGTTAACAGGGGCTGTGCCTATTCCTGGTCCCACACCCTCAATAACTCTTCGGGCGTCAGCTGTGCCCTGTCTTGGCCAGCTGTGTCCTCAGACACCGCTTCGGAACCCGGCCAGCCCCTGACAGATGTCTTATTTTTATTACGTCAGTATGGTACGGTACAGCCTCCCCCTGCGTGCTGAGCAGGCGGGGCAGAACTCCGCAAGAGGCGCGTTTTCCCTCCGCGCCTCTCGCTGGTTCGCTGGCTCCCTGCGCACAGGGAACAGGCGGGGCAGGAAGAGGCGTCTCCCCCCCCCCCGCGCGCCTCTCCCTGCGCGCTAAGCAGGCGGGGCAGAACTCCGCAAGAGGCACGTTTCCCCCCCCCCCGTGCCTCTCACTGGTTAGCTGGCTCCCTGCGCACGCAGGAGGGGCTGAGGAGGCGACGGGAACAATGGCGGCACCACGGCTTACTTTTGGGGTACGTCTTACTTCTCACAAAGGTAAAAAAACCCTGCCATGGCTTACTTTATTACTACGTATTTAAAAAGGGGAAACAGGGTAGTTCCAACCTTATTTCAGACATTGTGATACAGTATATTGGTATATCGTAATGTTCAGTTGGTGATATATCGCAGGATCTCAACCAGATGTTGCCCAGCCCTAGTAGGGGCTGGTTGAGATCAAATTGAAGTTCCTGAGGCAGCACCCTTTTAACCTTCATACACCAGCATCCAGTGGCTTGGCAAGCATTGGATTGCAACTCTTTTAAGAAGAACAATGTGGTGTAAACTTTACACCCAGTGTAATGGAGTAAAAGTCACTTCGCCTTTCTACTGGTTGAAAAACACATCTCTTACTCAACATTCTCCTTACTCATCCTTCGGCTAAAGATGATTCCAGCTCAATCACTGAAATTATCTGCAGGAGCGTTGCTGGTCATTCCCCGAATTGGCAAGGCTCCTTTGATAACAAGAAGAAACCTTTAGTGTCATTGGCCCAGAATTGTGGAATACTCTGCCAATAGCGACTCGGCTGGTGCCTTCTGTTTCAACTCTTCCATCCTGTCAGGCTTATGCAGACAACTAAGAATACATTTTTCCATAATAGTTAGCTGATTTCTGATGTTAACTTTTTATATATTCATTTTTGTATGGTTTTATGTTTTCCTCGGCGCTTCTAATATTGGATAGCTTTAGCATACTCATCAATCAAAAGTTTTGTGACCCTTTTGTAGGAAATGTATACTTTCTGTTCAGATTTTTTAAAATTAATAATGGTATATAACTATTTTTTAAATAAATAAATAGTAAGTACTTCACCAGCTTTGAACTGAAGGACCGTGCCTTTCTGAAACACAAACATTTGGTTATTACTACAGCTGTTTTGTTCTTCTTGTTGTTTTCGGAGCAACACAAGGTAAATGTCATAACACAGAATTGTGCTGGTGGGTTTTGTCTTGGTTTTTGCTTGCTCATTGGGGGTAAATGATTCCTCCCCTGAGAAAGCCAAGATTTAGACATGCCATCTCAAGACTAAGGAAGACAAGGCATTGGAAGAGTCCCTGAGGAATTTAGCAGTACTGAGCTAATATGAAAAAATTCCAAGCCACCAGGTATTTTAAGGCAAGAACTACATAGTTTTCAAGTCCCTGGGTGGCTGCAAGCCAAAACTGTAAGCTGGAACGATACTATATAGAGCAATACAAGGAAATTATTTGGCCACTGCAAGAGTTTCTTTCCCTTTTTATGCTCATCTCACCTCTACATGCCATTAGATGATGTATAAAGTAATTAGCTGGTGTGTGCAAAAGGAGTAATAATATCTTCTGAGGTTATAAAAAATCTCTTTAAAATTGCTTTACTTGAAGAACTGACAAAGGTAATCAATATTTCCTTGAGTCACCTGAAACAAGCCGTAATTCTCCTCTAAAACACTAAAAAATAATGCAGGAGACTGGCTAGATCTTTCAGCAGGGGAAATCTTGCTAGTACAGCAGTGTGTTTTTATTGAACTTGAATACCCTCTACTCATGTGTATAGGCATAGCATGGAAAGCAACCAACAATAGGCAAATACTAATAACTGTTTTCTACTGATGGGAAGAGATGAAGTTGTGGTATACTGTTTTTGACAGGGGAATGTTGCAAGAGGTGCCATTTCTTCATAGTGAATGCTTTTCTCTGAACACACAGGCTGATACATATTTATTTACAACATGGCAGGCTTTAATTTTTCAATAATTTTCAAAAAAGCTCAACTTTGACCCGAACCCCCCAAAACATGGATGGCTTTCCTTCCTAAAAAAAGCTCAACAACCTCGACCTGAACCCCCCAAAAGGGGGTAGATCACTGCCAGTTTTTGACTCTGTGAGTAGATCGCTGTCTCTTGGAAGTTGGCCACCCCTGGTGTAAGCAATGGATGCAATAATGGAATACCAAATGGTACAGTTTTTGTAAAATATGCAGGGCTTTTACGCCCAGCGCAGGGAGGAAGGAGGCAGTGGAGAAGGAAGGTAAGGTGCAGGCAAGCCCCACCTGTGATATATGATGGGAGACACCATCACCCTCTGGCCCTCAAACCAACCCTTGCCCAGGCCTAGTCACCATGGCTCAGGAGGGGATCCTGTGTGGGCAGCATGAGTTGAAAATGCTACTCAAAAAAATATCCTTAATGTGTTGGGCTCCACTCTGACAAATTTATCATTTCATAAAACATCTATTAAACATTCATTAACGCTTTATAAACTATTTATAGATGTTCCTTTACTATATTGAAGTGTATTTCAGACATTTCTGCTCAAGGACTTTAGCTAAGCCAGTATTTCAACGAAGCTTAGCTGTAAACATGGCCATTCGTGGGGAAAGTACCTCGGATTGTGAATTACTTTATCACCGCAGTGTGGAGAAAACTCTTGTCAGCTTGGATGAGCTTTGCCTTCAGGGAGCCCTTATGCAAGACAAACACACACAGTTCTGGCCCCCTGATAGAGAATGCAAAACAATGAAACTCCACTCAGGCACTGCTCCCCCTCCCCATTCAACCTTTCCCCAAGAATCACCCACCTATGTTCAGGTTTATCTCTACAGAAAGTCGACATCAAATGTGGCCCCCCAGGCTTCCCAATGCGGCCCATGGAAATCTTCCCGGGCCACACAGCCATCAGCCTTTCTATCCTTTGTATTCCTAGCTGGAAAGTGGCAGTGAATTCTGATAATACCTCTCGCTTGTCTATATGTGAATGTGTGTGGGGCAAACAGCCTACTGTGCAAATATAGAATTCATATTAGTTCCCCACCCACCTATGTTGCTGGGCCTGCCCCACAGGCATGTGACTCTCAGGTGGGAAAAATTTCCCCACCCCTGCTCTACAGCCTTAAGCTATAAAAGTTTAAGCTTCCTTAAAAAAAAAATGAAAGCCATTGCCCTTGGGCTGCTGAATTCCTTCCACAATACAAACAAATTTGTCTTATGGCCATTCTTTAAAAATAGAATCACAGAACTGTAGAGTTGGAAGGGACCCCAAGGGTCATCTAGTTCTGCAATAGGTAATAGGCAAGTCAAACAAAAAGGAACAGCAAGCAGAGAGTGGGGCAATGCCACTGTCTTTGGGGAGAGGGAGGAAGAGACCTTTGCCTCTGTGGCACAGTTGTGGGAAACTGGATGACTGAAGGGGAATGAGGATTGGCTGCAAATTAACTTGGCCGAGTGTCATGGGACCAGACAAGAAGCGGGTAATGGGCCTATATAATACCAGTTCCAGCAATTCTTTGGGGTCCATTGGGTGAGGCAGACAGCACAAATGGTCCACAGACTCATCCACTAAGGCATGGGTAGGCAAACTAAGGCCCGGGGGCCGGATCCAGCACAATCGCCTTCTCAATCCAGCCCATGGATGGTCCGGGAATCAGCATGTTTTTACATGAGTAGAACATGTCATTTTATTTAAAATGCATCTCTGGGTTATTTGTGGGGCATAGGAATTCATTTATTATTATTTTTCAAAATATAGTCCGGCCCCCTGCAAGGTCTGAGGGACAGTGGACTGGCCCCCTGCTGAAAAAGTTTGCTGACCCCTGCACTAAGGGGTCACCTTGGCTGTGACTGATTATCCTTGGGGGGGGGGGTAACAAAAAAAATGTTCATGCTTCCCCTGATTGGTCTTCTTGATGTGTTTTTGACCTTTCCTGTGGTGTTCTGCCATTTGCCTGGCAGACTTTGAAAGTGGATTTCATTTTACTCAGATTCACTTAATCAGTTGTATTTTAATTGTTGTATGTACATCACCACCACCATCATTTTACTCGTATGCCACCTTTCCATTGTTAAAATCAATGCTATTTTTCTAGAAAAAGCCAGAACTCTCCAGGAACGCCTCCCTTGTTCTCTTATAATGGCAATGGCACCCACTTGAGAGGTGCTGGAACTGAGCTCTGGCTGAAAAAAAAAAGCCCTGGTTAAAACCACGCTCAGGGCAGCTTACAATATGAAAAGATTTGCATACCGGTAATTACAAAAGCAGGCATAAACAATAAATAAAACATCAAAAACACACAACCAAGCTGAACAATTGCCACATAAACCACAAGATCTAAAATAAAGATACAGGAAGCCAACAGCAACAACTCCCCCCACCTCACAAAACCCCTAAACAACAGCCCAGCTCAAGAGTCTGTTCAGCAGCCTCAGCTTTTGTAGCTGGAGTCAGTCAGAGCCCTTCCCTCCCAGGCTAGGTGGGGAAAGGCCAGCAAGACAAGGGAGCAGGTATTGCAGAACTCACAGCCCAGATGTGTCAATAATGGCCGATTGATCAGTGTGGATATGAAGAAGGCTGGCCCCTAAATCAATACAGGTGTGGAAAAGGCCCCCAATGATGGTAAATGACACAGGGTGACATAGTTTCTATAGTAGCACTGGTATTCAGGTCATGCTGGGGGGAGGGCTGTTGTTCACCTACCCATCTTGTTGGGATATAAGACTACCAACCAGCTAGGTGGCACAGGCCTGATAAAAAACCAGAATACCTTTCTAAACTATTTTCCATTTATCATCTGCTTATCCTTCCCAAGACAAACTCAAAACTCTACACTCAGCAAAACAGGGAGTACAGTGGTACCTCTGGTTACGAACTTAATTCGTTCCAGAGGTCCGTTCTTAACCTGAAACTGTTCTTAACCTGAGGTACCGTTTTGGTTAATGGGGCCTCCCGCTGCTGGCGCACGATTTCTGTTCTCATCCTGAGGTAAAGTTCTTAACCCGAGGTACTACGTCCGGGTTAGAGGAGTCTGTAACCCGATGTGTTTGTAACCTGAGGTGCTTGTAACCCGAGGTACCACTGTACTGTACAGTATGGGGAAACTGAATATATACAAAATATCAGAATGCTAACCAATAGAACAAAAACTCTATCAGGAAACAAAGCAAGTGGAAAGCCAAGTTTGTATCGAAACGTATCAAAACACTGTAATAAATCTGTTCCTCTTCCTTTTCACTCTTGTAGCAAGCAGTAATTACATTGCAATATGTTTGTTACCCAGAGCCCTTTGGTTACTGGGCGACTGATCAAGGAAATAAATAAAGTGTTTGTCCTATGCTAGCTCAAGTCAGCAATAGGAGTTTATCTCCACTCTTCAAACAGAAAGTTCATCAGTGAGCATTAAGGATTTTCAAATATGGCTGTTCAACAGTTGTGGTCAGGGTTTTTTTTTTGTTTTTTTTAAGTAGATTAGTCACAGTGGGCTGGAAGGAACTGTCATATTATTCCCAGATCTAAGAAGCAGCATAAGAGATGGCTCAGCCCCCCAAACACATTAAAAGTAGAAAATTGGGAGAGGGAGGAACCATTGGGTATAGCTAATAGGGAAACATGGCAAAGTAGAATGTGTAGGTGAGAAAAATGAAACCTTGGGGAGGGCAAGATAGTAATGTTGTGCTGTTGATAAGAGATGAGAAGCTCATTAAAGGACAAGGTGGCAGACTAGTGACATCTCGGTAAAGCAACAAGACAGTCTCCTGGCAGAATGGGAGGGGACGGGGGGGGGCAGCAATGAGAACTAAGTATCTTCAGTAACTAAGACATATAATGGAGTGGGTGAAAAGGGAGAGGCTGCGTAAAGGACAAATGAAAGAGACAGGAGAGATGGTGTAATAGACACTAACAGGAGGAGGAGCAGGTATGGGATTTCAATGAGAATGTGTCAGACTGGTATTTTTCACTCGTAATGGGCTACAGAGTGAAGCAGCAGCCTTAATGCAGAAATGGAGCTAGCAGCAGATGAGCACTTTCTCTCTCTCATGGACAAAATAACAGATTTTTTTTAAAAAATTAACAAAATAGAGATGGGAATCCCAGTTATTTATCAATACGGGTGGGAAACAGAAGACTTATTCTGCATTCCATGGACGTGCTATGATTTGTCATGGAATCATAGAATCGTAGTGTTGGAAGGGACCCTGAGGATCATCTAGTTCAACAATCCCAGCCATCCCTGGATAGGCCCAAACAGGGGTCAGCAACCTAAGGCCCATGGGCCACAAGCGGCCCATGGGGGGCATTTAACCAGCCCATGGACTCCCGCCGCCCGCTCGGTCAGCTCCCGTGTGCCGCGCTAAACCAGCGTGAGCAGAGCGGAGACTGCCTTCCACGACGCTGGCCGGCTTCCCATTGGGTGCAGGAAGCTCCTGCAGCCAATGGGAAACTGCGCAACCTCCTCTGCACCGGAAGGAGTGCCGGAAAAAGCGTTTGCACGTGTGTGCATGTGCGCACTCCGGCCCACCATGGCGTCTGCGGGACCGTGAACGGGCCCAAGCCACAAAAACTTTGCCGACCCCTGGGCTCGAACCACCAACCTTCTGGTTAACCCGAGACAGTTCAGCACCATGCTCTAACCAGCACAGCTCATGTCTTCATTGATTAGTATTTGTACGCAGTTTTTCCTCATCCCCAGTGGGCAAAGCAATCAAACAGTTCATTAAAGAAAAAACATGAAATGCAAAAAGCACCTGCTTTCCTATGGTCAATATCCAAGGAAGTTAGGGCATAACCTAATAAACCACCCAATAATAAATTAGCTATCTTTGCAGAGGAGACATGAACTGCTCACCCCATGCAAAATGATGGACACCATATTTAGACTGGATGTCAATGGGGAAGTAGAGAGGCAGTCGTGTGTGTGTTTGTGTGTTGGCATTTTAATGTTTGAGTAGCTCCCTGTACTGATTCTTTACATTCCTGCAGAAAGGATCTGCTCAATGGTTAAACCACAGCTAGCAAGCATAACTAGAATAGTTTACCTACGGGAATTGCATCATACAGTAATAACAGACCAGCTCTGCTCTGCTCCAGCTTGAAAATGCTGAAATCACCGCAGCACATGTGTTCAAATAAAATCTCTAATGGAACGAAAGTTGCACAACGGCGTGGTCATGCCACGACATTAACCCAGCCAAGTGAAGCCTTCCACCTGCAATTTTAGCATTTGTTTTCATTTTCACTCATCGACAGTGACCTGCGTGAAACGATAATTTGCACTTCTGACAGAATTCTGCATTGAATCAAGAGTAACCCATTGCTGCCTTTCAAATCACACCGCTGTGCCGACAATTTACTTAGTGGCATTAAAGTTATGTTTGTGCAAAAGAGACGGAGCCAGTGAAACCTAGCCCTCCACCTCCTTTTCCTTTTTTCCTAGTTGCATATTTCAGAACAATATACCAACTGCTATGCCTGTTGAGCAGCAGCGGGTAAGCCATGCTGATGAAACCCTTTATCTTGTTGCTTCCCAGGGGAGCTTCCTTACATACCTTTTTTTACACACACTATGGGAAACCCCATTGTATACTAGGGGCAATTAAAATGCTGGCATTTACAAGCCACAGCAGTTGATTCTACTGTGGTATTTGCACAATACCAGCCGCTAAACAGAGAAGACAGGAGCAAAACACGGCTGGCAAGGTAAATGGAGCAGTAGAATAAATGTGGGAGCATTTTGGGGAGTCTCACAGTACACAGATGCTAAATAATTCACTGAAAATTAAACGTTGCACATTTCTTATTCGTTCCCACCCTCATTCATAACTGAGCTGGAGGCCAGAAACAGTCTCGCAACAGTGGTCCATAATGCCATACCCTCCAACATTCCTCAGATGAAAATAGGGATGTTTCCCACTCCCCTCCAACAAACCCTTCTTGACCCTCCCCGTGTTTCCCCCCCTCCTCCACAGAGCATTTCCTATCAGAAGATTAGTGAGTGTACACACAGCCTCCACTGTCCTGAGAAAACCCCTTCATCACAATTTTATTCTATGGGACGCGGGTGGCGCTGTGGGTTAAACCACAGAGCCTAGGGCTTGTCGATCAGAAGGTCGGCGGTTCGAATCCCCATGACAGAGTGAGCTCCCGTTGCTTGGTCCCTGCTCCTGCCAACCTAGCAGTTCGAAAGCACGTCAAAGTGCAAGTAAATAAATAGGTACCGCTCCGGCGGGAAGGTAAACGGCATTTCCGTGTGCTGCTCTGGTTCGCCAGAAGCAGCTTTGTCATGCTGGCCACATGACCCGGAAGCTGTATGCCGGCTCCCTCGGCCAGTAAAGCGAGATGAGCGCCGCAACCCCAGAGTCATCCGCGACCGGACTTAATGGCCAGGGGTCCCTTTACCTTTATGGCAGATTTACAAAAGAAAAACACATACCAATAAATAAATTTTAGAAAGGGGCAAAAATACAAAGTACCGTATATACTCGAGTATAAGCCGACCCGAATATAAGCCGAGGCACCCAATTTTACTACAAAAAACCTGGGAAAGGTTCATAGGAGCCACTGCCTGCTTCACTCGAGTATAAGCCGAGGGCGGCTTTTTCAGCACAAAAAATGTGCTGAAAAACTAGGCTTATACTCGAGTATATACGGTATTATAAATATATGCACAGTCCCAGCTGCTAAACAAAGAAGACAGGAGCAAAACATGGAGAAAAAACATTTATAAAAACAATACTCCTTGCACTCCATTCTGCTCCCCTTTCTTCCTGCCCAGAGTGGCCCTGCCCTCTGCCTGCGCTTCAGAGCCAGTGCATCACAATTGCCCGAGTCCACTTGTGATGAATGGGAGATGTGCCAGAGTTCAATAAGTGGCTTGGTGGAAGACGGTGAACACTGAATTTAATATAATCCAGACTGCCCTATCCACTATCATTTTTCATGAACCTGGGACAGCGCCTGAAGGCCTGGCCCTACTGTTAGGTAGCATGAAAGTGCTGCCCCAGACAGCTGATTTTGAGTGTCATGAAATGGCAGCAAATTGTTGTCTATCTTTGTTGTATTTTTACTGCCAGGGTGGGGGAGAACCAGTAATCACCTCAATGTATACCAGGTACCTCAATTTGGAGGGGAGGGCAGGAAGCCATCTCCTGCCCTGCCTCAGGCTCCAAAATGTCCGAGACTGTTCTTGATTCCATGATAATCATAACGGATCCGAATGCTATTTGAATGAACACATCCCTGACTGTCCTCACAAATTGCAATGGTGTGAAGCGTTTTGGTCTCCCCTTTACAAATGATATCCTTTATGATGTTATACATTTATATTTCTGAGATGAAGCCATCTTTCTTTAGTGGAGCATCTGTCTTGATTCTTAAGGGAAGCATTCCTACCCTAGAATGGAGCTCTTATACTCTTATAGTAAATCACCCAGGTTCTCCATTTCCTTCTTATTCCTTTCCCTCTCTCCCGACAAAGACATTTCTCTTCTTTGTTTTGTCTGGATGAGAGCAATAAGCTGCTGTCTCAAAGTAAAGCTTTTAGTTTTCCAGGAGCCTAATGGCAGACTATATATGACACTGCATTTCCTCTCCATCTACTTCCGATAGCTTTCAAACAAGGAGATGTGAATATTAACAAGTGTCGCCGCCTCCCTCCCTCTGCCCCATCCGAGCAACATTTGCTACATCAACGGTGAACGCAGAATAAAGCAGGAACTCTATTAAATCAAGAGATGTATAGCACCTAAAAATACCACACGCAAAAAGATTCTGTTATAAACTCTAATTTCATTAGCTGCGGATGCTGAAAAGGCGCATTCAGCAATTAACAAGATTAATGGACAAAAAAACAGCAGGTCTAGAAAAAAAACAATTTGTTATTCAATCTTTTTCCCTCTTACGGCTGCGTTTGATGAATGATCCCCATACTTCAGCTTTGTACTTAACCTATCACAAGTTCACTTTACTTATACAACAGAGGGAAGGGTTTAACAAATGGCCTTCATCGCAAGAAAAACCTCTGAAAATCCCAACTGTGGGAAACGAACAATGCACTAGCTGAGATCATAATGCAACCCCACCCCGCAGATGTTCCCCTGAGCAGGACCCACTGAAATGACTGAAAAGCACATTGATATTCTTGTATAGGACCCATTCATTTCAATGGAACTTAGAATCATAGAACTGGAGAGTTGAAAGGGGACCTGCGGGCCATCTAGTCCAACCCCCTGGAATGCAATCTTCCTACCCACAGCCATCCCTGGGTGGGCTCAAACCACCAACCTAATGGTTAACCTAAGATAACTTTCTACGATAATAATAATTTATGATTTATACCCCGCCCATCTGGCTGAGTTTCCCCAGCCACTCTGGGCGGCTCCCAATCGAGTATTAAAAACAATACAGCATTAAATATTAAAAACTTCCCTAAACAGGGCTGCCTTCAGATGTCTTTTAAAAATAGGATAGTTGCTTATTTCCTTGACCTCTGATGGCAGGGCATTCCATAGGGTGGGTGCCACTACCGAGAAGGCCCTCTGCCTGGTTCCCTGTAACCTTGCTTCTTGCAGTGAGGGAACCACCAGAAGGCCCTCAGTGCTGGACCTCAGTGTCCGGGCTGAATGATGGGGGTGGAGACGCTCCTTCAGGTATACAGGACTGAGGCCGTTTAGGGCTTTAAAGGTAAGCACCAACACTTTGAATTGTGCTCGGAAACGTACGTTCTAGTGGATTATGCCTTAAATCAGGGGTAATCAAATCATTATCCCTCAGCTCTGTCACCTCTCAGGTGGGTGCCATTGCCATTCTATGAGAACAAGGGAGAAGTCCACTGCCTTGAAAAATAGCACTTTCTGGCCCCTGAGATAAGATTTTATGAATGTTTTTGAAACAATAGACAATGAGGAAGTTATGTGTTACTCCAACCACATGGTCAGTCTAGAGATTCCACAAGTGTGTGTGTTTTTCTTTGTTCCAATGCATAGATGACTACATTTCTAATTGCAGGAGAGTTAAATATCTTTGTTAAGTTTCACCTCTGAGAGTGCAATGCTATCCAGCTACTCAGAAGTAAACCCCACTGAGTTCAGGAGAACTCGCTCTCAGGTAAGTATATATAGGAGAGCAAGATTAAGGCTGCTAATCTGGGAGTCTCTCTGAGCTTCTGGTGCAGCTGCTATAGATCAAGAGAAGAAAGCGGCTGGAGAAGGAAAGATACCTGCAGGTTCTGAAGAAAGATTTCAGTACTGTCCTGTGATGTTTCTCTAAACAGAGAGAGAATGAACAATGAGTTTTCTCGGTAAGAACTTTGCAGAACCAGGGCTGAAGGGCAGAGGACAGCTGTAGCTGCTGGAGACAGTCCTCGAAGTTCCTTGTTGGCTATGATCATCTTGGAGGTGAGTCCTGGAAGACCTGCTCCCTGCCTTGCTGGCCTTCTCCACCTGGCCCGGGGGGAAGGGCCGTGACTGACTCCAGCTACAAAAACTGAGGCTGCTGAACAGACTCTTGCGCTCTGGTGTTTTTGTGGGTGGGGGCTTGTTGCTGTTTGTTTTGTATCTTTAATTTTAATTGTGATTCAGGTGGAAGTTGTTCAGTTCGGCTGTGTATTTTGGGATGCTTTATTTATTGTTTATGACTACTTTTGTTATGTTGCAGTTATATATTTTGTTCATGTTGTAAGCCACCTTGAGCAGGGTCTGAACCAAACTGGTGCCCTCCAAGTGTTGCTGGAACACAACTCTCATTATTCTTGACCCCTGAATTTGTATTTGGGAGATAATCTCTGCTACCAAGTTATCTGATGTCGTTAGCCATACTGAATTAGATATTTTGGGGGGGGGGGCCCTGAACACCAATTTGGCTTTCGCAGGAAAACTATCAAATGTCCCTAAATGTAAATCTTACCAAGATTTGAATTCATTTTCAAAGGTGAAAGATTAGTGTATTAATAAATTCATTATGAGATTTGTGATTGAGGGATTTTTAGGTTTAAAAACATCTGAGTAGAGATTAACAAGAAATCCTGCAGTGCATGCAACCAGGGCCAAATTCCTATCTGACCTATTTCCTTTGAACTTGCATTGA
The DNA here is from genome assembly GCA_034641395.1 of Darevskia armeniaca. NCBI lineage: Eukaryota > Metazoa > Chordata > Lepidosauria > Squamata > Lacertidae > Darevskia > Darevskia armeniaca. The sequence continues at coordinate 595,618 of JAWWNF010000371.1, forward strand.
TCTTAATAAGTGATTTCTATGTTATATTGAAAGATGTTCTGCTATATAAACATGTGGGGCCTTCTCATTCAGCAAACCTGTTCTGTGCTTGGGTTCTGCAGTTGCCAGTGCTAGTTTCACTGGTAAGATAAATGCATTTTCAAGTGCATCATGTCTAAAGTAAACCCAGATTCATTTATTTTTGCACAAAAATATGACAAACTCTGTTAAGGATATTCAGGACTAGTATTGACAGTGTCCAAAATAATGGTAATCATCTCGCTGGTACTAAACAGGACAAAGTGAAATATTAACTCAAAGGGCTAGGTGATCAAAAAAATCACACAGTACAGGCAGCGACCGATCTGCATGGGGAGACACCCATTGAAAAAGTCTGCAAACACCCTGCTTCTCACACCCTGCCCCCACCCCACTCCTTTTTTGTGACATTTCAGTGACATTTTCAGGTCACTTCCGCTCATGGCAAGATGCATGAGTGTGTGGTCACTCACATATCAGACCAGGAACAGTGAAGGAGAATTAAAAGAGAATTAATGGGCAGCGTTAAGAGAGACCATGGATAATACGTTGCCCAAGGACTCTCTATATCAGGGGTCAGCAAGGTTTACCAGCCATGGGCCGGATCACTCCCACTGAGATCGTCCGTGGGTCAGACTGGTGCAGCGTGATGCCGGAAATCGCATCTGCGCATGTCCATGGTTTAGCGCAGCGCACGGGGAACCCTCCCAGCAGGCGGCTCGGTTCAGGGGCGGCTCAGGGGCCTGTAAAACGGTCTTCGTGGGCTGCATCCAGCCCATGGGCCACACGTTGCCGACCCCTGCCTCTATATCCTGAAGGTGGCACTGTCTGCGACTTTGCCAAACACATGCATCTGATGACTTGCAGGCAACTCCATTTGTAGCTACTTCTTATATCCAATGTTATAGTGGCACTGAATTTCAGCAATTTTATCATCCCTATGGGCTGCAATTGGGGGGCAGGGTGACAATTTTATAGTCCAGTAGCCCTTACGTACAGAAAAATACCATCCATAAAAAGCATCTCTTTGATTGTAAAACAACTTGTGGAGACACATACTTCTGAAGCGAAATGAGAGCCAGAGTTGTGTAGAGATCAGAATGTCGGCCTAGGGCTAGAGAGTCCCAGGCTTAGCTCTCCATTCAACTATGAACAGTAGGCCAGCCACAGGTAAAAAGGTAAAGGACCCCTGGACGGTTAGTCCAGTCAAAGGTGTCTATGGGGTTGTGGCGCTCATCTCGCTTTCAGGCCGAGGGAGCCAGCGTTTGTCCACAGACAGCTTTTCTGGGTCATGTGCCCAGCATGACTAAACCACTTCTGGCGCAATGGAACACCGTGACGGAAACCAGAGTGCATGGAAACGCCGTTTACCTTCCCGCCACAGCGGTACCTATTTATCTACTTGCACTGGTGTGCTTTCGAACTGCTAGGTTGGCAGGAGATGAGATAGAGCAATGGGAGCTTAGTTTGTCACGGGGATTAGAACCACCAACCTTCTGATTGGCAAGCCCAAGAGGCTCAGTGGTTTAGACCACAACGCCACTCGCGTCCCACTAAGCCAGCCATAAGAACATAGGAAGAGCACTGCTAGATCAGGCCAAAGGTCCATGTAATACTGTTCTCCTGGTAGCCAACTAGATGCCTGTGGGAAGTCCATAAGAAAAGATGTAAATACAGCAGCATTCTCCCCCAACCGTGTTTCCCAGCCACTGGTATCCAGAGGCAAACTTCATTTGACAGTGGAGGTAGAACATAGCCATCATTATCTCGGAGGCTAGCCTACTCATAGGGTAGCTGTTAGCATAAAATGGCAGGAAGAAGATTCATTTCACTGCCTTGAGATCCTTAGACAAAAACTAGATATATACATGGTTGTATTTTTAAAATAAGCAAATAAATGTTGATTTGCGTGAGTTGCACAAAAGCTTTTGATGATATATGGAAAAGAATGAATGTTCATACAATAATGCTAGCCAAATCCCTCATTACCTGATGTGCCTAAAATCAATAAACAAGCTTAATTTACAAGTCTCTGGTCAACATCTCATTTGCTTCTAAACTTTGGTTGATATCCAGCATTCACCATACTCAGAGTAAACCTCCTGAAATCAGTAGATTTAAGTAGCTGGAGTTATTTAACATACAGCAATTCTGCTTAGTTGGATATCGCCGTTTCTATTGGATCTATAGTCAAAGAAGATCAATGAATTAGGAAGCCTATTTTCCGATTAGCGCCAGGGTGGAAAAAGAAAGCAGAGAACTCGCTAACCAATTCGGTGGGGGGGGGGCAGGTAGAGGATAAATTCATTTTTCTCTGAACATCATGTACTGAGGAAACAGAGACTCCATTTCTGGACTTGAATCTAAAATGCCTGATGGGAATTCGAACCAGCTATTATGGCTTTTTGTGAAAATTGCCTTGACTATTCCACTCATTTTTTCTTCTCCTTCCCCCCACCCCCCTTATTGAAATAAGCCTAGTAAAACGTGTGTCATGTGTATTTCTTTCCCTTTCCCCTAAATCTTTTATGTGTTATGTCTGCTTCTCCTCTTGATCTTTTTCTTTTTAAAATAAAAAGCATGGGCTTTCTTTTCTTTCAGGAGCAGCATACGCTTTGAAAGAAGGCCTAGGTCCTTCCAAGATAGAAACACCAAGGAACGTGTCACAGCAGGAAGGGGAGACAGCCATGACTCTTCACCAGACTGACTCATCTCTGCCTCTTGAACTCCATCGTCCCATTCACCAGCTTCTGATTCTTGACTTCTCTCTGCCACAGAGTCTCCCAGCTCACTAAGCCCTGTTACCCCTTCAGCTTCCAACACCTTCTCTTCCCAGTCTTCTCTCTCTGGCCACGCATTGTCATCTCACCACCACTCCCCGGGCTCTGGGCTTTCTTCCCTTGGTGGTTCCCAAGCTAGCTGCTCCCACCATTCCTCTGTGTCCAACCAGTCCATGGCAAAGTTGTAGTTCTGGTTGAAGAAGGCTGGTGGTTTCATCAACACTGAACATCATGGAGCAATGGTCAGACATGGCAGCTTCCTGTGTATTTTTAAAGCATTCCATAAAAAGCAAATGCATATATACTTAAGCAATTAAAGACTGTATCCAGGAGAAAACAGGTTTATTTTCTTTCTTTGAAGAAAACCTTTGGGTTGATTTTGACCTCCCCACACCCTAGAGAGAACTGAAGACCATGTCAGCCAGAGGGGCTTCCCAACAGGTAGCTGAGCCTGCGGCACACAAACGTTCAAAAATCCCATTTTTGTCCTCCACCATCAACCAGTTTTATAACAAGGAGCATATTTCTCCTTTCAGAATTTAAGAAAAATAATTTTCTTTTACAAAGGCAAGGGGCAATCCTGGAATTTAGCTGACACTTAGCTTTCCAAACAAACCCAGAAGTAGAATTAGACATTTGGCCAATTGAACAGTGACCTTACAATTTTAAGCATGTTTTTCCCCCCAGAAGGATCCCCCCCAGATGTCCTTTTTTTATTGTGCACCCATGATTATTTGTGCTCATGGCGGTATCAATGCCAGTTGTATGCAATTGTGCTCTGAAAGCCATTTGCACCTGCAGGTTTTGGGGGTGGCCTTATTGCTTTATTTCCAATCAGTAATGTCCCATAGCTTCCTGATGAGAGCCTGTAACTTTGCATACCACAAATGTTCTGAAAGGGAGGGGGTGCGGTTCTTCTGCTTTTATTGCATTACAACACAAGATTGTCCCTCTGGACAGCAATAATGCAGGATGCATAATTGGGGAAGTATTGTAGAACAGCTAATAAAGTGAAAGGGTGAACAGATGGCCCAGTATAAATACACCACTAATGTACTATCAGTGATACAAAAATACACCTGCAGAAAACAACCACCGCCCAGCAACCTGGAGAGGCCTTAGCTCAGTGGGCCTTAGTTCAGTGGGGCTTACTCCCTTGTAAAAGTGTTGCAGGGTAGCAGACGTGGAATACAATGGAACTACAGCCCCAATTGTGCATTCATTCCCCCTAGTGCAATGGCAGTTAAGTGCAACAGCAGGGATTATTCACCTTGTAATTTAAGAATTAATTATGTCAGTGTTGAAGTCAACTAGCGAAGAAGGGAAGAAGAAGAGGAGTTTGGATTTGATATCCCGCTTTATCACTACCCGAAGGAGTCTCAAAGCGGCTAACATTCTCCTTTCCCTTCCTCCCCCACAACAAACACTCTGTGAGGTGAGTGGGGCTGAGAGACTTCAGAGAAGTGTGACTAGCCCAAGGTCACCCAGCAGCTGCATGTGGAGGAGCGGGGACGCGAACCCAGTTCACCAGATTACGAGTCTACCGCTCTTAACCACTACACCACACTGGCTCTCTGGGAGGTGGGGTGGAGGTGTTGCTTAGCAGCCAAGCAGAGTGACATAATATTCAGTGAGGTGGCATGTGCTCTCACTGGCTACGTAGTTCTCAGGGGTCCCCCCTCCCAATATGTTTAGTTGAATTACTCCCTGCTATGTATAAGGGCTGAAGTAAGAAAGGCAAAACATCTCTGTTCATCTCAAATTATACACTGTTTTGGTTCAGTTTGCTCGGTGAACTGTTATCAAGACTTTTCTCTCTGGACTCTTCCTGCATGATTTAAGTGAGTTTGCTAACAGCAGGGGCATACTGGCAAGCTCTGCTCCCTCCAGTACATTGTGGTTTCCATCTTTTCAGTTCTCTGTAAGTTGAAAAGCATCATTCTGAAGCAGAGAGCTTCCTGTGCTTGTGAAAGATTCTTGCATAATCAAAGGAGGGGGTCCCCACTTCAGATAGGGCCCCCCTTCAGCATGCCCCCACTCTCCCTAGCATGATTGTCAGTACATAAGGGAAAATAATTCCCAAATAGGACTTAGAGCACTGCCAAGATTTTTGAATTGTCGAATACAACAAAACCTCTAGATTGTATATTTTGTTTAAACATATTGCATATATTTTCCCTATGGAACCAACTCCCCTCTTGATTTATGGCAAGTTCCAACACTGTTTTTTCGGCGCTCGTTTTTCACCCATTTATTTTCCCATGTATTCCACCCATTTCTTTTCTTTCCCAAGCCTTTCCGGGCACCACTTAATGGTTTTAATGAAAAGCAGCACAAAACGTACAATCAATCAATCAATAAAATAAATAAATTAAAACATCCTTGACCACATGCCTACATGCACACTGCAAACCTAAGCTGTTGAGTATGAACTAATCATGTGATTAACATTTAGCACATCCACTTTGCTAACGATAACAGCATTTAACTTTGGGGCTGTAAGAGAATTGCTCTATTTCCCGACACTCAATTGTGCTCAACACAGGTAGTTATGATCTACATAGAATTTATGATGACAAAGTGGCAAGAGCAAACATATTGGTGTAGGCAAAACTGCACTCTCTTCTTACCGTTACTGAGTTGTTATGAAAGAGTGTGATTTGTAAGGCCAATTAGCAAAGGCCGCTTCCTTCGCAGCAAAGACTAGGAAGCCGGTGTCTTGATCTGTAGACGCATCAATGTTACGAGAAACACCCCCCCCCCAAATGTGAGCATTCTAATATGCCCCAGGAACAGACCCAAGCAAAGCCCACAGACTGGGTTGAGCCTGCCCCCTAGGTTTGGCCAGCCCCCTAGCCTGCCTGCGACATGCCAATTTTGCGGGCAGGCTTGCATCCGCAGTCAAGGTCATCAAGGTAATCTGTAAAGTCTCCAATGGCTGATGGCTGCTACTAAATGGCGCCCCGTTGTTGGGTTGCATCAGGAGAACAGCACTGGTCCACAACACTGCCATGCCTGGGAGGGCAAGTGTACTTCTCTAAAATAATTTTTTGCACCAAGAAGACCCTGAAGAGCCAAACAATAAACAGAACAATACTGATGGGACTATGGTAATTTGGCTGTAGAGTCAAGATGTTCTACGGCCCATATGCATGGAATCCTGAGAGGATTTCTGTCCAATCCAGCACTCATCACACATAACAGGAAGAGGGTGAGTGACAACCTGACATTGACCGAGTTCAGTCTTGAATAGAGCCTACATGAAGTGCCAAGGCTCCAGGGGATTGTAGTGACCAGGCCCAGCACCAGCAGTGGACCACTAGGCACTCCAACTCAATGGTGGTTACATTGGAAAATGATGGTCACTTCTCCTACCTGGGCAGTTATCTTTCCACAAGGGCAGACATTGATGCCAAAATCCAGCATCGCCTGAGATCCGCGAGGGCAGCTTTCTCCCAATGGAAGTGCAGAATGTTTGAGGGACATTCGCAGGAAAACCAAAATGCTTGTTTACAAAGCTATTGTACTACCAAACTTACTGTATGCTTGTGAAACGCGGACCACTTATAAACTCCATCTCCAACTCCTCAAAATATTCCATCAACGGTGTCTGAAAAATGTTACCCATCACTTGGGAAGACAAGCGAACTAATATCAGTGTACTGGAAGAAGCAAAGATTACCAGTGTCGAAGCAATGATTCTTCAGCATCAACTTCATTGGACTGGTCGGATGCCTGATTATCATCTTCCAAAGCAACTACTCTATTCCGAACTTAAAAATGGAAAGCATAATGCTGGTGGTCAACAAAAGAGGTCCAAAGACTCTCTCAAGGAAAATCTTTTTAAAAAGTAGTATAAACACTGACAACTGGGAAACACTGGCCTGCAAGCGCTCCAATTGGAGAACAGCCTTTACCAAAGGTGTCATGGGCTTTGAAGATGCTCAAACTCAGGATGAAAGGGAGAAATGCGCTAAGAGGAAGGCATGCTTGGCAAACCCTCACCATGATCAACTCCTGCCCGGAAACCTATGCCCCCACTGTGGAAGGACATGTGGATCAAAATTGGCCTCCACAGTCACTTACGGACCCACTGTTAAAACCGTGTTTATGGAAGAAAATGTTACTCGGCTACGAGTGATTGCCAAAGAAGAAGACTGGCGGGTGGCCCAACCTGCCATCCACTCATTCATTCACTCACTCACTCACTGATGGGCACAGCTTCCATCTGTGGTGGCCAGCTAGCCAGTCACCTCCACCTCCTGGTCTTGGCTGGGATCTGAGGAAGGGTCTAGGGCAGGCATGGTCAAACTTGGCCCTCCAGCTGTTTTGGGATTACAATTCCCATCATCCCTGACCACTGGTCCTGTTAGCTAGGGATGATGGGAGTTGTAATCCCAAAACATCTGGAGGGCCAAGTTTGGCCATGCCTGGTCTAGGGGCTCGTTCTCAAAGCCTGGTATTCTGGGCTTTGAGAACAGAGATCACTGCCTTCTTACGTTCCTATATTTAAGCCATCCTTTTCCAAACTGAAAGAACCCTCATGTTTCTCATTTCCGCATGACACTCAAGAGACTTGTGCATCTTATCACGGTAGAAATGCACAATACAGTGGTACCTCAGGTTAAGTACGCTTCAGGTTAAGTACGCTTCAGGTTAAGAACTCCACTAAGAACAGAAATCGTGCTCTGGTGGCGCAGCGGCAGCAGGAGGCCCCATTAGCTAAAGTGGTGCTTCAGGTTAAGTACGCTTCAGGTTAAGAACGGACCTCCGGAACGAATTAAGTACTTAACCCGAAGTACCACTGTATGTAGAAAGCATGAAAAGAGGAAGCATAGACAGGACACACTTCCTGCCCCCTATTTCTGTGCGCTCTCTGATGTAGTCCTTATTTTCATAAAGGCCCATATGAATTGCTAGGGAAGCACCAATGTCTTAGATAGAATTTCAGCATCTGAAACAATGAGTTTTAAATCAATTTCAGTGAAACAGAAATCTTCAAATCCAGATCATTGTAGCACAGCACCAAAAGCAAAAGTGACAGAGAAGACACAGAACTTCTAAATAAAAGAGAAATATTTCCATAACTGGAGAAACAATTTGTCTTCCAGCCAGGGATAAAAGCTTTTTTTAAAAAAAATAAAAAAATCTACAAAATATGCATATTGCTGCAAACTCAATTTATAGTGATTGTATCACAGCTTGTAATTTGCATTTAAATCAGGCATCTTTTTTGCAGAAAGAGGAAGAGAGAGACATAGCAGTCTTTCTAAGTATTACAGAGGCACAAACCAATGCACATTTTTCTCAAATGAGTAATGAAGAGTGGTGCTTTCAGTCTAGAATTAGCACTGATTTCCAGCAACTCTATAAGTAGTTCTCAAGGTAATGGAAATGTACAGAACATTTGGATATGTAAGAGAGTAAGTTGTTATCACAAGTTTTAAAATGTTCCGGTTCTCAGCAGAAGTCCAGAAGAAGTCTTTAGCAAATCTGAAGTGTGATTTCATTGTATAGATGATCAATAGAAAAACAGTAGAATAGAATGCAAAACATAACATTTCCATTTTCAACATAGATAGAATCTGGTCTATGTTAAGCAGTCAGCATGCCTAGGAAAATGTGTGCATAAAAATGAAGATGCTAATGAAAGTGACATAAAGAAATGCTAAGGAAAGTTGCTTGCAAAAATATGTACAAGAGTAAAAAATGCATATAAAAGTATATTTACTAGGAGAAATTAGCACTGAAATGCTGGTGCATTTTCAGGGGGATCTTTTTTTATCTGCAAAATGCTGCACAGTGTAGAGAACTGAATTTAAGATAGGAAAAAATGAGAAACAGGGAGAAGGAAGATTGACAGATCCTTCCATCCCTAATGAATCTATCAACCATTTTCTGAAGTAGATGCTTTCTAAAATCAAGGTCTGTTTTTGTAAATTTAACCAACCTTGCAAAGTCTTCTAATTTCACTTCACTGTTTGTGCACATTCACATGCAAAAAAAAGGTTTTTAGTAGAAGTCATCATTCCCCTCTTAAGAATAGCTTTTTCCTCCTCTCCTGAGGAAGAAAAGTCACGAGAAGTGCTATTCTCAGTATGCAGTATCCTCCTAAATCAGAAGTCTCACAATTTTATTACTAGGGAGTAATTTATCTTCTCTTAAACTCCCCAGGAAACAGATCCCATTGCATAATTAAAAATGTATTAAATTTTCTTGGGGAAAAATAACAGAAGATAATTCTGGCAAATCTTCGCACATATGAATGTCTCCCATTTTAATACATTTTGTTTCAGGTTCCTTTCAAACAATGTTCCAGTTAATTATGTGAGTTGGCCATAAAAAATAAAGTATGGTTCATCCTTTTATTTATAGAAGGAAATGGTTTAGTGCACAAAAAGCTTCAGTTAAAGTCAACAGCAATGTGCATCTATTAGGGATGGAGGAAGAATTTGCTCAGATGATACACTCCTGGATTTTGCAATGTGGTTTTGGTGAACAAGACATGCCAGTATAGATTTAGAACAGTGGTTTGCAGAAGGGCATAGTTCAGAGGCTGCAGAGGGGAGAAGCTGGGAAATATTGGAAGAGGAACAGCAGGAAGAAGAAGCACCAGGGGAGAGACAGCTGACAGATTCAGTGTCCTTGGAAAGCATTCCTTACCCCCCTCCCAGGACCAGGCAGGCATTGAGGGAAGTAGAACAGACAGCTCAGAGGCACAAAGCTCAGATTTGCCGATACAGGGGTGAAGTAGAATAGGGACGACGTAGGGAGGTGGGACTTTATTCGGAGCAACGCCATTATAGACTGCATTCTTTTCTCTCTCTGTGTGTGTAGTGAATAAACTACTTGGTAATAACTGTTTGTTTGTTTTTTGTTTATCTGCTTCTTGCATGCCCCCGTGGGAGGGGTCAGATTCCCTTGACACATGCACACAGAAATACAGTTGTACCTCATGATACGAATGCTGCGTGTTGCGTTCATCATGGGTTACAAATGCGCCGAACCTGGAAGTACCGGAATGGGTTACTTCCAGGTTCGGCGGTTCGTGCATGCGCAAAATGACGTCATGCGCAGACGCGGCACCTCATGTTGCCTACCTTTCAGGTTACAAACGGGGCTCCGTAACGGAGCCCGTTCGTAACCAGAGGTACCACTGTACGTATTTTACAGTTGAAATGCATATAAAATGTGTATTTGACAAGAAAATGCATTGGAAAAGAATGAAAGATATGTATTGGGGGGGGGAGTATCCAAAAGTGTGCTGAACGAGGCCTACAATTAGGGCTGGGCAATATCTGGTTTTCAACATCGTGATATGTCACTAGCTAAATATTGTGATACTGTATATCATGATGTCTGAAATAAGAATGGAACTGTGTAGATGTGAACAGTAGGGCTGCGCAATATCTGGTTTTCAACATCGTGATATGTCACCAGCTAAACATCACAATATATCATGTCTGAAATATGGATGGAGCTATGCAGAGGCATTGGCTGGCTTCATGTTTTCCCCCACATTTTGATTTTTGCATAGTGTGTGTGCGCGCACACACACACACACACACACATCATGATTCGCAATATATTGCCAGGTCAAACCGATATCATGATATGGACTTCAAACTGGTTTTGGACGATATATTGATATACAGTGGTACCTCTAGTTACAAACTTAATTCGTTCCGGAGGTCCGTTCTTAACCTGAAACTGTTCTTAACTAGCGGCGTGCTTTCGCTAATGGAAAAAATCTGCACAGAATAGGACAGAACAGACCTATGACTGGAAAAATGAAATTGGACAGACATAAGCTGATTTGTCTATCCCCAGCACCTATGGACAACTTTCATTAATGTCACTGTCAATGACTATTTAGCTAATAGGGAACCCCTGAAAAATAGGAGGTATACTTAGGGAAACCGAAAGGTTTTCAGGATTAGAAAAAGAACATCTAAGGGGGGGAAATATGAAGGACAAAAAAAAAAATCAAAAAAAGGTTATTTAGGCAAGCTTAATGGCCACAGAATGCTAGGTGCCTATTGCTGGCGTTGGGGAAAAATGGGAAACTGGGAGCAGAGATGGAATAAAGAACCAATCAAGAGGGCATTGATAGCACGCTGGGACACTGAACGAGAGCATTCTACACTGCAACATTTTATTGCAAGCCCCTTTTATAATTTTCTGTAAACATGCACTTCATCCAGGCAAAAACTGCACACAGAAGCAGTTACAGTAAAACAAACAAAACATTATCAGCGAAATCTTGACGGAAGGAATTCAGTGCCAAAATCCTTATTCCTTGAAGGGGAGCCAGGGCTGTACAGATTCAGCCTTCCAGAGTACCATCATCTGAAAGCAATTTAGAGTGAATACACACTTTATTTTAAACATATTGGACCAGATTCAACTACCCCATTCCGCTAGCGGAAGCCAGCTTCAAAGACTCCTACTAGCGTAATGGGGTTTTCCTCCTCTTCTTCCCCCAGGCTTCTCCCAAATTAACTTTGGAGACTTGGGATATTCCCCCAAAATAGAGTGCAGGGGAGGAAAGGGAAGACCATTCCATTGGGTGGTTATTATACTTAAATTGACACAGAAAATAAGTTTGCTGCTTGTTCTCTCGGGAGATGATATGCACATCATCTCCCAGTGAATAATACGATTGTGCCTGAAAAGGAGAGAGGTAAGCTGAGAATTCATAGACACATATAGGACACTCAAGGAACCACAACTGAGGAACATAAGAAGCTACCTTCTATTATTATTATTATTATTACAATTATCATTATTATTAAAATTTGTATACAGCCCTATACCCACAAGTCTTAGGGCAGTTCACAATATAAAACCACAATATAAAAGCATAAAATATATAATAAAAATAAAGACAAGAACAACCCAACAATCCATTTTTGCCTGGTGCCAGAAGGTGTCTTCTTCTTCTTCGATCACTCGTAACCGAGGAAGATTGTCTTCCCTAAACACGGTTTTAACACTGGGGCCGTAAGTGACTGTGGAGGCCAATTCTGGATCCACACGTCCTTCCACAGTGGGGACATAGGTTTCTGGGCGGGAGTTGATCATGATGAGGGTTTGCCAAGCGTGCCTTCATCTTAGCGCATTTCTCCCTTTTGTCCTGAGTTTGAGCATCTTCAAAGTCCATGACACCCAGTGGTGGAGGAGCAGTCTCTGTCACCTGGGGCGGGACATCGAGGGGCGGGACGAACCGCCTGGTGACGCATGCGCGACGTCCGTACGGACTGCGCACACGCAGCAGCCCGTATGGCCACCACACAAGCAGCAGCCAGTACAGACGCCTGTACATATGCCATGCGCAAGAGGCAGCCCATACAGACTGCGCAAGCGCAGCAGCCTGTAAGGTCGCTGTGCGAGTGGCAGCCCATACAGATGCCGTGTGGACGTGGCGCGAGCGCCGCCCAACAGAATATGTGCGCACCCTCTGCTGCTCTACAGCTGTGGGGAGGCAGTGGGCCATCTTGTCACACACCCCCAGGGTGGTGCCCGGGGCAGCCTGCCCCCTCCGCCTCCCCCTTCGTACTCCCCTAATGACACCTTTGGTAAAGGCTGTTCTCCAATTGGAGCGCTCGCAAGCCAGTGTTTCCCAGTTGTCAGTGTTTCTACTACTTTTTAAAAGATTTTCCTTGAGAGAGTCTTTGGACCTCTTTTGTTGACCACCAGCATTATGCTTTCCATTTTTAAGTTCGGAATAGAGTAGTTGCTTTGGAAGATGATAATCAGGCATTTGACCAGTCCAACAAAGTTGATGTTGAAGAATCATTGCTTCAACACAGGTGATCTTTGCTTCTTCCAGTCCACTGGCATTAGTTCGCCTGTTTTCCCAAGTGATGTGAAGGCACCAGGCGAAGCTACCTGAGGACAGCATTCCACAAATGGGAAGCAGAAAATGCTTGTTCTCATGGACCCTCTGGACCTCTTGTGGAGAAGGCACATGAAGAAGGGCCTCAGAATATGATCTCAGGGTTCGGGTAGGTTCATATGGAGAGACACAGTCCTTGAGGCATTGTGGTCCTGAACCATCTGTCAGGTCATTTGGTCCATCTCCTGTCTGAAGATACCAAGGATTAAACCTGGAACTTCCTGATTATAGTGTCATTCCAGCCGGTGTATCCTAAATACACATCTACCTAACTTGCAAATGTTGCAGCTTTTCGCCCAGAGGGTTTCCCCGGACTGGTTTCAGGATTTCAGTAGGACAGAATAGGTTATATACTGACTGGAAATGAAACAGGGTGACCACCCAAAAACACTTGTAGGCATGAACAGTATTGAAAGTGGGACCACAAATGACCATCTTGAAGGTATCATGAGCACAAAGGAACATAAATGTGCAATAAAATAACAGCTGGAAGAGGCCCAAGACATACAGTGGTACCTTGTTTTGCATACGTCTTGGTTTGCATACGTTTTGGATTACAAACACGTCAAACCCGGAAGTGTGTGTCCCGGTTTGCAAACCACCACCCCCCTTTTTTTGAGGTTACAAACAATTTTTTTCCGGAGGCTCCATTGGCGAAAGCGTGCCTTGGGTTACAACCTGTTTTGGTTTACAAATGGACCTCCAGAACGGATTGTGATTGTAAACCAAGGTACCACTGTATAATGAACAAATTACTCTCTCTCTCTCTCTCTCTTTCTCAATATATATATATATATGGGTACTTTTCATTATCTTTTAATGGAACATGTTCATCATGCATTGAAAATTGGTGAATCCTAGCAGGTGGAAAGTTACGCATGTGCATTAAAGCAGTGTTTCTCAACCTTTTCTGGGCAACGGAACACCTGTCTCCTGAAAAAAATCTCGCGGCACAGCACCCACAAAATGGCGGCGGCAACGTCACACCACCCACAAAATGGCGGCGGCAACGTCGCCATGGCAATGGAAATCATGGAGCTAACGGCCCAGGGAAGCAAACGTGCCCCAGCGGCACCTACCCACGCCGTATTTTTCATCCTCCGTCGGGGTCCACATGCTGCCGCCCCCGCCGGGTGCGCTCCTGCAGCCGGCTGCCCCCTGCCAGAGTGGCGGCACTCCGGAGCCGCGGTGCTCATGGGCGAGCGGAGGCGGCTTCTTCTGGTGTGCCCAACAGAAAAATGGCGGCGGCTACCGGCAGCCCTTGCGTCTCCTTCCTCTGTCTTCCTATTGGTCCCTGGCAACCAATCAGAATTGGCGGGGAGCTCCAAGCTGGCGCATGCGCGGTAGGTCGGCGGTGGGTTTCTGCGCTCCCTTTCCCTGCTACGCGTTTGCGGCTGCGGCGTGGGGTCCCGAACCACGGTTTTCCCGCGGCACAGCAGCCGGTGTCTCGCGGCACACTAGTGTGCCGCGGCACACCGGTTGAGAAACGCTGCATTAAAGAACCAGCAAACATATTGCAATCACTAAATTAGGGCTATAAGGCATTACCAAAAAAAAGAGAGAGAATATCCCAATTTTGCCCTGTCTCAGAGGGTGAGGAAATCATATGTTGTAATTAATTCCATTAATTAATTTTTAGATCTTGGTCACATAAGCCGAGCTTGTCAAAACTATATTCCTTAAATTAATGGGAAGTGGGTATCTCCATTACCTTAAGTGAATTTGAAAAATCTCAGCCTTCAGCATTGCCACAAGGATGCAGAGGGAAATCCAATTAAACTGAACTGCAAAGTATAGTTTTGTGCATAGTTTTTAATGCAGATGTCTTACGCTCAAGTAAACAGTTTGGAAGGGAGGGCAGAACCCCTTGCTGAAGTAGCAGAACAGTATGTTTATTAACACCAGCAAGAGTAAGAAGTAAAATAGCCTTTTTTTGCAATAGGATCCTGAAAAATATGTTGCACTCTTAACAGGTTCTGCAATAGCTGGTAAAATTGCTTAATTTTTTTCCCCTGGAATCCTTTTTAATGCTCTTGCAATATTAATGCACTGGAGAGTTTTGTGTGGCAATGATTCACATGTATCTAAGCCTTTGTTGCTCAATTTGGGTATTTCATATTAATTACAGTTTGCAAGTTAAAATGCACTCATCGGTGGAGTTCAGCTCCAGGCTGAAGGCCTGACCTGGAGCAGACCCTGCATACTTTTTATGTTTTATGGAAAGCAAGGTTATTCAGCAGCAGCAGCAGCAGAATCAGGAGAATTCATAGAAGCATAGAATTGTACAGTTGAAAGGTACCCCCAAGGGTCATCTAGTCCAACCCCTGCTATGCAGGAATCTCAGCTAAAGCATCCATGACAGATGGCCATCCAACCTCTGCTTAAAAACCTCCAAGGAAGGAGAATCCACCACCTCCCGAGGGAGACCATTCCTCTGTCGAACAGCTCTTACTGTCAGAAAGTTTTTCCTGATGTTTAGTCAGCATCTTCTTTCTCGGAACTTGAAGCCATTGGTTCGAGTCCTACCCTCCAGAGGAGGAGGAAACAAGCTTGGCCCCTCCTCCATGTGACAGCCTTTGACATACTTAAAGATGGATATCACATCCAGAGGCGGAAATAGCTGCTCTGGCACCCAGAGCATCCCATGGGGTCAGCGCCGGCGGTGAGCGTTCCAGGGGCGGCGGCGCCCGTGGCAATGTCACCCCCCTCAGGGATGACACCCAGGGTGGGCCACCCCCACCTTTCTCCGCCTCTGATCACATCTCTCAGTCTCCTCATTTCCAGGCTAAGCATACCCAGCACATTCAACCATTCCTCATAAGGCTTGGTTTCCAGACCCTTTATCATATTGGGAATGACTGACACAGGCTGCATCCACACCATACATATAAAGCACAAACACACACCACAAGAATCCTGAGAACTGCAGTTTACCTGTCCCAGAGCTGCAAAGCGAGTTCTCCAATGCAAAGAGAGCTTGTGTTGCGGTGGGGGCAGAATAAGCCACCCCCTGTGGGTTTGGCTAGCTGGCCACTGCTAGCTTGACCAGCGTGTTGCTGGGCAAAAGCACATGTATCCAATTTGATGGACAGCCCAGTGTCCTTTAAAAAGAGTCAGCATGTTGTCCGACCTCCCTCTTTGCTGCGAGCTTCGGATCTCCCGCCCCCCCTCCCTGGTATAGGCTTGCGTTGACCTTGCTGTTGCCTGTCATGGGGTCGTCTGCTTTTGAGGCAGGGGCCTAGTAGGAATTTTTCCATTTGGCTGATTGGCTGTGCCATTTGGTTTTCGCCTACTACGTAGCAACTAGTCACAACTTGTAAGGTTGGCGGTTAGGCATTGGTTGTGTTGGTTAATGGAGCGCGGTAGCCCTCCAAAAGTGATCATGGTGTGTGGGAATTCCGTTAAAGGAATCCAGCGGCTCAATATATGCTTATCCGAACCCGGCAGGGTTGCAGGGCCGTGCATGAGCCCCTGGGACCTCTGGGGAAGGGGGAGGTCTCTGCAGCCCAGCCTCCATTCAACTCTCCCCAGACTGGTTTCCCCCCGCTGACAAGTGGTCAGCTCTGTCCCGCCGGACAGCTAGACTTTGCTGACAAGTGGTCAGCTCTGTCCCGTTGGACAGGTGAACCAATGCCTACGCAACCACTCACGTGTTTTGTATTTTAATAAAGTTGTGGCCAAAACTATGCCAAAAACCCAAACAAAAATCATGTCTCATGTGTGAATTTATTGGTGGGGGTGGCTTGGTGACCTCTACACGCAATTGCCAGGATGCTCAACAAACTACAGTAATATATGGTGCTTACTTTAAAGTTTATCAATTTTTTATTTAATAAAATGCATATACCTATTGACTGGGGGGGGGGGGATACAGCAATGAAAATAAACAAAAGCAAAGATAAGCCCCTAACCAGATTATAGAACATGTCAGCATTCTATATATCCAAATGTGCTCACCTAAACTGAAATGTTTTTAGCAGGTACCAAGAAGAGTACAGTAAATGTGCTGGCCTGCTGTCAATAGGCAGTGAGTTCTAAAATGTGGTGCTGCCGCACCAAAGTATCAATTTCTTACAAATGTGGAACAAGCACAGTCGTAACTTGGAAGTCAAGCGGAATCCGTTCCGGAAGTCCGTTTGACTTCCAAAACATTCAGAAACCGAGGCACGGCTTCCGATTGGCTGCAGAAAGCTCCTGCAGCCAATCGGAAGCCGCCTCGGACGTTCAGGTTCCAAAGAAGATTCACAAACCGGAACACTCACTTCCGGGTTTGTGGCATTCGGGAGCCAAAATGTTCGACTCGCAAGGCGTTCGGGATCCAAGGTACGACTGTATTATGTGGCACATCTAACAGTACCAGTTCCACAGTTTGAAGCTGTTGGGTGGGGATATATGGAATAAGGGAAATGTATGGTGTGTCCATAGCCTTAAACTGGGATCTCAGAGCTTTATATGTTAGGCAGCAGCCAATGCATTCTATCAGTGAAGGAATTTCCGATGGTGCAACAGAATGTGTTCCCTCTCTTCTACCTCTGTTTGCCCTGGGCCCTCCCCATATCTGATCCAGAGGATTAGGGAAGACTTTGGAACAGATTTAGGGGGTGTCAAGGGGACACACTGGCAGAGGAGGAGGAGGAGGGAAAGTTGTGTTGCGTAGCCCAAAGTCTCTGCACTGAAAGAACAAGTGTGTTGAATATTGAATTTAAAAATAAAATTACCTGAAGAGAATGGCAAGCAGTATTGTTTGACTCTTGGGTTTGGAAATGTGGGAGGGTTGGAGTGGGTTAAAGAGGATATATTTGGATTTGGTTTTTCCTTTATAACTGGTTAAGATGAATGGATCTGGATTCTGGCGTTAAGGAATATATGTTAAAAAAATTAGGAGGAAAGAGGTGGGGAAATTAGCTAAAAATTTTGAGACCGGAGGAAGGAAAGGGAGTAAAAAGAGGAAAGTAAGGAGTTTAAAATTAGGTTGGAGTAAGGGAAATTGTTAAGGGTTTAAGAAAGTATCAGAAGTAGTTAGGAGCCGAGGTGTAGAATTAGGATTGTTAAAGTAAGTAAAATGTTTTTGGTATTTTATGATTTTATGAAAAAATTTGGGAAACTGATAAAGAGGATAGATAATGAATTCAACAGGGGGGACTCGAGGAAGTCAACCGAAAAAGGAAATTGAGGAAGGAAGAATATCTGGCCTAGAGAATTAGGCCAGACTCAAGCAATGATATAAAGTATGTTAATTACGTTAAATGTGAAATGTTTATTGTTTTTCCCGGTAAGAGAGGGGAATGGAAATTTGCTTCCCCCAGTGAGAGGGGGGGAAGGATGAAAATTTAACGGTAATGTAAAGTGCTTAAAAGTGTTAAAATCAATAAAAAAAATTTGAAAAAAATAAAATAAAAATAAAATTACCTGCTTAAAATAATGAAAAATTGGACAGTCCTAGCTACATTAACAGATTCTGCTGGCACAACAGCATTCATTGATTTGCTTTCCCAAAAAACTAGCCTATATGAGTCAAGGCCAGACTTAGATTCTGGCCGACACAGTGACTTGTGGGGGTGGAGATGGCTTTTCAAGTCCCCACTGCTACTGACAGACCTCTCTGATCCAGATCTCATACACATTCAGCAGGGAAAGAATGGAAGTTATACTGACACTGTGTTAAAATGCTTTTGCTTTGTGACAGTGTAAGTAATCGTTTAACTTCGAATTCAAGCACAACAAATCCATTCACAATTTTTCCAACACAAACGCCTCAGAAGAGAAAGATTACAAAGATCCCTGTTATCACCAGGGATTTGTTTATTTAAAGAAAAATGCAATATTAGTCTTTGAAAACATTTGAGCCAATCACCCACCTGTCAAACTAAAAAGAATATTTCTTGCTAAGTGCAAAATTATCATCTTCTTTTCAGGTACATATCATAGTGGCAACTAGTATGACATATACAAATTTTTGAACGTGTATGGACTTTTCCCTCAGCCATATATTAATTTCAAACATTTCAGATGTCAACCAGCAGTATAGATGTTTGATGTCTTCTTGCATACTTTGGGTCTCCCATGCACACATACACTCAAGGCATATGCTCCAAAATTTATATATCACACTACCAGCTACAATTTCGTTGCATTACCAAATTACTGTCTGTACATCTCCAAGGGTGTACAAAGTCATATACAGGGCACAGAAGTGACACAACAATGTCCAGAGAGCCACTGTGTTGCTATAATATCAATTACAATATCAATTACAAGATCTTCAGGTGACCATGAAGATGGATAGGAGGCACCTAAGAGATTGTCTCTTTAGGTCCGATGCAGAAGGGGATTTATCCACGATCACCTCTACCAAAAGTTCGCCATGGTTCCTGTGACGATACCAGTATGTGAAGTTAACAGATGGGAGTGCTGGAAGGGAAATGGTTAAATAGGATACCCAATCGGAACCCAGAGGGAGGAGGGAGGTGGAGTCAGAAGGAATATAAAAGCCGGGTGGAGGTTCTGAGGGAGGTTTGAAGTGGGTGGGTGGTTGGCAGTTGAGAGTCAGTTGGTCAGTGAGGCAAGAGGTATTAGTTCAGTTAGGTGAGGAACAAAGAAGACAAATAAGTAATCTTGTAAACGTTATGAAACCACATGTGTTATTATTCTGTACTAAATAAACATAACTTTGAGGTTAAAATTTAAACCTGACTGGACTCAATAGATTTACCAGGTAGGCCCTGGTTGGTGGCAGTGGGAGAAGGGAGCGTGGTGGCACAGGGATCAATCGATGGTGAAACGTCCGGGGACCCTGTGTGATCACCACAGTTCCCACTTATTAAAATGGAGCACGCCTGAGCTAGATATCTGACAAAGCTCCCACTTGTCGTACTAAGAATCACTTTTACAGAATTACGATTCCAATCGATGCCCTCGATGGTGTTGGATGGTCGGTACGGCAAAGTACAGTACAAGGAGAGACTTTGTACATGTAGGCAACCCTGTGTAGAGGATCTGTACCATTATTTATTGCAATGCCCGCTATACATAGATCCAAGAGACCGATTTATAAAACCCCTGCTTATGAATGGAATGCACTCTAACAAGGTGGAAAGGGTGAAATGGCTGCTGAGCGATACTGATGACTTTGTAACTTATAAAGTAGCATTATATGTGTTGGCAGCTAACAAGATCAGGAGAAAAGAGCTAGATGAAATAGTGGTCAACTGCAAAGGGGATTCGGACATTTAAGCTGGCATATTTTACCTATCCCTTCTTAAGGAAATCAGCCCTGAGTGCTCACTGGAAGGACAGATCCTGAAGCTGAGGCTCCAATACTTTGGCTACCTCATGAGAAGAGAAGACTCCCTGGAAAAGACCCTGATGTTGAGAAAGATTGAGGGCACAAGGAGAAGGGGACGACAGAGGACAAGATGGTTGGACAGTGTTCTCAAAGCTACCAACATGAGTCTGACCAAACTGCGGGAGGCAGTGGAAGACAGGAGTGCCTGGTGTGCTCTGGTCTGTGGGGTCACAAAGAGTCGGACACAACTAAACAACAACAACAATTTTACCTGAGATTTCCCTGCTATTCTAGCTTATGCAACAAATAATCTCTAGGAGACTTGACCGTGTTTTATTGCACCGGTAGTGCTAAATGTTTTTTTAAATGTTTTTTATGGTTATTGCTGTTTTTCCTTTTGTTCCCCCTGTGAACGATGCCATGACACAATAAAGTTTATGAATGAATGTTGTGGCTGGGGAGAGGGTGTGGCTAGGGAACAGCCCCAAGAGTCAGATGGAGATGTCATTATTGTAATGTCTAATTCTCACATTGCATAATGTTGCGGGTTGCCTTTAATTACTTAATTGATGTATGAGTATGGGAACTATTTAAATGTCTCCTCCCTCTCTCTGCTTTCTGCCCCTCTGCTGAAGAAGATGGATGTGAGAGTTGTCTTGTTGTTTTGTTATTTGCTTTATAATTAAAACCTTAGATGTTACTATTCCAACCACAGTTGCTTCTTCTGCATTCTGCTGTAAAGGACTGAGTCTACTATCTGCAAATGGGCTTTTAATGCTCACAACGGTTATGGGCCCAGACTGTGTTCCTGGACTGTGTGCAGACTGTGTTGGACTGTCCTCAGAGTGTGTTCCGGACTGCTGCAGATTGCTGCGTGACTCTGCTCACAGGAGAGACATTCATCCTGCAGGCTTGAATTGCCTCACTCTTGTTCTAAATGCAGTGGGGGGGGGATGCCTGAAGGACGACGTGTTGAGCGTGAGATCTGGACTGGCTCGTCGTAACTGCGGAATAACCCGTTTCTCGTGCGCTGCTCTGGTTTGCCAGAAGCGGCTTTGTCATGCTGGCCACATGACCCGGAAGCTGTACGCCGGCTCCCTCAGCCAGTAAAGCGAGATGAGCGCCGCAACCCCAGAGTCGTCTGCGAATGGACCTAACGGTCAGGGGTTCCTTTACCTTTACCTTTTACAAACAACTCTAAACTTTCCAAAGCACAAAACAATTACACACGCACACCCCACTCAACCCCTTCCCACTGACAGATGATTCGGTTTCTCCGTATTATGAGTAGAGAGTAAGAGAGAGTTCAGAAGGTGCTAAATGTTTCCCCTTCATAATAAGCCAGAGCGTTCTGCCTTGTCATTTTTTATTCTCTCCCTTAACTGCCTGTCAAAAGAGGCAGCTACTTCCCATCAAGAGTCATGTTGATGCTTCACTGGCCACTAGCAGGGATAAAACCTGTCCTCCAGCATTCCACACATCCCATTAAGGGGACGGATTGGATTCTGTAATAAGAATGTTGCAATAACCGAACCAAGCAAAAAAGCCGGCACCCTAGAGAGACTTTGTTTAATCATTCTCCGCTGCCAGACTTTGAGAAATGAAAGGCCAGCCGCTGCTCTTTTCCCTGCTTGCGGCTCAGGCTCTCTGGCTGTCACTTCTTTGGGACACATGATGCTCAAACGAAGCACAAAGATATATATGAGAAAGATTAGGGAGAAGAAAGCCTCAATTTACCAACAAACATTTTGATAAACCGAGGAAAGGGAGGAAATGCTGAAAAAGGAGCAAATCCAAGTGAGATCTTGGTAAAAATGCCATTCGTCTTCAGGGATGTCTTGATCAAGGCAACTCTTCCTTGTTCGCATCACGTCAGTGGAAGAGAGAAGGTCCTGATGGTGGAGCTCGCTGGATGCTGCATGCTGGATCTTCCTCCTTTGGCAAGAGCCATTTTGCGTGTTTCTATGTGTGTAATTCCCCCCCCCCCATAATGTAAGATACTTTTGTTACTCAACCATTACATTCCAATTCAACAAAACTACTGTATTGACTTCCCAGCTCACCCAAAATCGATGTTTATAACTCAAATTACATACAATTGTGTTTGATGGTTCCGTCTTATCTAATTTCATCCTCTCTAACAAGTCTCTTGATATACTCTGCTGTTTTCTTACACTTCAAACCCCGCTGTGGTCTTCGCTTAGGGGAAATAACTTTTTATATAGGCTAGAAAGGGTTTCCAGTCTTCTTTAAAAGATTCAAAATTTGTATCTTTTGTCAGTGCCATCCATTTTGCCATCTCTGCATATTCCAAGATTTTCACCAACTATTCTTCCTTTGAGGGTGTACTCGCCTCCTTCCATTTCCGAGCATAGAGAATCCTTGCCATTGTAGTCACATAAATAAATACCGTTGAGGCTTTCTTTGGGATTTCACTGTCTAGCAACCCCAGGAAGAAGTATTCTGGCCTCTTGGGAAAAGTCACTTACTTTTTTTTCTTAATTTCATTAACGACAAGGGCCGTTGCTGATGCCTGCCCTGCTGCCCATTTTTATCCCCCATCCACTGGCCTGGCCCTCCAAGCATCACCAGAAAGCTCAGCCTAGTTCAGGGGTGAGGAGCCTTTCTCACACCGAGGGTCACATTCCCATCTGAACAACCTTCTGAGGGCCACATGCCAGAGAAGGGCGGGGCCAGAGCAAAAAGTGGGTGGAGCAACCAATTTATTTAAAAAAAAAATTGTATAGTAGTGCGTAGTTTCTACACACACTCCTCCCAAGCGTCTATCTATCCAGAGAAGCAGGAACCATTATCAGAGTTCAAGGAGACATACCAGACAGGCAAAAATGCCTAGGATGAGGAGCAATGCAATCTACGTGGGGCTACCTTTGAAGGAAACTACAACTAATCCAGAATGTGGCAGCTAGACTGGTGACTAGGAGCGGCCACCGGGACAACATAACACCATTCCCAAAGGATCTACACTGGCTCCCAGTATGTTTCCAAGCACAATTCAAAGTGTTGGTGCTGACCTTTAAAGCGCTAAACAACCTCGGCCCAGTATACCTGAAGGAGCGTCTCCACCCACATCGTTCGGCCCAGACACTGAGGTCCAGCACTGAGGGCCTTCTGGCAGTTCCTTCCCTGTGAGAAGTGAGGTTACAGGCAACCAGGCAGAGGGTCTTCTCGGTAGTGGCGCCCGCCCTGTGGAACACCTTCCCAGCAGATGCCAAGCAGATAAACAACTATTTGTCTTTTAGAGGACACCTGATGTCAGCCCTGTTCAGGGAAGTTTTTAGTGATGTTGTATTGTATTTTTAATATTTTGTTGGGAGCTGTCCAGAGTGGCTGGGGCAACCCAATCAGAAAGGATTATTATTATTATTATTATTATTATTAGGGTCAAGTGAGGAATGTGTCCCGAGGAGAGGAAATGTGGCCTGGGGAGAGGCCTAACACTCCACACCCCTGTTTTATCACATCTTCACATTTGGGCATTTTTAGAATCAGTACTTTCTCACTTCCATTTGCCAGCACTGTCCCAGGAAATATTAATATTCAGCTCAGATGTGTACTACATGTGATCTTTGCAGATGCCTAATATAAACCTGTGACATGTTATTGTGGTACTGCGTTGACCTTTTCATTATGCTGCATTTCAGCCGACAGTCCGTTCCATTTTCTCTTCCGCATAGTTAAGGAAGTGACAAGGAGAAAGGACAGTCAAACGCATTTGCAAAATGTTTAAAGGCTCAGATTATCATAACCTAAAGCAATACGGAATTTATTCATCTTTTACTAAGAGCTGGGTTTTTTAAGTCACCAGACCAGTCCTTCAAACAGTTCCCATTCTGTTCATCAACAAGCTATTAAATACCTGGAAGATCCCAAAAGCTTTCCAGAAATTGCATAATGTTAAAGTAGGGGTGAGGAACCTGTTTTAGCCTTAGCTCTGTCTTCCTTAATAGGCAAGTATCTGGAGGCTGTTTGCCAGTGTTGGGAAGAGGGGAAGGAGCAAAAGAAGTGACTTTTGCCCTTGTAATGTAAGCTACATCCCAGCCTTGCAAAAGCCAGGTGTTTCTTTCTACATGCAGATAAATGCCTTTCCATCCTCCACCCAGGGATCATCAAAGGACACATTGCAACCAGGCAAAAGCATGCATGGATGTTATTGGCCCAGAGATGGAAAGAAGATAAAGTCCCGACCAGAGAAGAATGGCAGATCAAGTTGATGGATTATGCCGAAATGGCCAAAATGACCGGAAGAATCAGAAATCAGAAAGACCAAAATTTTAATAAGGAATGGGGGAAATTTATAACTTATCTTAAAGACCATTGTAAACAGTCAAAATCGTTAGCAGGATTGGAATATCACTTGTACCGTGTTTCCCCTATTTTAAGACACCGTCTTATTTTTTTTTTCTCAAGAAAACGCACTATGGCTTATTTTGAGGGGATGTCTGATTTTTATTACGTAAGCAAGCCTTGGAAAGGCCACGCTCGAGTTCTGGGGCTGCGAAGGATGGGATGGGCGCGGAGCTCTTTGTTTGCTTGCTGGCAGTGGGGGGAGAATCCAAGCTGAGCTTTGAGGAAACGGGCACCAGAGAGACCCGCTTTCGCTGGACGCTCTCTCCTGCTCCTCCTCCACCGCCTTCCCTCCTCGAAACTCGACAGAAGCCTTGTTTTCCAAGGGGCCTCTTGGGCGACGCGCGGGGCAGTTCAGGGGATTTCGTCGTGGCGGCGAGCAGGGAAAGCCCGTGCCGCCTTCCCTCTCCGCCACGGTGGCTGCCCTGTGCACTCTGCGCTGAGTGGAGTTGGGCGAGCACGCGGGCGAAGAGACCTTCGGAGTGCCTTTGTCGCACCCGCTGCCCCTTCCTGTGTGCCCTGCTCTGCAGAGTTCCTGAGCGCTGCTTCTGGGGCTGACTGGTTTTGGTGGCAGGACTGGACGCCCAGCCCAGCCTTTTCCTTGGCACCCTCCAGAACTGCGCCTATCACTATGGCTTATTTTCGGGGTACGGCTTATATTTCGCAAATGCAAAAAAATCCTGCTATGGCTTATTTTATGACTACGTCTTAAAATAGGGGAAACAGGGTAGTTTAATGGTGAATTTTGGACACAATGGAGAGGTAAAAGATTTGGATTATCATAAAAGATGCAGGAGGAAATGATTGACAATAGGACCCACAAAGGGGAGGAAGGGAAGTTCAGGAGATTCTTTGGAATCTTGTTTTTATGTTGTAAGTTGGATAATTTTGATGTGAAAAACCAAATAAATAATTTTTAAATAAATATATAAGCAAGTGAGAAAGGCAAAGGTAGAGTAAAGCCAAGGATGGGTATAGCCTGATAGAGAAGGTGCTGCCTGGACAAAAACCTGAGAGCCTGACCATGGAGTCCAGAGAGAGCCAAAGTTTCCAACCCTTGCTTTTAAAAAGCACACTTTTCCAATCAATAGCCCGAGGAGTGTCTGCATTAGTTGAGAATACGCTAAGAATTGTGTTGAGAAAACTGTGTTCTTAAATCTGCGTATGAAGAGGAATACAAGTGACTGGGCAATCGAGATCTCTGAGACACCACATTTTCAGCTGCCGAACCACACTTCAGCTGACCTCGACTCCTGTTTCCTTTGGTCATGGCAACTTCAGTGATGCAGAGGCACCAACCACCCAACACCGACATTGCAGGGTGGTGGCAATGTCAGAGCTGTGTGGGTGCAACCATGGGATCAGTGGATTGGCTCCGCCAGTGCACTCGCATGGCCCCAAGCTTGTTGCCCCTCCCCTACACCAGAAACGCCACTGTCCAGAGGGCAGCTCTGCACTCCTGCTACAAAACAACCAGCTGCTCTTGGTCACCTTTGTTGGACACAATTATCCAACATTTGCAGTCAGTCAGGTGACTGATACAGAACCTACTCAAATTGACAGGACATATCATTTTCAAGCATACGCAGCATAGAGATGATCTGAAATGGTCCATATCTGACTCACCAGGATCTGAGATCCTGGTGCGTCTGATATGGACCATTTCAGGCATGTTCCACAGTCTACCTATTTGTGCTTGTATGCATTTAGCATAATCTAGGGTTAGCTTTCATGTAGAACTCTAATGCAAAATGTAGTATACCGTATTTTTCTGTGTATAAGATGCCCCAATGTATAATATGCCGCCTACTTTTGGGGACCCCAAATTTAGAAAATGGGCATATGCACTATCAGTGTATAAGACGCCCCCAGATTTTTAACCTTATTTCAAAGTTTAAAAAAAGCCAACTAGTCTTATACACGGAAAAGTACGGCAAGTCTCTGTTTGATCATTCATAGATTCCTAGATGAAAACTGCATAGTCAGGATTACTCAAGGAGAAACACACTTAATTTCTTCCAGTACTTTATCCAATTGAAATTGTTTCTATACAACTTTAAGACATATTGCCACGATAAGAACCATGATGGCATAGTTAATGGATGGTGGAGTTGGGGTTGGCTAGGAGGTTGGGGTTCAAATGCCCACTCACCCATAAAGGTCACTAGGTAACCTTGGCCTCTGGGCTCTCTCAAACTGGTCCACCTCACAAGGGATCTCCAACACATGTCACCCAGAAGTAATTGGGAAAAGGGCAGCTTGCCCAAGACTTCCCTCACCCAGTCAGGGGTGGCCCGTCCCATATTGGTATCTGAGGCAAAACAGGAAGGTGCCACCCTTCTCCACACACACACACTGCCTAAGCCTTGCTTACTCAGTTTGCACAGTAGCAGCTTCTAGCGAGATCTTGCAAAACCATGCCAAGAAGCAGTGATGGTATAAGGGCTTGGGTTTGTCTCCTCGAGAGTAAAGAGCCAGAAACAACCGTTCTTCTAAAGCTAATACTTTATTTACAGACTATGTACATCGGAGCATTTAAGATTCATGTCCGCTTGAGTTGGTTCCAGAATCCGGGAGTGGCTTTCGCCTACTCCTCCCCCAACATAAGAGTTTCGGTATCCCAAAATGTCGCCTACTTACCTTACGCTTTTCCCCCCTACACATTTGGGGTGGCGGAAGTAGCTGACCGCTTTGCTTCTCAGACCACTCAGGTGGTGCTGTGGCTCTGCCAACATCCCTATCCCTCAGCTCCACCGCACTTCCTGGCAGTTCCTGCTCATCACCACTGGGGCTCTCCTTACTGTTCCTGCTGGAATCTGAACTGCTTCCCAGGAGAGGCTGTGCTTCCCTCCATCCCGCCTTCCCCGTCTCAGGTGCCTTGCGCGAGGTCAGGTCCCTGACAGATGGCAGCAGGGGTGTGTGGGGCACCCACGGGGGCACTGCCCCATAGGATTCCACCAGCCAAAGCAGGATGCTTCACTCCACCTCATAGGCCCTCAGTACTGTGGGTGGAAAAGTAGCAAGTATGTTGAGTGATTCTCTGTAGTGAGAGTTTCACTGAGAATAGTTTGCAAGAGTGAGACCGAGCAAATTAAACTTCATGGCTGCATATTTCAGGATGCTGCAACCACCATTCCCTGTTCTCTTTCATCATTAATGGAGGCATAAAAAATCCGTTGTTCTTCCAGAAGACCCAATTTCCCAGACAAAAAGGAACAACTCAAATGAGAACAAGATAAAGATCAAAGAGATGGCGGAAGGGGGGGCACCTCATGCTAATGACTTAAGAACTAGGGTATGTTAGGAGTTAGTCACGTAAGTGGGAAATGGATGGACAAGATTAAGAACTTCATAAAATGCAATGGAACAGGTATACCAACTGTAGAGCTTAAACACCTAAAACTCTTGATTATCACACAGTGCATATTTTTCTTCCTCTCCTTGATGTGTGGTATTGCCCAAATAGTGTTTGCCAATGTAAAAGCATTGAAAGGCAGGCTCACAGTGTGTGCAGAATGTGAGGCCTGCAAGGTGTAAGTTTTGCCACCTTATGGGATCTGCAGCCCACTAAAAGCTCAAGTTCAGAATCCAGAAGACAGCAAAGTATAGTCACCATGTCAGGAGGGAGCCATATATCCTCAAGAACACTACATTCTTACACCCACTCTCTGGTATAAATGTACTTAATGACCCTGTCTTATTGCACACTGAAGCAATAGGAGGTACATACACAGTCTACGTCAGGGCTGAGGAACCTGTGGTCCTTCAGGTTTTGTTGGACTACAGGTCCCATCATCCTTGACCACTGCCTGGGTTGATGAGAATTGGAGTCCAACAGAGAAATCGGAGACACCACAGTGTCCTCATCTCTGCTGTATACCGCTTGTTAACCCATCAAAGATTTAACTACCACTGCTACCTTCCAAACCAGGCCTAGGAATTAGCTTGCCTGTTTTGATTGCCACTTTTAATTTACCTGGGTTCCTGGTCAAAACATTTCCTTCCTAACTGGGCGCAAAAATGTCACACTGAGAGACAAATGAGAAACAAAACCAGCCACCCCATGCACAGCTTCCTTCAAAAGGTATCTGCAGGGGCAAATTATTCCATGCAGGTCTAAGCAGGCAGCACCAAGCTCAACAGTTTACCAGCTTGTCAGCTCTAAACACGTTTTTTAAAAAACAAAAAACACAACAGCAACAAACAAACAAACTGATGTTCACTTACCAATTTCCCTCGAGATCTGTGTGAATGCTTCGACGCCGCTCTCTCCATAGTTCCCCTCTGAAGCCAGTGTCGAAACATAGTTCCATCCAAGGGCTGTCACGATATCAACCATGGCTTGGGCTTGATAAGAGTCGGGTGGGACCACCCGAGAGAAAAAGTCATACCTGGTGTTATCACTTAACTCTGGTGCTGTAGATGCATAGCTGATTTGAGGTATCTGCAGGGGGAGGAACAGAACAAAGGTAGTTTTTACATCGCTGAAGCGTAAATTACAAACCAAGTGTGATCTCCAACGTAAGTCATCCACAAAGGAAGTGCCTTGATTTCAACAGGTCTACTCAGGGTATCCCCTTCATGGATCACTGCCTTGTCGTGGCAAAGGGGCTTGAATAACTCCAAGAAGCTATGAGCTATGTCGTGCAGGGCCACCCAAGACGGACAGGTCATAGCCGAGAGTTTAGACTAAATGTGATCCACCTGGAGAAGGAACTGGCAACCCACTCCAGTATTTTGCCATGAAAACTCCATGGACATAAAATAGGAGAAGCTTTGAAAAGAAAGTGAGTTTCCAAGGCATGCTTTGGTTCATGGGGTCACGGAGAGTCGAACACAACTAAGACGACTAAACAACAAACAACTCAGGGTATAAGGTAAAGGTAAAAGATCCCTGGACGGTTAAGTCCAGTCAGACTTCATTATGGGGTGTGGCACCCAGCTCCTGCCAACCTAGCAGTTCGAAAGCATACCGAAAGCTGTCTATGGACTCAGGGTATAACTAACATTGAAAATCTGCTTTAACTAAAGTTAGCAAATCAAAACAAAGCTGCAAATTATCAGTAAACACTTTGAGGCACAAATACCAATAATAAACCTGTGACTTTATGGATACTCATCAACAGATATGCAAAAGTTTATACCCAATACGAAGTATCTTTTTATAATACACTAGAATAAAATAAATATTTTTAAAATCTAATCCAAAAGGAAATGGGAGCAAAGAGAAGGGCGAAAGAAAAAAGAAACAGAAGGGGGGGGGAGAAAATTTAAAAGGGGGGAGGAGAAAAAGATGGAAAGGCTTCTGATTCCCTGTCTGTCAGCTAAATATAGTAACTTGTTCAAAGTATTCACACAAATTGACAACCAACTATTTTCTAAAAGCCATTGTTTTTTTTTTCAATCTTCGAATCCAGATATTACAAGTTAGTTTTCTTTTTCACTCAAGAAGTCCCTAGGAAGTGTTTCCGATATTCAATAACTGAGGTTTATTCATTTCAGTGGGGCCTACTCTAAGTAGGACTTAGTTAGGAAGGCTGCTTTATGTTGTCCCATTTAGCTCAGTTCTGTCCGCACTGACTGCCTTGCCAGGATTTCAGACTCAGTTCTCTCTCAGTCCTACCTGCAGATGCCAGAAGACTGAATCTGGGGTGCTGTGCATGTAAAGCAGATGAATACAACCCAAAGTGCACATGTTTCTAAAGACAAAAAAAGTGTTCCAAAGAGGAGCCAGATTATTAATTTGTATGCAGGGTCCTCAAAAATATGAACATTATTTCACTCCTCTATGTTCTTTTTCTTTAAAAAACAAAACAGCTGGAAAACCCTGCATTCCTCAAAACTTAATATGATTCCTATATTGTTTCCAAAGGGAATGACTAAGTACATTTCAAGAAGGTTTGGGGTTGGTTTTTCTGTCAATAATGTGTGCTGTCGGTGATATTACTAAATAAAAATTACAACTTAAAAATTATGACTTTCGCTCGGAGCTGTAAATTTTATGAGTTTATCTTGACAGTAACAGTCCTATAAACCCCTGTAAAATATTCCAGTGCATTAATCATGAACCTAAGTCAATCAAGGGACCCATGAAAGTGTAACTGAGCACTGTCCAAACTGAGCCGCGTCCATAAATGAAATATATCAAATCTATGTTGTTGTTGTTCAGTCGTTCAGTCGTGTCCGACTCTTCGTGACCCCATGGACCAGAGCACGCCAGGCACGCCTATCCTTCACTGCCTCTCGCAGTTTGGCCAAACTCATGTTAGTAGCTTAGAGAACACTGTCCAACCATCTCATCCTCTGTCGTCCCCTTCTCCTTGTGCCCTCAATCTTTCCCAACATCAGGGTCTTTTCTAGGGAGTCTTCTCCCTATATATGGTTCTTGATTTCTGGACCCCATAGTGCAGAACAGGGCTGGGGCACGTCTGACCTGGCAGTCGAATTACAAAGCCCTTTCCCTCCAAAAAAAAACCCATGCCCGACCCTGATATTGCATGGGAAGTCAAGTGTGATGCAGGTAAAAGTTGTGACTACCATCACTTTGAGGTTTGGTTGTATTTAAACTACCGGTACTTTCAAAAGGCAAAGCCCAGTCACTTGATCAGATGATTGGCAGGTAGGAAGCCTCATACAAATGTAAAGGTTGACATTCATGAGGGCAGGAGGTTGAGATCTGGCCCCACCCTAGTATAGAACCTGAAAAGCCAGACGCAAGAAACCAGAGGCTAACATGCTACTAAACCCAAAGAGTTTATAATATTTTTTCACGCATTCACGTTTGTTCACTACCAAAGGAAGGCAATAAAGTTTCTTCCATTGGCTAGAAAGGAAACACCCGTTCCAAACAGGCCAGGTGCGCAATTGCCCTAACATCTCCATAAGGCCTACTTAACTGTGTCACAGCAAGGGGGGGAAACAGGAGTAGAAATATACTTTAGTAAGTCTGGTAGTCCCACACCTGCCATTGACATTGCATGACCTTAATCAAATCTTTCCTTTAGTGACTCATTTGTTTTCAATGCCATTCTAAGGTCTTGTTTACTGTGTCAGCTGTTGTTGGGAGATGATTGTGAAGGACATCAGGAGTCCACATTAAAAAATATATAAGATGACCTCAAAGACCCGTACTACCCACATCAAAAGCATGGGATGGGAATCCATCATTAAGGATAAGTCATTTTAGGCTATCTCCTTAAGCCACAAATACAGATTCCTGCAGTTCAAACATTACTTTATAGATATCAGCACCGAAACGTTGACATTTTTAGTCTTCCAAATGTGACATTTTTCCAAAGGAAGCAAAATTGTCCCCTAAACGCTAATTTCTGTCACGCTGGTTTCTCAGCATGTCACCCTGCAGTTCCTCGGGGGATGCTGCTATCTGGAACGCCAGCCTGGCGACAATGGTCAAGGCATCCATAGACGCTTTCCCCTGTAGTTTTCATAATGGTTTCCTTGTTACAGAGGATGAGGCTCGGATGAATGGTTTTCATTCAGACTCAGACTTGACTAGGAACAACAGGTCCAAGCAGATCACCGCAAATAGGCCTGAATCAGGTGCATCATAGGGCCAATAATGTCCTATGCATATTCATTAACCCATATGCCAAATGTTTTAAAACTGCCATCAAATGTCCTTGCCCTTGTAAGAGGCTGTTGCAGGCGAGGGCCTGTGAGCAACATCATCGGTGAGGTGTTTCTAGGACTAAGGTGAAAGCGTGAAGTCCCCTTGTTATTTTTGCCACTAGATGCTGCATGCTGTTTAAGTATTCCTAGCAAACTACAGTTCCCAAGATACTTTGGAGGGAAGCCATATTTGTTAAAGTGGTCATAGAGATCATAGAATTGTAGAGTTAGGGTCTGAGGATCATCTGAGGATCATGGGTAGGCAAACTAAGGCCCGGGGACCGGATCCGGCCCAATTGCCTTCTAAATCCTGCCCGCGGACGGTCCGGGAATCAGCGTGTTTTTACATGAGTAAAATGTGTCCTTTTATTTAAAATGCATCTCTGGGTTATTTGTGGGGCATAGGAATTCGTTCATCCCCCCCCAAAAAAAATAGTCCGGCCCCCCACAAGGTCTGAGGGACAGTGGACCGGCCCCCTGCTGGAAAAGTTTGCTGACCCCTGTTCTAGTCCAACCCCCTGCAATGCAGGAATATGCAGCTGTCCCATACCCTGGTTGAACCTTCAACCTTGGCATTATCAGCACCATGCTCTAACCAACTGAGCTATCTAGGCCGATATATGAGTGTTTTTAATATATGGCATAAATGTGGCCTTATATACCTTATGATAGTGAAACCGAACCCAAAACATAGATAGAAAATAAGAGTGGCTTGGATACAGATTGGATTAAAAATAATAATGCACGGATACGGATTCAAAGTGAATCTTGGGGCTGTGTATACTATAACACAGGCATTTAATGCACACAGAGGTGAGTAGATGGCCTGATAGACCTTCCACTATGTGCATTTGGCATAATGTCGATAAAAGCCTAGGCTTGCACAAATTGTGCATTCATGAGCTCTTTCCATGCAGTCGGGACCCTGCCTATTCAAAAGTTCTCTGAACAGTCATGGACAGAACCTATATGTGCAAGCTACTTGCACAGATCTTTTCTGACTTCACACCAAAATATAACATCAGCCGCAAGCACAACCTATTTGTTCAGAAGAACATCTGAATAGTGTCGATCTCCTTATAAAATATAAACCTATCCAATGTGAAATCTGATAGCAATGAGCTATCAAGGGAAGGGAGGGGAAAATAACCAAAAGAAAACAATACAACATTGTGCACATGTAAGATCAAAAGAGTTACTCTCCCTATTTTGTTATAGTTTTCTTCATTATTTTAGCAATTAATTGGATTGGAGTCTCTCAAGGAAACGCTTGGAGTGAAGGGCCTGAGGGAATGACAAAATAGCAATTTCTCCAGTTTTCAAAAAAGAGAGGGAGGGAGGGAGGGATGGAGCTTCTAGAGAAATGGGAAATAAGTACAAAAGGAGATTTTGCATCTGAAATTATGCCATAACGATGCTGCTCAACTCAGATCTCTTGCAGGAAGCACTTTTTTCCAGCTGGAACTCACCGGAACTTACTTCCGGCACCTCTCAAGTGTCATTCTAAGAGAACGAGGGAGGCATTCGTGGTGAGGTCTGGCACCTATTTTTCTAGAAAAATAGCACTGCTTGTTGGATGGGTATGCTCTTCCTCAGAGCACTAAATGAGTACACCCAGAACAAGCAGCAGTGGGCAAGCTTTGAGGGTCACAGAATGACTTTTCTTATCTCCTGGGTGACATGGACACCGTTAGGCAGTTGAATGTGCCTGTTTCCTCCATCTGTTTTCCTCCCACCCTCTCTGCATGGCCCCGGATGTTGGCAACCCATGCTATGCCACCGGTTGCAGGGGCAAGCCTAAAATCACCCTTGAGCACTTAGTGATTAGAGATAATGCACTTACTTGGCAATGCTGGTAAAAAATAAAGAAAGAAACCCGACTGCTGGTCTTTCTCTATCAATATCAGTGCCTCCTCACCCAGAATGAGAGGAACAATCAAATCCTCAAGGCTTTCACACTCAGAGAGCTGCATCATCCAGTGCCACATCATCCAAAATGAGAGGCACGCCACAATCCTCAAGGCTTTCACACTCAGAGAGCAGGAAAAGCATACCGTATTGCTTGTTTCACTGACTGGCTAAAGGGGGACCTCTCTTGCTTGCAGCTACCTCTAAAAGAAGTGAAACTGATCTCTTGGCACTATCAGCAACACCTGCACCAGTTTCCCACCAAGGAGGGAGCCAAACACCCACCAATTTATTGGGAATCTTTCATAGATGCTACTGTTTCCTCAGCCAGAGTCTGTAATCATCTATGTATCACAGTCTCCAAATGCCATCATTTTGATGATATCCCCTCCTGTAACATGGGACAATAAATTAGGAGGTCTTTTTTTTAAGGGAAACAGTTAATGCTCTATCCCAATCTCTTTGCATCCTTATCGGTTGGCACAAATACAGAGGAATCCTAAAGCAAAGCTTTCATAAGATTATAAGAAGAACCTTTTTGGATCTGGGCAAAGACCCATCTATTTGAGCATCCTTTTCTCACAGGGCTCAAGCAGATTCTTATGGGAAGAAGAAGAAGAGGAGGAGGAGGAGGAGGAGGAGTTTGGATTTGATATCCCGCTTTATCACTGCCAGAAAGAGTCTCAAAGCGGCTAACATTCTCCTTTCCCTTCCTCCCCCATAACAAACACTCTGTGAGGTGAGTGGAGCTGAGAGACTTCAAAGAAGTGTGACTAGCCCAAGGTCACCCAGGAGCTGCATGTGGAGGAGTGGAGACGCAAACCCGGTTCACCAGATTACGAGTCTACCGCTCTTAACCACTACACCACACTGGCTCTGAAGACCTGAGTGCAACAGCAAAAGATAGATTATTACCTCACCTAACATTGCCAACAGGGAGTTGGACTGACTGGTTTATACTTTCACTTTGGGTGGGAATGTCCATCAGTGTGGGTGTCCCAGAACACGGTTGCCAATTATGGCCAAGAATTGCCCCACATTAGACTGTCTGTAGCTAACTATAAATGCTATGCTTCCTTGTCATATTGACCCTGGAGTCCTGTATAAAGACCTTCCTAAGCAATTGTGTGCAGCAGCAAAGTCATGTGTGGCATGGGACTGGGAGTTACTCTGAAGTAGGAGTAGTTGATTGATAAAAATTACCAGTAGGGGGAATGTGGTAACTTTCAGATGACCTATTCATCCTGATTTCTTTTCTTTTCTTTTTGCACAAAGTTGGAGGGAGGTTAAGAAGGCGTTGGCTATTTCTTGAGAATTCACTCTGATCTGTTTGCAGGAAGGTTAGTTGCATCAAACAGCTGTCAACCCAGTTTCCAGTCATATTCCTTATCACCAACAGCATGATATTTTAGGAAAGCGGGTTTATTGTACAAGAGTTCCAAATCAACTTCAATTGCACAACCTGAATTTGCCGGCAGGTGAATCCCACCCGAATGTAGTGACAGTATGGAAGCCCTCCATGATTAAGTACAAAGCTATCTAGCAAATCCAGCAAGCAAAAAAAATCATAGAATTTTAGAGTTGGAAGGGTCCCCAAGGGCCATCTAGGAATCACAGCTAAATAATCCTCGACAGAAGGGCATCCAATCTCTATTTTAAAACCTGAAAACAGAATTTCCTGTTTGTTTGTTTGTTTGTTTGTTTGTTTGTTTGTTTGTTTGTTTGTTTGTTTGTTTGTAATAAGTAGTTATAGTGCACATTTTCTGTTTATCTCCTGTGTGGAAGCCATTCTGATCCCATTGCAAACAAACACATAGATGCATATTTTGCTTTTCTGCCTGTGATTCAGCTACATAACTGGCATATTCAAAGTCTATCAGCAGTTAGTTTGCTTCCCCCTTTTTCTCTTAATTGGTGATCTTGCTGTACTGTTATACAGTGTTTGTCCTTTTTCTTGCTGGGATTTTTAACTTTATTTCAAGATGGTGCAGATGGTGAACAGAACAAAATGAATGGACAAAACCCAGAAGGAAGCACAGCAGCCACAGGCTGCGAGAGAAGGAGCTAGCCACCAAACTACGCCCCAAAATGCATGCACATTAAAAATAAAAATCCCTCATGGTAGAGTCACTCAGAATCTAGCCTTTTTCTGCATTAGTCTATTCTGCAGTTTCCCCCCTAACAAATTAAGCCAATAGTATTAGCAAAGAACATCGCCACCCCAAGGAATCAGAGAGCACATCTTCCTAGATGGGACAAAGCTGCAAGCACATTTCACGACAGGCTGTCCTATACATAATAAATCTTCTTATTTATTACAGGCTCAAAAGTAATCAGATGATGCAGTCTTCTTCCAGTGACAGACAATTAAACATTTGCACCATGTTTTGTCCATTCCCCCTTGTTTGATGTTATTCCGATAGCCAAAGGGATTGCATGAACACGTCGCCCATGATTCCTTTGGTGTTTAATGTGAAAATGAGAGGAGAATGAGGAGGTTTTGGAATGGACAATCAAAGGACCTCAGCTGAGTACACATTGAGTAAGAAACCATGAAAGAAATTATGACTTTTATCAGAATTCCTGAAAATATTTGGTTGGTAAAAGGGGAAAAAAACTTGTTACAGTTTACAAGCTCTGTTACATAAGGATAAGGAATTTAGGTATTCGATTTATATGGCTTTTATATTACAAAAAAAAACAAAAAACCACTAAGTGCATTTTTATGTTTATGGAATATAATGCTTCCTAAGCAGAGTAACTGCAACAATCTAGTAAATTCGGTAATATGTATTTTATTTTACTTTTTAAAAACTCACTAAATTCTGGCTACATACCCAATATAGATCTTCAGCTACTGAGGTATAAATTGGCACAGGATTTTTTAAACTGTCATTTTAAAGGTTTTTTTGGGTTTTTTATTGTCATTTTAAAGTTTTGACAACCAAGTTTCACCATGACAGTGCTTTTATAAAGTACCGGTATGTTTCTCTCATTAAAGCCTTGCTCAGTGTTCCTGATTTCAGGGCGGTTTCCAAGCATTTTCAACTAAACATGCCTAGAAACTCTCTGAAGACCTCTGTGTTAAAGACATGAAGGTCAAAAGAGGAACCCAACACACCTGGGAATGTCGAGGGCAAGGCTTGGGTGCACACCTGTACGGTACCCCAATCCACCTTTTTATTAAGCCCTCTGGTGTTCAAGTCATAATCTGAACAGGTCTTACACATCTACATTCTTAAAGGTGGCATCAAGGGATGTTGGAAAAGATGGAAACAGGAGCAGCAATTGCCAATGTTCGCTTATTTGCCCCATGTCCAGAACGGAAATCAATCCAGTGACTATGACTGGTAATTGCTGTTGCTGTCAGCCCAGAAATGATATTCAATTGATCCCCTTCCATCTTCTACCCAAGTTGCATTGTGTTTCCTTTGCATTGAAACAAATGGGTTGGGATAATGCAATGACAATTTAATTTATGTACTTATGTAAATGGTGCAATTTTAGTGCAGCACACTGTGAGATGAATAACGAAGTTTTTGGAGGAATATGAACGGTAGCAGAAAAGAAACAGTACTGCATGTGAGGAATACAGAGAGTAAACAGTAAACAAACCCTAGCAACAGAAGTATTGACAAAGGGTTAACCTGGAAAGACACCTTTAAAACGTTCTGTCAGGGGGCTGCAGACCCCCCCCCCTGCCAGCCCGGCTTTGAGCGATTATATATATAGGGGGGGAGAGTTTCCCCAGGAAGAGTCGGGGGGGAAGGCAGCCCTCATCGCCGTCGGGAGAATCTGAAGGGTGGGAAGCCATATTATTTAATTCGCAGGAGGACAAAGACACGGACTTCCTAGGTTTTCTCTCCTCCCCTGAAGAGGCCACAGGGGGGGTGGGGGGGCGAAGGCGGCAAGGACAGAGATCGGGAAGGAGAGCTTGCAGAGTGGGAGTCA
Source organism: Darevskia armeniaca (assembly GCA_034641395.1). NCBI lineage: Eukaryota > Metazoa > Chordata > Lepidosauria > Squamata > Lacertidae > Darevskia > Darevskia armeniaca. Next base: position 633,452 of record JAWWNF010000371.1, read on the forward strand.
CCAACCTCACCGGAGGAGGAGGGGGGTTTGGAGGGGGGAGGGGATGTCAGGGGGCTGCAGACCCCCCCCTGCCAGCCCGGCTTTGAGCGATTATAGGGAGCAGCCGGAGATCTTGGAGACAGATTCCTCTTCCTCCTCCCCCTCCTCGTCGGGAGGGAGCTCTGCAGAAGAGGGAGCAGTGCAAAGGCTCCAGCCAGCCAGGCAGAGCCCTAGCTCCGTATCTGGGGAAGCTAGGAAAAGGCGGACCAGGTATTTCCGGTTCCTGAGATGTTGTTCCTGGCGGCAAAATAGGAGGTCACTTGGAGAATCTGGCTCGGACTGAGCAGACGTTGATTTATGTACTCTGTACCATAATGTAAATAACCTAGATAAAAGCCAATTAGTTTAATGGCTCTTAGTCTTTCTTGGAACGTCCAGCCGGGGGAGGGCCCCCACACAGCGTGACACGTTCCCAATGTTTAGCCATTCTACCATTGTTTCTCTTTTTGTCTTTCTTACTCCTCTCACTCTTCCATCTTCTTTGGCCCAATTAATAGCTGTGAAATACCATCGACCTTATTTTAGTCAAGCGCAAGCCGACACAGGTAAAGGCAAGGGGGGGGGAGCCTGCCTGAAGATTTACAGTACAATAGGCCTATGATAGAATTTTTATACTCAATTTTCTTTCTTGTCAGAGTCTTGTAGTAATTTACAGCGGATTTTGTTGGGAAAGTTCCTTGGTATTTTTCCGCTCCCGTGGTGTGGGGTAACACTTTAAAAGCCCTTAAAGAGTTGGGCTTGCATGATTTGAAACATGTTTAATAACTCCCGGGGGGAGCAGGGCAATCTTGGCACCATATTAAAGGAAAGTCAAAGCAATAACTCCCTGACACCAGAAAAGGCTTTTTAAAATAATAACATAAAACAAAACAAAACACTGAGCTTGCAGTTACCAGTGTTTCAAAGGGTGAGCAGAAGTTTAGGCAGGCATTAGCATTCACAAAACAGAGCACCGGGGAGACGTTCTGGTGGTATAAATATCTGAGACAACAGAAGAAAACAAGAATGGGGAGTTATCTAGAATGGGGAAAGAGCTTTGTGTCACTTCAGAATTGCGGCACAAGCCAACTTCTCACATTCCCCAATGTCAGGTTTGTTTGTTTTTTTCAGGGGTTACTCAAGGGTCCGTAGTGTGGCAGTGTGGTGTAGTGGTTAAGAGCGGTAGACTCGTAATCTGGGGAACCGGGTTTGCATCTCCGCTCCTCCACATGCAGCTGCTGGGTGACCTTGGGCTAGTCACACTTCTTTGAAGTCTCTCAGCCCCACTCACCTCACAGAGTGTTTGTTGTGGGGGAGGAAGGGAAAGGAGAATGTGAGCCGCTTTGAGACTCCTTCAGGTAGTGATAAAGTGGGATATCAAATCCAAACTCTTCTTCTTCTTCAGTACCGGTACCTCTTTTTGTTGTTGCTAAAAAGTGTGGCACTTACTGTAACAACTTCATGGTGAGTACCAACACCTATTTTTTTCTAAGGGGGGGGAAGCATTGCCCACCATACATTGCATCACGACAAGGATGGGCATGCGACTGTAAAAACTGGCCTCACTCTTTGACCTCTCTGCTACCACCATCCCTGCCTTCCACACACTGGGTGCAGTGTATAATGTAAAGCTTTATTGGGGGCATTCGAAGCCCCTACACAATTAAAATTGCATAAAGGAGCACAAGGACGAGTGGACAAGCTCCTCCTCCTCCAGCTGCTGTTCTTGTTGCCCTGCACAAGATGGTGGAATAATGCCAAAATTCAAAGAGGCAAGCTTTCCTCTGCTGTATTTCTATGCTCTGAGTGGGGAATGGCTTACCCCACAGCCTTTGAAGGAACGGAAATCGTGTTGCAATGCCTTCCAACCCCAAATATTTGACGCACTTTGTCACTTGATTTCTTCTTTTGAGGAGAGGGAATACATGACATGGTGTGGACAAAGCGCTACAATGAAAGGGGAGTTTGTAGGCAGCGGTGGAGTGTATGCCCACACTGCCCAGGGCACACTCCCAAGGGGGGGGTGGCACGGAGGGTGCCCTCCCAGGCGTAGGATAGCCGTTCGGGTGCCTGGAGCGGAGCGAACCACCCATGGTGGACATTCGGGGCACCGCCTGCCCACGACTCCCAAGCCTCCCCCAAGCTGTCAAAACGAAGGGGGAAGAGGGGAATGCCGCTGGCAAAGTGGCGCAGCTCCCCCCTTACCCCGACGGCTCAGTGTAGGGTTGGGAGTCACGGGTGGGCAGCGCACCGAATGTCACCCCCCTCAGTGTGGGCACCTGGGGCGGTCTGCCCCCCTTCCTACGCCCCTGCTTGTAGGTTGTGCCTCTCTGCCTTTAAAATGTATCTGTAGATGTTCAACAGGTGAAGCCTCTCTCATCACTGCATGTCCATATGTTGACTTTATGCTTGTCACGAAGCATTTGAAAGAACACAAGTCCTTCCCAGAGAAACAGTATGAACCCCTGCTAGGAAAAAAAGTAAGTAACCTTTGTCTAGCTTCTTGGTACACAGCATTATTATTTCAAAACGCCACAATGTAGGAGTGTCTCTTTGATGCTGAGTTCCTCCATTGATTCCTGTGCAGGCTTGCCCTGAAAATGGCAGGAAGTTCCAGCAGAGGTCCATTAAGGCAGCAGAATTTCATTCATGTGGTCCTCCTGTTGACTTATTGAAGGCTGTTCAGTGCTTCATATACCCTGGTTCTCGAACGGAGTCTGTTCGACTTCCAAAAACGTTCATAAACCAAGGCACGGCTTCCGATCGGCGGCAGGAGCTTCCTGCACTCAACCGGAAGCCACAGGACATTCGGCTTCCAATAAAAGTTTGCCAACCAGAACACTCACTTCTGGGTTTGCAGTGTTCGGGAGCCAAAACGTACGAGTCACAAGGCATTCAAAAACCAAGGTAAGACTGTACCTGGTGTGGTAAAGCTACATTTGGCAGCTTTACACATTCACTCTGAACTCTTTTTCTTTAGTTCCTCTGCTGCATGGGGCTGCCCACAAGAAACTAACAGGAGTATCTGAAGAAGTGTGCATACACGAGAAAGCTCATACAAACTTAGTTGGTCTCTAAGGTGCCACTGGAATGAGTTGTTTTTAATTTTGTTTTAACAGGAGTATGCAAATCCTGGGATGCCAGATCTGTTCTTTACCAGCATCCTTCTTTCTGAGAACGAGTGTGGAGCAGTCTTATAAGGCCCAACTCCTAAGCTCAGAAATAGGTCCTACAGAGTAGCCCTGAGGATGTAGCTTTGAGAAGGAAGTTGTTCCAGCACTATTTCATTTTCAATCTACGTTTCCACATTCAACCTAGGCATAAAGAGACTGTCAGAATATCTTGCATGCTTCTCGGCAATGTTTTCTCTGCCCAAAGCTATAACAGACCAGATGTGAATTGCTAATAAGTCATTCCGTATTTATGCTCGCCATCCTTGGCTATCTTTGGAGACCAGTGCTCTCTCCTCATTCATGCAAGTAATCCCACGGCACCTTTTGTCATCTGATAGTCCAAAAATGAAAATTGCCTTTTTGTCAGAAGAAGCAGGAAACCAGCCAGTTTGGTTTTAATGTTTCAGGTCATGAATTTCCACTAGCAGGCCTTGGGGTAGAAGTACAGGTTCTTTTTCGTGTTGCTGAAATGTTGCCTTATTACATATTTATCACCAATTATTCAGAGCCTTAGTGTTCTGAGGTATTTATCACCTCCTCTTGTACAACAGCAAGTTCTTTGTGAAGATGAGAGCTTCGCTGGAATTAAATGGATCCTAAGGGTCTTGAAATGGAACGCTTCCATGGGGCAGTGCACAGGTCACCATTCCCAGCTGTTTGTTAGATCTCTAAAGTGCCATCTTAGTCTGCCTTCACCATATTCACTTCACCATTCACTTCTGTAAGTGAAGTGATCTTTTAGTGCATGCAGCATAGATGGACAAAGATCAAAGCAGGCTTCTGATACTGTCATATTAGTGTTGTGGCTCTAAGCATTAAAAGCCTGTGCTGTATTAACACTTTGCTTTAAAAAAAAAAAAAAGATTTCAAATTAAATCTTTGGCACTGCAACAATTTGTACTGGTGGCACTAAGACTACCAGATTCAATACTCTTATAATTAATAGTATATTTATATCAAGAATGTATAACATGATCTATATCAGGGGTGGCCAACTCTCAAGAGACTGCGATCTACTCACAGAGTTAAAAACTGGCAGTGATCTACCCCCTTTTTGGGGGTTCAGGTCAAAGTTGTTGAGCTTCTTTTAGGAAGGCCCATTTTGGGGGGGGGGTTGGGTCAAAGTTGTTGAGTTTTTTCAGGGAGGAGGTAAAATGTTGAGCTTTTTTAAGGGGAGCCACAGTTGTTCAGCTTATTTGGGGGGAGCCAATGATCTACCAGTGATCTACCACAGACGTCCAGTGATCTACCGGTAGATCATGATCTACCTGTTGGACATGCCTGATCTATATGTTCTCTCACTAAATTGAGAGAATACCCACTTTGGAACAGTAATACTGCTGAGATTTAGAATGGAAAGGGAGGATTTGACCAACGCCTTTGCATGACCACATTGCTTGCAAATAATGAACTATTGACGATACAAGGCAAAATCCCTCTGCATTTTGGCTAGACTCATAAATAAGCTGTGGCCAATCCACAGCTGGTTCTGTTGCTTCCTTCCCCCAATATTTAACTTCCATGAGCAGCATGATGGATGGGCCAGGTTTTTCTAAACCTTTTCTGGGAATTCGCTGGTAAAAGTTCAAGGAGGGCTATTTTTAAATGGGCCTTCAAGACCTGGGTGTTTCATGGCTACTTTTAATTGATGCCAATATTCACTTATTTTTATTTTACAGTAATGGTGTTACAGTTATGTCTTTATTGTGATCTATAATGTTATTTTAATGCTTTTACTTGAGTTAGTAGCATTTGATAGACAGATATATCAAATATTACTACGCGGAGACCCGTTGAAAACAAACTAAAGCACTGAAATGATTGCTAACACAAATTTCTCATATAAAGTGAGTTAAAATGCAATGGGTTGTATCTACTTGCAAATAGCTTGCCTCCCTCTGGAATGACAGGGAGAAGCTAACAGGTAACTGGGGTGGGGAAACAGAATTGTAGAAGGTTTCAGAAGTTTTACTCAGAGTAGACCCATTGCAATTAATGGGGCTAAATTAGTCCCGCCGATTAAATTAAATGGGTCTATTCTAAGTAGAAAGTACTTGGTGCATATACTGTATTTATTATTATTATTATTATTATTATTAATTATTTTCTTGATTTGCAAAAGTACATGCCTTGTCTCTCTTTTCAAATTGTACAGTCTTCGCTACAGATCAGTTACATTTGTTATGAGACACTAGTTGAGTACAGTATAAGGTCAGGAAGACGACTGGAGAGAGGAGGGGTGGCGGTGAAATTTATATTTATTGCAGTGTACATGTGGGGTTTTGTGTCAGAGTCAACTAGACAGGTTCTCCTTGCATATGTTTGTTATGCTTCCTTGGTAGTGAGAGAGGTTGGGGGTGCAGGGTATGGTTGGTTGTCTGTGGGTGGCTGCAATGGGGCTTGTTTGCCTTTGTGAGGGGGGATTGGCTTGTTGGGTCAAGTAAGCCAGTCATCTGTATGCTGGTGGCGGGGTCTTGTTGTCTTATTGGGCTGCGTATGTGATAAAGGGGAGCCATACTGGAGTGAAGGCATCCTCTTCTATTTGTCCCCATGCCAGTTTCAGTTTATCGCAGGCTTCCTCAACCTCGGCCCTCCAGATGTTTTTGGCCTACAACTCCCATGATCCCTAGCTATCAGGACCAGTGGTCAGGGATGATGGGAATTGTAGTCTCAAAACATCTGGAGAGCCGAGCTTGAGGAAGCCTGGTTTATTGGTTTACTTGGTGCATATATAAAATAAAGAATGGGACCAAAAGAAAAAGCACTTAAACTGACAAAATATCTTTACCAAATCTTTGTAACCATAAAAAAGAAATTTAGCAACTGCTCCTGTTAATGTTTTGTACATTACCCAACAAGCAAGCCAAATGTCACTCTGTGGTCCTGCAATTTCTGACCAGCCTTACCACGTTCTTTGTGGGATCCAGCATTGGATCCCAACATAACATATCCTTAGTCCAACACTTCCTCCCAGGACCCACTAATGATGCTTTCTCTGGGCACCCCATTCATCCCTGCCCCCCCCCCAGGGAACCAGGCAGAGGACCTTCTCGGTAGTAGCGCCCGCCCTGTGGAACGCCCTCCCACCAGATGTCAAAGAGAACAACAACTACCAGACTTTTAGAAGACATCTGAAGGCAGCCCTGTTTAGGGAAGCTTTTAATGTTTGATTGATTATTGTATTTTAGTGTTTTGTTGGAAGCCGCCCAGAGAGGCTGGGGAAACCCAGCCAGATGGGTGGGGTATAAATAATAAATTATTATTAATATTATTATTCACTGTTATAATGACCCCCAGGTGGCTGAGTCTAGCTTCCACACCTTCATTTTGCATATCTTGTTCAATGAGTGTGGGAGTTCCACAGAGTTGGTGCTTTGAAGTAGACTGCAGCAAATTAAATTCTGGCCCAAGAATAGAGAGAACATTTATCACCACATTCATTTCTATCAACATCATGTGTAACGTAGGAAACAGTTAGGCATGCCGACACGTTCAGCAACCATTGCTAAAAGTACAAAATCCGTCCACTCTTGTTCAAAGAAATGTTGCCTTCTGTTTGCTTTTCTTTGCAATGGAAAAGGAAAACTGACAAAGGCATCCGTGTTCAATCTTAACTATCAAGTCAAAATACAGTAGCTGCAACGGGAGTTGAGGCAAACCAGAGTTCTTGCAAAGCTGTCATCAGGTAGTGATTTAGGGCCAATTGAAACAGCTTCTCATCTCAAATGGCTTACAAATTTCTACAGGCATGCAAGGCCCAAGCGTTCAGGAAATGTGCTATCACTGTATTCCTTACTTGACATTGCTTCTGCTCCACTAATATCATATTTGGAAGACAGAAAGTTGCAGATAATGCCTCTGTTTTCAAGTTCTCCAGTCTAGGTGAAATGGGCACAGCTCTTCTCAAAGAACTAGGTGATGACACTATGAGCAATCCTAGGCTTTCCACCACAACCACCCCAGGAAAGGCAGGGCTTTATGAGTACCGCCTCTGCAGCCATGCCACTCATGGCAGCCAGGGCAGGAGGTGTGAGGGCAGGCAGTTCGCTGTACCAGGCCGGATCTGGTGCACTGATCAGGACCAAACTTGGTCAGATGCCTCAGGTGATGCCAGAGGGCCATGACTCCAGAATTACCTGCATTCCATGGGCAGAAGGGGATGTGCAAGTAGAGTGACACTGACATCACTCTGCAGCCGGCAGCTAGGGGGAGACTGACAGAGCCTGGCAGGGGTGGACAGAGGGACATCTCATCCCAATCTCCCAACTCCAGTCTGGTTCAAAGGGTGCTTGGATTGCTCCATCCAATGTTGTTTATCCAAAGGAAAAACAATATGTCATTCCTGGTATCATAATCCAGGCTCATGGGGTGTATTCCCAGTGTTCCAAAATGACATTCAGAAGCAATTGGAAGCACACATGAGTTTCCTCCTGTAGACTGCTGTAACTCCTTGCTTATCAATGTAACTTCTTGCTTATCAAGAATCAGTTTGGTGGTTCATTTCCACCAAACCCTGAACCAGGTTTTGTGCAGGAATCCGCCACAAAATGATTTTGCAAGGCATGTGCATCACAGAATAAGATATCACTTGCTCTTCAGTATTCACCTGCTCGGAACATTTTTATTATCATACTGCACGAAGAAGTGAAAGCACAGAGGCATATTAGGCTAGTTTAGTGATAATGCTAAGCCATGGTTTAGCATTACAATATGAACCCTAGCCTTTCCCCGGCTTCCGCATTTCTCTTCCCTCTTCCTCCTCTTCCATTTTAACCACAGCCATGTCATCCAAACCCAACAATCTGTGGCCTTAGCAAAGCTAAGCAAGGTCCGGTATGGTTTCAAATTGGATGGGGAACCACTTGTTGAAATTCCTGCATTTCAGGGAGTTGGACTGAATGACCCTCATGGTACCTTCAAATTCTACAAATCAATGATTCCATGAACCTAGCACAGGATTGTTATTAGGACAAAACAGGGGGATCTTGAGATCCTTGGGGGAAAGGTGGGATATGAATGTCATGAATGAATGGATGGAAGGATGGATGTTTGGCTAGATGGATAAACAATTTTGAGCATAATTGGGTGCTAAAATGTGGAAGCTTTTGAATATACAGAAGATAATTCTACTGCAGTAACCCACATCTCTCGAAGATGCTTGTCAGCAGCTGTGTTTTACTCCAATCAGCTCTTAAGTGCTAATGAACAGACACTTCTCTAATCCAATAAGTGATAGTTCTCTATCTCAGTATGTTAGTTTGCATCCTCTCTTGTGTCAATATACCAGTGTAAATATACTAGATTTTTTTAAAAAAAGATATTGCGCACTGTGGGGTACTAGAAATTCAGTGTTGCTTCTTCTTTTTTTTAATAGGGTAAGGGCATGTGAAAGTCTCATTAAAAAGTCCTTTTTAATGAGAGCTGTTGCAAAGGAATGTAATCTTTGATTGCAGAATTTGGAATCTCATGTTAAGATGTGGGATGAATGGAACAAAACGGAAGAAACATTCCGCTCCGTACCCTGCAATGCTACACTTTATGGCAAAAAGACATTAAAAGGCACTGTATGCATTATGCAATGTTTTGAATTTAACACTCATCTTGTCACACTGTGCACTGCTTTGGAAGTCTGGGAAGATGAGGCTGCACCTCAGGACAGCTTGGGCTGTCGGCACGGTTTTTCTCCACAAGGCAGCCAACTGATAAATGTTTAACAGTTGCCTTTTCCCAACAAGGGAGCAGTGCTATAATGCCTCCATCACTTTTAAATCCAGCTTCTTGCTTCTCCCTTTAAAAATAAAAATAAACCAAACCAAACTAACTACATTAAAACAGCTGCACATTAAATTCCCCACCATCTGTAAGCAACTTTTATCTAAATATTTTAAATCCAGGCAAGGTCCACATTCTGCAGTGGAAGATGAAGGAGCAGAAGATCAAATGAATGATATTCATGGGAAGAGTGGAGAAAAAGAGAGTGGAAAGTTGAGTTTGTGAAGAGCTTTCGGACTCTTCCTTTATAGTTTTAGAGCTCTCCCAATCAGCAGATCAAAAGGAGAGCAAAGATGATCAGACAGCCTAAGGGATTTCTTGAACCATTAAAATTCTGTTTCTACTTATTGTGGGGAAACTCAGATTTCATGACATCACTTGCTTTGCCTGGACTTCGAAACTTACTCAGTCTGTGCATGTGTGTTCAAAACACAGGTTCTAAAACACACCTAACTTCACCGATTGAATAAAATAGGCTTTCCATTTAACTTGGCCTTTCAGGATCAGTTTGTAAGCTTCTTCATTCATTGGTTGAAAGTTGACAGCTGAAGCAGCCCACCAGGTAAGGCGCAGCCACCATACTAGTTTCTCAGCAAGTGGGTCGTTGTCACTGGCAGAGAGAGGGGAGGGGTATTGGAGAGGGCAGCATGGCGCATTGGCACAACTGCAATGGCAGGAACACTGGATTGCCTCTACCAGTGCACAAGCACATATTGGAATGAAATCTGGTGCATACATTCTAAATTTTCAGTTTGAACACCTTCATAACTCGCCATTTGACTTTTAGCTGTTTCTTTAAATTTGATCCTCCCCCATACTAGGAACATTTAAAGCACATAAAAAGGTAAAAGTAAAGGACCTCTGACAGTTAAGTCCAGTCACAGACGACTCTGGGGTTGCGGCGCTCATCTCGCTTTACAGGCCGAGGGAGCCGGTGTTTGTCCGCAGACAGTTTTTCCAGGTCATGCGGCCAGCATGACTAAGCCACTTCTGGTGCAACGGAACACCGAAACCAGGGCAGCCAGGGTACCTATTTATCTACTTGCACTTTTTTGGCATGCTTTCGAACTCCTAGGTTGGCAGGAGCTGGGACCGAGCAACGGGAGCTCACCCCGTCGCAGGGATTCGAACCGCCGACCTTCTGATCGGCAAGCCCAAGAGGCTCAGTGGTTTAGAATCTTGAGAACTGTAGTTTACCCATCACAGAGCACCATTAACAAACTATGTTTCCCAAGATTCTATGTGCTTTAAGTATATGGTATGCATGCAGTCAGAGTCTTACATAGAGCTATAACCAAAGTACATGAAACCAGGGACACTCGCTACTGAATGCCAATTTCACTCACTGATTTTGTGTTCAGGGGAAGTCCTTTCTTCTACCTTTTTTTTAAACAAACAACAACAACAATAGTTTCATTAGAAGTAAAGTAGAACTTCACTTGAAACAACAGCAATGAACAGCTGTCAGGTGTGCAGTACATAATTTCCCATCCTTCCTGTGCTTACACGAAAGCCCGGCTGAAGATGCCACGGAGATTTCAGGAAAGGCAAGCACCCAGGAAGCCTGCAGAGTACTGGAGAGGTGATTTGTAAAACTGAAGAACGGTTCCTCACAAACACTCACTGGCCTAAGCTAAGTGCAACAACAGCAGCAGCAAAACCCTACATCCAACACATGAGAATTTCTTCACTGTTTTGGCACAGAGCTAAGAAAAGGGGTAGAGCTGGCAGCAATGACTTCCAATAATCTTCCCTCATTGTAGCATTAGGAGAGTCCACAGGGAGTACAGAATTTTCTTTTTGCCATTTTTGGATGCATATTTTTCAAAGAAAGTTTCTCCCAGAAGAGGGAATAGCTGTTTTCTGATGCCTAATCCGCATGCCCATTCCCTATTCGTCTTTGCACATTCTTTGCAGCCCTCTTTGTTGTTGTTATCATTCTTAAATCTTAGAGTCATAGAGTTGGAAAGGTTCAGGTAGTCCAACCCCCCTGCTTGAAAAAGGAATACAAGAGCTAGAGGAATCATAGAAGTGGAAGATACCATGAGGGTCATCTAGTCCAACCCCCTGCAATGCAAGAATCTTTTGCCCAACACATGGGGCTTGAACTCACAACCCTGTGATTAAGGGTCTCATGCTCTACCAACTGAGCTACCCCAGCAGATATTCAACAGATGGCTGTTCAGCCTTTGCTTGAAGACCTTCAGTGAGAGAGAGCGCCCATCACCCTTGTAGATACTTGGTCTTTGATTGATCTGCTCTTACCAGTGGTGGCTGGTCCATAAGAGCAAACAGAGCTCTGTTCCACCAACCTCAATTTGCCCTCAGTCATCCCCTGTGTGCCTGCCTTCTTGCTTAAAACCAGTCAAGGGAATGACCCTGACCATCAGCTTCCTCTTCTTCAGTCTCAGTGTTGTCCTCGTAAAACTCAGCAGGGAAGAGGATGGAAACTAAACTAGCCTTTTATTGGCTCTAGCAGCAGCTACTGTTGTCTGCTGGTCTACCAGTCCCAATGGGCACCAGCTACCACTGGCTCTAACAATTTAGATGCTTCTCCTAATGTTCAACTGAAATCTACCTTTCTAAGGCTTGAAGCACATCAGATCTGGTCCTGCCCTCTGGGATAGCAGACAAGCCTTTGTCTTGTTCCATGTAACAGTTTTCAGGTTTTTGAATAATGTTATCATGATATCCCCATGGTCTTCTCTGCTCTCTTTTTTTGTTGGCATCACCCTACCTCAAGAGACAACGGAGAGTGCCTCCAGGGAGAATCACAGTGCCTGCTGTGGCTGCAGAGAGTGGTAACTTGTAACTGCTGCCTCCCACATTGTTTTTGCTAGGTTAGCAGCACCGAAGTTACCTCTCTGGGGTGGAAGCCTGGGCTTTGTGTATGGAGGTCCTGGGCAGACAAAAAAACCTGCCTCTCAGCCTCACTGATGTGGTCCAAAGGAAAGCAGAGCAGTATGTTTGACACCAGCTTAGCTGCAGGAATTGCTGGAAGGAGGCATACAAGGTATCATTCAATTGTCTTAGGGGCTCCACTGCAGATTTATGTAGCCTTTATTTATCCCAAAGATGTCTCACACAGGCAGCAGGTATGGATTTTTCCTTGGAGTTTACCCCCAAAGCCTTTCTCATGAATGAGTAAAGGTTTAGGACCAGAGCCTTCCTTCTCCTAGATGGCCTACCTTCCCAGGTTGACGAGCCTCATCTGCCCCTCACTTCCTTCTACAGTACGTACAGAAACCACCTTCTTGACCATTGGACCCACTACTGGTCTCATTAGCTTAATCTGCTAGAGCCTGTCTTCGCATGCAGGGGAAGCCCCTAACTCACCAAGGGTTTGAGACCCATCAGCTACCCTCACCTGGTTTAGCTGGCCAGTCAAAGCTGTTTCCCAGGATGTGGCTGCTGTCGCATGCTGACAGCTTCTAGGAGCCACAGGTGAGAGCTGAGTGCAAGGTGAGGACCAAAGGTGGAGCACAATGTGATTTCAACCAGAGGTACTACCCCTCCTATAACACCCCATACACCCCTTCTCTACTCTAGGCTAAAAATAGCTCAATTAATTAATTTAATCCTTTCAGTTCCTGATCCCTTTTTCCCGCCATTTTTAGCAGCCTTTGCCCATCAGTCATGAATCCACTCCTGCGATAAAGCATTTTGCTACCTTAAAAATCCAGTGCCAGGCATTGTATTCCTGCTGTGGAATACTGAAGTAGGCCTTTCTAGCAAGTGAGTCAAGCAAGACCCCTGACTGTGTATCTGCAACAATTACTGGAGCTAACCTCCTTATTTTCTCAGTTGGGTGATACGAAATGGTACTGCCCACCGCAAAAGACTGTGTTATTCTGTGTATCCTCTTGCATACATCTACCTTTTCCTGGTTGCCAGGATCATAGAGTCCACGTTCAGGAGTAGCCAGAGATTGAAGGAATCTGGTTCAGAATGATTAGGTCGCAGAGTCCTTGTATGCTACTTTTCAAGGGGGAGGAAAATGTTAAGGCTTTGTTAATTTGACATCGTCTCCTGCAGTAAGCGCTCTACTATTGCTCTAACATGGCTCAGTCTAACATGAGACTCTTAATCTCAGGGTAATGGGTTCAATCCCCATGTTAGGCAAAAGATTCCTGCATTGCAGGGGGTTGGACTAGATGACCCTCATAATCCCTGCCTACTATACAATACTATGATTCTATGATTCTATTCTTCCACCTAGAAATGATAAGGAGCAGAGCAGATCCATCTCTTTGCACTTCAGAGATGACTACACACTTCTATTTCCCACTGAAGTTTTTAGCTATGCGCGGATGCAGAACCTCCCGGTGGTTTTTGCAGGGTTTTGCTACCCTTATTACATTGAATTGAATTGAATGTGCAAAAATCAGTGTCTTGCTTGAATTCCTCAACATTCTAAATAGAAGTGCAATTGATAAGAATCATAATAAGCTGGACATATTGACTTCCACAAATAAAACGACACAGTGCCGCCACAACTATATAAAATAAAATGGTTCAGACACAAATGCAGTAATCAGCGTTCTTCAACTTGCTGCCCTCCAGGTGTTTTAGACAACAGCTCCCATCATCTCTGACTATTGGCTATGGTGGTTTTGGCTTATGGAAGTTGTAGTCCATGAGAAGGCTGCCCTATTTTATGCTAAATTTCCAAATGAGATCCAGTCGCAGGGGGAAAAGGATTAATTTGTGACTGACATTGTTACAAATACATGCATTGCTCCAAATCTTTACAAATCCACATGACTGCTGATTCAAAGCTTTTCACTTTTTAAAAAAATACCCACACAATTATAATAATACCTATCCTTTAAAGGGACTTAATTTGCCTGCAATACAGTGAAGCAACGATTAACACGAAATTGCTAAGAGAAGATTGAAATGCTGGCTTTATATGCACAGATGTCACAACAGTCGGAAGCTAACAAAAAGGCTGGTTGGCTTTAAACATACTTCTTAGCATTCAAGCTAACAGATGAACACAGTGTGCAGCGTGGGAGCATAAAAACAGGGCGATGTGGCACTAATCTCATTCCATTCACTGAACTGCCTACCCAGGATTACCTGCAAGAGATGAATAAGTCACTATTATGCATTGCGGACATTTAAACTATATTTCCTTGTGTATAATTAAACCTACATATTGAGGTCATTATGAGATTTGCCTCCTCCTGGAACAATGTTTTTTTGCACCAAGTTCCTGAGACATCTTATCCAGACAGGAAGGTCTGCATATTCTTTTTATTCAGATCCATGGTAACCTTCTATTAATTGCTTGCCTGGGTCTTATAACAGTCGGATTTCAAGTATCTATTAGAATGCATTGTATCAGTCTACCCAGTAGCAGCTCCCATGTCACCTCTTTAAGCTGTCAGATAAGGGAAGGAGGGAAGAGTTTTCCCAGCTAGGGGTGAAGGATGAACTCACTCAGTTCACATTTTAATGGAAACCCGCCAAATTTGCACATCCCACCGTGCAAACTGAAAAACGCAGCTCTCCTCTGAAATTCACACTATTTCCAAATCTTGCGGTACAGTTCTCCAACCCAAGAATGCATAGAAAAATACATAAATGAGTGAAGAGTGGTCGAATAGGGAATCTGAGCTCTCCCCCCCCCACCCCCCGGAATGCTGTTGGACTCCACCTCCCATCATCTGCTGCCAGCAGGATTGGCCGGAGTTGTAGTCTAACAGCATCTCTAGGGCCATAGGTGACCCCAACATATAGTAAAAAACTTTTACCCATAATAGCTCCTTACAAGAAAGCATTACAATCAAGCCTATTCTTGAAACTTGGAGGTTGCACGGTATTTAATGTAAAAATTCTCTAAGAATTAGAGTAACAAGTTATCCATGTCTAGACTCTTTCCCAGTATTGATGTATGGAAGTGAGAGCTGGACCATAAAGAAGGCTGATCGCCAAAGAATTGATGCTTTTGAATTATGGTGCTGGAGGAGACTCTTGAGAGTCCCATGGACTGCAAGAAGATCAAACCTATCCATTCTGAAGGAAATCAGCCCGGAGTGCTCACTGGAAGGACAGATCCTGAAGCTGAGGCTCCAATACTTTGGCCACCTCATTAGAAGAGAAGACTCACTGGGAAAGACCCTGATGTTGGGAAAGATGGAGGGCACAAGGAGAAGGGGATGACAGAGGACGAGATGGTTGGACAGTGTTCTCGAAGCTACCAACATGAGTCTGACCAAACTGCGGGTGGCAGTGGAAGACAGGAGTGCCTGGCGTGCTCTGGTCCATGGGGTCACAAAGAGTTGGACACGACTAAGCGACTAAACAACAACAGACTCTTTAATAAGTGTGCTCATATTGGTTCCAATCAGCGCTACTTTTTTAGAAAAAGGTGCCGGAACCAGTGGTGTGCAGTGAAATTTTTCGTAGGGGAACAGTTAAGGCCAGAGGTTCCAGCTTGTGGGGGCAATTGGGGGAGCTGATGTTACATGCGTAACGTCCTGCCGTTGCACATGTGAGCATGACATCTCCCTCCCTAAGCCAGGCAGAAGCTTCCTGGCCTTTGGGAAGCAGGTGTCAGGGCTCCAACAGCATTCTGGAGCCGGGAGGGCTTTGGGAAGGTGGCAGGAGGGCTCTTGGACTCTGTCAGAGCATCATGCCTCCCTCCCTAAATCAGGCTTTGGGAAGGAGGTGCCAGAGGAACATTTAGGAGGCTAGCCTAGCCCCCCTAGTTCACTAACTGCACACCACTGGTCGGAACTCACCATGAATGCCTCCCTTGTTTCTTATAATGGTAATGGCGCCCATCTGAGCGGTGCCAGAATTGAGCTTCTTTGAGTTCCAGCTGAAATAAAGCCCTGGTTCCAGTGCTCGAAATCTATTCAAACTTTAGTTTATACTTCACAACATATTAAAGTACATGGGCTTCCGAAACTAAACTTCTCATTTTACTTTTGTGTTCCAAAATGTGAATTTTAAGTGCATGCTGTGTTTTGTTCAGATAAAACATATTGTATTTGCATATTATCAAACAAGCCACATTCCCACTAGAGCAATTGTAAAATATGCTTCCTCCCATCATGAGAATTTGAAAACATTTTGGTTTCAAATGCTTTTTAGAAACAACAATTGTGGCATTTGAAATGTCCGTGTAAAACTGGGCCATCTGTAATTCTAACAAAATCCAAATGAACCAATTCAACTTTCATGTTTCCTATTTTATATAAACCAAAGAATTGGAAGCCTAGAACAACCTGGCATTGTATCTAGAATATGTTAGTAATGATATATTACTTTCCTAAGACCATTCATCAAGGGGGTATAGTCAAAACAAATAACGTTTTTTACTTCTGTGATTCCTTGGGGTTATGCAACAATTATTACCTAGATTTACTATGGCCTGGTTCAACCACAATGCTAAGCCATGATGTGCTTCATTTAACTATCTTTTTTTTCAACTTGTGAACCCAGCCCAGCAGACTAATCATGGTTTGTTTTCCACTAACAAACCATGATGTGAAGCCCAGTTTTGCTACAGGTTTTCAAACCATGGTTTGTATTGCTGGCATTATGACAGACTTCAAAATCCTTGCTTAATCATTTTCATCAAAGCTACCATTTCTATTAAGGGGGATAACTGACTAAACAGCATATCATGTTTCAGATAAAAGGAATTAAAACTACCATAGAGCAAAACAACATTCTTGTTAATTGGTTTTGGATACACATCAACTGCTAGTTTTCCATTTTGACTGGGCACCATTAAAACCATATCTAAAAAAGAAATGGATAATCTCAGATGGCTAGACTGAATTGATCCACCTAAAAAATGTCATTTATTTGTATAACCCATGAAAAAAAAACCAAAAGGTCATCTGCGGTTTACTATAGTAAACTACAATATTATATGCCATGACTCATCACCTAAAACTTGTAGTGTGTAGTGAGAGCTGTGATGAGGCTATGCTCAGGCTATGTCCTTGAGGAGTAGGGGAGAAGAGAACCACAAGAACATATTTGGGGTCCTCCTGGCCAGAGGATACAGCCCTGCTATCATACCCTGAATCAGAGGGTGACTGATTCGATCCCCCCAGCCTCACAAAAGCCAAAGACTACAAAATAATGCAGGGGGCCTTTAAGCAGGTGGAACCCAGCACAGAAGTTCTTGGAAGCTTACATGAAGCTTCAGTTTGTTCCAGCTCCCTGCAGAGCATCTTCTCTGGTTGCAGCAGAAGGACAATGCTTCAGCCAGCAGGGTCCCGTTAGAGCCACCCAAGAGCCTTTTCTTGTCTGAGCTCCACTTTGACAATGCCCACTTTGCCTGGGAGCCTCATTGCATCATGGTGTTAGAAGGTACTTCATCTTGTCCAAACCCCACTTGCCTCATTCGACTGATAGGTAGATGTCCTTATTATGAAGCACCCCCAAACCCCCATGAATAATTTGCAACATTTAGGATGAAAGCTAGCTGGTTGCTTTTATTAATAGCCTATGGAGTATCAATCTCTAAAATAACTCAACCTGCAATACATTAAAGCTCATTTCCCTCGCTCTGACGTTTAGATTTGCTGTCTGTTGTATCCTTGACATTTTGTTTTATATATACATTTGAGCCATCTAATAAAAATAAACACAGGCAAAACTGAACCATTCAGCAATTCAATAAAACCAGAAATCAATGGTTTTATAGGGCAAAAGTGGTCTAGGCAATGATTGTGGCATTACCACCAGATCTCAACCTTTTCATTCAGTAAGGCCAATCTCATTAAAGCTCATCACATATTGTCAGTGGAAGATTCCATTGAAGAAAGGGAGTTGCACTCATAGAGAAGAGGAGGAGTTAAATTAGTTATAGTGGGAAATCATCCCACCCCTTTGAGTTGTAGGTTTATGTTGAAATCTGTGTCCTTTGAAGAGAATGTTGTTTCCTTCAACTGGCTCAGTATTCCCCACTTGAATATCAATGTTTGACCAGCTGAGAACAATCTGGGTTAGTGTCCATGCATCAGACACACACACACACAAAAGCTGTCTTTTGCTATTTTCCAGATTAGCACAAAGACTAGCTAAGTACCCAGTGCCATCCATTTCTTTTTCTCTTCTAAAACACACTCGCAATATATTCTCAGGAAATGAAAGTCACTTGAGAGCCTCCTCAAACTGCATCAAACACTTAATTGCATCAATTTCCACACTTCATCCCCCCACCACCACTTCTTCATATCTGTGATAGGAACAAACCAAAGAATAAATAAAATGTGTCAAAACTGTCCATGTAATAACCAGTCCTGACTGCATTTATTCATTTTATGCAGAATATTTCAGGCTGAGATGGCATCAGGCAAAATGATGTCAAATACATTCTTTTGAAAAAGTCAGAATATTGCAATTATATATATTTTTCCCCTTACCAACTATTAAAATTGTCTCCGAGGGAATTGTGAAATTGCAATATTCACCCTGACATGAGCCATGGGAGAGCCAAATGTGTTTTTCTCCTGATCTTTGATAGCTGGTGCCAGTAACTGGAATAAAATATACACAGCTCATGTCAGTAATTCTGAAACCACTCCCTCTGTAGATCAAAGCCTTTAAC
Organism: Darevskia armeniaca; assembly: GCA_034641395.1. Classification (NCBI taxonomy): domain Eukaryota; kingdom Metazoa; phylum Chordata; class Lepidosauria; order Squamata; family Lacertidae; genus Darevskia; species Darevskia armeniaca. The sequence goes on from JAWWNF010000371.1 coordinate 651,995, forward strand.
ATCTAGGGATCATTCCAAGGATCATTTCATCATTGCGGCCCACATATCTCACCAATCCCAGACACCATAGTTAAAGAACAAACAAACCCAAAATTGATTTTAGTAGAAAATTGAGTGCGTTTAACTTTCTCTGGGAAGAATCTGCATTCTCCTCCACCCAATAATTGAAATAAATTAAACAGCATGTGGCAATTTCCCTAATGTGTGTTAATTTGCATGCATTCTGTAAACGTGGGCACTTTGGAAGATGTAGAATGCTTACACAAGGGTGTAGATAGCAGAGGGGGGGGGAAGCTGGATGAGATTCACAGGACATTAGTAGGCATTAAGTATGTAAGTGGGGAGTGACAAACACTACCTGAAAGGAGATTAAGGAGCTACGCGCTAACTATCAGAATTGTAGTAAAGTCAGTTGTTCATTTAGTTAATTTCAGATTCTGGACTTAATGTTCTTATGCAGGGTGGAGGAAGATGTTCTTTAGATGTTTCACTTCAGTTACTTCAATGTGCTGTGAGTCAACCCTGTGGCATTTAGAGACCATCCTGATCAATCCTGATCAATGGGGGCTGTAATGATCTCAGGCAGGCAAGCAAGCTCCGATAAGAAATAATGAGTCTCTGGCAGTTTTATGGACGTTTATTTACAATTTACATCCAGAGAGCGGCTCCGAGCCTGCCGCCATTGCTACAAGTTGGTCACTCTGAGTCTCCGCCCCTTTCACAGCACAAAGGGCGCCAGAGTCCAGTCCTTCCTCTCTTGTACTGCCATTGCATTTTAACCCTTTCAGCTCTTCTAGTTTGGGGAGAAGGTGGGTTAACTCTCTGCCCCCCCCCGCTATGAAAAGAAGGAGCCTCTAAATGCTGCCTTTCTCCTGGTTGCATAGCAAACCCCTCAATGCCATCTATCTCCTCCCCTCCCTCTGTCTGTGACAGTGGTACCTCGGTTTACGCACTTAATCCGTTCCTGAAGTCCGTTCTTAAACCAAATCCGTTCTTAAACCGAGGCGCGCTAATGAGGCCTCCCACTGCCAGTGCCCTTCCACTGTTCGGCTTCCATTCATAGACCAAGGTAAAGTTCGCAAACCGGAACACTACTTCTGGTTTTGCGGAGTTCGTAAACCGAATAGTTCATAAACAGGACTGTTCGTAAACCGAGGTACCACTGTATATATATTTAATATTCAATCTGTATTTGTTTATAAATGGCATACACGCAAAAAGCACACAACATAATTCACAAATAAAAAGAAAGGGAGGACAAAAAAACACAAAACAATACAACTCGAAAACACAGACAAATTTCAGCCACCGACTTCTGCCCTGCTTAGTGTGGGTTCTTTTTTTCCATATTACTTGCCTCTATTTTTCAATAAACTTGACCTGTATTAAATCTTATTTGTGCTCTTTTTACCTTATGTCATTCCAAGAGTTATTCAAAGCATTCTAACATTTTAATATGGGGACAATGTTCTTTTAAATATTGTCTATAAATCTCCCATTCCTTTTTAAACTTTAAACTCCAGTATACCTGAAGGAGCGTCTCCACCCCCACCGTTCTGCCCGGACACTGAGGTCCAGTGTCGAGGGTCTTCTGGCGGTTCCCTCACTACGAGAAGCCAAGTTACAGGGAACCAGGCAGAGGGCCTTCTCGGTAGTGGCGCCCGCCCTGTGGAACGCCCTCCCTTCAGATGTCAAAGAGAACAACAACTACCAGACCTTTAGAAGACATCTGAAGGCAGCCCTGTTTAGGGAGGCTTTTAATGTTTAATATATTACTGTATTTTAATGTTCTGTTGAAAGCCGCCCAGAGTGGCTGGGGAAACCCAGCCAGATGGGCGGGGTAGAAATAAATTATTATTATTATTATTATTATTATTATTATTATTATTATTTTGGGTCGGTCGATCCTTGATCGTCTCTGTCATATCTGCCAATTCCATGTATTCCATCAGTTTAACCTGCCACTCCTCTTTTGTTGGAATTTTATCTTCTTTCCATCCCTTGGCTATCAGCATTCCCGCTGCAGTAGTTGCATACATAGAAACCCTCTATGGGGACGGAGTTCCACAGTTTAGGGGCTGCTATAGAGAATGTCCTCTCCTGTGCTGCCATCTCCAACAAAGTTTCTGAGTGCAACTGAACTACCAGGAGATCTCCCTTGGGATGAAGGTGGGCTTTCCAATATTTGGGGCCTAGTCATTTCTGGCTTTCAATGCCAATAATAATAATAATAATAATAATAATAATAATAATAATAATTTATTCTACTCTGGCAGGAAGGTAAACGGCATTTCCATGCACTGCTCTGGTATGCCAGAAGTGGCTTAGTCATGCTGGCCACATGACCGGGAAGCTGTACTCCGGCTCCCTCGGCCAATAAAGCGAGATGAGCGCCGCAACCCCAGAGTTGTCCGTGACTGGACTAATGGTCAGGGGTCCATTTACCTTTACCTTTAATAATTTATTATTTATACCCCGTCCATGTGGCTGGGTTTCCCCAGCCACTCTGGACGGCTTCCAACAGAACGTTAAAATACAATAATCTAATAAGCATTAAAAGCTTCCCTAAACAGGGCTGCCTTCAGATGTCTTCTAAAAGTCTGGTAGTTGTTTTTCTCTTTGACATCTGGTGGGAGGGCATTCCACAGGGCGGGTGCCACTACCGAGAAGCCCCTCTGCCTGGTTCCCTGTAACTTGGCTTCTCGCAGCGAGGGAACCGCCTGAAGGCCTTTGTAGCTGGACTTCAGTGTCCAGGCAAAACAATGGGGGTGGAGATGCTCCTTCAGGTATACTGAAGGTACACTGAATGTGATCAAATGCAGTTCTTTGTGTTCCACCTCCCAAGGAAAACTTCAAAGGCTCTTACGTCACACAGCTGGCACTAAAGCAATTTAAGATGCCTGGTTCTGTTCATTTCCAATCATTACCCTGGATTTTTAACACAGGTACCTCGGGACCTGTAATGAAGCTGAATCAATAGATCTCTTGTTTTCCTAACACAACATCTCAAACTTGCTCTCTTACAACAGGAACATATGCCTCAATCAATAAGGCGTCCTTAGGAGACATATTTATATTGAATGATTGTGTTAATACACATCCTCAATGGAGCAGGAAGGAACACATTTCTCAAAGTAGCTCTGGAATATGTAAGTAGTAATAGTAACAACAGCACTTAGAATTTATATAGTGCTTTAGTGAGATCAAAGGTAAGGTTTGGTCACACCGCTCTCCACCTCACCTGCACACTCACATCACAACAGATTCAGATTTTCTGAGATCCCTGGGATAATTCTTGGTAAATGTTCAAGACTTTCCAAGGAAAACCAATGCAGAGTGGTCCTCCTTTGCCCTTTCTGCCATTGCTTTCCTTTTCGCGAGTCAAGTTATCCCTGTAAAGTGGGTGAATCAATTACTTCTGGAGAAAGGAGAGGATTTGTATGTCTCTTCTGAATTTGCCTGGGTCCTTTGGTGCATTAGCTTATTTCCTGCCAAGCAACATGAAGAAGAAGAAGAAGAAGAAGAAGAAGAAGAAGAAGAAGAAGAAGAAGAAGAAGAAGAGTTTGGATTTGATATCCCGCTTTATCACTACCCAAAGGAGTCTCAAAGCGGCCCACATTCTCCTTTCCCTTCCTCCCCCACAACAAACACTCTGTGAGGTGAGTGGGGCTGAGAGACATCATAGAAGTGTGACTAGCCCAAGGTCACCCAGCAGCTGCATGTGGAGGAGCAGAGACGCAAACCCGGTTCACCAGATTACAAGTCTACCGCTCTTAACCACTACACCACATGAGAGATATAGTTGTTGTTTTGATGCTTCCTTGTACCATTCCTCCTGGTTCTTTGCTTCTATAGCAGGGATGGGGGACATATGCCCCTCCTGGTGTTGTTGGACTTCAACTCCCATCATCCCTGGCTGTTGAGGCTGATGGATGTTGGAGTCCCACAATAGCTGGCGAGCTACAGGTTCCCCATCCCTCTTATTGGATACTTTGGGCAAATTAACCTCTAAAAGTCAGCTTCTAAATTCTGCTACAAAGCACTATCAAGCTCAAGTAGCCACAACTAATGGCAAAAATCATGAGGATGTGAGAAACACACTGAAAAAGAGAGGACCTCTACTTCTCATGGCAGCAAAGATATCAGCTGCATCCACACCATCCATTTAAAGCACATTCAACCACAAACAAACCTGGGAACAGTAGTTAACCTCTCACAGAGATACAATTCCCATCACCCTTAACAAATTACAATTCCCAGCTTTCTTTGGGGGTGCTTTAAATTGATGGAGTGTACGCAGGCATAGTTTCTGATCTATATATCTATTTAAAGTGGAACTTTACTATGCAATGGTGGCCACTCACACAAATATTCATTAACGCTGCCAGCTGTTATTTAAGACTTTGCTGGCATTCCAGCGCAAAGCAGATCTGCTCAGGGAACTGGGGTCAGTTCAGCTATGCTTAGCTGCAGCCCTAAATCCATTGACCTAGAATTAAACCATAGTGAACACAGCCAGAAACGTACAGTGGTACAGAAACGTACAGTGGTACCGTTCCGGAAGTCTGTTCCAAAACCAAAGCGTTCCAAAACCAAGGCGTGCTTTCCCATAGAAAGTTATGCAAAATGGATTAATCCATTCCAGGCTTTTAAAAACAACCCCTAAAACAGCAATTTAACATGAATTTTACTATCTAACGAAACCGTCGATCCATAAAATGAAAGAAATAAACCATGTACTGCAGTCACACAATCAATCAATCAGTAGCTGAACTGGGTTCCTCACAGTCACAAAAACGAAACTAAAAGATCCACAAAAACAAAAATGCAAAATAAATAGCAAAAACAGGCAGACCTCAGCGTAACACTCAAAACGGAAGTGTGGCACTCAAAACAGAAGTGTGGCACTCAAAACGGAGCACGTTCGGCTTCCGAAAAAAGTGTACAAGCCGGAAAACTTACTTCCGGGTTTGCAGTGTTAGTTGGGCTGTCTATGGGTATTTTGTTGAAGAAAAAATTTTTCCTTGCTTCATTTTCCCATTTCAGCTAAAACCAACTACTAAATAGTTCCTTTCCTTTGTGCAAATGCACCAATTAGAAACATTAGAAAGCCTACATAACTGTAAGGCTCAAGTGTGGCTAGGTGGATTGCACAATTTCCTCCAAGAATTAAGGGTGAAAGTGGAATAAGAAACAGAAACCATAGAGAAATACAACTCAGTGGTTCCAGAAGACAGGTGGTGGGTGATTCATTTCATGTCATTCTCTCCCATGTTTGACCATTAGTGCACAAGGCAAATGATAGCACCAGATGATTAATCCTTTGCAATTTCCGCAGCAGCACCAAACCGGAGCAAGTTCACCTGAAGTTCAGGCATGGCTTGACAAACTAGAATAAGTGTTTCATAGAAAACCCTCTGGAGGGGCAAACAAAACCCCACAGCTTGTCATAACTTCCTTGCAGCTTCACAAACCAACAACTGCATGATGTTCATTACCTTGGTTCAGCAAAGTAGATACATATTCAGAAGCAGACCTAGACCTAGACATGGAGATGGATTTGTTTTCAGGATAATACACATTCAGATGCAACTTGTTGGATGGGGCTGAGCTGCTGGACTAGCTTCCCGGAAGGTTAGCCACTGTTGCTTGCTGAGAGGGAGACGGGTGAGGCAGCAAGGATGCATACATGGTGCAAATGCACTAGCAGGGGAGCAGAATTGGCTCCACCACTGTTTTCACTGTGCTGCCTCCTCCATTCCTCCCTCCCTCTCCCTCTCTCTCTCTGTAAACAACTGTGATTCACCTGCCAGGAAGCTAGCATAACAAGCCACTTCTGTTCACATTGCACTACTCAGTACGTTTCCGAGCACAATTGGTGCTGACCTATAATGCCCTAAATGGCCTCAGCCCAGTATACCTGAAGGAGTGTCTCCACCCCCATCGTTCAGCCCGGACACTGAGGTCCAGCGCCGAGGGCCTTACTGTGAGAAGTGAGGTTACAGGGAACCAGGCAGAAGGCCTTCTCGGTAGTGGTGCCCACCCTGAGAAACGCCCTCCCATCAGATGTCAAGGAAAAAAACAACTACCTGACATTTAGAAGACATCTGAAGGCAGCCCTGTTTAGAAAAGTTTTTAATGACTGGTGCTTTAATGTACTTTTAATCTTTTGTTGGAAGCCGCCCATAGTGGCTGGGGAAATCCAGCCAGATGGGCGGGGTAGAAATAAATTATTATTGTTGTTGTTATTATTATTATTATTATCATCATCATCATCATCATCATCATCATCATCTGCCACTGAGCTGGCAGAATGCAATGCATCTTTCAATGGGGACAAAGATTCAGATCCTGACCCAAGGTCACTAGCCATGGCTAGAGCTGGACCATAGTGACTGAATTTATTGAGTTTCATTCTTGGCTTTTATAACCCACTCAGTTCCTCCAAGCCTCTGAAGGTTACTCTTAAATAGAAAATATAAATGAAATTAAACACTCTTAAATCAACCCCATACTTACTCACAGCTATTATATTCCTAGCCAAAGAAGAGAAGAAGCTATGCCCGACATGAGCAATTAAATCTGCACAGAAGCACCTGGCTTTGTGTTTGCCCTTCTCCAAGTGTTTTGCAATGGTAAGTGCATATGACTGGATCTTCCATCTGCCCGCAAAACCGCTGACCCTCTGCAAGCTGCAGGTGTGTCATCCTTTACGATTGCACACTCAGGACTTTAATCCGAAAGGGCATTTTCTCCCAAGTTCTTCCAGCGAGGCAGGAGTAAGTCAAATACGATTCAACAAGGTGTAATAGTTCTGGAAAGGGGGGGGGAGGAAGCGTAGCAGGTGCATTATAACATGAATAGATCTCTAGATGAGACAGAAATCCGAGCTCTGCAGCCGTTTGCATGCAGCACTTAGCCACCCTGAACGAAATGTGCTTGTCAAAGGGAATCCACACACAGAGGGATTCGGAGGGGGTGGGGAAGGGAGACCTGCTATTGCTGTACTAGTCAAAATGCCATCATTGCGACGGGAGGCAGAGAAGGCCAAATGCATTGGTGTAGCCACCACAATGGTGTCCCTAGGCGCAGAGGTTCTTCTTCTTCCTCCTCCCCTCCAATTCCATAAGAGCAAATGACAGCAGCCTCCAAAGAACCACAGAGCCTAGGACTTGCCGATCAGAAGGTCAGCGGTTCGAATCCCCGCGACGGGGTGAGCTCCCGTTGCTTGGTCCCTGCTCCTGCCAACCTAGCATGTCAAAGTGCAAGTAGATAAATAGGTACCACTCCAGCAGGAAGGTAAACAGCATTTCCGTGCACTGCTCTGGTTCGCCAGAAGCAGCTTAGTCATGCTGGCCACATGACCTGGAAGCTGTACGCAGGCTCCCTCGGCCAATAATGCGAGATGAGCGCCGCAACCCCAGAGTCGGTCACGACTGGACCTAATGGTCAGGGGTCCCTTTACCTTTACCTTTAAAGACCCAAACTTGCACCCTCAATTGCAGCCTGTTTCCCACACACAGCGTGCAATGTCTTTTCTTTAAGATCTGTAGGATAAACTAGAACAGCTGCTTTCAGAAACAAGGTTGCACAGGGAGGTGGGGTGAACCCTCTCCGGCACGGAAGCAGTCTACCTCCTCAGCAAAGGCTGGAGGTGGTTTTCCACAGGCAGAAGCTGCAACTGCTTTTCAGTGTAAGGTAAAAAGGTAAAGGACCCCTGGATGGTTAAGTCCAGTCAAAGGTGTCTATGGGGTTACGGCGCTCATCTCGCTTTCAGGCCGAGGGAGCTGGCGTTTGTCCACAGACAGCTTTCCGGGTCATGTGGCCAGCATGACTAAACCACTTCTGGCACAACGGAACACCCTGACAGAAGCCAGAGCGCATGGAAAAGCCGTTTACCTTCCCGCCACAGCGGTACCTATTTATCTACTTGCACTGGTGTGCTTTCGAACTGCTAGGTTGGCAGGAGCTGGGACAGAGCAACGGGAGCTCAGTCCATCACGGGGATTCGAACCGCCAACCTTCTGATCAGCAAGCCCAAGAGGCTCAGTGGTTTAGACCACAGCGCCACCCGTGTCCTTGGGTATCTACACACACACACACACACACACACACAGAGAGAGAGAGAGAGAGAGAGAGAGAGAGAGAGAGAGAGAGAGCATCTTTTCCTCAAGGACTACCAGATGAAGTTATATCTAATGTGTGCTCCTAACAACTTTTTGAAATCTGCTAGGCCAATGAATCAGTGCAATGAGATTAGCCGAAAGGAAGTTAGTGATGCCCCATTCTTCCCAACCCCAGTGGTTCTTTTCTGGTGATACACTCCAGTACACAGTACCAGCTCCTTTTTTTCCTAGAAAGTTTAAAGTTGACCATGTTCATGTTTCATTAGTATTCAGTCCCTATGGATGAACTGAGTCCTGCGACAGTAACCTCCCAGGTTCAATTTTCAACCCCGACACTGTTCTGCTAATGCAGACAATGATCCCAAATCCTTCTTATGCCCAATCCTATCTGACACTAGTCCAAGCACAATGGAGAAAAAACAGACAGTCTGAATGCACTTCCAGGGACAAATTGGAATACAGATCTGAGCTCATGTGCACATCCGAAGCACATGAGCTCTGGCTTGTTAATATCGTGTGAATCAGTTGCTACAACTGCTTTCTAAGGGGAAGATGAGACCCTGCTTCGAAAACAACTCTGCACAAACAACACTGCGGTGTTTGGCCTGCCTGTTAGTTCATTTTGCTGGCTAATTGTGTGGCTTTGTTTAACTTTTATCTGCTGCTTGTTTGTTAAGGTTTTTTATTTATCTGATTTGATTGTGTTGGTAGTTTTTTTTTTTTGTTCTCTATCTTGAGCAAATTGCTTTTATGTTAGAAAGGCAGGCTATAAACGTTTGAATGAAAAGGTAAAGAGCATGAGCAGAAATCGCTGTAAAATAAGGGACGGGCTTATGCATATCTTTACATGTTTTACTGTGAACTGAGGGTGTTATCAAAGCAGCGCTGGACCTGGCAATCTCTACCTCTGATCTTTCCCCCTCTTCTTCTTTTCTGTTACAGCTGTTCTGCTCAAAGGACACAGCAGCCATAGCCAGAAAGGTTTCTCACAGCCCTTTTGGCTGTTTTGGTCTACCTGCGCTGCCATCAGCCTTGGGTAACAGTCGTTAGGTGGCTTTTGATATGGTGAAATCTGAATTATGAGGCCCTTGAGTGACCAACATGAACTCCTGTATTTGCCCAAGTACCATATTTTTCCTTGTATAAGACGATGCTTTTTGCTTTAAAAAATAGGCAAAAATTAGGTGTTGTCTTATACACGGATAGTGAATGCAGGGGGGGGGGGACGTGCGATCAATGGCAGCAGCAAGCAGGAGATTGGCAGCAGCGATTGGGCGGGTGATTGGTGGCTGCGGCAAGGCCTGCTGGTGATTGGCTGTGGCTGCGGCAATTGGGCAGGCGATTGGTGGCTGCGGCAAGTGGGCGGGTGGGCTGTTGGTGGCGGCGAGGCGGGCAGACAATTGGCGGCTGCGGCAAGGTGTGTGATTGGCAGTGGCTTGTGGCAAGCGATTGGCAGTGGCGGGCAGGCGGGTGAGCGATTGGTGGAAGTGACCTCCCTCACCCCACCCCAAAAGCTAAACAACTTAATTTCTTAATTTTGGGTTTTTAAAAATAGGGGTCATCTATACATGGGGGCATCTTATACATGGAAAAAGATGGTACTTTGGGATGACACTGTGTTGGTGCAGTTTACATCACTGGTCTTGCAACCTTTAGATGGCAACACAGAGCACTCAGTGTTTCTCTATATACTGTTTCACACCACACCCAATCTCTGAGCGGTGCAAGATTCCAGGCACTTACCCAAAGTTCAGGTTCCTTGGAATGAGGGGCAGTGGAGTCTGTGGTTTATTTACACATATATACAACCTGAGGCTATGATAGAGTGTCTTGAATCTTCCATAGCTACAGCCTTGGGTTCAAGCAGAAATCAGGCATGCCTCTGACCCTCTGCCTTCCCAGCCTTACATCTAGCATCTACTTCTATCAGCTCTGGCCTTTGTCTTTCTAACTTCCAGCCAGTTGAAGGAAAGGACCGCACCCTTGTGTTCTGGCACAGAGCCACTTCCTTTGTTACCTTAATGGCTCATACTTACAGGGCCATTACGTCACCAGGAAGCTAGCCTGGCTATTCCAGAAATTGAATCCATGCTGGATCCAGGAATTAGAAGGGGGCTCAGGCATACTGCCTATGCCCCCCCAAAAAAGTATTAGCAATATTAAAATCCTAAAACACCATGATCTAGTGGGCAGAATAGTTTGTAGGCATGAGAGACCTGGCTTCATGTTTCCCCTCTCCATTCAATAATAGGAGACAAGTCACTGGTCACTGTCTCTCAGGACTTCTCTGTATGAATGACTTCTATTGCATTTTAGCCTTTGTGGGCAAGTCATGCAAGTCCTACTTTAAATGCAATGTCCCATCCACACATACTGAGAGATGTGGTGTTGCCAGGGGTGGAATAGCTTAGCCCGCAAAGCTGTACGGAGGATGAACTAGTCTCAAGGATGTTTGGAGATTCAGTAGGATAAAAAGGGTTAATGAAAAAGTCCAGTAGCTAGAAAAATAATCACAAACTTCCCAACCTAGTTATAAAGTCCTGTGTTAAAGATGGCATGGAAGTGATAAATAAGTTTTTTGTTTGCTTATAAGCGCAGTATAAAAACTAGTGCTGTAGCTGTTTGCTTCAAACCTCTCTAGAGAATATTGTTTGAAGTATGATACCTGCATACACATTTACAAATACAGTCTCCATCACACAAACAGCATAAAGTATCGTCATGGTGCTAATAAGCCAAACGCAACAACAAAAATCACCACACTCTGGCTGATGCTCAAATAACAATTGCAAAAAAAATTATAATAAAGAACTGATAATATTACAACCATATAAATATCGCATGTATAACAAAAATGATAGAACCATTCAGCAACCAATAAATGAACACAACTGAGTTCTATCATTTTTGTTATACATGCGATATTTATATGTTGTAATATTATCAGTTCTTTATTATAATTTTTTTGCAATTGTTATTTGAGCATCAGCCAGAGTGTGGTGATTTTTGTTGTTGCGTCCATCACACAAAACACTTACACAGTTATATCACCAATATGCTATAAGAATCTGCAGTCTGGTCACAATGAGCTAAGGAGCATTAGCAAACCAACTTTCATGTTGATACTAAACTTGATCGATTTTGGTTGGCGTTGCAGAGGCCCTGCAGACCGGAATAGAAAATCATACAGAAAGTTCTTATCTTGATTATAAAGTAATTCAGAGGGAGAATGCACAGTTCTCCTGTTGAAATTCTCTGTATAGCAGAGATAGGTGTATGGTCGCAGATTTGTCACATCTAATTCTCAGAATGAATAGAGCCTTCACTGCTTGTGATATGAAATAGCAGACATTCATTATGTTCCATGGAATTGTGGTGCTCTGCCAAATTATCTATAGCCCAGATAAACTAAACTAAAGAGGCCCAGATAAAGCATGACAGGTGTTCATGTGTTGTGGCTTACAAGTAAATGTTCTTCTGCATTTTAACTATCTTTTGATGGTGTTCCTATTCGAGATTAGAATAAGGCCACATTCACAACATACATTTAAAGCACTCTACTATGCTACTTTAAACAGTCATGGCTTCGCCAAGGGGAATTCTGGGAGCTGTAGTTTGTTAAAGGTGTTGAGAGTTGCCAGGAGACCCCTGTTGCCCTCCCAGAACTACAATTCCAGAGTTCCCTGTGAAGAGGGATCGATGGGTTAAACCACTGTGAAAATTGTAACTCTGGGAGGGTAAGAGGGAGTCTTCTAGCAACTCTGAACACCCTTAACAAACTACAGTTCCCAGAATTCTTTGGGGGAAGCTATGACTGTTTTAAGTGGTATCATAGTGCTTTAAATGCATGGTTTGAAAGGGGCCTAAAACCAACAACCAGAAATATATGTGCAAAGATCTGCAGGATGCATACATGGTTCCCAGCTTTGTTGTGTGTTTGTGTCACATACATTGTAAGTAGGGAAGGAACAGGGAGAGTTCTTGAATTCCCAGACCTCTTTGAAGTTCTGCTAATCTTTTTGAGGACCCAGAGTATTATCAATACCATTTGATAGTGGCATCGAGGCCGGAAAGGGAAGGGGGTGAGGGGTGGGATGTTGAGAGAAACTTAGTAAATTGCAAATCCTGCCATAAAATTGATTGCTGGGGGGGGGGGGGGGATGAAGGGAAATTGAAACATTATCCACTAATGTGCTAGCACAGAAGGTCAAGCTTTTTGAAGGAGCAGTCAGATTGCCAGTCTGAAAAATCAACAAAGATTTGAGCTATTTCCATTCCTTGAGGAAATTCCATTAAAATGTCAAGTGTTAATTATTGTTGGTTATGCCTAATTAAAAGAGTAATTTATTAACATGTGGATTTACTGGTGCATAGTATATATACTTTTTTTTGCCATGGAACTGGACTTTGGCTTGTCCCAATAGTGATGCTACTGGGCCATTTTATTTAGTTTTGAGAATGCCCTTCAACTCAAATTATTACCCTGGATAATTTGTCATTTATTATCCTGAAAGAGGTAATAAATACCCTAATAAGCGGCCATGGTTGGCTGCATTTACACGGCTCAGGACCTCAATACCAGAAGAAGAAGAAGAAGAAGAAGAAGAAGAAGAAGAAGAAGAAGGAGAATTTGGATTTGATATCCCATTTTATCACTACCCTAAGGAGTCTCAAAGCAGCTAACAATCTCCTTTTCCCTTTCCTCCCCAACAACAAACACTCTGTGAGGTGAGTGAGGCTGAGAGACTTCAGAGAAGTGTGACTAGCCCAGGGTCACCCAGCAGCTGCATGTGGAGGAGCGGGGACACAAACCGGTTCACCAGATTACAAGTCCACTGCTCTTAACCACTACACCACACTGGGTCTCCCCATACGAACCAACCCTGCCCCTGCACATGTCATCTGAGGCCCTTCTCTATGTTCTCCATCCCAGAGAGGTTCGGGCTGTGGCAATTTGAGAACAGGCCTTTTCTGTGGTGGCTCCCCAACTGTGGAATGCTCTCCTCAGAGAGGCTCACCTGGCGCCATCACTACATGTCTTTAAGCACCAGGCAAAAACATTTCTCTTTACCCAGGCCTATGGCTACTAAATAATCTATGGCTGCGAAAGTGAAAGGGGGAGAGGACTGTTATTTTATTATTTGTCTGTCTGTCAGCATGCTTTTTATTATGTTTTTTAATTATTGCTGTTCTGTAATGTGAGTGAGGAGATTGCCGTTGTGTGGACTTCCTATTGACATCTGGGCTGGATCTGCACAGCTATAAAACAACACTGTGGGGGGAAAACCCGTTTTAAAGCTCACGATGGAAATTATCATTGGCTTTGGATTTCACCTCTACATCGCCATCTGGTGTCACATTGTTATAATGCATTTATAACGTTATAAATAGACTAATGTAGCTGAGTCCCTGGGTTGTATGCTGTGAAAACAGAGAGCTGAACTAGATGACCCTTTGCCATGCTCCAGAAGGGCTCTTCCTGTGTTCTGGTCAGGGTTGTTTAAGTCCCTCCAAGTGATTGTGCTGCCTTGCGAAGCCCCCACTTACTCTTCAATAGAGAGAGAAGCTCTGAAGACTTATTATGCAACGTGCAACAGACTGATCTTTTAGATACCTGAGTCATTCAAATATAAGCAATGCAGGAACCAATCATATGTTTGGCCGACGTGTAAAGGGGACAGTTCATAACATAGAGCATACAACCAGTTTCCACACGGGGACAGCCTTGTTTCCCACCCCCACCCCATACAATATCCACTGAGAGCTATACAAGTCCCCCTGGCCTGTATTCCCAAAACCCAGCAACAGACTGCCCCAGGCTGTGGGTGGTTGGATGACCTCCTTTCCAGATTTCTAAATAGAAAAGGGTTTTTATTTTTACCAGACAGAAGCAGCACTGCAGCCCTTGAATACCTTGTAAAGGGGTCTGCAGGAAGCAGAATGACATGCCATTTATTCATATAGGGCAGGTGTGTCCAACAGGTTGATTGTGATCTACCTGTCAATAGTGGGATGTACCTGATCCCCCCCTCCAAGCTCAACAACATTGGCTGATTCTCCCCCCAAAAAAGCTCAACAAATTTGGCTTATCCTACCCCCCTCCCAAATTATGGGACGCGGGTGGCGCTGTGGGTTAAACCACTGTGCCGCTTGGGCTTGCCGATCAAAAGGTCGGCGGTTCGAATCCCCGCAACGGGGTGAGCTCCTGTTGTTTGGTTACAGCTCCTGCCAACCTAGCAGTTCGAAAGCATGTCAAGTGCATGTAGATAAACAGGTACAGCTCTGGCAGGAAGGTAAACAGCATTTCCGTGCGCTGCTCTGGCTTTGCCAGAAGCGGCTTAGTGATGCTGGTCACCTGACCCAGAAAAACTGTCTGCGGAAGCGGACAAACTCTGTCTCCCTCGGCCAGTAAAGCGAGATGAGCACCGCAACCCCAGTCGTTCGCGACTGGACTTAACTTTCAGGGGTACCTTTACCTTTACCCACAAGAAAGCTCAACAACTCCAGTCAATCAAAAGGGGTAGATCATTGGCAGTTTATTTATAGTAGGAGTAGATCGCAGTCTCTTAGAAGTTGGACACCCCTGATATAGGGGAAGGTCAAGTGCTGTACTTGGGAACCGCACTGTGCTGATAATCAAATCCACCCCAAAGCCCTGGATTGGTGGGCACAAGCAACACTCAGAGACAGAAGCAATGGACTGGGTGGGGCAGAGCTGCTATATTAACTTCTCAGCATGTGGGCTGCTGTAGCTTACTAGGAGGGAGAGGCAGAGGAGCCAGGCAGCAGAAAGGTCAGTGCGGTGCAAACACACTGACAGGAGCATCAGATTGACTCCACCAATGCATTTGCATTGTGCTTGTCTCTTCCGGTAAGCAAAAACACCCCACCTATTAGAATAGCAACTACACATCACCCAGCAAGCCACTTCTGTTCGCAGACACCCAACAGGTATGGAGAGAGGTGCACTGCAACAGGCAGTGGCATGAGTCCTGTTTTCAGCCATCAGAGATACTACAAACCCATTATTTAGTACCAAGTCGTTGCCATTTGCATTGGTTCAGTTCATTTCTTTTGTGGCTGCGAGGATACAAAGGCTGAAATAAAGTAAAGAAAAGCTTTGCAATTACAAACCCAGCAGATGACACTTAAAGGCAATAATTAAATGATCCCTAAAGGTGAAAAAAAAATCCACTTGAAGTAATGAATTAAATATTTTCAAGCATATGTTTGTAATATAAGTACACATGTTCTGATTACATCGTCCTTCTGTTGACTCAATGCATTTTATATTTCTTAATTTGCAGGAATTATTCATTCATCTATCTTGCCAGCAATTTTAACCTGTATTCCTAGTACGCATCAAACTAAATTAGAAACAGTCAACTTTAGTGACTCACATTAATGGCATTTCTCTTTATAGTTTCTCTAACCTTAAAAAAGTGAGGATTAATTTATTTGAGAGCCCATTATCTCAATATAAACATCAGACCACAATAATCACAAAGCAAATACCAACTTATTAAAAGCGTTTGTCGTTAAAAGTCAAAGACTAATATATACCTTAGTGGAAAACACTGCATACTTAAGCTACCATTAGGCAAACATTTCTAAAACCACTTTATGTTTTGCTGTTTCATTAAATTATTAACTATATAATAAACGTAAAGCTTCATAATTTGGACCACATGCGGTTTGCTCATACTGGAATCAGATCTCTTTCATGCCAGATATGGGAAAAGGAAGAGCTGTAATCTATTTGCAGTGTGTGCCAACTACATGGATACCCTTGGTATGTGGAAACTGTCAAAAACCTCAAGCAGCTTTCTATAAATCCCAGCACTTTATTGTGGCATTTACAAGAAAGAACAGAGCAAACAGCTATTGCAATCGGCAAGAGAAGTCGAGAGGGAAATGCAAAGCCTCTGTGTATCTTCACACTTACAGCGGCAGTATGGGCCATACTGACTCATGCTGCAACCTAGCATAAAACTCTCCAGAAAACACTCTAATAAATTTCCCCCAGTTACTTTCTTCATTGCAATAACCAGGTTCACTTGTCAGGCTCAGTCAAACCCACGGCTTAGCATAAACAAGCAAGAATGTGGAGATCACAGTCACTTCACTTCACGGTTGCTCCACCGCTGCGCTATATTGCGTTAAGCCATACTTAGACTGCAATGCTATCCAAACCTTTGCTCCTGGTTTTGCTCTTTTCTGACTAACCATGAGCCATAACCAAGGTTTCCAGAGAACAGAGAGCAAACATACGCATGTGTGCATAGATGTAATGAAGACGTGTTGAAGCAATGATTCTTCAACATCAACTTTGTTGGACTGGTCATGTTGTGTGGATGCCTGATGATCGTCTTCCAAAGCAACTACTCTATTCCGAACTTGAAAATGGAAAGCATAATGCTGGTGGTCAACAAAAGAGGTTTAAAGACAGTCTCAAGGCAAATCTTAAAAAATGTAGTATAAACACCAACAATTGGAATAAATAAAAAAAATTGTCCAGTAGCACCTTAGAGACCAACTAAGTTTGTTCTGGGTATAAGCTTCCGTGTGCATGCACACTTCTTCAGATACCTTCTTCAGCACATGAAAGCTTATACCCAGAGCAAACTTAGTTGGTCTCTAAGGTGCTACTGGACAATTTAATTTTTTAATTTATTTCGACTGCGTCAGACCAACACGGCTACCTACCTGAACCAACAATTGGGCAACACTTGCCTGCGAGCGCTCCAATTGGAGAACAGCCTTTACCAAAGGTGTCATGGGCTTTGAAGATACTCAAACTCAGGACGCAAGGGAGAAATGTGCTAAGAGGAAGGCACGCTTGGCAAATCCACACCGTGATCAACTCCCGCCCGGAAACCAATGTCCCTACTGTGGAAGGACATGTGGATCCAGAATTGGCCTCCACAGTCACTTACGGACTCATTGTCAAAACCGTGTTTATGGAAGACAATCTTACTTGGCTACGAGTGATCGCAGAAGAAGAAGAAGTAATGAAAGTATTAAACACATTTCTTCTGGATACTGGTAGGATGCACTCAATCACTGAAACCTGATATTTATTGCAGTGACTAAGAAAACAAACATCTTAAATTCTTATAGCAAAATGTCTTGGCTTCTGCCTTCATAAGTTGCTCAGATAAAAATGATGCCGTTTCCAAGGCAGCAGTAACAGAGCTTTGAGGATCGAATGGTCAGAAAGCCTTCATTCTCTGAAGTTAAGTGATGCTGGTTTCTGTTTTGTTAGTCTCTGTAACACACACACACACACACACACACACACTTTAAGGCAAGACACCATATCTTATTCCACCATGCACATTATTTGGAGTAGGTTCTTCCCCCACCCCACACCCCAAAAAAAACCCTCAGAGATCACAGAGGCCATCAGAAGATGATTCAATATTACTCTTCCAAGTTCAGCTTCAGTACCATAATCATTATTGTACCTTGCCTCTTTCTGGCTGAGGACATACATTAACACCTTTCCGTGTTCATGAAACAGTCAGTAGTTACACTTTTACTTGCCAATGTCTTTACACAAAAGACTAATCCTGGCAAGGGAAGCTTAGCAGCACCTGGTCCCGCTGTGTGTGCACCTGTGTCCCACTGTGGAGACTTAATAAAAGCACAGTGGCATAGAGATGCATACTGAAGCACAATAATGCACCACCCCAAATAGCACAGAACACAAACACACACCCAGGTTGATGTAGACAATAGCAACGTGGCAAGCCGAGAGACATGGGATGAAGGGAAGCCGCAGTACATGCTATGAGAGACAACACCAACTGTAGATGTGGAAGTGAGGGGAATTCACTTTAGAACGTGCAGATATATGCACAAATGTACATACCGGTACTTTTTTCCAACAAACACTCAAAGAACCATATTCCAGGTTATTTTATTGAAAAAATTCTAGTTTATAAACCTTCAAAATTCTAAGATACGTAAAACAGGTAAACTACAAAATCCATACTTGTCCCTGCTGCACTGCTAAGAGTAACTTTCTGGTCTTTTATATTCTTTTTCCTAATGCACATGGCAACTGCTTTAAAAAGTACATTTTTTTTTCGGTAACCTGGCTATATATATGTATATCAGCCAATAACAATGATATACAGAATGCTGAAGACCCCTGTAGGTCTTCACAGAATATGAATCACCATTGTAAATCCTTATAGATTTACATTTGAAGGCAGCCCTGTTTAGGAAAGATTTTGATGTTTAATGCTGTATTGTGTTTTTAACATTCGGTTGGGAGCCGCCCAGGGTGGCTGGGGAAACCCAGCCAGATGGGCGGGGTAGAAATAATATATTATTATTATTATTATTATTATTATTATTATTATTATTATTATAACCTAATAATTCATGTGCCACTCTTCCGAGGCAACACTCTTCAGTAAATTTCACAAATTAATTGCACAAATAAATTACACAAATATTCATCTGCCTGAATACGCAACAGGCAGCTGTCCAGACTGAGACAAGCAACTGAATTTTGTCAATCAACAAACATCTTTGATTCTTTGGACAAGGCCTAACTAGGCCATAACGAGACCTTTCATCCCAATTTATTGCATAGAAAAGCCAAGGGTGAAAATCTGATCATGTACTGTTTTCATCCATTTATTTGTACATGAGTACAACCAAAGGTAGTGAATCACGTGAAACATGAAAGAAGGTTACCCTAAACCAGTACTTAATAGTATATACCCAGCCATTTGCTTCTATTGAAATCGTACCAATTTCAATTCACAGGTGAGATGACAAACTAAAGACCAAACTAGATATTAGCTTAATTTGAACGAGAGTTCCAATCCTGACTCAGCCATGAAGCTCAGTGGATGACCTTGGGCCAGACACTATCTCTTAGCCTGACTTACCTCAAAGTGTTGTTGTAAAGATAAAATGAGGGAGCAAAGAAGTGTGCTCATCTGCTAGGAGGAAAAGTGTAATATAAATGTGGGAGATTAACCTGTTTTGGGGGGCCTGTGTGTAAGATCAGGATGACTTAATAGTGACATATCATCACTTTGTGAGAATAGTGCCCTCAGTAATTTTCCAGAATCACCAAACTATCCCCTTCTCATTTCTCCGATTCGGTTACGTATATAGGCTGCAATAATTTGATAGCATAAGGAATAAGGCACACTTGCTATGGATCAAACAACATTTATATGAACTATGAAAATTCATTTGCTCCACATAACAAAATTAATCAGTCCTCTAGACTGACAAGAGCGTCCTGATCCTAAGGACATGGGGGGAAAGATTTGAAGTGTCTGACTTCAAACACTTTGAAGTGCATCTGAAAAGACTGTAAGTAGATTTGCTGACCATCGTTTCCACTGCTATCTCTAAGAGCTCAGTTGTGGTAGCTTGTTGGCTAAATCTTGATTCTAGAATGTTAGTTGCTTTAATCAGAACACACATTAACAGCCTTGTGTTATTTCTTCTGAAAATCAAGATGTTCTACATCTTGCCACTTGAAAAATAAAATGGAGACTGGAACATTCGCTCAGTACGTCTAAATGATACGGGTTTTGATATAGTCAGTTAGGCAGTGCATATAGAACTAGGCATCCCTGTTGTAAAGGAATCTGTAAGAGGAAAATGTAGAGGATAACCTTCCAACCCTACAATTGTATGATTCTATTATTCTACTTGCAGGAAGCATGCTTCACCTGCCCCTGCCAAAAAGAACAATAAATTAAGGCATATACTTTACCTCCTGCATGCGGGTGGTGCTGTGGGTTAAACCACAGAGCCTAGGGCTTGCCAATCAGAAGGTCGGCGGTTCGAATCCCCACGACAGGGTGAGCTCCCGTTGCTCGGTCCCTGCTCCTGCCAACCTAGCAGTTCAAAAGCATGTCAAAGTGCAAGTAGATAAATAGGTACCGCTCCGGCGGGAAGGTAAACGGCGTTTCCATGCACTGCTCTGGTTCGCCAGAAGCGGCTTAGTCATGACCTGGAAGCTGTATGCCGGCTCCCTCGGCCAATAATGCGAGATGAGCGCCGCAATCCCAGAGTCGGTCACGACTGGACCTAATGGTCAGGGGTCCCTTTACCTTTACCTTACCTGCACCCTGAAAACACTAAAAAATATATTTAAAAAATCATACATATTGCACACACTGACAAAACAGCCTCCATGCTGCCACACTTTGTCCTGGCCTTTCAACTTGGACATTGGGCGGGACTGTGTCTTGGCAGAAATTAAACAGGTGCAGCTTTCCCTCACACTCGTTAATGCATATACTGTATAGAGAATTTCTGCCTGAGACATCTGTAAAAGCCACAGTGCTCCCCAAAACAAGAGACAGCAACAAGGACACTGAATGTCCTGCTAGAAATTCAGTAGTGCAACACCTTCCTCAGTCCCTTGCGCATAGCCTCCTAAGATCTGCAAATGTTGATTTCCATATAATCACTAAGATACACTCCAAGCAGCTCGTGGTGTCTAGAGTGAACCCTGCTCTTTTCTGATGAGTGCTCTACTTTTGAATTTCTTAGCATGGAAGTTAATATCTCATAGATATGTACTAATCTTACTGAATGTACATTTCTCAATACCCATCATTCTAATTATCATCCTCCTAGTTTCGTTCAGTTTCAGAACTATATTTTTCTCTCTCCTTTTAAGACATTAAATCTGGTTTATGCATGCCATCAATCCATCACCCTGTTTCAAAATGATACATCAGTTTTCTCATTTCCTTGCTTTTCTCATTTCCTTGCTCCCCAATCTGATCAGCAATCCCACAGAGACATTCCCACTGCTTTCCATTTCAGTTACTGGTGTCTGTGGGAACACAGACCTGTTTTCTTGCTTTTTCTGGAGGTGTTTTTCTTACTAAGCTCAGGTTACAAAACAACAGACTTCCCCCAAGACTTCAGGGAGTTTCATAAAGGCACCCATTAACGCACAAACCCAAAAATAAAATTCTAAGGATTGCAACAGAGGACTGTCAGCGCAAACAAATCCAATGGCTCACCGTAAGGTATTATGACTTAGAATGGCTTCATAGAACATTTGGTTATTGCATCTAACCATAAAAGCCATTTCCCAGTTGTGCCCACATTCCATCAATCTAGCATATAGAACGCTGCCAGGATTGTCGCACTCTTGATGACAGGGTGGGGAATAAGGGAATGTTTCCAAATACCGATCCAAATACTAGTCTGCCCCTTAACATCTTGGGCTTCTAGTGCAGTATGCCTTACTCAATGGACACCACTCATTTCTATGAACAAAAGTAATTTATACCAGTCCTTCTAAAGGGCACTTTGCTACTCATAAGGTATCACAACATCACAGTCCCCTCTAACAGCAAACTTCAGTGATCAAATGCCACTCATTTTGGAAAGAAGGAGGGTCACCACAAAATGGCTTGTTTATGTAGTGATTTCTACATATTCAGGGGATTCTCTAGATCAGTGTTTCCCAAACACGGGTCTCCAGCTGTTTTCGGACTACAATTCCCATCATCCCTGACCACTGGTCTTGCTAGCAAGGGATGATGGGAGTTGTAGTCCAAAAATAGCTGGAGACCCAAGGTTGGGGAACACTGCTCTAGATACCCAAAATAATATAAAATTGGTCCATCTAACTTGGCTCTTATTTTATGTGGAAAAAAGGACCTGGAAGCTCCATAGAGGGCTACCCAACTCCTGTTCCATGCTGGCCAAGGCCCTGGGAGCCTAGAAATACTGTTGCATTTCTCTCCTGGTGCCTTAGTTACATGTCTTTAAAGGTACATGTCTTTAAAGGTAAAGGGACCCCTGATCATTAGGTCCAGCCACGGACGACTCTGGGGTTGCGGCGCTCATCTCGCTCTATAGGCCAAGGGAGCCTGCGTACAGCTTCCGGGTCTTGTGGCCAGCATGACTTCTGGCGAACCAGAGCAGCGCACGGAAACGCCGTTTACCTTCCTGCTGGAGTGGTACCTATTTATCTACTTGCACTTTGACGTGCTTTCAAACTGCTAGGTTGGCAGGAGCAGGGGCAGAGCAACGGGAGCTCACCCCGTCACAGGGATTCGAACCGCCAACCTTCTGATCGGCATCTCCTAGGCTCTGTGAGCATTCCTCTTCTCCTTTGGCTAATTGAAAATTCTATGGCCTTTCAAACTGTGCAGAGGGGATACTGTTTGTAATTACGGTATTATTTTTGTGCTTTTACATTGTAAACTGCCCTGAGATTCTTGAATGAAGGGTGGTATAGAAATAAATCACCACCACCACCACCATCATCCCCCTGCCCGGATCTAGAATTTCAAGCAGCATTCCAACCACGACAATCTCCACTTTGGTAAGATTTGGCAATGATATGTGGCAGTGGGCTCCAATGACAGTGTAAATGTGTGAATGCAGTCACCATTTCTAACAGGTGCTGCCGAACGAAGTGAGAGCAGGTAAATCATTCCAACATCCTGTTGTCTGTAATAAACTAAACAAGCATGCCATTACTGAAACAGGCACTGGAAAATTTGCAAAAATTATCACCGCGCACCGGAAAAATGACAATCCAATCTCCTTTTTTCTAAGGCTATGTAGTACATTACAGCTGGGGAAGCTACATTACTTGAGTTGGTCGTTCCAGGAAGGGGGGCAAAAAAGGAAACAGGGGGGGGGGTGGGTATTCCATATGTACTCAGCTGAACATGCCATCAAAAATATTGGCCATTGTGCAACAGCTTACAAGAGTGAGCCGTGACAGTTAGTCAGAAATGAACATCCATGTACGTAACTCTGTCTAACGCAGAAATTCAGCCCTGCCATCCCGTGGCTATTGGCCTGTTAATCAGAAAAGCAGGATGCCAGAACTAATAGAGCAAAAATAAGTACACAGATCAGCCAGACAGAAAATGAAGCAAGGCAAACAAATCATTTATGTTACTGAAATCGTTGTTACATTATGACACATTGGTTTAGTACTGGAGCAAGATCACTTCAAGTACAGCTTTCCCCCCCTTGCATACCAAAAAGGTATATGATGCTTCTAAAGTGAAGTTCTAGCCCCGTGTAGTTCACTTGACGAGATTCCAGCCAAAGGCTGTGAGCTGTCCAGGTTCAAACAATGCATCTCTAGCTCGGAGACGATGACAACTAGAAATTTAAAAAAGAGTGGGAATCGTTTTAGAAGACATCTGAAGGCAGTCCTGTTTAGGGAAGCTTTTAATGTTTGATGCACTATTGTATTTTAATAATTTATTGGAAGCCGCACAGAGTGATGGGCGGGGTATACATAAATTATTATTATTATTTGCAAAAATATTGTAAACAAGTTGATACATTGGCAGGATTTTAAGTAAACCCTTGCAACTAGCAGAAAATTAGATAAAATTAAGGGAAATAATAATTGGAAAAGTGTAAGTATGGAAATGCAGCAGAACTTTGTTTATATGGTAGTACCTATGCTTAAGAACTTAATTCGTTCTGGAGGTCCGTTCTTAACCTGAAACTGTTCTTAACCTGAGGTACCACTTTAGCTAATGGGGCCTCCCTCTGCTGTCACGCCGCAGCCGCACAATTTCTGTTCTCATCCTGAGGTAAAGTTCTTAACCCGAGGTACTATTTCTGGGTTAGCGGAGTCCGTAACCTGAAGCATCTGTAACCCAAGGTGTTTGTAACCCGAGGTACCACTGTATAAGGAATCAGAAGAGGGTATGGAGGGAAGTCTAGAGATTCAAAGAATCAACAAAGAGAAGATTTGTGACACTGTATTTGTATAAATCTAGATCTGGTAGAAATGTGAGTTAACTTTTGATTTTAATTGTGAAAACGTAATTGTGGAAAATTAATAAAAAAAAATATTCACAAATCAAACAAATAAACAATGCATCTCTAAGCAGTTGAATTCATTGGGGCTTGCTTGGCATCAATCCCTTGTGAGAGGAACATAGGAAACTGCCTTGAACTGAGTCAAACCATTGGTCCATGTAGCTCAGTATTGCCTTCACTGACTGACAGAAGCTCAGAAGTTCCTCATGCAAGGCAGATGCTCTTCTACTGAGCTACAGACCTTAAAACTCGCTAAAAATGAAGTGCCTCCCCCCATCAAACAAAGAATAGAAAACTTTGTGGGGTGGGGTAGCGTTCCAGTGGGTTCCTGTCTATGGATTAATTCCAGTGGAAGAAACAAATTTGATGGTCCACATTTGTCCTAGTAAATTAAACTGATTGCAACATCCGTCTTTAAAGTAAATCTCAAACAGCCTAGAGGTCAGTTAGGCCTTTTTTTTCTTTTTCTTTTTAATGAATATTAATTCCGACTTCCAATTTGTGTTCTTTCCTAATTAGGTTTTGTTTTCCAAAAGTGAGGGAAGTGGAATGGACAGATTAGAGTATTAAGATTTGCTTAGAAGTGCCTACAACCTTACCACAAATAACTTCCATATACGCAAGCGGCAAGAGTTGCCCGTTCGCAGCAAAATGTTCTAAGACGGCTCGACCAATTTGGACCAACAGATTGTCATCCATGGTACAATGCGTATTCTGTTTAATTGAGTACATTTTCTAATGTGCTGCAGAATTCAGATTTTAAGGCTTCCCAGTTCTCTCTAAATGGCAGACTGCCTGTCCCTGACCTTGTTTTCGATGCCACCACTGGGGACTGTCCACTTGGTTGTGGGAAAATCTCCCTACTGAAGTGCACTGGTCTCCATCATCAGTAACTTTTGGGAGGAACTTGAAAACGTTTCTGTTTACTGAGGCATTTGACGGCTGAAGAATACTGTTCCTGGCAACCCCAAGATCATTAGAATATGTTGATATGCATGGATTAAGTCTGTAAAGTATAGATGAGAATAATAATTAGAAAGGGTTATAAGAGATGCATTATCCAAAGAATGCAATGACAATATTCAAATTTGAACCAAAGGAAGTCGAGTAGTGGTGGAGGGAAGCCACGGGGGTATGTAGGGTTTGTGTTTGTACTATAGGGGGTATATGTATTTTTTCTTTTTGTATCAGTATATGTTAGTTTATTTTATTTTCATTTTTTGTATCATTTATTAAGAATAAATTGTGTGTGTGTGTGTGTGTGTGTGTGTGTGTGTGTGTGTGTGTGTGTGAACATTTTTAACTGTAATGGCTTTCAGATGTATTTGATTGTAATTGTTCTCAGAATGTTTCGACTGTTTTAGATTGTTTCTGCCTTGCTTTTAAGTTGTCAGTTTGTTTGCCACTCTGGGCTCCTTGGGGAGGAAAGACGGAGTACAAATTCAATAAATAATAATAACTAATAAATGGTGTCTGGCTGGAATGTCAACTCTATAAAAATATGAGTCACTTCTAGGGCTGGGCAATATATTGATATATCATCCAAAACTGGTTTGAAGTCCATATCGTGATATTGGTTTCAAAAGTTTTGACCTGGCAATATATCATGAATCATGGTGGGTGGGTGGGTGCCATGCAAAAATCACAATGTGAGTAAAACCGGGAAGCCAACCAATGCCTCTACATAACTCCATCCTTATTTCAAATATCGTGATACAGTATATCAGCATAGCTGTCAACTTTCAGATTTGAAAATGAGGGATTTTCCAAAACTTTCGGATTTGAAAATAAGGGATGCCGCGAGGGCAGTGCAATGGCACCAAGTAGCCTCGCCACCCTGTGTTCCAGAGGCTGTGCGCGAATGGGTGAGCGAAAGAGCAAGCGCGTAGACGGCAGGCAGGCTGTCTGTCTGGTTGGGCGTGAGGGTCTGGCTGCACAAGGCATGCAAGCTCCGCTCCCAGTCGGTCTCAGACTCCTTATTGGCAGCCGAGCAACGCAGCTGAGGAGCCTCCCTGGCCGGCAGGGAGGGAGAGGAGCTGCTTCCTTTGAAATCCAGGAAATTTAAGGGATATCAACAATCCGGGATAGCAGCGGGAAACGGCATTGGAATAAGGGAGTTTCCCGCAAAAAAAGGGAGGGTTGACAGCTATGTATATCAGTATATCGCAATGTTTAGCTGGTGATAAATCGTGATGTTGAAAACCAGATATTACCCATCCCTGGTCACCTCTGTTGCTCCACCCACTTCTGCTTCTGGCTCCACCCACTCCTAGTACACAGCCCTCAGAAAGGGAATGCAGCCTTTGGGCTGAAAAAGATTTCTTGCTTCTGAATCAAATGAAGAACTTGTGAAAAACAACAAAGGAGCATGTGTACAATAGAATCCTCACAAAGAGGTTTAGCTCCTTGATTTCAAGTTTATTGGCGTAATGAAATTTTAACATAGAAAACTGTGCTTCCTTCGTCAAAAGTTATGATGTTGTAGAAGACTTAGCAGAGCAGAAGAGGCAGTCGCTTAATTAGGACCCAGCTCCTACTGCAATTTAATCATGCGCATATGAAGTGATGATAGGTTCACAATGCAGGGTCAGCGCACTACAGGAGCTAAAGCAGTGGCTGGTATATTTATGAACCACAAAAGGAAACACCTGCATATGAGCCAGAATGCAGGACTTTCTTTGCGTAGGTTAATGAAAAGTTATACTAAATTTATCCACCCTAGTATTTACTCATCACATATTTCATAGTGGCAGTTGAGCTTACACTGTGAGAAGAGCACAAATACAGTTTGCTCGGGATAATATGCTTTACAGTTTTCTTCTCCACTGGGCTAACAAAAGAATTTTTGAATTTTAGGGAAATTAGGCTCCCCTCCTAATCACATTGCCCCTGTTAGAAAGCTCTAGGTGTGCTCCTTAATGTGCATATACAACTTAAGGAAGGGCTGTAGCTCAGTGGTAGATCACTTGCCTAGCATGCAGAAGGTCCCTGGTTCAATCCCCAGCATCTCCAGGTAGGAATGGCAGTGTCCCTTGCCTGAAACACCAAAGAGCTGCTGCCCGTCTGTGATGACAAGATGGACCCATGGTCTGGCAGCTTCCTATGGTCATTCTAAGTTCTTTAGCAAAGTTCTTAGTAGTAATAATAATAATAATAATAATAATAATTTATTATTTATACCCCGCTCATCTGGCTGGGTTTCCCCAGCCACTCCAGGCAGCTCCCAACAGAATATTAAAAACATGATAAAACATCAAACATTAAAAGCTTCCCTAAACAGGACTGTCTTTAGATGTCTTCTAAAAGTCAGACAGTTGTTTATTTCCTTAACATCTCTTGGGAGGGCGTTCCACAGGGCGGGCACCACTACCGAGAAGGCACTCTGCCTGGTTCTCTGTAACCTCACTTCTCGCAGGGAGGGAACCGCCAAAAGGTCCTCAGCGCTGGACCTTAGTGTCCGGGCTGGATGAGGGGGGTTGAGACACTCCATCAGGTATACTGGGCCGAGGCTGTTTAGAGCTTTAAAGGTCAGCACCAACAATTCGAATTGTGCTTGGAAATGTAATGAGAGCCAATGTAGGTCTTTCAGGACCAGTGTTGTATGGTCTCGGCGCCCACTCCCAGTCACCAGTCTGGCTGCTGCATTCTGGATTAGTTGTAGTTTCTGGGTCACCTTCAAAGGTAGCCCCATGTAGAGCACATTGCAGTAATCCAAGCTGGAGATAACTAGAGCATGCACCACTCTGGCAAGACAGTCTGTGGGTATGTAGGGTCTCAGCCTGCATACCAGATGGAGCTGGTAGACAGCTGCCCAGGACACAGAATTGACCTGCAAACGTAAGTCATCATGGCCAATGATGGGAGTTGTAGTCCAGCAACATCTGGAGAGTCACAGGTT
This sequence comes from Darevskia armeniaca, assembly GCA_034641395.1. Classification (NCBI taxonomy): domain Eukaryota; kingdom Metazoa; phylum Chordata; class Lepidosauria; order Squamata; family Lacertidae; genus Darevskia; species Darevskia armeniaca. The sequence goes on from JAWWNF010000371.1 coordinate 679,826, forward strand.
CCCCATCCCTGGTGTAGACAATTGCTGGATTAGATAGACCAGTGGTCTGGCTCTATATAAACCGCTTCCTATGTGTACCTTTTGCACACCCCTGGTGCATTGCAACAGGCAAGGAAGAGCTGCTTTCAGAAAGAAATGTGCGCACTCCATTGCTGCCTTCATGTAAGAGTAAACAGGCCTTTCCTGTTGAATGGTTAGTTTTGACCAAAGAAATTGCTAGACTGAAGGCCACCAACTCCACTTGGCTGGTTGTAAATGAGCAAAACGGGTAGTTTGCATCCCAGATCAGTGATGTTGCTTTCTAAAAGGTCAACATCAGTGTGATTTCCTGGGCAATTTTAAATATGGCATGTCAAGATTTGTGATAGTCACTGAGCAATTTTAAAATTGCATGCAATGAATGGAATTGAATTAGCAGCGTCGTTTTCATTCTTCCTAAACGTATGACAGCCAGAGACTTGTGTGCATGCTTCTGGCGTGGGGCTTTCTTTTCAAACATCACAAAGTGATTTCCTTACAAGATTTGTTTTTTTTTCTGGTATCCCGGGTAGCCTAATCCAGAGATCAGGACCACCAGAGTTTGTTTGTGTTCCCTCCTAAACTAAAATATTTGGGCTCGAGTCAAATTACCCTGCTTAAAAGTTGGGTGGAATTCAGCAATGTGAAATCTAAACATTCTGGCTCAGTTCATTTTGGAATTACGGAGAATATCTGCACTTAAAACAGTCTGACCGCTTCACAAGATTCTCTGTTGAGATGCTGTCATGCAAAGGGCCATAGCTGTCAACCCTCCCTTATTCCAATGCTGTTTCCCGCTGCTATCCCGGATTGCTGATATCCCTTAAACTTCCCGGATCTCAAAGGAAGCAGCTCCTCTCCCTCCCTGCCGGCCAGGGAGGCTCCTCAGCTGCGTTGCTCGGCTGCCAATAAGGAGTCTGAGACCGACTGGGGGCGGAGCTTGCATGCCTTGTGCAGCCAGACCTTCACGCCCAACCAGACAGCCAGTCTGCCTGCCGTCTACGTGCTCACTCTTTCGCTCACCCGTTCGCGCGCAGCCTCTGGAGCGCAGGGTGGCGAGGCTACTTGGTGCCATTGCACCGCCCTCGCGGCATCTCTTATTTTCAAATCCGAAAGTTCAAAAAAATCCCGTATTTTCAAATCCGAAAGTTGACAGCTATGCAAAGGGCTGTGAAGGGGCCATTGCTTGGTGACAGAGCAGACATTTCGCCTGCGAAAGGTGCTTTGCAGAGCTGGAAAAGACGCTTCCTAACCACTTCCAGTAGATGGAGCAATCACTGGACTCAGTACAAGGCAATGTTTGGTGAGTGCATCTGGTGGGTGTGTCCAGTGGATGCCCCTATAGTGAAAAACAGAGTTCTCAAGAGACGCTTCTTTCATCACTTAGCCCAGAAAAGCTTACATGACGAACAGGCTTTAAAACAGCCTGATTGTTTTTTCCACACCTCCCTCCTTCCTTCCCTCTCTCTCTCTGCAGCTCGCTCTGCTTTCAGTTAAGAGTCTGCTGGGAAGGCAAATATATCTTATCTGAACTAAACCACTTGAAGGAGAATATAATTCAATGGCTTGCATACAATTTCCCTTCCGTTTCAGTCCCAGAGGGAAAGTCAAGTCAGTATTTGATTTGGAAAAGTTTGAGAGGCACAATAAGAAGAAAGACTATAAATATAGACTCAGGGAGAAAGGAGACATATTTCCCAGCAAAGAAAAGATCCTTGATTTTGAGACAGCAGGTGCTTTCATTGTCCGGGGGGGGGGGGGGGAGCTTAAGCAATTGGCACTTAGAGGAGTTTTTCATCTCCCAGCCTTGGCATTTCTTCTTGTGATCAATTGCAAAGTTTCTATTTGCATCTTCTCCCTTTCTTCAGCTTTTTATTTTGCATTGAGAGGCAGGAGCCGATTAGGCAACTTAAATGGTTTAGGAATTAACTTCTTAAGAATTAAGTTCTTAAGATTTAGCTTCCTAAGACCACACAAATTTAGAGTCTCTCTGCTTTGACATTCCCCTGATAACTCCCTGATACACAAACCATTTCATCATTATACAATGGTGCACTCATCACCATCACTATATATTCATAGTTAGGAATCTAAAAGAAAAAGAAAAGAAAAAAAGACCAGGCATGTAATTCTTTCCCAAATCTCACTTGAGATATTTCATTCAGAATCTCCTTCTTATTAGCAAAAAAATAACAGAGAGCGAAGCCAATGAGTTCTAAGACTATCCCATCCTTGTTTCAGCCAAGCTCTAGACACTGGGTCATTAAATAATGAGAAGTGCAGTGTCAATAGACCCTTTCACTTCATCAGAAGTCACAAATTCTCTTTTTATCTGCCACTAGCATGCATATACCTCTGGCATGGAACTCCTTTAGATTTCTTACCAGACTATAAAAAAAAAAAAATGCAAGCCCAGCAGAGGCTTGGATGCTCCCAAATGATAGATAAATTATCCTATGCTGAGTTGTTTTCAGTTGCAAATGCATCCAGCAAATTATTATTTTTTAAAAAAAAGAAGTGCTTTAATTTCTTTTAGAGTCTGATTTGAAATTTGGTTTTTATTGCCCTGTGGATACATCTCCTACATAAGAAAAAGAGAATTCTGCTAAGCTTTCTTGGGGAGCTGCCATCAGCTCCATGGAAGTGCAAACGTCTTGTTCAATCCCTGGCACTGCTAGCAAAGGGGGGTGGAGCCCAGGCAGCAATGGGTTTGGAGAGTCTCTTCCAGTCAGGAGGCAATACTGGGATACGGTAGGCGAACCAATGAACAGTTATCAGAGGGTAACTTCTAACTTAGAGCTAGAAATTAAAGGTATCTTGGGGTGCAGCTGAACATGGATTTTGCCTCCATTTGATGGTCATTTATTGGCTTATATGATAAGCCAATCACAGGGATGGCAACTCCCAATGAAATATGGCTTTATTTGGTATACAGAACATGTGTTCTGTATTCTTCCCATATCAGGCCAGTTTTATGGTCTCATGAAAATGCAGTTTATTTTATCAGGTAACAGCTGTGAACCTGTTGTTGCTGTCATCTTATACACAGTTTTCATCTTCTTATTTTAATAATAATAATAATAATTTTTAAAAAAATTATTATTTCTACCCCGTACATCTGGCTGGGTTTCCCCAGCCACTCTGGGCGGCTTCCAACAGAAGGTTAAAAGTAAGTTAAAACATCACTCATTAAAAACGTCCCTATTTTACTTTGTATTTCACTCTGGGTTGTTATTTTGACTTCATACTAAAGTCTTGAAAATTTTAAAAGCAGGGAGGGTTACCAGAGCATGCATTAAAGCAGTCAAATTTCAGTGTTCAAGAAGGGGCATATTTCATGTACTAACTGAAGTTGGTAGGCCATGTTTCTGGCTCATCCTAGGAATTTGCAAGGAATCCTGGACCCAGAAGCACTTCCCAGTGATAACTGTTTTCCTTCTGACATACTGTGGTGACCACATGTAGGTAGATATCCACCACATCACCAGAATTGACATTGCCCACCATGCATAACTCCCTCTGATCGCCATTGAGTTCCAACTTATATATCCTCTGCTAGTCCACTAGGGACTTCAAACACAAAATCACCATGCCTGAGCCAGATAGCAAGGGGGGGGAGATCTAGGTGTCTCATTCCAAAGCTCTGGATGATTTCCTCCAGCAGTTCATGTGATGCTGAAATGCTTTAGAAACAGAATAGCCCCTAGGGGCCACAGAAGAGAACTTCTCCTGGGAACAACTGTTGTTGCTGATATGGTTTTTATGATGCTGTTTTCCTGCTGTTGTTTGTTTTATTTTATTGCTAGGAGCATTTAATTGTGCTGTGATTTATATTTTTTTATTTGCAAGCTGCCTTGAGTTTGATTTCATAATAGAAAGGTATAAATGTTCAACAAACTAAATAAAACCGTTCTCCAGCATCATCTTTCAAAACTTCCCAGTGAGAGACTTTAACCACTGGAAAACAAAGTGCCAGCAACCCCACAACCTTACTCTTCAGTCAATGGACAATGATCTACACCAGGGTTGTGGAATCCTTTCTCGGCCCAAGGGTTGCAATCCCTTATATGACAGCTTCTCTCAAAACCTCGGGTCTCCAGATGTTGTTGGACTACAACTCCCATCATCCCTGACCACTGGGCCTGCTAGCTAAGAATGATGGGAGTTGTAGTCCAGCAACATCTGAGAACCCAAGGTTGAGAAGGCTGCCTTATGCTCAGCCTTCCAGGGACCACGTACCAGTGACAGATGGGTCCAGAGGCAGAAGCAGGCATGGCCAGAGGCAAAAGTGTACAGTAGACTAGTTTCTACCCCTCTCCATCCTCCATCCAAGCAAGCAAACAGCACTATCATAGTTCAAGGACACATTCCAACCAGCAAGGGTGCAGAACATGACTGGTGAAGAGTGTGGCTTGGGAGAGTGCCAAGGGCCATGTAAAGAGGCTCTGAGGGGTCTGAGCTTCCCAAACCACAATATAAAAATCTGCTAAAGGGTTTAGGATTCCTTTTGCTCCTGGCAGGAGAACAAATATCTTCCTTCTGGTTCCAAAGGGATCCATTTTGTCTGTTAGGATAGCTTAAGCAGAGCCTGGGCTGTATAGGACAAAGCTCATGGTCTTTCTCTGCCAATTGAATAGATAAGACAATGATCCCGACCCATCATGCAACTAGCATGGGACCTCTTCAGACTGTAAACATTCTATGTGTCTCCAGTTCCACTCTTGTCAAGCATCATAGGAAGCTACCTTATACTGATCATTGGTCCACAGCTCAATAGTGACTTTCCAGGGTTTCAGGCAGAGGACATTCCCATCTTTACCTGGAGATGCCAGGGAATGAACCTGGGACCTCCTGCATGCAAGGCAGAACCTCTGCTGTTAAGCCACCATCCTATTGACAAGCTGTGAGAATGCTAAGAAAACATGGCGGACACAAAGTACTGTAAATCTCACTCTAAAATCCAAAAAAAGAAGTTGTTGTCTAACGTCCCCGTTTATTAATCAAGCATAGGGCAATGGTCTGTCTTTATGTGCACCTGAAATTGTTCTTCCAAGACTACCCTTTTGAACAGTCAGCCCTGCCTCTTTCCACCCAGGTCTAGAATTGCCCTGGCATGCCAGGATTCCTCTGACTTCATCTCCAGATTTTCCAGACGCCTCCATTGCCTTCCCCCAAGTTTTTCAACTTCTCTTTCCCCTCAAAATTCTGTGTCTTCTTTGCGCCCTTGAATCATGCCTTATCTGCTTCCCAGGCAGAACAATAAGCAAGGGGTGGTAACAGCAGTGGCGTAGTGTGGGTTGCCAGTGCCCGAGGCTGCATGGAGCGGAGGGTGGGAGGGAGGGAAACGGACAGAGTACGCATGCTCATTCAACTGCATAGCAGCTCAGTGACAGAAGTGTGCAGCTGTATTGAGGCAGCACTGGGTCTTTTCAGCTCCCTAACAACAGCTCTTTTCACCCGGGGCAACCATCCCTGTGCCCCCCCATGGGTAACAGTGCCCTTTTCCTCTTTCCCCTAAATCTATTTCCTGCTTTCTCTAAATCCCACTGCAATTTCTCCCTCCATCCACCTCTTCACCGTGCAGACATGCCACCTTTCCTTCTGCTACCTCTCCCTCTCTCTCTCTCTCTCTCTCTCTCTCTCTCTCTCTCTCTCTCTCTCTTTCTGGGAAGCCATTCATAGTTAGCCATTTACCTCCAACCTTCCTATATGTTTGTCAATAAAACTTCTTTTTTCCGAAATGCTCCGTCTTCATGGGTCTTTCAAGACTCTGCTACCCAGACTTAACCATCTGGACACTGCCCATGCTTGACTTCTATGCATTTTGTTTAGAGTCCTGGTTTTGGTCAGCTCTACCAGACTGACAGCAGCCTGTCCATGGTGGAAGATTGTTAGGAGTCATAGTGGAAAGCAGTTAGCAAAATTAATTCCTCCAAAAATTAGTGTTTCAGAATACCTTATTCCCTGAACACAGAGAAGCAACTTGTAGACTAAATACTAAATACCACTCTTAATGAATAAGTTGCATGTGGACAACAACTTTATGATACAAAGCTTCTTGGATTTTCTAGGGTATTAATAGAAAGGTATCAGAAAGGGTGAGAAAGAGCTTTAATGTTTTTTTAAAAAAAATAGAGAGTTAAAAGTAATTGGCTTATTTAGAGATACACATACCAGATATCTTAGCTCACAGTTATGTGTGGAATAGTAATATAAATGAGAAAATGAGAAAAGAAATCCCCCCTTTTTTGAAAAAACGAAGGCTAAATATTTCAGTGATTAACTTTGAAATTCAAGTGACACCCCACCACCACTAAATATATTTCCAAATGTGTTATGTTTCATCTATAATTTTACTTTTTTAAAGACGAGGGTAGTTTGAAAAGCACTTTGGGAAGGAAATAATCTATTTCTATCAGACCAATTTCTAAGCAACTCTTTAACCTGCTGAAGAATCTTAGAGGCATCTCAAAAACTGACAAGAAATGTATGTATATATGATATGATGATCAGGCAGAAAGAAATTCTCTATCATTCTACTTGAGTTCTAAATTTCAAATTATTCTTCTGTGCCCTCATATTGGTCTCATTATTCCCATATGCCCTGGATTTCTTTCTAATTATCTTACTTAAGCCTTCCCAGGTCTTCCCTTGTGACATTCATCAGTCAGCATGTAAGTTAATATGAAACAGATAGGATTTCAAACATTGCCCCCTTTCACATCTAAAAGCCCTGGGGAGTCTCGTGCCACTAAATAGGGAAAGCTGTCTTTGACTTATGTGCCCTCTTGAACATTATCCTAAGCATGGTTCACTTAAGAGCTGAGGCTCACCAGAGCTTACTCCATGGACCTGGTTTTCATGCCAGCACATGCAAACAGTAATCCATCTCCAACAAAGTAAATGACTCAGTACACTCGATACCCTCCGGTACTTGATAAACAAAATTAGATCCCCTATCACTAAAAGACAATAGTTTTTTATACACACCCCTCATATATGCAGAGTTGTGAGGAACGTCTCTGAAGTGTTTCAAATTTGTAAGTGACATTTATCACAATAATTGTCCCATCTGCAGCTGATATAAGTAAAATCGAATGAGCTTTATCCCAATAGACTCAAAGGTCATTGTTTGATGTGCCCGCACAGAAATCACAAATCATTAGCAACCTCACCTTTTAATTTTGTATTTAGGGAAGTAATTCTAAAATGGAGACCTGGATTCATGTATCCCTTTATTCATGAATCTTACAGGGTGACCATGGACCAGTCGCTATTGCTCAGTCTACCCTACCTCATAGGGTTAGTGTGAGCATAAAAAGGAACTTATTGTTGTAAGAAAGATGGAATACAGGTATATCCAATATGCTTCCAGACTTCTTTCTCCTTCAGCTTATAGTCTTAAATTATGTAATTTTCTAAAATGATTATGCTCAGTGATTTTCATACATGATTAAACTCTTATGGTTCAATCTAATGTTTAAATCAAAGGTCATTGAGAGTGGAAAAATACTACTACAGCTACTGCAGTTAACTGGGCCCATAAAAGAAGCCTTTAATAACCCTATGTTTCATTTAGGAAGACCTGTAAATAGCACATAAATTCCAGCATCAGGTGGAACTCGATGTGTGAATCAAAAGATTAGGCTGCCGAAAACATACATTTACAAACAAAAAAAGGTTATTTTGTATTTGAAAAATTCCCACAATGGTGAAAGGTAAAGCATGCAAAAGAACTTCTAGAGTCGAACTTTAGAGTACCGTTTACTAGTTTGTTCTGTCTCAAATAAAGAAACCTACTTCTTTATTTAAATACAGTGGTACCTCAGGTTACAGACGCTTCAGGTTACAGACTTCACTAACCCAGAAATAGTACCTCGGGTTAAGAACTTTGCTTCAGGATGAGAACAGAAATTGTGCGGCGGCTGCTCAGCGGCAGCGGGAGGCCCCATTAGCTAAAGTGGTGCTTCAGGTTAAGAACAGTTTCAGGTTAAGAACAGATCTCCGGAATGAATTAAGTTCTTAACCCGAGGTACCACTGTAATAATAATCTGGGACTTAATATGAAGTATGTACATTTAGGTACAGTTAGCTCCACAAAATATCCCACCTCCCAATCATTTCCCCACAAAAAGTTCAAAACTTACTACACACAAGTAGATTTATGAGATCTAGCCTGGAAGTGGTGTTGCTGCGAAGCAGGTATACTTGCGTGTTGAGGTCCCCAAGCCACCCCTCAAATAGCACACACTTCACACAGAAATTTAAGTTTAAAGTTTTTGGCATAATTTTTTGGCCACAACTTTATTAAAATACAAAATGTGAGTGGTTGCTTAGGCATTGGTTCCGACTATCTGTCCCCTCCTGGGGACAGACTGATATCTGGGACAGAGCAACGGGAGCTCACCCCGTTGTGCAGATTCGAACCATCAACCTTCCGATCAGCAAGCCCAAGAGGCTCAGTGGTTTAGACCACAACGCCACTTGCTTGCCAAGGGAAAGGACATACAAGAACTAAAGTCCCTATTGCTCTTATTGTCTCCATTATCAGAATCAGTGTTGTCTGGGGAGCCAATGTAGAAGTATAAAAAGCACATTGGACACACTAGGAAGAACAGAGTTCAAATTCCCACTAAGCATAGCATGAACTGCCTGGGGTTCATGGGAGGATGCAACAGGTTAATTCGATGTAACCTTTATCTGAGTTCCGAGGAGAAGAAAGGCTGGCTAAAGATGTAGAATACAGTCACCAATTGTGGCAAAGAGAGTGGTTTCCTTTTAGACCAGCCAGGTGGTTTAAACTACAACTCCTATCCGCTTGCTGGGACTGATGGGAGTTGTTTTAGACCTTTATTTACTTACTGTCTGAGAGCAGCCTCTTAAATCTTCTTATCAGTGCTGTTTCTCATAAGCTACTGCCAGTCTCAAATGCTGCCAATTGTCAGACACCTTGTTTATGTAGCCAGTGATTCATTGCCCAAATCCAGAAATCACTTGATTGATATTTAGCCAAAGGAGAAAGGGGCATCATTATATTCAAGTTAATGGGAACTTGTGACTTTGGGATCTAACTTTCTGTGATGTGTCTGATTCGTTGTTGCTGCTGTTTAATCTACATCCGTATGTAACCTATAGGCAAGCACCCTTACATAGGTTAAGGGGGAAGAGCGGAGGTCACATTTGGCCTTAACTTCTGTTGACAGCCTTGACTAGGTGCTTGCTGTTAGCCAATGAAATGGTCCAGATATAGTCATCAATACGAATAGGCTTTTTTTGCAGCTACTTAGCAGGTCAAGACACCTCCTGGAAAATAGAAGGGGAAGAAATTGAGGCAGTGAGTGATTTTACCTTCTTGGGTTCCATGATCACTTCAGATGGCGACAGCAGTCACAAAATTAAAAGACACCTGCTTCTTGGGAGAAAAGCAATGACAAACCTAGACAGCATCTTAAAAAGCAGAGACATCACCTTGCCGACAAAGGTCCATATAGTTAAAGCTATGGTTTTCCCAGTAGTGATGTATGGAAGTGAGAGCTGGACCATAAAGAAGGCTGATCACCGAAGAATTGATGCTTTTGAATTATGGTGCTGGAGGAGACTCTTGAGAGTCCCATGGACTGCAAGAAGATCAAACCTATCCATTCTGAAGGAAATCAGCCCTGAGTGCTCACTGGAAGGACAGATCCTGAAGCTGAGGCTCCAATACTTTGGCCACCTCATGAGAAGAGAAGACTCCCTGGAAAAGACCCTGATGTTGGGAAAGATGGAGGGCACAAGGAGAAGGGGACAACAAAGGACGAGATGGTTGGACAGTGTTCTCGAAGCTACCAAGATGAGTCTGACCAAACTGCAGGAGGCAGTGGAAGACAGGAGTGCCTGGCATGCTCTGGTCTATGGGGTCACGAAGAGTTGGACATGACTAAACAACTAAACAACAACAACAAAGCAGGTCAAGACACCTGTCAAGGTGGTTAGTTTAGGTTTCTTCAACATGCAGCAGAATCAGAAGCTCTCTTTGACTCCCTGCATCTTTATTATTATTTTTTAAAGCAAACCTTGCACAGTCAAGAATAGAAGACTGAAATCAAAATCTGATGCTTGCTAAAGGGACTGGGGGAGGAATATAGCTACTTCCTTCTCTTTTCTTCATTCATGCAAGGCGAGCTGTAATCCATCTTTCAGATCAGATGAAAACAGCAGTAGTTGAAATATGGTAAGATTTTCATATGAAGCCGAAGTGAGTCAACAGTGTGCAGCTCATGTTTTAATCATTTTTTTCCAAAGGCGCCCGCTATATTACTGGATAAAGCACATTGCATTTTTGTACCTGCGGCAGGGGTTTAGGCGTTGCCCTCCAGTCTAAGGTTGATATGGTTAGTCTAAAACCAAACCTTTGTAAAAATCAATGCAAGGATACAGTAGGGCGGACAAACCAAGCGAGGATGGAAAGGAACAGCCTGTGGCTAAACAAAAGGAAAGTCTGTTAGATCTAGTTTCTCTCTCACACTTGTCTGGTGCTTTTAAAACTTAAACAAAAATATTCGTTCCTATGAATAACTGAGGAATACAGCCTTTCATGCCACTACAGGAGGGATTGCTAAGGATGAATCACAAATTAAGGCCTGTCCAGAGGCCTTAAGAGAGAACATATGGAGAGCTTTGCTGGCTCAGAGTAACAGTTCTTCAAGCCTTCTGTTTCCAACCATGGATAGCCAGATGCTCATAAGAAGCCTACAAGCAAGGCGGGGAAATGTAAGAGTCCTCTCCCATTGTTTGTACTACAGCAATTTCCCATAAACATTAAAACTACATTGAAAGCCATAGCTAACAGCTGTTGGGTGGCCTATACTCAGAAGCTGTTCTAGACCACCATTCCCTGAAACCATCTACCGGTAAGTAATTGAGCATCCCCACATCTTCACAGAAATCATAGAGTCGTAGAGTTGGAAGGGGCCCTGTTCAACTCCCTGCAATGCAGGAATATGCAGCTGTCCCATATGGGGCTTGAACCCGCCACCTTGGCATTACCAGCACCACGCTCTAACCAACTGAGCTATCTTGTGGACAGATAATTCCATAGGTAAACTGTGTGTTGTGTGAAGAAACGCTTCCTTTTATCAGCCCTGAGTCTTGTGTCAATCAATTTCATTGGGTGACCCTGAGTTTAAGTATTATGAAAGAGATAATGCATCTATTCTCTCCATTTCTAATGTTTTCCCCCACTTAGTCATTCACCTCCTACGCTAAAGAAGCCCAGCTTAAATGCTTTAGCCTTCCCTCGCAGGGAGTGTGCTTCAATTCCCTGATCATTTTGTATTTGGTGAGATCCTCTGTGAGATGGGCAATCAGAACTACACCAAGTATTCCAAATGTGGCTGCATCAGAGATTTGTATAAAGACATTAGGATGCTTGGCCATTTTGTTTTCAGCCCATTTCCCAATAATCCCCAACATAGGAGCTACCTTTTTTTCATTGCCATTGCACATTGACTTGACATTTTTAATTTGAGCTCCCTGTCCACCACGGTCACAGAGCTCTTTCCTAGATGGCCTCAGATCCCATTAGCGTACATATGAAGATGAGCTTGTAACTATGTGCATTTTCAAAATCTCTTTTGCCATTTTGTTGCCCATTCACCCAGTTTAGAAATGTTGTTTTGGAGCAGTGCACATTCAGCTTGAGCTTTCTCCATCCTGGATACAGATCCTTGGGGGATCGCATTGCTTGCGTCTCTCAGTTGTGAAAATTACTGCTATGTTCCTACTCTCAGCTTCCTTTCAAACAAATTGGATCTACTACATAAATTCACGTAAATTTCAGCAGTGGGGCCAAATCAGTACAACCGATTCACCTTCAAGAGGAGCATGCTCATTTTCACAAAACCCGTAAGTGATATAGTGACACCAATTATGGAGATATTAGTAATAATAATAATAATAATAATAATAATAATAATAATAATTTATTATTTGTACCCCGCCCATCTGGCTGGGTCTCCCCAGCCACTCTGGGCGGTTTCCAGCAAATATTAAAATACATTAACATGTCACAGATTAAAAACTTCCCTAAACAGGGCTACCTTCAGGTATTTTCTGAATGTCAGATAGTTGTTCATCTCTTTGACATCTGCTGGGAGGGCGTTCCACAGGGCGGGCGCCACTACCGAGAAGGCCCTCTGCCTGGTTCCCTGTAGCTTTGCTTCTTGCAGTGAGGGAACCGCCAGAAGGCCATCAGCGCTGGATCTCAGTGTCCGGGCTGGACGATGGGGGTGGAGACGCTCCTTCAGGTATACAGGACCGAGGCTGTTTAGGGCTTTAAAGGTCAGCACCAACACTTTGAATTGTGCTCGGAAACGTACTGGGAGCCAATGTAGATCTCTCAGGACCGGTGTTATGTGGTCCCGGTGGCCACTCCCAGTCACCAGTCTAGCTGCCGCATTCTGGATTAATTGCAGTTTCTGGGTCACCTTCAAAGGTAGCTTCCCGTAGAGTGCATTGCAGTAGTCCAAGCGGGAGATAACTAGAGCATGCACCACTCTGGCGAGACATTCAAACATCATGTGATCAGGGCAAATGGGAATGAGCCCATTGTTCCCACCCCTTCCATCCACATCACTGTTACTGGCCTCATCACATTCCATGTGTTGGGAAGGTGAACTTCTGCAATGGGGATTCAATATGAGTATAGGGCCAGCCCATCCATGAGGCAGATTGAGGCAGCCAACTCAGGGCGCAGAATCTGTGGGCGTGCCGCCACTGCCACTCATGCAAAACACACTCGGGCTCAGAGGACCAGGGGGTTGGATTGCTCTGCCCATGCCTACCATTCAGGAAGCTATGAAAGGTTCTCACTCAAGCCATATTATGCGACTGGACATTTCCTACCTATGTGGCTGGACATTTGCTACATTTGAATACAATTACTGTAACCTGTTAATGCAAGCTCCTGAGAGAGGTGCCATCATTACCAAGATTTATGAGCAGAGCCCGAAACATAAAACTGTGGTAATTGCTTCCAAACTGCTGGGCTATTTTGCCAGTTAATATACATTATATAATTCCCAGAGTAAGCCACCAGAAAGGCATTATGCTTAATTCAACTCCTCACCTGCCTCTCTTGAATATTTCCACTATAAACATGATGAAGAATATGTTGTTCAGCAATACGTATGAGCACATATTTCTGGGAGGAGGTAGGATTTTGTTACCTCCAGCAGCCGGAACAATCTGTTATTTTGCTTTGTTGCCACATTACATTGATTTAGGACTGCAATTTTCAACTCTTGTATAGAACAGAAACTGATAATTTATTAATTTCCCCCACTACTAAAATTCCCACTTGTTCAAAATTCTAAAGAGAGTTAATCAAAATTGTGCTTATTTTACTTGAGATTTTTTTGTTTGTTTAAGATATGAATAAGCAAGAAATTAAACAGTTGTAAACAGGAGGGGGGATGCAGAGTTCCAAACCTACATGGATTATGTATTGAAATAAAATAGCTGTGACTATTGTAAGAGGTTTAAAAGCATTAAGAACATAAGAGTATAAGAAATTATTATAAGCAAAAAGTTATCGTTTGCAGCCCTATCTGAGTTCTGGGCAGAGTAATGTTTAAACCTTTCTTCCCATCCTAGAGTTGTGAATACAGTGGTACCTCAGAAGTCAAACAGAATCCATTCTGGAAGTCGGTTTGACTTCTAAAACATTCAGAAACCAAGGCACGCCTTCCGATTGGCTGCAGGAAGCTCCTGCAGCCAATCGGAAGCCCCGGAAGTTGCTTCGGATGTTCGGGTTCAAATAACATTTGCAAACCAGAACACTCACTTCTGGGTTTGCAGCGTTTGGGAGCCAAAACGTTTGACTCGCAAGGCATTTGGGATCCAAGTTACGACTGTAAAAGGTAAAGGTAAAGGGACCCCTGACCGTTAGGTCCAGTCGTAGACGACTCTGGGGTTGCAGCGCTCATCTCGCATTACTGGCCGAGGGAGCCGGCGTACAGCTTCCAGGTCATGTGGCCAGCATGACTAAGCTGCTTCTGGCGAACCAGAGCAGCACACGGAAATACCGTTTACCTTCCCGCCGGAGCAGTACCTATTTATCTACTTGCACTTTGATGTGCTTTCGAACTGCTAAGTTGGCAGGAGCAGGGACAGAACAACAGGAGCTCACCCCGTCGTGCGGATTCGAACCGTCAACCTTCCGATCAGCAAGCCCAAGAGGCTCAGTGGTTTATTTATTTATTTATTTATTTTAAATATGTTTATTAGGTTTTAACAGATTATAATTGATCAACAAACAAAAAAACAAAAACTTAACAATATACATTATACATGATACATAAACAAAATAAACAAATGACAATAAAAATATATTCTATTCTATTCTATTCTATTCTATTCTATTCTAAAAACACAACATAAATCAAAATTTTCCCTTTCATCTTGTCTAGTCATGTTGGGGCGACTTCCTCATGTCCCCCCTACTGTGTTTCATTTTCAATCATCTTTAGTAATTTCTTGACATCTTCTAATATTATTTGTTATTATCACTTATGTTCTTTTCTTATATAAGTCTTAACCTAAAATCCTAAATCTACATTACTTAAACCTAATTTTCTATTCTGTAAGCTGTCATTTCTTCCAACTTTTTTCAGTCTTTAAATCTTACAATAGTCTTTTCAATATACTTTAAATTTCTTCCAATCTTGTTCCAACGTCTCCTCCCTCTGGTCGCGTAGTTTCCCGGTTAGTTCGGCGAGTTCCATAAAGTCCATCATTTTCATCTGCCAGTCTTCTATCGTTGGTAATTCCTGTGTCTTCCAGTTCCTTGCAATCACAAGAGGCTCAGTGGTTTAGACCACAGCGCCACCCATGTTATGACTGTGCTTGGATTTATTTTTTTTCTGCCAGATTAGGCCCTAGGGTACAGGTTAACCACTCCTATATTATGCTACATTTTATCACAACTTCTCATTGTGGGTGCTGGAAGCAATGGATCAGATCCAAACCAAGGGAAAGTGAGGGGTGGACACTTTTCCCACCATAAGAGATTCAGTCCCAGCTTTGGAGTCCAACTCAGATGCAACAATTCCAGGTTGCATGATGGGCCCACCATATCAGTTTGCACCATGGTTTATGCAACTCACATCAAAGGTTCATGCAACTTTCATAAATGGTGTTTCAGTATTGGCCAGCATTTGGGCTGCCTGGTGACAGTTGTGGCCATGTTGACCCCATTACATCTTCCATGTCATTATTTCCTTCATCCATCCACATGACACAAGTCTAGTACACACATATACATGTGTGGGCATATTTTTAATATCCCTCCCCCAAGGCAAAAGCAGGGAGCACAACATTTTACCAGGGACAGGCAGAAGAAACTAAGAACTGTATTTGGTAAACAGGAACAGTTGGAGTGCCAAAGATTCAGAAAGCTTTGATTCAATCAGAGATTTGCCTAGAATTGCACAATACCATTCGTGCTTTTTTGCGTTCAAGGCAAATGGTGCTCGGATACTCTAAAATAAAGTACACCGCTCCAAGACTGCATATTGAATGGAGATTCTAGACACGTTCATTGTGTTGGTTCAAGTTTAGGCAGCTCATTGACAATATGAGCTTCGAAAGCATCAGAGGCCCCCTCAGCACTTTAAATACAACCTTATACCATTTCTGATGCTGAAGTGTTTATCACCTGAAACGCATCATTTTGAAATGTTTCAAGCGTCACTCAGAATGTTTACTCATTCAGCGATCAAGGCCAGACATAGGACTTGTGCTTGAAAAACAACAGCGCTGCCAATTCATTGTTCCGTGAGGGAGAATGGGTGATGCACAATCGAGACACTGGAGATACGTGTCCAGGAAACGCGCATCTAAAGTGCTGGTACATGCTTTCACATTATTCATTCAAAAATAAGTCATTTAAATGTGACACCCTTGCTTTTGTTCATATGCACTCCCATACAGCCTGTTGTAGTAGTATATTTTATTGGGAAATATAATAATAATAATAATAATAATAATAATAATAATAATAATAATAATAATAATATGATGCCCATCTGTCTGGGTTTCCCCAATCCACTCTGGGTGGCTTCCAGCAAATTAAAACATCAAACACAGTAAAACATGAAACATTAAAAACTACCCTATATAGGGCTGCCTTCAGATGTCTTCTAAAAGTCAGATAGTTGTTTATTTCCTTGACATCTGATGGAAGGGTGTTCCACAGGAAGGGTACGACTACCAAGAAGGCCCTCTGCCTGGCTTGCTGTAACCTCACTTCTCGCAGTGAGAGAAGAACCAGAAGGCCCTTGGAGCTGGACCTCGGTGTCTGGGCTGAACGATGGGGGTGGAGACACTACTTCAGGTATACAGGGCTGAATCCAAAATAAAGTAAATCCCAGCACTCCCAGTGAGAAATCAGGGAGAGATGATGGGATGATAGACTCCAGGCCAGGAGGCTGCTCCTCTAAAGCCCTGAATACTTCAAAAGGTATGTGGAGAGAAGTAGCCAAAATAGCTCCAGAAGTGTGAAGGTGCTCAAGTCTGAGGGCTGAACTACATACTATGTGAACCAGCATGGAGGCCCTTAGTTGTCACCAGGCATACAGCTGACACCTAAACAAAAATCATCCTTTCAGATAGAATTAGCTGAGGCAACTTCTACTGGGAGATCATTGCAGGTGATGGAAGGGTTAGCCAAGTTACAGGGAACCAGGCAGAGGGCCTTCTCGGTGGTGGCACCCACCCTGTGGAACGCCCTCCCACCAGATGTCAAAGAGAAAAACAACTACCAGACTTTTAGAAGACATCTGAAAGCAGCCCTGCTTAGGGAGGCTTTTAATGTTTAATAGATTATTGCATTTTAATGTTCTGTTGGAAGCCCCCCCAGAGTGGCTGGGGAAAGCCAGCCAGATGGGTGGGGTATAAATAATAAATTATTATTATTATTATTATTATTATTATTATTATTATTATTACCTGTGGTTCCCCCAATGAAGATTGGGGCAACTAGGAAAACCTGTGCCTTTACTACTAGCTGTGCAATTAATTGCAATAAACAGAGCATATTGTTTGATCTTCTGAGTGCTCATAGGAACCATTCATCCGCTCCATGGGCTCTGTCCAGGGTCCTGAACGGCCTTGCTCTGACAGGTCTTGTTTACTGGTGTTCTGATCAGAGATTTCACCCTGTGTACCAGACTTCCTCTCCCTCTGCCTCAAGCTGGTGTGACTGGACCTGTAACCTCCTGATCCATCCATGGGATTCACCCCATGAGATCTGGGTCCTGGGAAAAACCTGAGAGACTCTCAAAAACAGATTGTGTCGTGGCAAAAGGAGTCTCTTGCTTTGTTTGTTTATAAACCATAAATCCCACTAGCTGTGCCCCACCTCTTTACAGTATCTGAAGTAGCTCTCTGGATCTTAGCCAGTGCTTGTTCCATGATAATACATTGCAAATCCTAATTCATATAGGTCTCATGGAAACATAAGTACTCTCAACTATAAACCATTGTTCTCTAGATCAGAGGTGAACTACCTCCAGTCCAGGAGTTATATACAGCCACTGACAACTTTTTGTGTGGCCTCTGATACCCCCTGAAGCTTCTACATCAGGCATCCCCAAACTGTGGCCCTCCAGATGTTTTGGCCTACAACTCCCATGATCCCTAGCTAATAGGACCAGTGGTCAGGGATGATGGGAATTGTAGTCCAAAACATCTGAAGGGCCGAAGTTTGGGGATGCCTGTTCTACATTATTCCATCAGTGCTCCTTTTTCCTGTTCCTCTCTTTGTTATTTTTCCTATCATTTTAAAACATTCCTTCCTTTTATGTAGTTTCAGAACAATTGGAAGTGGCAGTATTATTTGATGGAAATAAATCTATGATGATGGTTTTTTTAAAAAAAAGAAAGAAAGAAAGAAACCCTAGTTTTATGACTTAGGGAAAAGAAGTTTTCACACAAAGATGTCAGAGAACAAATTGATAGATATTTGCACACTGACATCAGAAAGTGATTGCTTTATCTTGCTTTCCAGAATAATAGCTGCATTGGTTTAGTCTGCTTTTTAAAAAGATCCTCTGTATATGAGTAACCCCATCAAACCTAGTGGGACTTACTTCTGAACAGACCTTCCTAGGATTAGGAATTCTGCCCTGGTGAAAATTGAAGCAGGGCAGTCTTTGATTCTGGATTACTTAATCCATAATACTTTTATCTCTTGCTTTGCCTGTCATTAGTTCAAGATTTGGCCATGCCTGACGTTTGACTCCCAACAGATTACCCCGAAGGAATGTGGTCCCCAACAGGACAAAAAAGTCTACCCCTGCTTTAGACATATTATATTGTGACTCTCATAAAGAGAGACCCAATTCAGGCAGTATACCTGTAGCTATTTCACAGACTATGAACAAAAGGACCCAGGGCTGTAACATGGGGGGCTGCCGGGGCAATGGCCCTGGCACCTTTTTCTGGGGGGGTGCTGCTCACGCCACTCTGCCAACCCTGTGCTACTTTGCGAGGCTGGGATCTGATCTGAATGATTCACCAGGCAAATCATTCAGATCAGATCCCAGCCTCACAAAGTGGCTCAGGGCTAGCAGGGCAACATGAGAAGGATGCAACAGCCATGAGCTCTTTGATCCCAGAGAGGGTGAGGCTGGGGTCGAAGGGTGCAAGGCTGCAGCATCCTTCTCACATTGCTCTGCCAGCTCCAAGTCACTTTGTGAGGCGGGGATCATTCCATCCTCACAATGTGGTTCGGGGCTGGCGTTGTTCAGTCGGCGACAGCAGCAAGGGCTGGGCTGGGCTTACATGGCAGGCTCTGTTCAAATTCCGTGCCAGCCCTGGGCACCAGCAAACCATGCTACGCCACTAAAAGGACCCCAATATCCTGACAAATAAGCAGGTGCTCCTGGTGGTAGAAAATACTCTATCTACTTGAAGGTGTTTTTTGTTTTTTTAAAGGAATAGAAATGCAGCGGGTAATTCCAAAATAACTATAAATCTGCTATCATTATTTTGACATGATGGAAAGGAAAACAAGGTCAATTCATCAAACCTTCATAAACTGATTTCCCAAAAGCAAAACAAAATCTGTGTTGAAGTTCATAGGATTATTTTTATATATAAAAAAAAATCACCATGACAATATAATTTTAGCAAGGAATATTCCATCCCATTCAAACTTGTGGTGTGTGTAATTTCTTCATTAAGGACTGGGCAGATAGTGACATTGATAGATGATGCCCTTAGCTCTTGTGCACTGGTGGGAGTTGATTGCATAGATTATAGGAGATAGGAAATGAGCATGTTTTAAAATGAATTGTTATGCTGAGCTAAATTCCAGGAGTTTGGAGCTTTTTCAGAGTTAACTTTGTGCTGTGCAAACTGAACTACTGCAGATAACCAGAAAATGTATCCCTGTTAGATGTACCATTCATAGAAAAAGGGAGAGAGATATCTTCCTCCTTTCTATATTTCAAAGGCTCTTTTGTTCCTACCATCTTCAGCAGAATTGGAATGCCCATTTACTCCCATGTTCTGAATCGTGCAGACAAGCCACTCCAGTCCCCAGAGTCCTCTAATGGAGCATCCCTAGGCAAAGCAAATAAGATTGTAGGCTACTCTGAAGATGGGATGAGGGAATCTTTGTGGACTGAAAAAGAAACCAAGAGGGGGTGCCAGAAACATCTGACAGTCCCGAGAGCCTTTTCATTTAGTAAAAGTGTTTAATACAGTGGAACCTCGCCCTACCAGTGATGTAGTGGTTAAGAGCGGTGGACTCGTAATCTGGTGAACCAGGTTCGCGTCCTTGCTCCTCCACATGCAGCTGCTGGGTGACCTTGGGCTAGTCACACTTCTCTGAAGTCTCTCAGCCTCACTCACCTCACAGAGTGTTTGTTGTGGGGGAGGAAGGGAAAGGAGAATGTTAGCCACTTTGAGACTCCTTCGGGTAGTGATAAAGCGAGATATCAAGTCCAAACTCCTCCTCCTCCTCCTCCTCCTCCTCCAGTTACAACCTTCAGTAGGTGCTTCGACTTACAAACTTTCCTCTAGATACGAACAGAGGCCTTGCTGGCAGCCCAGAGCTCGCCCGACCAGCTGCGGAGAAGCGCTGAGGCCTCTGCTGCCGGGCAGAGGGCCCCCATCCCACCCCCAAAGCTGTGGAAGAGGTGCCGCCTACAAGAGGCACAGCAGGGAGCAAACCCCGCCGAGGAACTAACCTGAGGAAGTCCAGAGAAGAACCTGGCCTAGCAAGAAAAAAAAGTGACCCTGGCCAAAGTGAATCAGCTCTTTACTGACCCTTGCCCCACCCCCAGCTTGTAGCCAGGTAAACCCACCCACCCTCAGCGCACGTAAGAAAAAAAATAAATGTTTTTTTTTCATCTACAATACTGTCTTATTTATTTTATAGTACAGTACATTGATTATTGCCTTCATTTTATGGATCTATGGTCTCGTTAGACAGTAAAATCCGTGTTAAATTGCTGTTTTAGGGCGTGTTTTCCATCGTCTAGAATGGATCAATTCACTTTTCCATTACGTTCTATGGAAAAGTGCGCCTCTACTTATGTACGTTTCTAGTTATGACCGGACCTCCGGAACAGATTATGGTTGTAAGTGGAGGTTCCGCTGTATTAAAACTACAGTTCTACGGTCTAGAAACTTGATTTTTCTTAAGGACTTTGCACTCGATTGGGAGCTGCCCAGAGTGGCTGTGGAAACCCAGCCAGATTGGTGGGGTAGAAATAATAAATTTATTATTATTATTATTATTATTATTATTTGGAATCTGATTATTACTAATCTGTAAACTAAATCCCACAATTTGTGGCTTGACAGGAGTCCCACAATACAAGAAAGGCATACGGCCCCATTGAGAATCAAATTACCTCTGTCCAATGGCATGCCCACTTTTCTTCTCTCTTCAAAAGGTCTAACCTAGGAACCTCCTTGAATTCCCATTATTACATAGGTACACATGTGCTATCTTTCTGCCCTGAATGCAACCCAGTAACTGATGATGAAATAAATGTCTTGATTAATTCCCTCCCTACCAAAAAAAGCTCCTGGAGAAGATATGCTCCCTGGAGAATTATTCAAATCAATTTCCAGTTGGTGGTCCCCAGTCCTTGCTTCATTGTTTGCCCATGTCAATCATCATGGGAAGATTCCCCAAAGATGAGGAGTAAGTATAGTTGTCCCCACTCACAAAAAAGGGTTCCAAGGCTGACCCAAAGAATTTCAGACCAATTAGCCTACTGTGTATTGTGTCAAAATTATACTCAAAGTATCTACAGTCATACCTCGGGTTACGGCTGCTTCAGGTTGTGCGGTTTTGGGTTGCGCACCGCGCCGAACCCAGAAGTAACAGAACGGGTTACTTCCGGGTTTCGGCGCTCGCACGTGCTCAAAAGTAAATCGTGCTTTGCGCATGCGCAGAAGCGCCGAATTGTGTCACGCGCTTGCGCAGATGCAGCAGAGTGGGTTGTGAACGCTGCGGGTTACGAACGCACCTCCCACACAGATCACGTTCGCGACCCGAGCATCAACTGTATTGGGAGTCCCGCAATGAAATTTTGTGTGTGTGTGTGTGTGTGTGTGTCAGAATAAAAGCCAGCACCAGGGGGAGTCATGCAGTGCTATCCTAAACATGTTTACTCAGAAGTAAGTCCCACCATGTTTGGTAAGGAACAAGCATGCATAGGATTGTGTCCTTAGCAAGAATGTAGATAAGTTTAGTGACATTTGTTATAAGAAAGAAAGATATTCCCAGATATTGTTTAAACTATGCTAAGTGTTAAAATGCGTGCCATGAGCACACCCAAAGGAGAGCATCAACAATATTTATGTTCCACATCACTCATCACTGCTGGGCAATAAAAAAGCAAGAGAAAGGCTTGTATGATTACATCTACAAAGCACAATTGAAATCTAAGTGCACAAATCACAATTGCGATCTTGCAGCTAGTTATTAGCTTTGACTAACTGAAGGTGGGGTTGTACTCTGTGATTGAAAACCTACTCCTTCCCCATGCAAATTGACCACTATCTACATATGCTTTATGTTGCGCTAATTTATACAGCTGCACCTAAGAATGCCCCGACTGTGCATGTGGAAGAACACTGCTAATATTATAAACGTCAAAATGATTGCTGGTGTGTCGGTTCATGCTATGATCGGAGCTCTGGGTTGCATTGCTTAATATTTCTAAGTTAACAGCGTAGGGTTGAGAAGCAAATCATTATACCCATTGCTCTTGGTTCTAAACTCACTGCTACAGCGCCTGCATGACAGATGTTCAGTTGGCAAAAGCTAAATTGCTTTCGGGTACGAAACAAACGCCTGTAGCTTTAAGGAACAATCCTGAGGTATAGGAAACCGCTGCTGCTGCTCTGAATTCATAGCCTAGGTTGGAGATTGTGTTCATTAAAAAACAAACAAAAGAGCATTCTTCAGCTAAGATCAGGTCATGGGTCAAGGCCAGAAATTTGCATACACTTATTTATATGTATAGGTGCCTCTGGGTAAAGTAAGACAGTAGGGAGAATCTCCACCCCCATCGTTCAGCCCACTGAGGTCCAGCTCCGAGGGCCTTCTGGCAGTTCCCTCACTGCGAGAAGTGAGGTTACAGGGAAACAGGCAGAGGGCCTTCTCGATAGTGGCACCCGCCTTGTGGAATGCCCTCCTACCAGATGTCAAGGAAATAAACAAGTATCTGACCTTTAGAAGACATCTGAAGGCAGCCTTGTTTAGGGAAGATTTTAATGTCTGGTGTTTTATTGTGTTTTTAATATCCTGTTGGAAGCCGCCCAGAGTGGCTGGGGAGGCCCGGCCAGATGGGCAGGGTATAAGTAATAAATTATTATTATTATTAGGACCTCCCCAAACTACTGCCAGCACATGACAGTGGGGCTTAAAAGCTTGCACCAGCTGCCCATACGTTACCAGGCCAAGGTTCTTGTATTAATTTGCAAAACTTTAACAACTTGGCTCAAAGATAACTTATAGCCCAGGCTTCCTCAACCTGCAGTCTGTTAAAAGACTACAATTCCCATCATCCCTGACCACTGGTCTTGCTAGCTAGGGATCATGGGAGTTGTAGGCCAAAAACATCTGCAGGGCAGAGGTTAAGGAAGCCTGTTATAGCCCTTTCCAACCACTAAGATCTTTGAGGGAGTCTCTGTTAGTGGTCTCCCATGGCTCCGATGCACCTCTTGCATCCCCCAGTAGCTGGGCATTCAGTATTATGAGCCCAATTCTGTAAAACTCCCTCCCAGCTAAGATCAGACAGGGCCCCTCTCTATCCAGAGTCCTGCTTGGTCAGGCCAATGGTCCATCTAGTCCAGCATCAGTGGTCAACCATAGAATCGTAGAAGTTGGAAGGGTCATCTAGTCCAATCTCAGCTAAAGCATCCATGACAGATGGCCAACCAACTTCTGTTCAGAAGCCTCCAAAGAAGGAGATGCAACCATGGAGGCAGAGTATAACCATCCTGTCTAATAGCTGTTATTATGTTCTCGATGGCTTTATCATCCAGGAATTGGCCACCAGACACTTGATGTGTGCAGCACTGTATGCAAGCTACGCAGGACAGAGGCAACTGCACGTTCACAACCTTTCTGTTTCATTGGGCTTTTCAAGGAAGTTTTCTGCATTTCATGATTAATCTGTATTGATTTTACCCACTGTATGCGCTTTCTAATCTTTATGAACACCACTTAGAAGCTTGGGTAATTAAGTGGTATAGAAACAGTTTAAAAACAAACAAATAAACTCCCCTTTGCAGTGTGCCTAGGCATGCTAATCAAAGGAGAGAAATGAATAGGAGGTCCAGAATTTGACACAAAACACCAGTGGCTTGTCTACAAAAGTGATCATGACTCTGTATTTTGAGTTACAGGTAGGTAGCCGTGTTCGTCTGTCATAGTCAAAACAAAATAAAAAATAAAAAAATTCCTTCCAGTAGCACTTTAGAGACCAACTAAGTTTGTTCTTGGTATGAGCTTTCGTGTGCATGCACACTTCTTCATCTGTATTTTGAGTCTGCCGTCTGCCTGCCCCAACTGGAACTGAAAGAGAGATAAAGTCTCATATTTGGCTTCGGAAGCTCTTGGGGAGCAGCTGGGAGTCTTACAGCTGCCACAAGCAATGGCAGAGAATGTGTTGGAAGCATGGGCTCATCTCTGATCGGGGTGCTGGGCTTTGGAGGTACTCAGGAGCCAGATGTCTTGCTGCCTCCCAAACTCAGTGCAATTTAAAAACAAGGCAAGAACCTAAAGCCAGGCGAAGCATACAGCTTCATCTCTTTTCTGTGCTGGGCTTTGCAGAGAGAAAAATAAACATCTTAGAATAGCAGAACCATAGAATTGTAAAGATGGAAGGGACACCAAGGAGTCATCTACCTCAACCCCCTGCAATGCAGGAATCTCAACTAAATCATACATGACAGATGGCCATCCAACCTGTGCTTAAAAGCCTCCAATAGAGCCTGCCATCTTACTGTTTCTGAGTGCTTCCGCAATTCAGCAAACTACATTTGCAGAAATTCACTCTTACTAAAAGCACCGGGGATCTACACCTGTGCTCTTTTGCCTCTGACCACTTGAGTTTTCTCTTTCCTCAGTGGAACACGATTCTGAGTAAGCATGCAAAGGACTGGGATTTGCAGCTCAATTTCACCGAAGTATCATAAATTTCAGTGGGAATTAAAGTTGCAGCTAACCTTTACTGGATTCCATCTATGAAATTTCTCCTCCTTTTTGCCAATCCACACTCCATGTGATTTCACTTACTGTAACATACACTTAAACAACGTCTTGTTTTTCAGTCACTGGGTCTGAAAGGCATCCCTGGTTAATGTTGTAACTGTTATATACTTTCGTTAAGACCTTCAAGAATGTGTGAGTTTTGGTTTTCCCCTCCAGTCTTTTGGAAGCAAAGGGGTACCCTGGACTTCAGTTACAAAGGCCTGGTCACTTCTGCTACAGAGAAAGCTTATGAAACTGCCCATTCACTTTGTTTTATCTGTCCATGTGACAGTAAGTACGGTACTACGGTATGGCTCATTTGGTCCATGTTTCAATATCTTAGTGGTTTTAACTTTGTTCCAGTAAGGTGCCTACAGGGCTGCAGCCGATAAGTGTCATAAAATGGAAAGTTATTTTCTATTATAATATGGGCACCAAACTCAAGTAATGAATACCATTCATAATGACTACCAAGAAAGCCAGCAATAAATGTCATTCTTAATCCCCAGGATATAAAACATTATAAGTTATCACGTACTGGAGAACTACTTATGGTTAAACAAAAACACAGCATATGTACATTCTCTCCCTCCAGACAAAAACGTATGACTCATTCCAAGATGCAGAAAACATTACAAATGTCTACGTTTCTTTACGTGAACTGATTAGATGTTCCTTTAATTTATCCCCCACAATGCTTAAGCATGAATTTCATTACGGTCTTCACAAACACGGGCCACAAACATCTTGCATCAAAGTGGAGGGCTTTTTTTATATACACCCACATTGACCCTAATTGCCAATGCTGTGAACAGGTTCAGGACTATTAAAAGAAACTTTAATGTATGGAACGCAGGGTTGCAACCTTTGTTCTGGTAAAATACAGGATGGAGTGGGGTGGGGCGGTTGGGGGCAGGTTATTTTAATCTGGCGCTGAAGTGACTTCAAAGCAATATCTGTTGCAGCCTAAAAGGATGGCCCCTCTAGAATTTGTCATGCACACACACACATACAAGTGAATTTGTAAATCTGTCTGTGCTTGGCTACCCAGAGCTTAAATACATGACCTTTCATAGACCCTTTCAAACACATGCATTTGGAGAGGATCCTTAACTTGGCAGAGAGATAAAGACAGAGAAGAGCTGAAACACAGGACAAAACTATATCAATACAGGATGCAGCATTTTACATTGAAATACAGGGCAATCTTGTATTATACAGGACAGGTGGCAACCCTATGTGGAAGTGTCAGGGGGAGAGGTTATGTCCTGCAACTGGACCCTGAAAGGAATGGCTGTGCCATCCTGGAGCCAAAATCTGGAGCTTTTTTATGTACAGGTGATCAAATCCTTGATCACTGAAATACCCTTCATCGCAAAAGACAAGGGCCAAGATTGATGGCAAAATCCAGCATCGCCTGAGCTCTGCGAGTGGAGCTTTCTTCCATTTGAAGTGCACAGTGTTTGAGGACAGGGACATTAACAGGGAAACAAAAATGCTTGTTTACAAAGCTATTGTATTACCAACCTTACTGTATGCTTGTGAAATGTGGACCACTTATAAATGCCATCTCCAACTCCTCGAAAGATTCCATCAACGGTTTCTCTGAAAAAATTTATACATCACTTGGGAAGGCAGGCGAACTAATGCCAGTGTACTGGAAGAAGCAAAGATCACCAGTGTTGAAGCAATGATTCTTCAACATCAACTTCATTGGATTGGTCATGTTGTGCGGATTCCCGATTATCGTCTTCCAAAGCAACTACTCTATTCCGAACTTAAAAATGGAAAGAGTAATGCTGGTGGTCAATAAAAGAGATTTAAAGACTCTCTCAAGGCAAATATAAAAACATGTAGTATAAACACTAACAACTGGGAAACACTGGCCTGCGAGCGCTCCAATTGGCACCTTTACCAAAGGTGCCATGGACTTTGAAGACGCTCAAACTCAGGGCGAAAGGGAGAAATGTGCTAAGAGGAAGCTCGGGGGTTGTCTCCTCGAGAATAAAGAGGCAGAAACACCCGTTCTTCTAAAGCTAATGCTTTATTTACAATCTATGTACATCAGAGCGTCTAAGATTCATGTCCGCTTGAATCGGTACCAGAATCTGGGAGTGGCTTCTGCCTACTCCTCCCCCAGCATAAGAGCTTCGGAATAACAAAACGTTTCCGCCTTTCCTTACGTTTCTTCCCCCTACGCAGCTGGAGCGACAGAGATGACTGACTGCTTAGCTCCGCGACTTCCCCAGGTCGATTCAGGGCTCTATCGGCATCTCTGACCCTCCTCTCCACCGCACTGCCTGACAGTTCCTGTTCGCCACCACTGGGGCTGTCCTTGCTATCTCCACTGGACTCCGAACTGCTTTTCAAGAGAGGCTGCGCTTCCCTCCATTGCTCCCTCCCTGTCTCCAGTGCCTTGTGTGAGGTCAGATCCCTGACAGGAAGGCACACTTGACAAACCCTCACGGTGATCAACTCCCACCCGGAAACCTATGTCCCCACTGTGGAAGGACGTGTGGACCCAGAATTGGCCTCCACAGTCACTTACGGACTCACTGTTAAGACCGTGTTTATGGAAGACAATCTTACTCAGCCACGTGTGATCGCCAAAGAAGAAGACATTTCGCTATTCAGTAATTTGATGGGCTTGACGTTATCTCTCACCCATGACAGTCCTAGTCAGGCATTTGCCCGTATATGTGTGGGCTAGAGGTGGGTAGGAAAAGGAGTATACACACAAACGCTGCCTCCAGCATCCCCAAGGTTTCTAGATCCGCTTCAGACATTCCCTCCCTGAGAGGCTATGCTTGAGAGCTTCTGGCTTAGTAGCCTCCCTGTCAGGAATGGGAAGCCAGTGCAGAGTTTTTTTTAAAACCAGAATAAGTATGTTCAGAACAGTGAGTCCTGGTTAAAAAAAAAAAAAAAAAAAAAAAACCTGGCTGCTGTATTCTATGGGAGGTGATTATGTGAGTCATTGTATAGTTTTATCATGCAAGTTATCAGATGCTCTAAAGCAAGTTCTGAAGCCCTGCCTAAACAGTAATTACAGATTGTGTATCCTCAAGAGAACAGCGTGACAGTCAAAGCAAAAGAACTCCACATCCATCCATCCAGGAGGAGGGGGAGTCAAAACTATATCCAGATTACCATCCCTTCAAGATTAAGACTGTTAAAAGTGGAAGCCCAAATCCATGGGAAAATGACTGAAGAAACAAACTGCTGTCATTATTGCAACAAAAGCCTGGTATTAAATAGTGGGTGATAAAAGAAGATTAAGAGAGGTGTGCTAGAAATTACATTAATTCTATCTAGGTGAGGGGATTATTTCCTCCCCCTTTAAATGCTTGAGAAAAAATGACAGCCAAATGAGATTGGAAAATGACTTGCAGGAGGACAATTATTCGTTTTCCTTAATGCTTCGGGGGAACTTTTAACACTGAATCGTATTAAAGGTTTACTGCTGCTCTTGTGTGCCTGGGAAATTAGCTCCTGAAGAGAACTGAAAGGTATGGCATACGAAGGTCAGTCAATTATCCCCTATCACATGCACACACACACCCCAATAATTTGTCAGAATGGATTACAGCAATCATGGAGACTGGTTTTTTTAAAAAAAGGATTGTTTTATTGGTTGTTTCTGTCATACCTAAAGTGTTCAACCGGCGTTACATGATTTTCCCCTTCCCCTATTTTGTCCTCACTGCAACCCTGTGAGGTGGAGCTAGACCAAAGTTATTCGTGTCCTGTCTAAGAGGGGATTCTCTACCACCACTCCCACAAACCCAGGCCTCGCCAGTCGTACTCCAGCTATTGGGGCAGAGGCGTAGCAAGCCCAGGTGGTACCCGGGGCGGAATTTTTTTTGTCACCCCCCACCACTTTAGTTTTTTTTCTAAAAAAAAAAAAGTGTCACCCCCCTCTGATGGTGCCACTTTCTGAGGTGTGGGGGGTTGTGTGTGTGTGTCTATTATCTCTTTTTTTCAATGAAGTTAAAATTAAAAAAAAAAAATTAAAAGTGTCACCCCCCTCTGGGGTGGAACCCGGGGCGGACCCCCCCCCTTGCTACGCCCCTGTATTGGGGAGAATCAGGTGGATATCTAACAGAAGATATGACCTGGCACCTTTGCCATGAAGTTTCAGTAGGCCATGTGACATTTAAAGGTAAAGGGACCCCTGACCATTAGGTCCAGTCGCGGACGACTCTGGGGTTGCAGCGCTCATCTTGTTTTACTGGCCGAGGGAGCTGGCGTACAGCTTCTGGGTCATGTGGCCAGCATGACTAAGCCGCTTCTGGCGAACCAGAGCAGTGCACGAAAACGCCGTTTACCTTCCCGCTGGAGCGGTACCTATTTACCTACTTGCACTTTGACGTGCTTGCGAACTGCTAGGTTGGCAGGAGCTGGGACCAAACAACGGGAGCTCACCCCTTCGCGGGGATTCAAACCGCCGACCTTCTGATTGGCAAGCCCTAGGCTCTGTGGTTCAACCCACAGCGCCACCCGCATCCCATGGGACCCTAGTAAGTGGTAAATCAGAGGACAGGTTGATGCCTCTCCATATGATACGGCGAGTGTGAATTTGCCTGGGCAAAGTAGGCACTATCACAAAGATGGAGATCTGTATATATTGTGTTCCACTTTTGTTTTCGCAACCATTTCTCCATAAGGTCATGCATGTGATTGCATGAAGACATTGAGTAGTGGCAAGTGTAGCCAACATGGTCACTTCCAGATGTTTTTGGACTCCACTCTCATCAGCCCCCATCCAGCGTGGCCCACGGTCAGAGATTATTAGAGCTATAGTTCAGCAATATCCAGAGGACCCTACATTGGCTGCCCATGATGTAGCGTGATCCAGACTTTAGATAGACAGCTTTGAGGACAGCAGCTTCAATACAGCCAGTATGAGCATAAGGGAGAGGTCTTTCTCCATGGTGGCTCCATGAATTCAATCTCCAAAAAACCACCACATTTCAGAAAGGCCCTGGATATATATTTATTATTGCCTGATGGGCAGGGTATAAAAAATAAATTATTATTATTATTATTATTATTATTATTAGTGCAGCAGAAGCAAATGATATGTAATTGTAGGCCATGGGGGCATTAACCCTCTACTGCACTGGCTTCTGCATGAGCTCAGAGGAATAGTTGCTAGACTAAACAGATCTTCTTTAAACAGGAGCAATGTGACATGCAACACAGTTTGGTGCTGGGATCTCTCCTCATAGAGACCTAGCATTATACTTGACCTTGAAAAGCCTTTTGCTGATGGATGGGTATTGGGTAGGAGAATGTCACAGGGCAAGTTCCCCAGGTCAGATGGAACGCTTCCAAACTGAGGCGGCATTTTTAGAAAAGCAGGCAGCGTGAGTGCTTTAAATACATATTGAAAAGGCGCTGAAATGTCATCTCACCCCACCCCCCATAAATGCAGAACAGTGCTATACTGCTTGAGAAAGCAACTCCACCACATTTCTTTAAAAATGTAATGCGTGGCTAAAAGCTACAGAAGTCCCCAGACACAGTTCAACAGATGGAAAAACTGTTTCGCTTCCAAATCATTCTATGTTCTAGCGGCAGCTCTGTAGCAAAACTGGGGCAAATGGGTACAGCGCCCCCCTAGAGCTGTGCTTTGCTCCACCATCACCCCCAGATTTTGTGTGTGTGTGTGTGTGTGTGTGTGTGTGTGTGTGTGTGTGTGTGTGTGACATGACAGGCAACGATCACCTTCCCTAAAAGGATAGCTTGTTTTAAGAACGGGAGCAAATTAAGACTAGGACCCTCTGAAACACTCAGTGAATAAAAGGTAAAGGGACCCCTGACCATTAGGTCCAGTCGTGACCGACTCTGGGGTTGCGGTGCTCATCTCGCATTATTGGCTGAGGGAACCGGCGTATAGCTTCCGGGTCATGTGGCCAGCATGACAAAGCCGCTTCTGGCGAACAATGCAGCGCACGGAAACGCCGTTTACCTTCCCACTGCAGCGGTACCTATTTATCTACTTGCACTTTGACGTGCTTTCGAACTGCTAGGTGGGCAGGAGCTGGGACTGAACAACGGGAGCTCACCCCGTCGCGGGGATTCGAACCGCCGACCTTCTGATCGGCAAGCCCTAGGCTCTGTGGTTTAACCCACAGCGCCACAGTGAATAAGGGAGGGTAAATGCCTCTTCCCCCGACCCACCCAATCAGCAAACTCTGCTCACATAAGACTTTCCCTGACTGAATGGGTGGGAGAATTGGCTGGCACTATGCACCACTACACCCACCCCCTGAAATGCCCCGTCTAGAAATGTGACTGCCCCACCTAACAAGGAAGGCTGGCTACAGGGGCTGTCTAGTAGGCTTGATGTTTATGATCATGAGTTCCCTCCTGTCATGGCCAGGTAAGGACTGTAAGGTACAATACTGTTGCATGCCACTCCAATCTCAAAATGGTGCAAGATTCCAGGGGTTCCAGGCGCTTACCCAGGGTTCATAGAAATGGGGCACAACAGAAACTCTGGTGTTTTTATGATATGTTTCTTTACACATATATGAAACCTGAGCCTAAAAATGGAGGGGATCACAAGCATCAAACACCCCAAAGGGTCTTGTTTCTCCTACAGGCAAAGTTCATGCTCTCTGCCCCTTTGGATTTCCAGCTTGTTGTTTTCCTTCTGGTTCACATCACAGCATACTAACCTCTAAACTCTGGCTTTGTCTTTCCAACTAACTAAGAGCCAGATATCATAAACACACCACAGTCTCTACCGTACCTCATTTTCAAAATGAGACACGAACCCTGGGTAAGTATCCATTTACCGTTTGTTGTTTTCCTTCTGGTTCACATCACAGCATACTAACCTCTAAACTCTGGCTTTGTCCTTCCAACTATCTAAGAATCATAGAATCATAGAGTTGGAAGAGACCCCAAGGGCCATCCAGTGCAACCCCCTGCCAAGCAGGAAACACCATCAAAGCATTCCTGACAGGTGGCTGTCAAGCCTCTGCTTAAAGACCTCCAAAGAAGGAGACTCCACCACACTCCTTAGCAGCAAATTCCACTGTCGGACAGCTCTTACTGTCAGGAAGTTCTTTCTAATGTTTAGGTGGAATCTTCTTTCTTGTAGTTTGAATCCATTGCTCCGTGTCCGCTTCTCTGGAGCAGCAGAAAACAACCTTTCTCCCTCCTCTATATGACATCCTTTTATATATTTGAACATGGCTATCATATCACCCCTTAACCTTCTCTTCTCCAGGCTAAACATACCCAGCTCCCTAAGCCGTTCCTCATAAGGCATCATTTCCAGGCCTTTGACCATTTTGGTTGCCCTCCTCTGGACACGTTCCAGCTTGTCAGTATCCTTCTTGAACTGTGGTGCCCAGAACTGGACACAGTACTCCAGGTGAGGCCTGACCAGAGCGGAATACAGTGGTACTATTACTTCCCTTGATCTAGATGCTATACTCCTATTGATGCAGCCCAGAATTGCATTGGCTTTTTTAGCTGCTGCATCACACTGTTGACTCATGTCAAGTTTGTGGTCTACCAAGACTCCTAGATCCTTTTCACATGTACTGCTCTCAAGCCAGGTGTCACCCATCCTGTATTTGGAGCCAGATATACATACCATATATCATAAATACACCACAGTCTCCACCGTGCCTCATTTTCAAAATGAGACACGAACCCTGGGTAAGTATCCATTTACCGTTTGGCACAGAGCCCCATCTCCTTTGTTTCTTAATGGCTCATTACCTTACTTTTGTTCTCCTAATGGCCCTTCACCCAGGCAATTACCTGAACATAGGAAGCTAGCCTGGCCTAATTGGCTTCTAACACTTGGTGGGTCCAGGGAATAGGTGTCTGGCACCCAGTTTAACACCCAAGCTTTGATTAAATTGTAACACTTGCTGGATCCAGGAATTTATAGTGGTCTGACATCCACAAATTCATAACAATACCCAAATCTAGACCTAGGCCATCCTTCAAAGATGAGAAGCCTCCTCCATGAATTCCTGTACCATGGTTGGGGGGTGGGGTGGGGTGGGGCAAGCCACATGTGGCAATTGAACCAGATCAGCTTTAGACAGACCCTCCAAGTGTCCTTATTTTCCTGAGACAATCCCGGATTTACAGAAGCCGTCCCGGTTTCTGATTTGATCCTAGAATGTCCTGCTTTTCCTTAGCACAGTGATGGCTAACCTTGACACTCCAGATGTTTTGGAACTACAACTCCCATCATCCCTAGCTAACAGGACCAGTGGTCAGGGATGATGGGAGTTGTAGTCCCAAAACATCTGGAGTGTCAAGGTTAGCCATCACTGCCTTAGCACATCCCTATTTTCCTCAGAGAAATGTTGGCGGGTATGCTACTCCTGAGTCCAGGAGATAAGTAACTATACAGTGGTACTTTGGTTTAAGAACAGTCCTGTGTGTGAACGATTTGGTTTACGAACTCCACAAAACTGGAAGTAGTGTCCCGGTTTGATAACTTTACCTCAGTTTAAGAACAGAATCCGAATGGTGGAAGAGCACTGGTGGTAGGAGGCCTCATTAGGGAAAGCGCGATTCGGTTTAAGAATGGTTTTCGTTTAAGAACGGACTTCCGGAATGTAAATTAGGTTGCAATCCTAATGCCACTGACCTGGGAGTAAGCGTCACTAAATTCCATAGGACTTACTTCTGAGTAGCACTGGTAATGGTTGCAGTGCTCTCGCTCTCTCCCCAGTTCAATTTTTATTTGCCTTGCTGGAGAGAAAGATTGGGAATTCAAGCCCAAGGAGTCAAATGCCAGCTTGCAATAGTCCCACAAATTGGACTCTGTGGGCCACTTATTCCCCGCTCGGTGCAAACTGAGTATACACAAATGTAATTCAATTGCATTTTGTGGAGCAAGTGCCAGTTAACAGTGCAGAAAGCCTCAGAAGCATCAGACTATAAATTTACTGTGACGGGCTGAAATGAACAAATATATATATATATATATATTATTTTTGCCAGAGACAGGAGCTTGGGGGAAGCTCCCTGCTGTGCTTCTCCTATTGTAGGCAATGGCTAGATTTGCATGGTAGGAAGGAGCTCAGCATAGCCCTAGGACAAAATTAAAAGGTACCGGTAAAGGTACCCCTGACCATTAGGTCGAGTCGCGGATGACTCTGGGGTTGCGACGCTCATCTCACTGTATAGGCCAGGGGTAGGCAACCTAAGGCCCGGGGGCCGGATGCGGCCCAATCGCCTTCTCAATCCGGCCCACGGACAGTCCGGAAATCAGCATGTTTGTACATAAGTAGAATGTGTGTCTTTATTTAAAATGCATCTCTGGGTTATTTGTGGGGCCTGCCTGGTGTTTATATATGCGTAGAATGTGTGTTTTTATTTAAAATGCATCTCTGGGTTATTTGTGGGGCATAGGAATTTGTTCGTCCGTCCCCCCCCAATATATATATATATATATATATATATATATATATATATATATATATATATAGTCCAGCCCACCACATGGTCTGAGGGATGGTGGACTGGCCCACGGCTAAAAAAGGTTGCTGGCCCCTGCTATAGGCCGAGGGAGCCGGTGTTTGTCCACAGACAGCTTCCGGCCCAGATGCTGCATGTCCTGTTGCTATCATAATCTTTGCTAAAGAGGTAAATGACACTGGGCACCCTCCGAGATCTGAAAGCAAGAGCCACACTTTTTGTTGCCTGTCACCTTTGTCCAGCTGACAGATTGCTCCTCTTCTGCAGTGGAGGTGGGGAGAGAGAAATCTGCTTTGCTTCTACTGTGCCATGCTGGGCTAGGAGGAGGGGGTGGGGAATGAACATAAGGCAATGGGGGGGGGGAAGCTATTTTAGTTGCAATGCGCTTGCCAGGGACCTGGTGTGGCATCTGTGGCTCTCTGCAGCACCAGCAAATAGAAGTTTACCAGGTACTTCAGACGAACATTACACTTAGATGAAACAGTAATGCAGAGCATTTTCATCTTACACTGCAACCCAATATAGGTGCTATCGGTGGTTGGCTGTATGATGTGCAGAACTGGAGACTATGGGACATTTAACGGTTTGGAGGTGAGCACCAGTAACACCCAAAGTCCAGAATATTGCTACGTGCCAACCCAATCTCTGAGCAGTGCAGCATTCCAGGAATTCCAGGATCCTACCTGGGTTTGTGTTTCCCTTGGAATGAGGCACGGCAGAGACGGCAGTGTTTCTATGATATGTGCATATATGCATCCTGAGCCTATGATGGAGGGGTTCACGGCATTAACACCCCCAAGAGGGCCTTGCTTCCCCCATAAACCCAACCTTGGATTCGAACGGAAACATCCCTCTTACTCTCCATGGCTTCCTAGTCTGAAACTTTGCTTCTAGCATCTAGCTCGCATCACTCAACTCTCAGCTCTGGCTTTTTGACTTTCTAACTGCCAGCCCATTGAGGGAGGGGGCCGACTCCTTTGCTCTCTGGTACAAACCACTCGCTTTGTTCCCATATTGGCCCATTAACCAGGCTATCACCTCACCAGGAAGCTACCCTGGTTATTCCAAGAATTAGAAGGGGGACCAGCCATAAATTTCCCAGCAAAGGGGGGGGGTGTCATTAAAGTTATTAAAAAAATAAGAAAAACCCTTCCAAATTAAACCAAACGTTCATCTAGTCCCAGAGGCGTAGCAAGCCCAGGTGGTACCCGGGGCGGAATTTTTTTTGTCACCCCCCCACACACACACACCACTTTAATTTTAAAAAAATTAAAAAGTGTCACCCCCTCTGATGGTGCCACTTTGAGAGGTGTGGGAGTTTTGTGTGTGTGTCTATTATCTCTTTTTTTTCAATAAAGTTAAAATAATAAATAAATTAATTAATAATAATAAATGTAAAAAAAATAAAAAGTGTCACCCCCCTCTGATGGTGCCACTTTGTGAGGTGTGGGGGGTTTTGTGTGTGTGTGTCTATTATCTCTTTTTTTTCAATAAAGTTAAAATAAAATAAAAAATAAAAATAAAAAAGTAATAAAAATTAAAAAGTGTCACCCCCCTCTGATGGTGCCACTTTGTGAGGTGTGGGGGGTTGTGTGTGTTTTTGTGTGTGTGTGTGTGTGTGTGTGTGTGTGTGTGTGTGTGTGTGTGTCTATTATCTCTTTTTTCAATAAAGTTAAAATAAAAAATAATAATAAAATTTAAAAAAATTAAAAAAATTAAAAAAATTAAAAAAAATTAAAAAGTGTCACTCCCCTCTGATGGTGCCACTTTGTGAGGTGTGGGGGGTTGTGTGTGTGTGTCTGTTATCTCTTTTTTTCAATGTAGTTAAAATTTTAAAAAAAATAATTTAAAAAAAAGTGTCACCCCCCTCTGGGGTGGAACCCGGGGCGACCCGCCCCCCCATTGCTACGCCCCTGTATATCCTATTCTCTTAGCAGCCAACCAGATGCCCATGATCAACTTGCAAACAGGTCCTGACTACAACAGTATTGTATGATGGGGTTTCATTTAAGAAATATTATGATATGTTCCCAAATCACTCTGTGCTCGCTCTGCTTTAACAGGGTTCCAAGCTGCTTCGTATAATATGAAATTCTGTGTTCCCCATTCCCTATCATAGGGAATCTAAAATTGCTAATAACCTCTTCCACTTTGGGCCAAACTTGGTAAAATTTACGGGCACAGGAGCTCGACTAGAGTAGATTAAGCCCACCAAAACGCAGACAAATAGGTTCATGGGCTTTTAAAAGTAAAATGGCTTCACTCTGTGGTAAATAATTCTAAAGCTCAGCTCTGTGCTGATCTTTTGTCTGCCCAGATCTTCAAACATTCTGCTTTATTGGATGACTCCGGGCTCTAGCTTTAAGAGAGAGGGAGAACAAATTATGCTTATTCACTTTTTTCACACTGTGCGTAATTCCATACACCTCTATCAATACACTCTTACTCAATTTTCCCCTAAACTAAGCTAAAAAGCCCCAAATGCTGTAACTTTTACTCATCCAGTGATGTCTGCTGATTGGCAGGTGGGTGCACACCCGCCAACATTTCTCCGATGATTATTATTATTATTATTATTATTATTATTATTATTAGATGGGCAACTTCCAACTCATATAAAAGCACAATAAAATATTGAACATTTAAAAAAAAACTTCCCTATACAGGCCTGTCTTGAGATGTCTTCTAAAGGTTGTGTAGTTACTTATTTCCTTGACTCGGGGGACACATTCTTCCATACCCTCCAACATTTCTTCCATGAAAATAGGGATGTAGCCTACTAAGGAAAAGCAGGACATTCCAGGATCAAATCAGAAATCAGGACGGCTTCTGTAAATCCAGGACTGTCCCTGGAAAATGCAAAATAACCAATGCAGTTGATAGCCTTCAAATAACCTATCCATGTACATACATGAAATTCCCCATTGTGCCTAACAAGTGTTCCCTGATTCACACAGTCTGATCCTCACAAACAGCAGTTGTGGTGGGAAACCCATGGCTGGCTTATGGCACTTCAAATTGCGTGTCGAGGTCCCCAAGCCACCCCCCTAAATAACTCACACTACACACCGTAATTTAAGTTTAAGGTTTTTGGCATGATTTTGGCCACAACTTTTATTAAAATACAAAATGTGAGTGGTTGCTTAGGCATTGGTTCCAACTAGCTGCCCCCTCCTGGGGGCAGACTGACATCCGCCCGGTTAGCGGAAGTCAGTAAAGGGAAAACACTTTGGGGAGAGAATGGGGGTCAGGGGCCCGGGCCCTCGCCTCTCCCCAAATGTTCCCAGGGGCTCTTGCGTGGCCCCGACCCCCCTTCCGGGGGATACGGACAAAAGCATGATGAGCCCCTGGATTCCTTTAATGGAATACCCCGCGCAGCAGCATTGGAGGGGCAGGCACAGCCAACCACATCCCCTCCACCAACCAAATTCATAACCAATGCCTAACCGCAACCTTACAAGTTGTGACTAATTGCTACGCAGTAGGCGAAAACCAAATGGCAACAGCCAATCAGCCAGATGGAAAAAATCCTACCAGGCCCCTGCCCCAAAAGCAGACGACCCCATGACAGGCATAGCAAGGTCAACGCGCAAGCCTAAATAAAGGGCGGGAGGGCGGGTGATCCGATGCACGCAGCAAAGAGGGTTGCGTGCTGCCTGCACTGGGAATATATAACCTCTGAGCTGTCCATCAAAAATTGCTACATAACATTCTCCCCAGCAACCCGCAGGGCCCAATCATCTGCCATGGTAATCTATCCTAACCCGCCCAGCAACAGTGGGGTGACTTGTTAGCCCCCACCGCAACACGTGCTCTCCATGAAGGAGAACCCGCTTTGTGGGTTTGAGTTCCTGTTACTGCACACTCTTTCTCGCACAAAGGGAGACAAATTCCTATGTACAGAAAACCAAATGTCAAGGAGAAGTTTTGCTGCAGCAAGCATGCCACATAGCTAATGCATAAACTGGGCCTCAGCCAGAGGAAATCAAGTTCCTCCTCTCCATTTGTGCATCTCCTTATACAGGGCAGAGTTTATTCTGCACTAAATAAATAAATTCAGCACCAAATCAATAACAATTCTGTGCCGAAGGAAGCTGAGTTCTGTGACCTGCATTACAAACTGAGTGCCTTTCCAGAGTCCCTCTTATTTTGCATAAACTATTTTGCATAACATATTCCGGTTTTGCTAGTATTGTAGAGGAGCAAGGAGCTATGATAAGCCCAAGTCGTGCCCCCAACCATGCAAAATTGTATTCAGGCATCCTTCTAGTTTCTGAAATTGTTGCAGGCCTTGCCCACACACTTTCAAGAATAGCTTTGCAGCTGCTAAGGACTACAAACTTGATCTTTTTAAATGTAAAAAATATATAAGACATATGAATTGAGAGTTTGAGATCATTGTGTCCCATTGTCTTGAACGCTCACTTCAACCAGGATTTTAATTGGCTCCATCTCCTACTAGTGAAACCATCAAATTAAAGCAAAATAAAACCACTAAGAAGAATGGGATACACTGGTTCAAGGGAAAGAAATATAATATAATATATAACACTTCAGGATCAGTTATGACACTAGATACACATGAGAGTTAATTCTGGAGTTAGAGATAAGTTGTGTGCTTTCCAATTTCATGCATCCTTTCAATTTTTCACACAATTTCACACTATAACAGTTTGGGACGCATCTGGATGTTTAACTTTCCTCTAAGTTTAAGTGCACAATAAAATCTGTTCACATCATTATGGTAAGTTATCAAGCATCAGTTGCATCTGCCTGTACGTTCAAGCTCCATCAATTCTGCCGTGAGCTGAGCAGAATCATATCACCACGGACCTCTAAAAAAAGGAGCAACTGGGGCAAGACAAACTAGCACTCACGCCGTGACTATAGTGCAGGTTGTGTGTTACAACTGTGCATGTGATGTGCAACTAACATATGGTGCTACAGTTGTACAACAAGTGTGGGGAACCGTTTGCCCTCCAGATGTTGTGATACTGTAACTCCCATTAGCCCCAACAAGCATGGCCAATGGCCAGGAATGATGAGAGTAGTAGTTCAGCAACATCTGGAGGATCAAAGTTTCCCCAGACCTGTTGTACAGGCTCAGACCAAACTCAAAAAGAAGACTATAGGAAGCATTAGCCTCACTTTCTCTGCATATCTCACCTGTGGCTGTAACCAGATTCTGAACCTGAGAATCCGGCGTGTGTTTTTTCACTCCCACTCATAGCATAGAAACGCCCTCTGACACCTAGCAGACACCAGAAAGGGTGAATCATGTTCATGACACCTAGGGTGTAAAAGTCTACAATCTCCTGCAAAACCCCAAATTAATGCACTGTTAACTTGACACTCCTTCAGCTCAAGAAAATTAACACAAATTAATGTTGATGCTAATCAATCCAAGCAATGTACATGGAATTTGAAAATCAATTATCTCTTCCAAGTGCAGTAAAATATTTAGCGCGGTGTTTTGGTACATTGGAGTTGGATTGTGCTTCCTGAACCCTTCTCTGTGTGCTCACATCTCCAAATAAAGAACATTAGTCTGCAAAACTAGTCATATATTGTTTGCAGTAAGTCACAGGGAACTGACTGGACGTATTTCTGAGTATTTATGCACAGGAATGAGTTAGCTATTGCACCTAAGGCCCAGGGCTTTTTTTCAGTCCCAACTCTCTGGAACTCAGTTCCAGCTCCTCTCAAGTGGGCACCATTGCCATTGTAAGAGAACAAGGGAGGCATTCATGGTGAGTTCCGGCACCTCTTTTTCTAGGAAAATAGCACTGTCAAGGCCCATTGAAGTTCATGGGGTTGAAAGTAATCACAAGTAACTTACTGCGCTGGTTTCAGTAGAACTTTAGAATGATAACTTTCCATTAGCTTTGGACCACTGCACCTCTGATAGACCACTGATTGGATTATCGTTTATGATATTTAAATGTGGCATTGCCAAAATAACGAGCACTGAAGTGACTGGTGTCAGTCAGTATTCTCTCTCATACAAAGAACAAAATCAACCAAGTAAAAACAAATGTTCCTACTTGCTAAAAAGAAAAAGGAAAGTCAGTTGTGATATACCAAAATTAGCAGCACGCAAATACCCAAATACCGCTTCCAGGTCATGCAATGTAAAACTTGCATATCCATTTTCACATCAAAAGAAGCATGCCTCCACTTCAAAATAGGGCCAATGAACATTGTGATGTGGGTGGAGATATGTAGCTGGATTTACATCTTTGGCCCAATACACAGGATTCTTTTGTGACTAAGAGGAAACTTTATTGTTGGGCAGTTCAACCTGGACTTCAGTTTGTACTCTGACATGGCACTTGACACTTTCTCAATGATTACAAAAAGGATTTTGAATTATCAACACACACATACATTAAGATCATCTCAGACTAAGCTCTCGGTGTCCCCATTTTGGGTGGTTACATGGGGTGTCTAGTGAGAACAGTACATTCTCTATGGTGGCACCCCAACAATGAACTACCTTCACCTGGTGTCTTCTTTATTATCTTTCAGGTATCAGGTGAAAACTTATTTTTGCAAGCCGCCTTGCCAATGATGTCAGAAAAATGGAGCATTCGTTTCTTAACAAAAATAAATAAATATCTGCAACATGTCTCTCATTTAGCTTGAGTGAGGAATTAAATGTACACATCAGCTGATGAAAATAATGGCAGGCTAGATTGGAAGGAAAGGGATTCAAAAGCCCTGAAGTTCCTTACTGATGCCAAAGAGTTGCCATCAAGTTAAAAAGGTAAAGGTAAAGGTACCCCAACTGTTACGTCCAGTCGCAGACGACTCTGGGGTTGCGGCGCTCATCTCGCTCTATAGGCTGAGGGAGCCGGCGTTTGTCCACAGACAGCTTCCAGGTCATGTGGCTAGCATGACTAAGCCGCTTCTGGCGAACCAGAGCAGCGCACGGAAACACCGTTTACCTTCCCGCCGGAGCACTTTGACGTGCTTTCGAACTGCTAGGTGGGCAGGAGCTGGGACCGAACAATGGGAGCTCACCCCATTGCGGGGATTCGAACCGCCGACCTTCCGATCGGCAAGCCCTAGGCTCCGTGGTTTAGACCACAGCGCCACCTGTGTCCCTGCCATCAAGTTAGCAAGTCTAAATTAGCAGCCTTTGCAACAGCATCCGTCTCCCCAAGATCATGTAAACACACTGTTTGGAGACAAATTCATACTAGGTACAATGTGGGTGTGCAAGAAAGAGGCAAAATGAACAATTCCCTGCACTAATTGGAATGATTACAATCTCTTTCATGTGGATAGTAGGAGGACTGACTGATAAGAAAGGCGTCTTCAGAAGAAACCAGAGTGCAGCTCCTTTCCCCATGAAGCTCCAGTGTGTATATAGATTATTCACAGGATTTAATCATTACTGGGCGGAGTAGGGAGTTCCCTGTTGCTGTTATGTTCTTGTTTAACAAAGATAGTACAGTTCTTGCCTAGCTGTGAGATTGGTGTATCTTCTAAGCCTTCAGGGACACTTGAGAAAGATCAAGGAAGCCTATACATTTTTGCCCATCTCAAGTGGAGCACTGCATTACTTATACCTACTTTTGAATCAGGGACGCGGGTTGTGCTGTGGGCTAAACCACAGAGCCTAGGGCTTGCTGATCAGAAGGTCGGCGGTTCGAATCCCCGCGATGAGCTCCCGTTGCTTGGTCCCTGCTCCTGCCAACCTAGCAGTTCGAAAGCACAACAAAGTGCAAGTAGATAAATAGGTACCACTGCAGCGGGAAGGTAAACAGCGTTTCCGTGCGCTGCTCTGGTTCGCCAGAAGTGGCTTAGTCATGCTGGCCACATGACCCTCGGCCAATAACGCGAGATCAGCACCGCAACCCCAGAGTCGTCCGTGACTGGACCTAATGGTCAGGGGTCCCTTTACCTTTACCTTTACCTTTACTTTTGAATCAAGTGATCCTCAAGGCAGCTTACATCAGGATGCAATAAATCAACACACAGACACGCTCCCAAAAACACTCACAAAGAGAAGTAAAGCATGCTTTACTTGTGTGATCAAGAGATGCAGGGAAAATCTTAGGCATCAAGAGTGAGGGGTGCCAAGTTTTCACCTTGTTATTAGGATGCCTCTAAAAGGTTGTTCCATGAGTGGCTGTGACTAAGGAGACAGGTCTGCGCAATACACAGCAAGCAATAAAAACATAGAGCAGCAGTCATTATGTTTTATCCCTCTAAGAGCAGGATTACAGAACGACTATATGTGAACAGGTGTTATGCAAACAGCCACTTCTTGCAGAAGTGAGAAAAGGCAGCTTCAGAAAAGAGTGATTTCGAGTGGGAAAGCAGCAGCAGGCATGTTTAATTTGTCTCTGCTCCTCCCCACCCCGCAAAAAATAAAAACCCTTCCTGCTTGCAGCTGCTTACCCTCCCCATGGTTCGGTAGAGAGAGGGGAATATGTATCTGAAGCCATGGGAGAGGTGGTCAGAGGTGGTTTTCAGCAGAAAATTGGCAGGCATGCAGAATTATTAAACATCTTAGAGACACCATTTCCCCACACACCCAGTTGCTGGAAATCACAAGTGAGGAGAGTGCTATTGCATTCAGGTCCTGCTTGCAGGATTTTCATAAGAACCGGTTGGCGGTTGGCCGCTGGGGGAACAGGATGCTAGACTAGATGGGCCATTAGCCTAAACCAGCAGGGATCTCCTTACTTTCTTGTGACGCTAGCCACTGCCTGGATCCACAATCTGGGTGGCTTCCAACATATATAAAAACATAATAAAGCATGAAACATTAAAAAAAACAAAAAAAACACCTTCCCTATACAGGGCTGCCTTCAGGTGTCTTCCAAAGATTGTATAGTTATATATCTCCTTAGCTCAGAGGTTGCATAACTCCATACCCACCAACATTTCTCCAATGAAAATAGGGACATTCTACCATACCCTCCAACATTTCTCCGAGGAAAATAGGGACATTCTGGGATCAAAACAGAAACCAGGATGGCTTCTGTAAATCCAGGACTGTCCCTGGAAAATAGGGACACTTGGAGGGTCTGTTTATTCCCCTTTTGTTCTTCTTATAGTTCAGGCTTCCTCAACCTTGGCCCTCCAGATGTTTTTGGCCTACAACTCCCATAATCCCTAGCTAGCAGGACCAGTGGTCAGGGATGATGGGAATTGTACTCTCAAAACATCTGGAGGGCCGAGGCTGAGGATGCCTGTTATAGATCTTCACTCATCCCTTCTTCCCTGATAGGGGTCCGCCATTTTGTGGTTTGCCTCAGGTG
Source organism: Darevskia armeniaca (assembly GCA_034641395.1). Taxonomy (NCBI): domain Eukaryota; kingdom Metazoa; phylum Chordata; class Lepidosauria; order Squamata; family Lacertidae; genus Darevskia; species Darevskia armeniaca. The sequence goes on from JAWWNF010000371.1 coordinate 723,347, forward strand.
CCAAAATGCATTGGGCCAGCCCTGACTGTAAGTCAACACCAAACTATGCATTGCGTTTGGCTAGGGATTGTGGCTTGTAAGGGATAAATAAACATGATATTGGGTTTGGGTGTGATGCTAGGCTCTCTTTTTACTAATTTCTTCACACACTTCTGCAACAATTGAATCTGGATATCAATCTTGCTCCTACTGGTAAGCCAAGAACCAGAGTTATTCTTGGCTACAGCAGAGTGTGACAGTATGTTGGGAAAATGGCTTGGGAGAGTGTGAGGGATGAGGTGGTTCTTGAGGAAGAGGAGGCTGAGATAGTGAACTGCCCCAGATCTTTCAGGGAGTCTGGGCTTCAGCTGGAACTCATGTGCTAAGATTCGCCAATGACAATATTGTGAAGAACAGAACGTTGATTTCCTCCATTCCAAAGCAATTTTGTGTACATCTCAGGGATTAACCCTCAAACACCTATATAACCCCTAAAATACAAGTCCCTTCAAATATCATGTTCTGGGTTCTCCCCCACCCCACTCTCATTAAAGTTATTTTGCATGATCTATAATTAAAACCTGAAAGAGATGTCGCCTCCTTTTGCCAGCAACTGTGTTACATCAATTAAATGGGTAAGTAGGAGCTTTCCCCAGAGGGGGGCACCATGTGACTCTGTATTGATTAAGACTGCAGTGGAATGTTATTTGCAATCTCATTGCATAATGGAAATCAGGAAGTAGCTGTCATGCTTTCAGAAGACAAATTGCTGCTATCGGAGACAATTCATAGGCTTCTCTCCTCCTTGCTGTTCTCAATGTGCAGCTAATGCATGTTCTACAGGGATTAGTTTCTAAAATCAGTCGACTTTGCTGTCTCCAATAGTAAAAATGAGGGAGAGCTGTAATCTAGGTGACCCTGCATTAAGTGATCAAGATGTCTATCACTACTTCTGATTTATGTATTATTTAACCAGGGTAGAAAAGACTTGAGGAAAAGGAGCAGGCAATTAAAAAAGAGATGCGTACAGAAGGCAGTATGATAGTTACCTGCAAAGACAGGAATATAATCAATATTTGGGGGGGGGGGGTTAAACTACCACCTAGACAGAACATTTTCAAACACTCATTTCTATAGCAGCATTTTTAAGCTATGAAATAGTAATTCCCTGCAAACCTCTGAGCCAATACTCACAACCAATGCTATAAAGAAAGGAGTGTTTTGAGCATGCTTAGATGCTTTTATTCTATGCTACACTCTCAGCCATTTAAATATAAAAATGATTTTCATGATTCTAAGCACTTTATAGCATAAGGGGTCAGCAAACTTTTTCAGCAGGGAGCTGGTCCACTGTCCCTCAGACCTTGTGGGGAGATGGACTATTTTTTGGGGGGGGGTGGAATTAATGAATTCCTATGCCCCATAAACAAAACAAAGATGCATTTAAAATAAAAGCACACATTCTACTCATGTAAAAACACCAGGCAGGCCCCACAAATAACCCAGAGATGCATTTTAAATAAAAGGACACATTCTACTCATGTAAAAACAGGCTGATTCCCGGACCGTCCACGGGCTGGATTGAGAAGGCGATTGGGCCAGATCCGGGCCCCGGGCCTTAGTTTGCCTACCCATGACATAAGGATTCAGGAGGGGAGAGAAATGTGTCTCACATCCTTACTAAGCTATGCTGTTTGCTGGTTGAGCCAGGGAAGTTGCATTTCCTTCATCCCAATCTACTTCATAGGATTGCTGAATTCTCTATTGCCCAAGAGGGTTTAAGTTATAAGATTTAGCTAGAGAGCATTTGGAAAAAATGGCTTGATGGTAAAAGCAGCTCAGCAATGGCAGCCAGTGCCCTAAAGGGGTGGCGGGTTTTCTCTTGCTAGAGGTCTATAAGCAAAGGCTAGTTAGGTGCGCTCTCATTCTGTATTTCCTGCATTAAGCAGGTGGCATTATTCAGGTCACTTCCAATTCCATGATTCTAAAACCACTTTCCAGAACTCTGTGGGCAATGGCAAGATACAAATATGAACAATATTTCTTATAAGCTTTCACTGATCTGATCCTTTTCGCTCATCATGTCTGGCAGCAGCTGGAAAATTGCAGGCAAGTGAATTCACACCAGATGTGTTACTGCATCTCCAAGGAATGCCATGAGGAATGGCTGGGAGAGAAAGCATCTCTTTCAAAACCATGTGTCTCAGTTAGGGATGCTAGATATAGTCAGCATTTAAAGGCACATTTACTGAATTTGCACTTCCTGAAATGGGACGTGAACCAAAAACGCAGCAGACCTTCAAATTTTGCAATGAAGTTCTCCAGTCAAGTGATGTGTACAAAATATGCATATACTGGGTACTGTATGCATAAAGATGCATGTATTAGCGAAGGCAGCACAGAACAATGCATTAAATTAAGGGAACCTGCTTTGCAAAAACATGCACTGGGCAAAAGTACGAGACGTGTATTTTAGAAGAAATCTGGTGAATTTTTATGACTTACAAAAATTGCAAACTGATGTGGAAATGTGGAGGACGGAACTTAAGCATGGAAAAACGAGAAAATGAAATTGACAGATTTGTCCATCTCTAGTCTCCGTCGAGTAAATATCCCTTTGGCCGACCTAGGACAGTTGCCAATGGAGAGTCAAACTCCTTCCTTGCCCTCTATAGCTTGACCATCCCTAAATGCTTAGAGCCATGCTGACCGCCATTGTGGAGGCTCCATGAGACAACTGTGCCATCCTCCAAAAGGTGAGCTTAAGGAACCTTGGCAACTTAAGGAAGCATTCAGCACTGTCCCCCATCTCTTGTTTGAATCTTGTGGCTGAACTGCTGGCACCACTGATCACTGCTAGGTAAAGGGACCCCTGACCATTAGGTCCAGTCGCGGACGACTCTGGGGTTGCAGCGCTCATCTTGTTTTACTGGCCGAGGGAGCTGGCGTACAGCTTCTGGGTCATGTGGCCAGCATGACTAAGCCGCTTCTGGCGAACCAGAGCAGTGCACGAAAACGCCGTTTACCTTCCCGCTGGAGCGGTACCTATTTACCTACTTGCACTTTGACGTGCTTGCGAACTGCTAGGTTGGCAGGAGCTGGGACCGAACAACGGGAGATCACCCCTTCGTGGGGATTCAAACCGCCGACCTTCTGATTAGCAAGCCCTAGGCTCTGTGGTTCAACCCACAGCGCCACCCGCATCCCATGGGACCCTAGTAAGTGGTAAATCAGAGGACAGGTTGATGCCTCTCCATATGATACAGCGAGTGTGAATTTGCCTGGGCAAAGTAGGCACTATCACAAAGATGGAGATCTGTATATATTGTGTTCCACTTTTGTTTTCGCAACCATTTCTCCATAAGGTCATGCATGTGATTGCATGAAGACATTGAGTAGTGGCAAGTGTAGCCAACATGGTCACTTCCAGATGTTTTTGGACTCCACTCTCATCAGCCCCCATCCAGCGTGGCCCACGGTCAGAGATTATTGGAGCTATAGTTCAGCAATATCCAGAGGACTCTACATTGGCTGCCCGTGATGTAGCGTGATCCAGACTTTAGATAGACAGCTTTGAGGACAGCAGCTTCAATACAGCCAGTATGAGCATAAGGGAGAGGTCTTTCTCCATGGTGGCTCCATGAATTCAATCTCCAAAAAACCACCACATTTCAGAAAGGCCCTGGATATATATTTATTATTGCCTGATGGGCAGGGTATAAAAAATAAATTATTATTATTATTATTATTATTATTAGTGCAGCAGAAGCAAATGATATGTAATTGTAGGCCATGGGGGCATTAACCCTCTCCTGCACTGGCTTCTGCATGAGCTCAGAGGAATAGTTGCTGGACTAAACAGATCTTCTTTAAACAGGAGCAATGTGACACGCAGCACAGTTTGGTGCTGGGATCTCTCCTCATAGAGACCTAGCATTATACTTGACCTTGAAAAGCCTTTTGCTGATGGATGGGTATTGGGTAGGAGAATGTCACAGGGCAAGTCCCCCAGGTCAGATGGAACGCTTCCAAACTGAGGCGGCATTTTTAGAAAAGCAGGCAGCGTGAGTGCTTTAAATACATATTGAAAAGGCGCTGAAATGTCATCTCAACCCCCCCCCCCCATAAATGCAGAACAGTGCTATACTGCTTGAGAAAGCAACTCCACCACATTTCTTTAAAAATGTAATGCGTGGCTAAAAGCTACAGAAGTCCCCAGACACAGTTCAACAGATGGAAAAACTGTTTCGCTTCCAAATCATTCTATGTTCTAGCGGCAGCTCTGTAGCAAAACTGGGGCAAATGGGTACAGCGCCCCCCTAGAGCTGTGCTTTGCTCCACCATCACCCCCAGATTTTGTGTGTGTGTGTGTGTGACATGACAGGCAACGATCACCTTCCCTAAAAGGATAGCTTGTTTTAAGAACGGGAGCAAATTAAGACTAGGACCCTCTGAAACACTCAGTGAATAAAAGGTAAAGGGACCCCTGACCATTAGGTCCAGTCGTGACCGACTCTGGGGTTGCGGTGCTCATCTCGCATTATTGGCTGAGGGAACCGGCGTATAGCTTCCGGGTCATGTGGCCAGCATGACAAAGCCGCTTCTGGCGAACAATGCAGCGCACGGAAATGCCGTTTACCTTCCCACTGCAGCGGTACCTATTTATCTACTTGCACTTTGACGTGCTTTCGAACTGCTAGGTGGGCAGGAGCTGGGACTGAACAACGGGAGCTCACCCCGTCGCGGGGATTCGAACCGCCGACCTTCTGATCGGCAAGCCCTAGGCTGACCATTAGGTCCAGTCGCGGACGACTCTGGGATTGTGGCGCTCGTCTCACTTTACTGGCCTAGGGAGCCGGCGTACAGCTTCCGGGTCATGACTAAGCCACTTCTGGCAAACCAGAGCAGCGCACGGAAACACCGTTTACCTTCCCGCCAGAGTGGTACCTATTCATCTACTTGCACTTTGACATGCTTTCGAACTGCTAGGCTGGCAGGAGCAGGGACCGAACATCGGGAGGTCACCCCGCTGCGGGGATTCGAACCACCGACATTCTGATTGGAAAGCCCTAGGCTCAGTAGTTTAACCCACAGCGCCAACCGCGTCCCTACTGATCACTGCTAGCAAAATGCTATCTCCGGTTGTCCGACATGTTCATGTGTGAATGAAAAGGATAGAAATTTCACAACACTCAGCTCAGATACAGTGCTTTGCAAATGGAAGCGGTTCACACATCTGTGTTTGTGTGTGGTATGTAGGCTTTTTTATAAGCATGATCATTCCCAACAGAAGATGAGAAGGGAACCGGGATAATAAGTGTCACTCCGGATAATAAGTATCAATAAGATGCAGCATCCATGGTATGTACTGAAACCATCTAATGCACCATTATCTATTTACCATCCTGCAGGATTTAAAATTAAATGCTAGCTGCCTAATCAGTTCCAACTGAGTTTATTGATTAGGGCTCTGTCATCTGTCCACTGTGCTTGATGAGTCTAGAAGTGGCAGGTTTACCTTTCCACTGTTTATGCTCTAGGACATAATAAAGTATATGATGAAGGTAATCAATTACACGTCAACACAATTTTTGTTCTGAAGCAATCTGCTGGGACTCGTCTGGGAAAAATTATAACCTTGCGAAAATTAAGGAAGAGGCTAAGTTTCTCAGAGAAGTAATGACACTTCATTATATTTAATTTGGTTAGACATACAGATCAATATTTCCAGCATTCCAGGCATATTTGCCCATTTAAAAGATCCTCCTCTTACGAGCCGATTTGTGTGTAAGACTTGCATCTGATTGTCCTGTAATTGTGTTGTCAGACAGAGGTAGTCTAGAAGAACGTACAATTAAATACAGAAATAGTCTGAGCCACAACAGTGAATACACTTAAGTATTGATAGTTGCATCTACCTCAATTAAATGATCCATTAAGTTCACAAGTGCATAACCAAAGTTCTGCAAGACAAAAGTCTGCGCTAGCAATTGTTAAGCACACAATGGCTTCTGTTCTGTGCAATGCTCCCATTCTGGATCCCCCAAGCCAAGCACAATTCAGAGGACTGTCCTTAACCTTTAAGTGAGGAATAAAAAACCATTTTTTTTTTCAGACCGAGGGCCAAATTCTCTTCTGGACCACCTTCCAGGGGCCACATAAAAGTGGAGTGCAGAGACAGAGGTAAAAATGGTTAGAGTGATGAATGTAATTTTTATCTTTGTATATAGACTGGATTCTATATTCACACATTCATGTGAACCTCTCTATCCCCCATCCAGACAAACAAGAGTTCAAGACACACTCTAGCCAGGCTGAGGAAGATGTGTGCTCTGGGGAGAGTCTTAAAGGCCAGACAGAGAAGTGCAAATGGCCACATTTGGGCCCCCCGGACCTAAGGTTCCCCACCCCTGCTTTAAAGCAAAAATAGCTAGGGGTCTAAATGATTGCTTTTCCTCCCACACAAATCTGTCTGAGTAATAAGGTAATCCTCTTAGGCCTGTCTGCAATTCTGCATGCCATCAGGAGCAAGGTGGGTGGTGACCAGATAGAGAGCTGTTTCAGTTGTGACATCCCATCTTTGGTTTGGAACTCCCTCCCCAGGAAGGTTTCCCTGGCACCATCTCTGTTTTATTTTTATAGTCAAGGGAATGCCTTTTTTTTTTTAATGCCAAAGCCATTTAGATTTATCAGTCTTTAACAGGATTTTTTACCTGGGAATTTAATCTGCCCTGCTGCATTGGGGCATTACTTCTTACCCCAGTGATGGCTAACCTTGACACTCCAGATGTTTTGGGACTACAACTCCCATCATCCCTGACCACTGATCCTGTTAGCTAGGGATGATGGGAGTTGTAGTTCCAAAACATCTGGAGTGTCAAGGTTAGCCATCACTGTCTTACCCCATGTTGTTGTATTTTGCTATTATCTCATCTAGGCCACTCTTAAAGTTGTTTGACTGGACTTCTGTTTCAAAGGTTTCGAAATAATATTACAACATATTCACACACTCATGTCTAAGCAAAAACTCCACATAGGACTTGTAATGTGATCTTAAACTACTGAGCTGCTTGGGCTTGCCAATCGGAAGGTCGGCGGTTCGAATCCCCATGACAGAGTGAGCTCCCATTGCTCTGTCCCAGCTCCTGCCAACCTAGCAGTTCGAAAGCACACCAGTGCAAGTAGATAAATAGGTACCGCTGTGGCAGGAAGGTAAACGCCGTTTCCGTGTGCTCTGGTCTCCATCATGGTGTTCCGTTGTGCCAGAAGCAGTTTAGTCATGCTGGCCACATGACCCGGAAAGCTGTCTGTGGACAAACGCCGGCTCCCTCGGCCTGAAAGCGAGATGAGCACCACAACCCCATAGTCGCCTTTGACTGGACTTAACCGTCCAGGGGTCCTTTTTAACTTATTTTAACTTTGGTAATAGTAATAAACGTAGTGAAGTCTATTCATCCCCTACCCCAAGTCTACAAGCCTACACTGTCATTCAACTCCTATCACTCTTCTCCATCATCTCCCCAAAGGGAGAAGATATTTGACTGTAAGTTTCTCAGGGCAGGGACATTAGCATATCCTGTGAAGTACTACGTACATTTCTACATGGCACTTGTTGATAATAATATACAGTCTACAACAATATTCATTTTTTTCCCATTAGACCTTTCCTTTTTCACACACACACACACACACTTAAGATATGAAATATTTTCCAACACATACCACATAGATGAATAGGGGGGTACAAATTAATTTCCCCTAATATTTGAACTATGGTTTGTATTATATTGGGGAAATGTTCTTGCTGAGATACCCCAAACCACAGCTGGATTGCTTCTTACTGGCGCTCGTTACATTTCGCACATTAGATGAAGAGTTAAAAGCACACCTACCTTAAAAAGTCTTAAAATATTAGCCACCATAATGGACACTGAACTTGCAGCTGCACCTATAACCCCCGTTATCTTGTCCGGCTTGGTGAAAATAGGTGGGTCTCCATTAGCACACTTCACGTCGGACCCGTCTTTCTCTATCAAGGCTTGCACAAATGTTAAAGACTGCTCCAAAGCGTAGGTGTCCCTGGAGCAAGTGTCTAGTATCCGGACTCCTAAAGTGACATTGGCAAGGAGGTCAGGGTCCTTGTTGATCTGATCGATTGCATATAGCATTGCCTCGAGCCGATGGATCCCCTTTTCCTTCTTGAGCTCCCCACAAGGTACTCCTCTTTCCCCCTTTGCATGGACAGGGAAGAGTCCCCCCAAGATGATATCTCCATCGAGTCGGATGGAGTGGGCATATTCCTGGCCGTGAGTTCCTCGCATCATCGGGAGCATCCAACAGAATTTGGCTGCGAGTAGGAAGAAACAGTGGCCGGAGACCAGATGCTTGTCCTCGCATACCATTTTTCCGGAAGGTGTTGTTGCAATCCAAGACCCAGGTTCTTCTCTGGCTAGAGGTGAAGGTGGACGATTTGAAACTGCCCCTTCTGAAGGCTACCATCAGTGCCCAATGAATCAGAAGATAGGACCATGCAGTAGGTAGAAATGGAGGACAGCGGGGTGGCAGTTGCTTCTCAACAAAAGTCCTCAAGAAGCCTTTCACAAAAGGAATCCATTGGGATTAACTTTTCCATGTGTTACCTTTGCTTGTGGCGTATTTTCAGTGATGGCAGACTGTCATTAAATGCATCTGATGCTGGGAGGAGATCAGCAGTTCACATCCTTGGATGACGTCCTGAGATGGAGACACTCCTGAAAGATCAGAGAAAAATATAGAAAACTGCTTAGTTCAGCTATCTTAATTTTGCTATTACACTATTGTCATTTTCTGGAGCAGAGTTTATTGCTGAGGTTTTACCCTTCATTTCCTCCGGAGATATTAACTCGTTGCTCTTTGTCAATATACACACATTCCACTACTTGGAAACATTAGTTTCAGGGGCAACTGAAGGGGTGACTCAAACATCTCCTCTGCGGGAATTTCAAGCGCAGATGCACTTCTAGCTCACCTGTCTCAGAGGGGAATGAAGGGAAATCTGCCGCTTCAGATTCTACCCAGTATTGTGGAAAGATGCACAACTCATTCACAAGTCTCCTTTTGGCACTGTCCTACGATGTCCGACACTACAATTCTATGATTTCATGATTACCCCTGAGAGAGCAAGGCAGCGATTACTGGTACATCAGCAGAGCTGAAGCAACAGCAGAAGCTCAACCCAACAGGGTCTGAACCGACAGTTCCATTGCATTCTAATCCTTTGGGCTGCAGGTATATAAGCCTTGAAACATAGCGCTCGTGTTGTTGAGATAATGCACATCCTTTATGTTTGCAAACTGCATCAGCATAAGGGAATTTCTGCCCGATCATGTTCCTAAGGAAAGGACTATATAATCTTATTGCTATTCCATCGCATTGTCCTATACTTTCATTCTTCTGCCTACATCTGTTTTTTTGTGAGGCAAAAAAAAAAGGCAAACATATCTATTTCCCAAAGCTGGAATGATGATTACTGGCTACTGTAATTGAATTCATAGTGAATTGTTTTTATTGTGTATTTAATTGGGGGAGGTGTTAAAATGGTTTTCTATTCAGTTTTTGTTTTTTTTACTGCACACACCCTTAGTATTATTTTAATGAGAAGTTATATATTATCAGTGATGTGATATTTATTATTAGTGTGGATTACAGAGCCAGTGAGGGACGCGGATGGCGCTGTGGGTTAAACCACAGAGCCTAGGGCTTGCCGATCAGAAGGTCGGCGGTTCGAATCCCCGCGATGGGGTGAGCTCCCATTGCTTGGTCCCTGCTCCTGCGAACCTAGCAGTTCGAAAGCACGTCAAAGTGCAAGTAGATAAATAGGTACTGCTTCGGCGGGAAGGTAAACGGCGTTTCCGTGCGCTTCTCTGGTTTGCCAGAAGCGGCTTAGTCATGTTGGCCACATGACCTGGAAGCTGTACACCGGCTCCCTCGGCCAATAAAGCGAAATGAGCACCGCAACCCCAGAGTCGGTCACGACTGGACCTAATGATCCCTTTACCTTTACAGAGCCAGTGTAGCATAATAGTTAAGAGTATAGGATGAGGACCTGGAAGACCAAAGTTCAAACCTCCACCCAGCCATAGAACTCACTGGGAGGCCTTGGGCTAGTCACTCAATCTCAGCCTCTCCTACTTCACAGGGTTGCTGTGAGGATAAAGTAGGGGTGAGGAGAATTATGTATTCCACCTTGAGCTCCTTGGAGGAAAGGTGAGGTACAATTGTAATAAATAAATAAATGAAAATTACCAAAAGAAAAAAGAAGAAATGAATTTCACCAGTGCTCCTCCACTGACCCAAGCTATTTCACTCATTCCTGCTAGGAAATTTGCAGAAACAGCGTTAACTCCAGGACTTTCAACACTGCCGTAAAAACAGTACTTGATCCTGTCCGTTTCTTGTCCTGCATGACAGATTAGAGGATCAAGCGCCCTAAAAGCTAAATCTTCCATCAGGTTTGGGTTTTATGTTCAGAGCTGAAAACTAAAAGCTACTTTTGGGTGGCTGTAAAGAATTAACTATATCATATGAAATTGTATTTGTAGTATAAGTGGATTCGACATATTCCTGGAGGATAAGGCTTTCAACAGCCACCAGCTATTTGTTCCATCTCCCCTGTTAGAGGCATTAAGCCTCCAGATGCCATTTGCTGCAAATCATAGGTCCCACCTGGTATCTTTGCTGGCCACTGTGAGAACATGAGCCACTGGCTTGATCCAGCAGGCTCATCTTATGTCTACCTCAAGGGTTTGGGAAGGGTACTCACTGTGTAAAGAAACCATATTGAACCATATTGAAACCACTGCAATATTATGGCTTCCCATGTGGACGGAAATGCAACATGGTTGAAGGGAAATGGACACCATCTTGTACATGGCTACTAATTGTGTTACCTCTAAAGGTGATCTATAGTTCTTTGAGAGATGTCACTCTCCTCACTTTACAGATAGAGAACTTAAGGTTGTGTTCTTCCACTGCCTTAATAAGATTGAGGTACTGTTTCCGGTAGGGACCAGGTGGCGCTGTGGGTTAAACCACAGGCTTGCTGATCAGAAGGTCAGCGGTTCGAATCCCTGCGACGGGGTGAGCTCCCGTTGTTCGGTCCCAGCTCCTGCCCACCTAGCAGTTCGAAAGCACGTCAAAGTGCAAGTAGATAAATAGGTACCGCTCCGGCGGGAAGGTAAACGGCGTTTCCGTGCGCTGCTCTGGTTCGCCAGAAGCAGCTTTGTCATGCTGGCCACATGACCTGGAGGCTGTCTTCGGACAAACGCCGGCTCCCTCGGCCTATAGAGCGAGATGAGCACGCAACCCCAGAGTCGGACACGACTGGACCTGATGGTCAGGGGTCCCTTTACCTTTACCTTTACTGTTTCCGGTGGGCGAGCAGCACAGACATATGAAGAAATCATGGCTATCCCATACCATCCAATATTTCTCTGATGAAAATAGGGAGATCCTATTCCATAGCTCAAGCAGCAGCAACAACAACAGCTTCTTTACTATTTGTTACCTGGCCCATCTGACTGGGTTGCCCCAGCCACTCTGGGCAGCTTCCAACATATATAAAAACATAATAAAACATTAAACATAAAAAAGCTATTCTATACAAGGCTGCCTTCAGATGGCTCAGGGTTTGAATAACTTCATGCCCTCCAACATTTCGCTGATGAAAATAGGGGCATCCTAAGGAAAGGCAAGATATTCTGGAATCAAATCAAAAACCGGAAAGGCTTCTGTAAATCTGGGACTGTCCCTGGAAAAGAGAGACACTTGGAGGGTCTGCTATCAGGGGCATCTTACCCATAGAGGCTAGTGGCATGGGGTGCCAGAGCGCCAAGTTCTGGAGGGCGCATGGGAAGAGGCGGAGGCTGGACGCGGCACCTCCCAGCATCAGCTCGCCACCCTCGCCTGCCTCCACCAAAGCAGCGCCGCGCCCGGAGCCTCCATCTGACCACCGCGGCACGAAGTGGCCAACTGAGCCGGGAGGCGCCGTGTCCAGCCTCCACCTCTTCCCTGCTGGAGGAGCCGCCCTCCTTCAAGAATTCTGGGAAACAGGGGGCGCCGGAGAGAGCTTTGCACCATGGCTCCCGATATGCTTAAGACAGCCTTGTCTGCTATCCATCTCTCTCGCATCACTTCTCATGTTCTAGCATTACTCCAGTGGTGTGATAAGGTGCTGCGTGGAAGCAACTGCAGACCCACTTGCAGCAAGCCCTCCCCAGGGCGCAAGGCCTCAACTAAGGAAGGTGAACAAACTGGACAATACGACGCTCTGGGATTTTAAAATTGGCCAGAACTTTATTGATTCCAAGTGTAGGTAGGATTTGGCTTAGGCATTGGGTGTACCGTGTTTCCCCCTATTTTAAGACACCGTCTTATATATATTTTCCCTCAAGAAAACGGACTTTGGCTTATTTTGAGGGGATGTCTTGTTTTTATTACGTAAGCCCAGCCCCACCTTTTCCTTGGCGCCCTCCAGAACTGCGCCTATCACTATGGCTTATTTTCGGGGTACGGCTTATATTTCGCAAATGCAAAAAAATCCTGCTATGGCTTATTTTATGACTACGTCTTAAAATAGGGGAAACAGGGTATATGCTTCTCAGCCTCCTGATGGAGGGGCCGAGGCATGACAGGATCAAGCCTAGGATTAATGGGTTATCCGCAAGATGCAAAGTCACCAGACAGGGGGATCCCCCAACTGCTGGCTAACTGTCCAGGGATTGGGGCCTCCTGCAACAGGCCACAACCACTGCCCACCTCAAGATTGGGTAAGCAGTCCTTTTTGCACTTCTTAGGAATCTAAGAACGACACCCAAATTTCAGAGCCAAAGCTCAGTTGATAGCCAAACCCAGGATGTAAATCTAAAGTATGAGCCAAACATCCTTTCCAACAGACAACCAAAATGTGATTTGACTCATTACCAAAACATTGTGATTCCATGCCCCGGCCCCACAGTTTAACCACCCACATGACCTTTTTCCACGCTGCCACCTCTCAGTGAATCCTGTTTGGGTTTCTAATATCCCACCAGCTAAAACTTAATAGGGCATAGACCTAACAGGAGAAGTATAAACAGATGAGCATTTCAAAGCCTGTGAAAATGAGTCAGGCTGAAATCTCCTGTGTTCACAGTAGAAATATCTCACTGTGATACCAAAATAAAGACTTGAAAATGAAACATATAGAAGCAGTGTGAACGAGAGAGTGTACCTATTAGAAATATCAGGGATCAGGGTTGTGTGAAGCACAAGGCTTTTTATTTTTTTTATTTTATTTTTAATGATAACACCATTCTCCCTCCTATTATTTGGCTTAGGTTAAGCCTCTGTGAGTCCAAGATTTATAGGACACCAGATACCATCAAAACTGGCCTTCTTGGCACATCTCAAGGTATAAATCTGTACAGATTCTGTTCTATTCAGGTTCCTCGAGACAAGCGACTAGGACACTCTCTGCTCTTAGTTCCATATAAGTAAGTCTAAAGTAGCTTCAGTGGCTTAAATATATATCCATCTAGATTTATAGTTGTGTAACTCAGAAAGCAGAATTTGGCCCCGCTGATTATGAGTCACCCTTAACCTCAAAACACTGGACATCAGCTTTACATTTATTGGATAGTGTCTCCAGATAGAAAACACTCCAATAAAAACAGTATCTACAGTTAACAGTAATTCCCAGGTATTAGATTATTGCATATGCTGAGTCATTGGTTCCCATTATAAAAAAGGACATATGCCTGCTTCACAATTTTAATGCAGCTCTTGAAGAATGGCAAAAGTAGATCTTTCTGTACACATCATTTAATGCACCTCATATTTAAATGTCAAAATCTGAAATTAAAGATGCAAGAGTATAGATGATGATGAGGCATGTTTTGGGGTGATGCACAAGATCATGCCCCCCCCAAAAAAGCAGCGTGAAATCATGTGAGATCACAATGCCCAAAATGGCTGCCATGCTTTCGCGAGAAAAAAATGGGATGTCCTGGTTTTTCTGGGACTGTTGACAGGTATGCAAGTATGCCCCAAGAAGCAAAATATGATGGGTTGGCCATACTGGGCAAATGAAAGCTCTTGTACTATTTTTTCAGTGAATGAACTTAGAAGTGACTGGACAGAGGAACTTGGAGGAAGCAAGTTCCTCCATTTTGGTTGCCCAGAGGAGGGCAACCAAAATGGTCAAAGGCCTGGAAACGATGCCTTATGAGGCTTAGGGAGCTGGGTATGTTTAGCCTGGAGAAGAGAAGGTTAAGGGGTGATATGATAGCCATGTTCAAATATATAAAAGGATGTCATATAGAGGAGGGAGAAAAGTTGTTTTCTGCTGCTCCTGAGAAGAGGTCACGGAGCAATGGATTCAAACTACAAGAAAGAAGATTCCACCTAAACATTAGGAAGAACTTCCTGACAGTAAGAGCTGTTAGGCAGTGGAATTTGCTGCCAAGGAGTGTGGTGGAGTCTCCTTCTTTGGAGGTCTTTAAGCAGAGGCTTGACAGCCACCTGTCAGGAATGCTCTGATGGTGTTTCCTGCTTGGCAGGGGGTTGGACTGGATGGCCCTTGTGGTCTCTTCCAACTCTATGATTCTATGATTCTAAGTTGTTTTTCTAGCACACTGAAAGCAAGACTCCTGTGACTTTGTGATCTCCCCTATTCCTTCAAGCACCCCCATGTTCTGTATGAATGTTAGGAACCAGGTGTAGGGCCCTGTATTGGCATGAGGAGTGTAAAAACCAGCAATATATTTGAAGGACCTCCTACAACCCTATGAATATTAGAGCCAGGCCTTAATATCACCCTCAGAGGCCCTTGTTTGTAGGCCCTTCATCATGATCAACGAGACTGGTAGGCATTTTACACAAAACCATCTCAGTGATGGCCCCTTACTTGCATACCCGTCAACAGTCCCAGAAAAACCAGGACATCTCGTTTTTTCCTCACAAGACCATGGCAGCCATTTTGGGCATTGTAATCTTGCACAGTTTAACGCCGCTTTTGGGGGGGCATGATCTTGTGCATCACCCCAAAACATGCATTTTGGGGCCAAAAGCACTTTGGGGTGAATTGTGGAGTTAAATTGTGCAAGAGCATGTGTCCCAAATGACCACCGTGCTCTCATGAGAAAAAAACCTGGAAGATGGCATCACGGAAAATTGAGTCTCGGTTTCTGCCTTCAACATGGCGGAGGTTATGTTAACTTGTGAAACCCCCCTCTGAGGAAATGCACATTCAGCCCTTTCCTTACCAACGTTTAGATGAGCCTTGGAAACCATTTTGCTTTGCTCTGCTTTTCGTTAAAAGGTGCTGTGCCGGTTCCTTTATTGTTTATACTGTTGTCCTCTCAGTTTTAAATTGTTTCAAATTGTTTTATTGGACTTGCTGTGCTGGGCTATGGAGTGGTTTTAGACTGCTGCCTTCGGGCACAAAGCAAACCCCAACTGGAGCCACGGCTGCTTCCACAGCCTCATCACTCACGCCAAGCCATGAAAAACAGGCTGCTCTGCTACTCCAGCTCCAGAGCTGGAAATGCAAGCAGGCCTGTATCCCACAACTTGCAGCTCACTGGCCCGTTTAGGATGCAAGCGTGCTGCTCCACCTCTGCAACACCCCATTATTGGGGCTTTGAGCTGCTTCCACCAGTGAGGATACTGCCAATGGGAACATCCATCCATCCATATTTTCAGCAGGTGGAGTGGCGATCTCTGCAGGACCAGAGCCTGAACAGCAACAGAGTCCAACACATGTGAACAGAGGTAGCAGGAGAACGAGCCTCTGCTTCTTGCAAACACCCTCCAGCATGTGGTATGGGGGATCAGGGTTCTTGATTGCATAATCTTAATGAGTTTGATATTTATCTATACAGTCATACCTCGGGTTACGATAGCTTCGGGTTGCGTTCCGCACAGGTTACGAACGCACCACACCCGGAAATAATGGAATGGTTTACTTCCGGGTTTGGTGGTTCGCGCATGCGCAGACGCTCAAAATGACGTCACGCACATGCGCAGAAGCGACGAATCGCTTCAGGATACGCACGTCACGGGTTGTGAACGGGGCTCCGGAACAGATCCCGTTCACAACCAGAGGTACCAATGTATTCAAAGCTGTACATCATGGGTAGGCAAACTAAGGCCCGGGGGCTGGATCCAGCCCAATCGCCTTCTAAATTCGGCCCACGGATGGTCTGGGAATCAGTGTGTTTTTACATGAGTAGAATGTGTCCTTTTATTTAAAATGCATCTCTAGGTTATTGGTGGGGAATAGGAATCCGTTCATTTCCCCCCCCCCCCCAAAATATAGTCCGGCACCCCACAAGGTCTGAGGGACAGTTGACAGTCCCCTTGCTGAAAAGGTTTGCTGACCCCTGCTGTACATGCATGCTGCTGGGGGAGGGCTTTGGTCTTGAAAGCCAGCATAGCACAAACACACACACACACCTCTGTTGCTGCTTTGCTACAACTGATTCTTTGCAATGTTACCTTGACTGAATAGCTCCATAGGCTCCACATTTTTCTGAAAGATTACTCAGAAGTAAATCCCATGGAACTTATTCCCAAGTAAGCATGCATAGGCTGGTAGACCAAGCTGCACTTTTTCTGAGATAAAGGAACACTCTATTTCAAAGGTATGCTGTTCTACATGCCAAAAAGTTGGTTTTCAGGGCGTGTAAAAGTCAGAACTAGCTCCCTGCCTTCAAAGGAGTCCACACACTGTTTCTGTTCGAGTCATGGTTCTAATAGTGCTTTCTCTGGGGACAGGAAACCCCCAGAGAAGCTGCCCCCACACTATGCATTTAAATCACATGACTTCCCACCCCCCAAGAATCCTGGGAACTGTAGTTTATCTCACACAGAGCTACAATTCTCAGCATCCTTAACAAACTACAGTTCACAGGATTTGGAGGGGAAGTAAAGTACTTTAAATATATGGTATAGTATTGCAGCTTGAATAATCAAGTGAATTCTGGTTGGTCAGAGCCAGTGAAGTCAATCATACAGAACCACACCAAACTGCCCCTTTGTGGGTTGATACTTTGGGCTTGTAGACAACTTTCATGCATACTGGTAAACTCTAGCAAGGAGTTTGGAAATAAACTATGAAGGCAGGTGGAAGGGGATGAGATTGATGGGCAAAGGAAGTTGGACTATGAATCATATAATCATCGAATTGTAGAGTTGGAAAGGACCACGAGAGTCATCTAGTTCAACTCCCTGCAATGCAGAAATCTTTTGCCCAGCGTTGGGCTCAAACCCATTACCCTGGCATTAAGAGTCTCGTGCTCTACCAACTGAGCTATTAATAAAGCTACTGAGCTCCTCTGCATATTTATGTCTTTATTGTGTGATTTTTTTTTGTGAGGGTCTTTTATTATTATCACTGTTGTGTGGTTTCACATTATGTATGCCACCCTACATTTTTTTTGGGACAAAGAGTGGTTTGTGAATAACTAATAATAACATGTAAAGTTGTGGTTAGGATCAGTTTGCTTCCAAAGACTTGCTCTGCATTCGGTTTTATTTATTATTTCTCTATTCCACCTTTACATGGCTCTCCTCCTCCCCATATTTTTCCTCACAGCAACCACCACGCTGCCAGGTAGGTTAGGCTGAGAGACTTGTGACTGGCCCAAGGCAACCTTGTGAGCTTGGTGGCCGAGGGAGGATTTGAACTGTGGTCTGCTAGGGCCTCCTAGTCTGGCACTCTATAACTACACTGGGGAACTATAATAAGCTAATCTCCAGCAGCTATTTCAGGGATTCCATAATGTGACATTGTTGTCATACAGCCAGGATGGCCATGTGATCAAAGCTTTTACTTATTTAATGACATAAGGGAGCTAAGAGTAATTCAGAGGAATGTGATTTCCATTGCACTTGACTGTGACGTAGTCCCAGAAACAATGCATTGTAAGCAATTCATTTTCTGTCCTCCATACAGGTTTTAACCACCAGCAACAATGAATCACATGTTCCTTCTTCGACAGCAGACAGGGATCTAACTCTTTGATGCGTGAGCATCAAAATGTGTATGTAGTACTTTATTCTGCTTCTGGGACTTCTTTATGCTTCTACACGCTATAAACGTAGGGACATTTATAGCGTGTGGAAGCATAAAGAAATCCCACAAGCAGAATAAAGTACTACATACACGTTTGATGCTTGTGTATCAAAGGGTTAGATCACTCTCCACTGTCTAAAACAAGGGGACATCTGATTCATTGCTGTTAATGGCTAAAACCTGTCTGGGAAATAGAAAATGAATTGCTTATAATGCATTATTTTTAGACTACGTCACAGTCCAATGCAATGAAAATTACATTGCACTGAATTACTTTTAGGCTCTTTATGTCATTGAATAAGTAAAAGCTTTCATTATACTCCCTGGCTTATTCAAACCACATCACTTTTGCTCTATTGATTAATATTAAATATTACAGCAATACAAATGCAGTCGTCTGAACTCCTGCAGCTAACAGCGAAATAATTTCATAAACATTTGTTTTCATTGTTATCAATGCACTTTAGACAAATGAAAAAATATTGACCTGCTGTGCTATAAATCCAGACAGCCTCCTTTCATAGTCAGAATTCTTATTCAAAATAAAACCTCACTCCTGTGGCTATAAATCTGAATTAATCTAACTGTATTCCCAAGTTATCAGAATTGTGTGGGTTGTGGTTTTTTATATAGTTTCAGCCAGTGTCCACATGTACAGATAACTACAGAAAGAGCATGCCTAGATTTGCATGTCACTTACTGAATGTGCATGATCAGGTAGAAGAATATTGTAAAACAAACCTTGAGTCTACGTAAAGGTAAAGGGACCCCTGACCATTAGGTCCAGTCGTGTCCGACTCTGGGATTGCAGCGCTCATCTCGCTTTATTGGCTGAGAGACGGCATGCAGCTTCCGGGTCATGTGGCCAGCATGACAAAGCTGCTTCTGGCGAACCTGAGCAGTGCACGGAAACGCTGTTTACCTTCCCGCCAGAGCGGTTCCTATTTATCTACTTGCACTTTGACATGCTTTCAAACTGCTAGGTGGGCAGGAGCTGGGACCGAGCAACGGGAGCTCACCCCGTCGCAGGGATTCGAACCGCCGACCTTCTGATCAGCAAGCCCTAGGCTCTGTGGTTTAACCCACAGCGCCACCTGGGTCCCTTTGAGTCTACATAGTGGATCTAAATTACATTGTGTTGAATAAGCACTCAGATGCACTAATGCACAGGTGTCAAACTCCGGCCCTCCAGATGTTTTGGAACTACAATTCCCATCAGCCCTAGCTAACAGGACCAGTGGTCAGGGATGATGGGAATTGTAGTCTCAAAACATCTGGAGGGCCGGAGTTTGACACCCCTGCACTAATGCATTTATCTTCAGCTGGTATGTTGTGACCTACAGGCAAGAAGTGTCACCTAGGCCACATTCACACTATACCTTTAAAGCTCTATGATACCCCTTTAAAAAGTCATGGTTCCTCCCAAAGAATTCTGGGAACTGTAGTTTGTTAAGGGTGCTGAGAGCTCAGGGAACTCCAAGAATTAATAGCTCTCCAAGAGGTAGCAGACTCTCCTGACAGCTCAACGGACTACAGCTCCCAGAATTCCTTGGGGGAAGAAGCTATGACTGTTTAAGTGGTATAACATTGCCCTGGTGCAAACATTACCCTGGAGCAGGGGTGTCAAACTCCGGCCCTCCAGATGTTTTGAGACTACAATTCCCATCATCCCTGACCACTGGTCCTGTTAGCTAGGGCTGATGGGAATTGTAGTTCCAAAACATCTGGAGGGCCGGAGTTTGACACCCGTGCCCTGGAGTGTGTTCAACCACTGGCAAACAAGCATTTTAAGTTTGTTTCAGAAAGGAGAAACAAAAGAGGAAGACTATAAGTGGGAGGAGAAAAAACTCACAGATGTCCTAATCCAACAGAACAGAGGCGCTCCTACATAAACAAGCTTCTGTATTTTAGGAACCACAAGCATAAATCAGATGCACATTCCAATGCACACGGGATCATGCATATAGCTGTGGAGTTTGTCTTGGTGCATGGCATTGCTTTCAATGAGATGTGGATTCAAATGCACAGAACCACTCTGGAGAAATCTATTCATTTGTTAATGCCCTTTTAGTAGTAGCAATGGACAACCAGCCTAGGATATTTTTGTAGTTTGAATGAAAGGTGGGCCTTTCCCCCAAAGAGATTACAGACTGTTGCTCTAATGCTAGAAAGGACATTGCTCTATATCAGGCACGTCCAACAGGTAGATCGTGATCTACTGGTAGATCACTGGACATCTGTGGTAGATCACTGGTAGATCAGTGGCTCCCCCCAAAGAAGCTGAACAACTTTGGCTCCCCTAAAAAAAGCTCAATGTTTAGGCCCTTCACCCCCCAAAAATGGGCCTTCCCTCCTCCCTAAAAGAAGCTCAACAAATTTGACCTGAACCCCACATAACAGGGCTTTCCTTCCTAAAAGGGGGGTAGATCACTGCCAGTCTTTAACTCTGTGAATAGATCGCAGTCTCTTGGGAGTTGGCCACCCCTGCTCTATATGAACAAAGGAAGAAACTAAATGGTGTTCTGCTGGAAGGTAAGAACGGGTAGCTTCTGCAAATCTTGCTCTCACTGGTTACTGTGGACTGCAATCCTCATTGAAGTTCAACGTCTACAAGTTGTGCTTGGTGTCAGTTGGACTTAGGTGTGACTAGCGATGCGCAGGAATGGCTGCATCTTCCCATACATGGCCAGAGTTAAGTTCATGCTCAGCATGCGCTTCCATGTTGACAATAGAAATAGGAGGGAGAAAGAAGAGGCTAATGGGACTAGTCATTATTCTTATTACAAGCTCATTACTTCTTACAGAAGTCGCCAGTGTCAGCTCTAGTGTACTTTATATTAATGAACTCTAAATAATGCATCGCAATGCTAGTTCCGTGCAAAGTACCGGGTTTATTTTGGTAAGAAGACTGCTGGGAGTTTTGTTTATAGCGACTGCACTCAGATGAATACAAATAGGGAGCATTTGGCCCTTGCACAACTTGATTTGAGAAAATTCTGCACTCCCATATGAGGGCTGTTAAAGAGGATTTGTTTGCTCATGCCTGTATTACTTGATTCCCCTACGATGCTGCAAATCAAGTCTCCCCAGTCAAAGACGACTATGGGGTCAGGGCCATCTTACCCATAGGCACTAGGGGTGCGGGGTACCCGGGCGCCAGGGTCTCAGGGGCGCCAGGCAGGCCAAGAGTCCGGGGCCCAAGAGTTGAGTCCGGGGAAGAGCCCACCCATTAGTCAGAGTGCCACAGCAGGCTCTTCTGCTGCAGGCTGCTCCGCACCGCAAGTTCGGGGGCGACCAAGCAAGTGAGATGCTGATGCGGCCGGCCGGCTCTGCCCTCCTAAGAGCCTGGGACTGGGCAACCGGGGGGGGGGGGGAGGTGTATCTTTGCACTCTGGTGCCGCATATGCTTAAGACAGCCCTGTATGGGGTTGTGGCGCTCATCTCATATGGGGAGAGGCATTCCTTGAGGTATTACGGTCCTGAGCCATTTAAGGTTTTATAGGTGAAAAACAGCTCTTTGAATTCGGCCAGGAAACTAATTGGCAGCCTGTGCAGCTGGGTCAGGATCAATGTAATATGCTCAAACCACCTTGCCCCAGCGAGCAACCTGGCCGCCAAATTCTGCACCAGCTGAAGTTTCTGAACTGTCTTCAGAGGCAGCCCCACGTATAATGCCTAAGCAACCAAACCCACCTTATCCAACTCCATAGAATCATAGAATCATAGAGTTGGAAGAGACCACAAGGACCATCCAGTCCAACCCCCTGCCAAGCAGGAAACACCATCAAAGCATTCCTGACAGGTGGCTGTCAAGCCTCTGCTTAAAGACCTCCAAAGAAGGAGACTCCACCACACTCCTTGGCAGCAAATTCCACTGTCGAACAGCTCTTACTGTCAGGAAGTTCTTCCTAATGTTCAGGTGGAATCTTCTTTCTTGTAGTTTGAATCCATTGCTCCGTGTCCTCTTCTCAGGAGCAGCAGAAAACAACCTTTCTCCCTCCTCCATATGACATCCTTTTATATATTTGAACATGGCTATCATATCACCCCTCAGCCTTCTCTTCTCCAGGCTAAACATACCCAGCTCCTTAAGCCGTTCCTCATAAGGCATCGTTTCCAGGCCTTTGACCATTTTGGTTGCCCTCCTCTGGACACATTCCAGCTTGTCAGTATCCTTCTTGAACTGTGGTGCCCAGAACTGGACACAGTATTCCAGGTGAGGTCTGACCAGAGCGGAATACAGTGGTACTATTACTTCCCTTGATCTAGATGCTATACTCCTATTGATGCAGCCCAGAATTGCATTGGCTTTTTTCAAACAGATATGATTTCATATCTTTATTCTGTAAGGTATCTGGCACACTACCGATGCTAAATGAAAGTAAGGTAGAGACAAGAGTTACAAACCACTTCACACACATTATTTTTTGATTCCATTTCAAAGCAAGGTCAAGTCAGTTTGGGCAACACAGTTCAGTGATCCATTTTGTTTCTATACAGAATACTGAAACTGGCCGTGTTCTGACAGCTGATCTCTACTGGTTTAAAAAAAAAAAATAGAATATTGGGGCATTAAAACAACAACAGCAGCAACAACAACAACAACACCATTGTATTGTCATTTTAAATGAGATGCATAGAAGAGGACATAAAATGTAAATGTTTTGTTTTAAGTATGCCATTGCCCAGCACATTCCTATTTTGCTATCTCTCAGGCAAAGAGATAATGGCTTAAATGAGGAAAACATATGTAAAAATACAACAAAATCTCAATGTATCAAATGATGCAAGGAGACACAAGATTTGTCCCAGCTTGGGAGACTGTGTGTGTGTGTGTGTGTGTGTGTGTGTGTGTGTGTGTGTGTGTGTAAAGAAACCACGTGGGGAATACTAATAGTATTCAGAATAAGAAAATAATTCAGATTATAATTGTCCAGATGAACTGAGACTTAATTCTTAAGTCACACTGATCTTCCTATTGAAAGAGCTATAGAAAGCCCTGTAGAAATTGCGCTGATTGCATAGATGAGACATGAAAAATGTGAATAAACACACTTTGAGGTTTTGATTATCATGTGGTGATACAGGATTTTTTTCTAAGGATCTTGTTATATTTTATGTAAACTGCTTAGCAATCTCAATTAAGCAGTATATAATTTTTAATTAATTAATAAACAAGTACAGCCGAGCATGGTATGCTGGTATAAGCAAATCCTGAAAGGCCAGTTTAGTGGTGACCAAAAGGGTCTGTTTTTTTAAAAAAAAATTAAATGTTCTGGGTGATTCAAGTATAATTCCATTGCCATTCAAAAACTTTACAGATACAGAATTGGAAGAAAAAAACTGCAATGTCTGTGTGTATTAGGGGCACAATTTTTAAGATACACACTCTTTCCATTCCCCCTCCAGGTACATCCTGTCATCACATCGATATAGGTAGCTGAACACACTTTAGCTCAGAGAATCTAGTGCACAATTGACACTGCAGAAAGTACTTCACAAAGCAACACAGATAACTTTTTTTGCAACAGTCGCAACAGAAAGTCAACTATGCAAGCCTTGGTGTCCAAAGGGGTACTGTAATGCCCCACAGAAATGTGGGCCGATGCGACTAACTTAGGCTGAAGGACAAATATGCCAGTCAATCATGGACACTTAGACCAGTGTTCCCCAACCTTGGGCCTCCAGCTGTTTTTGGACTACAACTCCCATCATCCCTCGCTAGCAAGACCAGTGGTCAGGGATGATGGGAATTGTAGTCCGAAAACAGCTGGAGACCCAAGGTTGGGGAACAATGACTTAGACAACAAATCTACCCAAGCTCCTTAAATTAGTCCCCAAATACTGGTTGCTTCTGGGAGAGTATCATGGCAGTGGAAGCAGTGTTATCTGAGAGGATACCAGTAACACTACTCAGCCTGGATTTGTCATCTAAATATACACAGCAAGCGGGAATGGTTGCTTCCCCAAGCTCTGCAAAGAGAGAGATGTGAATTATTCATCCTGTTTCTAACTACGTAGTTCACCAATATTTTACCAGCTCTGATGCTAACAACTTGGTGAATGCCAAATGACATGTTATATGGGTGTCTCAATAGGTGTGCGCGCTCCATTTTTGATCAAAGCAATGCTACTAAACATAACATAAGAACATATTGTTGCATGTTGCATGCCACCCCAATCTCCAAGTGTTGCAAGATACCAGGGGATCCAGGGGTCTGTGCTCTCTTTTGGGGGAAAGGCACAGTGGGGACTGTGGTATCTTTATGATGTATAAAGATATATACACATATGCAACCTGACCCTACGATGGAGGGGCTCACAGCACTCCAAGAGGGTCCTGCTTCTCCCATAGCTGCAGCCCTGGATTCAAACAGACCTCAGCTTCCAGCTCACATGGCTTCTGTTGCTGTTACCCCTCTCCACACCCCTCTCTTGGCTTTATTTGTAGGGAGAAGCCCCACTCACTGGGCATCTCATGCAGAGTTCCTTTGATCTTTGGTTGTCCTAATGGTGCATTAACAGGTAAAGGGACCCCTAACCGTTAGGTCCAGTCATGAACGACTCTGAGGTAGCGGCGCTCATCTCGCTTTACTGGCCAAGGGAGCCAGCATACAGCTTCCGGGTCATGTGGCCAGCATGACTAAGCCGCTTCTGGCGAACCAGAGCAGTGCACAGAAACGCCGCTTACCTTCCTGCCGGAGCGGTACCTATTTATCTACTTGTACTTTGACGTCCTTTCGAACTGCTGGGTTGGCAGGAGCTAGAACCGAGCAACGGGAGCTCACCCCGTTGCGGGGATTCGAACCGCCAACCTTCTGATCGGCAAGCCCTAGGCTCTGTGGTTTAGACCACAGCGCCACCTGCGTCCAAATGGTGCATTACCCCAGGCTAAATCACAGGAGTGATTAGCTTTTAACACATGCTGATTCCAGGGGGTTAGAGAGGTGTCTAGCACACAGCTTAATACACATGGGTCTGGCAATTTCCTGGTGTTAACTCCCCGAGCATTTATTAAATTCTGACACTTGCTCAATCCGGAGATCATAGTGGTCTGCCACCCACAAACATAACAAGGATTCTGCTGGATCAGGCTAAAAGCCAGACTTATCCAGCACTTTGTTCTCCCAGTGGCCAACCAGATGCCTTTGGAAAACATGCAAGCAGGAGATGAGTGCAGCTGAGGAGAGGATGCTTAACCTTTTCCACATATCTAGAGTGCTACCTGGGTGCTTTTATCCTGACAAAGTATCTCTTTTTCCTCCCTGTCGTACTGCCAACAACTCTGAAGGGGGAAGGGGATTTTGATTAGGTAAATCATGGTACAGGGGGAAGGGCTGCTTTTGGGAGCATTGGGACACCCAATGTCATGAAAGACGACTGTTCGGGGGGGGGCGGGTTTCTAATAAAGCTGTTTTGGACAAATGGTGGCAACAGGTTTTTGTGGACAGTAGTGGGTGTTGCTGAAAGCTTCTGCTAACAGGCTGGAAAACTGTCAGCAGGAAGAGTGGGACACCTTCAGCAGTGAATGTAGCAAACCTTGCATCTCTTGGCTACATTAAGAATTTTGGCTGTTGCTACATCTAATGAACATTAGTCCCTGTGGTCTAATGCCTGAAGTCATCCAGGGTGTGTATTGCAGGTAGAGTTAATTTACTATTACCAATCTCTCCATCTCCTTTCTTCACACTGTGCTTATAACATCACCCCCCCCCCATCATCTTTTTTTCCTGAATTATAGATCTCCAGACATTGCAGCGTTTCTTCCCGGGGAACATACTCTAGCCCCTTCTCAATCGTTTTGGGTGCCATTTACTGCCCTGTTTGAGGTGCCACATGGGAAGAGTATCCAGAGTTGTATCCAGAAGAGACCCATTTATTTCAATGGCTCAGCTCTAAGCTTGACCAAGTCTGAGAATTCAACTGCTGACTAATACAGTTACGTACCTCTGCACACAGCTGTGCACACAGTGAGAGCTGGACCATAAAGAAGGCTGATTGCCGAAGAATTGATGCTTTTGAATTATGGTGCTGGAGGAGACTCTTGAGAGTCCCATGGACTGCAAGAAGATCAAACCTATCCATTCTGAAGGAAATCAGCCCTGAGTGCTCACTGGAAGGACAGATCCTGAAGCTGAGGCTGTAATACTTTGGCCACCTCATGAGAAGAGAAGACACCCTGGAAAAGACCCTGATGTTGGGAAAGATGGAGGGTACAAGGAGAAGGGGATGACAGAGGATGAGATGGTTGGACAGTGTTCTCGAAGCTACCAACATGAGTTTGACCAAACTGTGGGAGGCAGTGGAAGACAGGAGTGCCTGGCGTGCTCTGGTCCATGGGGCACGAAGAGTCGGACACGACTAAACAACTAAACAACAACAACAACCTCTGCACATACAACAATAAAAGGCAAATGATAAGTTGTTGGCAAGATCCAGTCCTGGGACTAGTAGAAGGCAGGTCCCTTTATCACACAACTTATCACTACAGGACCAGGCCTTTCTCAAAACCACCCTTTCCTTATCCAGGCACATAATAATTTGCAAGCCCAAACTCTCCCTCGCTGAGCAAACTCTTTATAACTTTCCCCCAAAGTGAATAAACATCAGGAGAAGCTTCCTAATGGCAAGAGTTATTTGATAGCAGGAAAGACTGACTTGGGAGGTGGTGGGCCCTGTTTCGCTGGAGATAATGAAGCAGAGAGGTTAGACAGCGATAGCTCAGGGTTTTAGTAGATGGACCCTGTATTTGGGATGCGGGTGGCGCTGTGGGTTAAACCACAGAGCCTAGGGCTTTGCGATCAGAAGGTCGGCGGTTCAAATCCCTGTGACGGGGTGAGCTCCCCTTGCTTGGTCCCTGCTCCTGCCAACCTAGCAGTTCGAAAGCATGTCAAAGTGCAAGTAGATAAATAGGTACTGCTGCAGCGGGAAGGTAAACGGTGTTTCCATGCGCTGCTCTGGTTCGCCAGAAGCGGCTTAGTCATGCTGGCCACATGACCTGGAAGCTGTACGCCGGCTCCCTCGGCCAATAAAGCGAGATGAGCGCCACAAGCCCAGAGTTGGACACGACTGGACCCAATGGTCAGGGGTCCCTTTACCTTTACCCTGTATTTTAGATCCAGCACTAGACAGGGAGCAAGACTAAATAGATGTGCTTCTCCCAAGTTCGTGGTCCTAATCAAAAACCTGGTGCCATGCTGACAGCTGAGAGTGTGATCTGGGAAGCCCCCAATTCACATATCAGCTGCCATCCATTTAGTGGGTGACTGGAGGCAAATCACTGTCTCTAAGCCCCCGCTGACAATGCACTGAGAATTTAACTATCCCACATAATTCTTGTAAGGAATGCTAAAAGCAGTGTAAATGCTAACAGCCACTCTTACCCATTATTCTACCAGCATCAGTTCTAGAACATGTTTTCCATTGGGGGGGGGACCTCTTAAAATGCATCTACAGTATTTCAAATAAGCCTATTCCAATACTATCTGGGAAAATCAGCTCCTCACTGAACACAGCTGCATTCTCTTTTTAAAATATTTTGCACTGATCCTCCACCCCTCTGGTTTTTGTTGAATTAAAGACAGCCACATTCTTATGCCAGAAAAAGGGGAGAAATCTTCCCAACGCATTGAGAAACTGGGGTACGGAGAGAGAGCTACAATGCTCCTCTCTGTGCTTCACTGATCCTTCAACTGCAGAATCTTCCCATCCCCAGTCTCCTTTGTGAAATGCAAGCAGGCTCTCCATATCAGCCTGGAGGAGGCATTGCTCTGGCCAACAGATTGCTGCAGCTCCAGTTTATCGGAAGTTCCTGTTCTGCATCAGTGACCCAAAATACTCCGATCGGAAGAGTGGAGAACAAACGGGAAAAACAGAGGAGGGAGTTTCCTCGGGCTGGCTGTCATAAATGCATTTGTCGGAGAAACGTGAAGGGGGTGAGGATGGAACAGGGCACCAATCTAATCTCAGAAGGCTGGGCCTCCTTTCACCTAACGCACTGGAGATGCTCGAGATCTGTTCGTCCAAAAGCGAACATTAATGCCCTAATGCTGCCAAGGTCACTGTCTGATCAGGCTACTGCCTGTCTGGCTGCCAATTTCACCCAGGAAAAGTTGCCAAAGAGCAGCTTTCACTGGCTCTGCCAACTCTCCATACATTCGGCTGAATCAAACATTGCCTGCCGTTGTATTCAAACTCCCCTTCCTCTCACCTCTCAGAGTCAGTTTCATCTCAGACAATTGGCCGCACTTTCATTATTAGCACTTAAACACTCATCTTCCATTCATATTTGCAATGCATTCTAACTGTAGCCGTTTGTTGCAGGGGGTCAAGTTAAATTCCCCTGTGGGGTGTCCTTCCAAGCAAATAGCTTTAAGACTGGGAGGCCCAGAAGTTCAATCAGCAAGCAGGATTTCACCACTTGGTTTCAATAAAATAAAATAAAAAACCCACAAAAACCTGCTGTTACCTGGATAGTAAATGCACTCAGATGGGTGCCCTCTGTTGACGGCTGAGTTCTGTTTGTTTTTTACTTGCCCCCATACAATTTCCTTCTGCTCCTAAGGAATTTCAACCCTAACTGGAAGACTGCCAAGGGGAGGTGGAGTATTTTGCCGCCAAAGGGTGAGCAGCAACCCTTCCGCTATCTCTCATTGCAATTCGGTCTTTTGTAGATTCTGAAACGTTAGAATGAAAGGGCTTCATCCGTTCTCTAAAAAAGGCAGGTTCACAAGGCATGTAGCCTTCAAGTCTTCCCAGATGTCCTGTGTGTGCATATGTGCTCAGATGCAAATGACACAGCCCTGTCTCCCTAAAAAGAAAGGAAGAACTGCAGTTGCTTCCCTCTGCATAGAAATCCCTCTGTGGAAATGTAACATCCTTTTTTAGTGAGGAATTTCAACCCCCAAGCTTGCTTGTAATGGCAAATGTCAGTGTGCCGGCTTGGCCTTACTGCTGTCCTAAATCCATAATTGCTCTTGATAGTTTGAAATGGTTATTGGGGGCATGTGTTTTCAATGTGATCCATTTACCTACTTGTCTTTAAAATACCTGCCTTTTTTAAAAAAAAAAGGGGGGGGGACAGATTAGACATCTCCAAAAGCGATGAGATTCCATTAGCAGACATCTCATATTCTTTTCTATAAATAGCTTCTTTCTTTCTTTTTTGGAGAGACATCAAGAGAGCCTCCTCTCTTTCCCCCTCCTCTGAAATACAAGTCTGGGGAATGAATTGGTGAGGGCTCCCAGGGGCTCCTGTCATGTCCTGCACAATCTGACAGCTAGGATACCCACCCACCCACCCACCCCCCCTCCGCCAGCTTACAATTTACACCAAGAGGCACACGGGTCAATCCTGAGCGATTTTACCAGCTTGAACAAGCCTCAAGGGACCTCTCTCTCCACAGTAGGGTGGGCTTGCTGATCTCCAAGAGCCTTAAAAGCTCCACTTCCTTCCTCCGGGCGGTGGTGAGGTAGGGAGGAGGTTCAAGGAGGAAGTGGATCAAGCTGCTTAAATTTAAATCCTGAGATCAGAGGAAGAAATCGCGCTGGGAGGACTTTCGCCAAGCTCCGCTTTGCATAGCTTTCAAAGGAAAGTTCGGGGCAGACCCCAAGTGCTCCCGCGCCCCGTAGGAATGGTTTGTAACTCCGGATTAAACCCAGGGGAACAGGCGCGTTTAAAAAAGCAAATAAATAAAAAAAAGTCTTCAGGACTGAAAGCCATATGCAATTTTTAAAGAATCAGCAGATGGTGTTGAAGAGCCATAAATAAAAAGGGGGTCGAAAGCTCTGTGTGTGTGTTTGGATTTCATCCCTGCACCAGGCACAAGACGCCTGTTTGATTACTGCCCCTTCACGCTGCCAATTCCTTTCCCAGCTCCCCATCAGGTGTCTTTCCAGATCCGAAAGCTCCACCAAGTGCTACAGAAACAAACCCCGGCAGCTCCTCTGGAGAGCAAGTCGGATTTCTCTCAACACCCCCAACCCAAAAAACCCACACAACTTGCATTCACGCATCACTCTTCTTTCTGCCCCTCCTGGATTGCACCCCCTCCCATTTCCCCTGATATCATTCCTCTCATCCCCCCCCATAGACACTGCATTCAGCCTAATAAATAAAATAATAATAATAATAATAATAATAATAATAATAATAATAATAATAATAAAGCTACCTCGATTCCCCCAATCGCTCGGCAAGACTTGCAGCTCCATCGCGCGGGGAGCGGCAGGGGTCAGTGATGGAATTAATAGACGGCGGCAGCGGCGGCGCCCGGGTAGGGAGAGAGGATTAGGTAATTTCAGCCCACCAGCCTCTCTCTCCAAGCGACTCCCCGCCCCCTCGGCCCTCTCCCCGCTCCCCGCGGGAGATCCGGCGATCCCGGCAGGGCTGCAAAGCTCCGGGGCAGCGGTGCCAGCCTCCTCCATCGCCGCGCCCTCGAACTTCTCGGGAAGGAGCCGGAGGGAGACTCCGGGGCTTCCGGGGCGCCTTGGCCCCGGGTGGCTTTTGGCAGAGCGATCAAAGCAGCCGGGGATCCAGTCCCCTGGCTCCCAACTCCGGGTCAACTTGATGCATGCGCTCCCGCCGCGAAGTTGCAGGCGGGGTGGGGTGGGGGGTCCCGGCTCGCTCACTCACCCGGGCTGGAGAGGAGCCCTCGGGGCGCCTTCTTGCGGCTCCATTTGCGCGCACGTTGCCTGGCTTTTCCGAGGAGGGGGAAGCAAAAGCAAGCGAGCGAGGAGCTGCACTTGTAGCTGTTCTTGGTGCTGAAAGGAAGGAGGAGGCAGCGGTTCCCGAGCCTCTTACATGTGAATCACAAAATACTCCCACTGGCAGCAGCTATTGGTCTGTCTCTCAACTCCCCTCCTAATCCACCTCTTATCAGACGTTCAGCCTGGCCACGGGCAGAAGGAAAGAGGTGGTGGTGGGGAGATAGTCGGGGAAGCTCCGTCGCTCTCACAACACCCCCCCCCCCACCGCAGCCCAGCCCAATCCCGGCCAATTCTGCTCCCCGCCTCTTCTCTCTCGCGCGCACACACACACTCTCGGGGGTAGTTTTCGAGCGGCCAAACCGAAGTCACTCCTGAAATGCCGCAGCCTTCCCAACACAACAAAAAGCTCCCAGAGCCGGTTGCATCGGAGAATCCTTCCTCTTTCTTCCGCGCTCTCTCCGCCCCCAATAATTTTTTTAAAAAAATAATGTGGATCGGAAAGATCACAGCAGGATCTAGTCTCTCCCCCCCCCGCCCCCGCCCCCGCCCCCCTGCAAAGCTTTCCTGCGCACACGTTCTCTCTCTCTCTCTCTCTCCCACCCCGCTTTTTCGCCCTTATCTGGCACCACAAACGCTCAGGACAAGAACTGTTTCCACCAGATTTTATTGGCAAGGAAGAGCCAGTTAGGACTCGGCTGCGGGGGTGGGGGCTAATCAGGAATGTGTGGGTATGAACTGCGGCTTCTCTTGAATGAAGGCGAGTCAGTCAAGGGAAGCGGGGCGCGGGAGGAGCAAGCGAGCCTCCCTTTCCCCGAGTTGTGTGTCTATGTGTGAGCGCGCGCCAGTGCACTCATTAAGCGACGCGCGTCGCTAGCGCTCCAGGCGTCACGCCGCGCCCAGGTCTTAAGCAGCCCCTTCTAGACTCGCTCGGGCCCCTTACGACGGGGGAAGCCCGACGGCGGACACAGGCTGCCCGTCAAACTTTGCAAGGCCTCCTTTCCGCTGCCTGGAGTTGCCTCAGGCTGGCTGCCCAACAGTCCGAGGAAGGGGCGCTCGCCTTCCAGCGCCGCGCGTCGCAGCCTTCTGCTCCGATGGCGCCCCCTCTCGTCGGAGGCCAGCGGCCGGGTCGCCTCTTCCTCCTGAATCGGATGTTTCCCTCTCTGGTCTCTCCGGAAAGCGGCCCTGGAGGGAATCCGCCGCCGCGTCCGTTTCCCATGGTTCCCGATGCGCTGCGCTTCCCTCGCCCCCTTCTGGATGCATTGCTGCCTTGGTGAACAGGTTCCATCTGCAGGCATCTACTTGCAACTGCACGCTCGCCCAGGTTGCCCGGGCAGGATTTTTTTCTCCCCCCACCACTCTCTCGCTTCGGGTGACAGGATGAGTCACCGACGACGTCGCAAGTGGAGCGGCGACGCAAGCGGGAGGGAGAGAGAGAAGACGGAGAGGGCGAAGGAGGCGCCCTGCGTTGGAGACTGGGGGAGGAAAGGGGAAGGACGCGGCAGGTGCGGCGAGGTAGGAAGGAGCGTGGCCGGAGTCTGGACCGTCCAGGGTTACGGAGACCTCGCGGAACAGCCGGAGAGGGGAATCCAGAACCTGCCACTCGCAGCTTTTATTACGCGGAGCAGCGATCAATCGGTTGGGCGAACTGATTTTAAAGCTGTAGATTAAAAGCGCTCCTCCCCTCCCGTCGCTCAGAAATTATTTTCTGCACAAATGCTTGCCAAACCCACAAGTTTACAGCTGCCACCTTCAGAGAGGCATTCCTCGCACCTCTGCCCCAAATTCCTCTGGTAAGAAGCTACCTTCTGGGACTCATCCTCGAAAAACAGAGGAAGGTTCTCCCCCACCACCCTGAAGAACTATTGTTTTGTTTTTAGCTGCGCGTTTCTGCAGATTTGGGCTGCGTAGCCACACGATTCTTTTTCAGAATCAATGGAGTCCGCGTTGTCGACACAGGTTCTAGAATCAGCGTTGCCTGAACTTGGGTCGCCAGCCGTTTTTGGACTACAACTCCCATCATCCCTAGCCAGCAGGAGCAATAATCAGGGACGATGGGAATTGTGGTCCCAATTAGCTGGAGACTCAAGTTTGGAAAACACTGGTTTTTCCAAATCTACTGCGTATGATTTGCCCCTGAAAAGTGTTACTTGTGAAACTGGTTTCGCTCTGAAGATGAAAGCTTATCGCAGGTCGATTCTGCATGGCCCCGCAGTGTGTTCATTTGAAAACTCAGGAAAAAAACCCGAGTTCAAACTCACGTCAGACAAAAACCCACTCTTGACTCCCCCTTCCCCCGCTAAGTTATGTTCATGTCAGCAACCTAATTTAGAAGTGGGCAGGCAGAGGGGAGCCTTTTCGCTGCTGCTATTGTTAAACAATTGAGGGGGGGTCAGTCAGCTGTTAAACAATTCTTGCTGATCCCTCAGAAGTCTGCCAAGAGATCTATCTGTGCCTACTATAGTACTGTATACACAAATTTAATATACTGTGGTCATCTCTACAGCATACACGTAAAGCACATGCCTTCCCCCAAAGTATTCTGGAAACAGTAGTTTACCTCTGATGGAACTACAGTTCCCAGCACTATGGTTCCCATGTTTTGTTTTGTTTTGCTTTGCATTTTTTTTGTTTTGTTGAGGAAGCCATGTGCTGTAAATGTGACCTTTGTCTGACAGCCAGCACAGCAAATGAGATACCAAGAAATGAGGGGTACTACTACCCCTTGGTGTCATGCACACTCTGCATACACTCTCTGCATTTATTCAAGTGCCAACTTGAATAAATTAGGGGGAGCAGGTAAGCTCCACCCACATAATCAATCACATGGTGCAGCACACAGACACCATTGATGCCAATTACAGGTAGATAGCCGTGTTGGTCTGTCATAGTCAAAAATAAATAAATTTAAAAAAATGCCAATGTCCATCAACTTGATGCCAATGTCCATCAACTTGAGGAGGTGGCCCCCTCAAATTGGGGGGAGCAAAGGTACCTCAGCTCCTAGGAGCTGGAGCCTATGACAGCATGACTGTGTTAAGCATAAACTCATAGCATTGCCTTGGGTATTTAAGACAGTAAAACGCTTGATTACCAGTTTGGGTAGCCCTAGATTTGTTGGAAAATGGGGCTCTTATGTTATAACGTTAAAAAAAGGGTTAGCATTCAATTGTAAACATTAAGAAACCCTCTACCACACATGCACAGATGAACAGAAAGGGCCATGGCACCCTGGGAGGAAATGCCCTAAAAATCTGGGGTTCTGGATGGAAGTCTTCCCCATTCATGTCTAGTTCTCCCATCAGTTACCTTGTTAATCTTGCACAGCCATGGCTTGCTCTAGGCAGGCAGAGGTGCAGTAGCAACCTTCAATGGGTCCCTCAAGCCCGCCATTCTTATTACAACCCATTTTATAACAATCATGAGATCATTTACAAGAGCACACTGCACATTTCCAAAAGTGTAATCTGCATCTAGCTTGAGGACGATGCCCTAATTAAGCACCTTTCCCATAAATCAGTTTTACAGGCCGAGATGTTCTCCACTCAATTCTGAAATGGAATTAGAGGCAACATGGGACGCCTTGACTGTGCTAGGAAATTCCAAATGGTTGGCCAAAAGAACATGGCCTGATGCAGCGATCGTCACCAGTCATGTCCACAGCTGGCCTACTGTGAAACTTGCCACCACAAGGAGAGGGCTTAGTCTTAGATGTCTTTAAATGTGATTAGACAAACGTATGGAAGACAGATCTATCAGTGGACAGAAGGCAAGAGAGCTAATGGGGGCAGACACACTTGGAATACCAGTTGATGGTAGAAGCGGACAAGCAACAGCAGAGGGACGTTTATCTGTTTTATTCTTCGTTTACCTCATCTTTCTTCCGAGGAGCTCAAAGTGGCATACATTTGATCTTCTCCCCTCAATTTAATCCTCACAGCATCCCTGTGAGGTAGGTGAGGGTGAGGGTGGGAGAAGGAGAGGGAGAGGGGGGGGGAGAAAGAGAGAGAGAGAGAGACTCACTCTGAGACTGGCTGGCTGGCTGGCTCAAGTTCACTCAGAAGGCTTTGGGAATGAGTGGTGGAGATTGGAACTTGGGTCTCTCCAGTGCTAGTCAAACACTCTGTCCCTGTTGCCTTTATGTCCTGCTGTGGACTAACCACAGCGATTCAAAGTGCTGGTTTTGGCCTATAAAGCCTTAAACAGCTCAGGACCACATTACCTCAACGTCCACCTCTCTTCATATGAACTGACCTGGATCCTCTGAGGCCCTTCTTCATGCCTCCATGAGAGGCCCAAAATATGGCAACACAAGAATGGGCCTTTTTTTTTTTTTTTTTGGCAATGTCTCCCTGTTTGTGGAATGCTCTCACCAGAGAGGTTTGGCTGCCATCTTCATTATACACCTTTAGGCACCTGGCAAAAACATTCTTCTTCAACCAGACCTTTAGGGGATTAACCTATTAAACGTGTCATTGGGTGGGGGGAATGGCTAGGGCATCCCAGTCTGATGGGCAGGGTACAAGTACCGGTAATTTTTATTATTATTTGGGGGGGGGGTGATCTTGTTTTTATCTTGCATTTTTCTGTTTTGAACTGCCCTGAAATCAACGGGTGAAAGGCACTATTCAGAGTTAATAAATAAAAATAATAAATAAATCACCAGTTCTGGATGGTCATGGGTGCAAACAGAATGCCAAGTAAAAATGCCCCCATATAC
The DNA here is from genome assembly GCA_034641395.1 of Darevskia armeniaca. Classification (NCBI taxonomy): domain Eukaryota; kingdom Metazoa; phylum Chordata; class Lepidosauria; order Squamata; family Lacertidae; genus Darevskia; species Darevskia armeniaca. The sequence continues at coordinate 758,845 of JAWWNF010000371.1, forward strand.
AGCAGGGCTTTTTTCTTATTTCTTTTGTCTCCCGACAATTTTTCAAGTTCCAAACAACAGCAAGGCAAAAGACATGAATGTGTACCGGTATATGCTTTACCTTCAAACCACCTTCATCTCATTCTGTATTTTCTTTCAATGACCTCTAGTTTTTCATTTTGCTGCGTCGGCGGTTCGAATCCCCGCAACGGGGTGAGCTCCCGTTGTTCGGTCCCTGCTCCTGCCAACCTAGCAGTTTGAAAGCACGTCAAAGTGCAAGTAGATAAATAGGTACCGCTCTGGCGGGAAGGTAAACGGCGTTTCCGTGCACTGCTCTGGTTCGCCAGAAGTGGCTTAGTCATGGTGGCCACATGACCTGGAAGCTGTACTCCAGCTCCCTCGGCCAATAAAGCGAGATGAGCGCCGCAACCCCAGAGTCGGTCATGACTGGACCTAATGGTCAGGGTTCCCTTTACCTTTTTATCCTCCCCCCCCCAATTTTCCTGCCTTTATGTAGTTCTTTCCACCTTGATCCACCTGACAAGAAACCTCTGTGGACCTGCCAATGAACCCTGAATGCTGCGAAGGATTCTGGGAAGTGCACTCTCAGGATCTGTTGGGTCTTGGCATTGCACTTGGCATTGCTACCCCACAGAGCAGTAAAACAAGATGGGATGCCGGGGATCTGTGACGGCACCTGTGTAGTCAATGACATCCAAGCTCCAGGCACAGATAAGCAGCTGAAGGATACAGGGCACAGACATTTCAAAGTGGCATGTGACTACATCTCCAGCATTGTTTTATCATTGCCAAAGCCACATCAGATCTTAACTTAAATACAACTTGAAATATCTCTTTGATGCAACCATGAGGACATTAAGCATATGTTCCACCATATGCTTCAAATCTGTAAGAATGACCCATTCCAGAGTGCAACACGATGGCTACAAGAAGCTGGATTTAGAGCAAAAGGCATACGCTAGCCATGGATCTGAAATCATGGTAGCTTTACTAACTGTTGTTGCTGTTATTAATTGCCCTAGGCAGCTTCCAACAAATTAAAACAACAAACATTAAAAACTTCCCTATACAGGGCTGCCTTCAGATGACTTCTAAAAGTCAGATAGTTGTTCCTTCACATCTGATGGGAGGGTGTGACTACAAAGAAGGCCCTCTGCCTGGTTCCCTGTAACCTCACTTATTGCAATCAGGGAACTGCCAGAAGGCCCTCAGAGCTGGATCTCAACGTCTGGGCTCAACGATTGGGGTAGAGATGCTCCTTTAGAATTACCGGTATCTATAATTTAGAATTGTCTATTAAAAAAAAAAAAACTTGTACACTAGTGGCCAAAATGTGGAATCCTTTTGGGAAAAGTGTATTTCCGAGGTCTGACGGTTCATAACACCTGGCTCTCTAAACACTCGTGCTCATTGGCTACATTCAAATGAAGGAAAGCTACTGCATATCAACCTAAGCAAGTTGTTCTTCCTTTTTCTGGTTATTTGGCTATATCTTTTGATAGAATACAGATAATTGAACAAACCTTGTTGCATTACATTCTTCATTAAATTATCTTTCCACTGATATATAACTTTATGGTATTACTCCAAAACAGAGGTGTTATGAGCCATCAAACCTCAGAAACGCTTTTTCCAAAAGATTTCCACAATTTTGGCCACTAGTGTATATCACAATTTCATAAAAAAAATATCAGTTGTTTACAACTAAACACACAAAATAAAAACCTTTTAAAGAATTATATAAGATACTTTCTTGACTGTCTGCCTAAACCTGGGGACATAGAAAGGTTTTCACTAAAGGATTAAAGCTGAATCTCTATTGGAAAAGCATTCCACAGGACTGGGTCAATAAAACTAGAAGTTCAATTTTGTGTTGACGTCAGATGAGCTTCACTAACTCCAGGGATGAACACTGATGCCCCTGCAGATGATCTCAGTGATCCAGCTGGGATATAAGGGTTCAGGCTATAAGGGTTCAGGATATAAGGTATTCTCAATCTAAATTTTCTTGGGGCCATGCACATTAATGCAAGGACTTTGAACCTGTCATAGTAATAGACGGGCAGCCAGTGCAGATGTTTTAACATTGGTTTCACATGTTGCCTACCACCTGCAATCTGACCACCACATTCTGCACCAGTTGCAGATCCTGGACCAGGCCCAAGGGCAGAGTACTCAAGCCTAGAGGTTACCAATGCATGGACTACAGTGGTCAGGCTAAGGTAAAAGTTAAGTCCAGTCAAAGGCGACTATGGGGTGCGGCGCTCATCTCACTTTTCAGGCCAAGGGAGCCGGCGTTTGTCCACAGACAGCTTTCCAGGTCATGTGGCCAGCATGACTAAACCGCTTCTGGTGCAACGGGACACCAGAGTGCACGGAAACACCGTTTCCCTTCCCGCCGGAGCGGTACCTATTTATCTACTTGCACTGGTGTGCTTTAGAACTGCTAGGGTGGCAGCAGCTGGGACAGAGCAACGGGAGCTCACCCCGTTGTGCAGATTCGAACCGCCGACCTTCTGATCGGCAAGCCCAAGAGGCTCAGCAGTTTAGACCACAGCACCACCTGTGTCTGGTCAGACTATAGCTAGTGAAACAGCCATAGCTAGTGAGCCAGACAAAGCTGGTAAAAGACACTCCTAATAACAGAAGATTCTTGGGCCTCTACTGACAGAGATGTATCCAGGAATACTTCCAAGCTAAGCACCTTCTTCTTCAGAGGGAGCATAACCTCATCCCAAACAGGTACCTTGTCTACCTCCTAGACATGGGGACTCGCCTCCCAAGTGTCCTGGGATACCAGATGTCATGGGTAATTAATACATGCTACACAAAATCTATGTCCATCTTGATCTCCAGCCTAGGCAGCTCCTAACAGCCTCATGCTAATCACAGCTGTGAGTATTAGAATTTGGGCTGCTCCCTTCCACAGAGCCTTAGGTGCAAAGCAATGGCACAATGGCACAGCATATGTAGAAAAACAGGCAAGCTATGATAAATGGCGCTGGCAGACAGAGCATTTCCAAGCCACTTGAGTCTCATGCCTGGTATTAGGGTTAATGAGTCTTGCCTTATTGTAGCTCACTCTTGTAGCCTAATGACTAGCAATCATAGATGGTGTAATTAGATCGGGTTTTATTCCAGAGATTTATTGAAGAGGCAGAACAATTCTTATGCAATTGCAGAATTTATTATTATTAACTGCCACTTCATCTGTCATCGTAATGGGATGCTAACAAAATAATAATACTAATAAAAATTCCCCTGTTTTCTGTCTGATAACAGAGATAAATCCTGTTGTAGCAGTGTAGGAGAGTTTTTACAAGCCATTTTTTCCCCAGCAGAGCAGATGTTAACATTTGAGGCAAGATACACACACACACACACACACACACACACACACACACACACACACACAAATATTTGGTTTTGCTGCTCACCAACATGCTAACCATTTTCCCCAAGTAGGGCATTCGTATCCTCACACCCCCACGAGGACGAGTGGGATATCGGGGGTGGGGGGGAGAGAGAGACACTCCAAAGAATTAGAGTTACGGTAGTTCTTCAGGGCCAGGAGATTCAATTTTTCTGCACATAATTCAATATCCTCTTAAAGCTTTTGTTCCTTGTGTAAGTTCAAAGAACTATTTTGACATGGTTGTGCAAATCAAATTATTTTCCTTTTCCTTTTTTTTGGAGTTGCAGTCAAAACCAATCCCTAAAGCGCCTATTCCCATTGAATTTACATGGCTTCCTCCGACCGTTTGAGGGAGCTCGGATACGCAGGAATTCCGAAGAAAGATGCCCAAACCACCAAAGTAATCAGGTCTAAGGATTTGTTAATCCTTAGTAAGTACAAACTTACAGCAAAGGTCCGACAGCTCCCTCCTTGCCCTGGGCTCACAGCATTCCATGGGACAGACTCCACAGCAAGGAGATGGCTTTCCCACACCCTTTTTAGGCCCAGGTGGCTCCTATTAACTATTGCCTGGGATCCCTTGGGAACCCAGGTGGCTGGTATTAACCATTGCCTGTCCCTCTCGCTATGCCTGGGGCCTGTGGATGCATCAAGGCATGTGAAATACAAATGAGCTCAGTGCTACAGCTGCAGGGGTCATCCTGACCACCAATATGCTGTAAACAGGGCTTCCAGACCAGCTCGCTTTTAGGGTCATCATACATAGGAAGTTGCCTTATACTGACCCAAGCTATCGGTCCATCAAGTTTGGTACTGTCTACACCTGCCTTCTTCAGCCTGGTGCCCTCCAGAGCAGTGTTTCCCAAACTTGGGTCTCCAGCTGTTTTTGGACTATGACTACCATCATCCCTAGCTAGCAGGACCAGTGGTCAGGGATGATGGGAATTGTTGTCCCAAAACAGTCGGAGACCCAAATTTGGGAAACACTGCTCTGGAGGTTGTTGTATCAGTGTTGTTTTAATAAAGGTTCTGATCTCCTTTTGTGCTCCTTCGCCTGTTCCTCGAACCCTCACTGGCACAAAGGAGTCTTTGAGCAGAGTATCTTTGCAGAGTACTGCTTTTATTCTTAAAAGAGTCTTTGTCTGCAAACACGACTAACAGCTATTACACACACCAACACTACCAGCTCTCACCAACACCCATACTAACATTTTAACCACTTTATATACACAGGTACAATTAGGTGGGCAATAGCATGAGTCATTGTAGGCTGCTGACTCATGCTGACTTTCTTCTTTTAGTATTAAAGAAACAGCGGCCAATTTTTAGCCGTGACATGTTGGACTCCAATTCCCATCAGCCTCAGCCAGCATGACCTGTAGTCAGTTATTATGTGAGCTGTAGTCCAACCACATATGGAGGAAATTGGACTGAAGAAGATGGATCTAGTAGCTCCCCAGATTTTCAGAGAGGAGTCTTTCTCAGTCCTGCCAGATGTGATGGATTGAGTTCCAGACATTTGGGTTTCAAAGCAGGTGCTCTACCAACAACCTTCCCCTAAGGTTATAGGTTATCTACCAAGAAAGTGACTGGAATGCACTTTAGATGCATCCAAGTGTTTGGGTACACTGAATGGGTTTTTGTTTTGTTTTTTACTTTGATTATTAGCCTCTCTGTCAGATCGCTACCTGCTCTGCCTTGCCAAAATGATTTAGCACATTAAACCACAGAGCCTAGGGCTTGCTGATCAGAAGGTCGGCGGTTCGAATCCCTGCGACGGGGTGAGCTCCCATTGGTTGGTCCCAGCTCCTGCCCACCTAGCAGTTCGAAAGCACGTCAAGTACAAGTAGATAAATAGGTACCACTCCGTCGGAAAGGTAAACGGCGTTTCCGTGCGCTGCTCTGGTTCACCAGAAGCGGCTTAGTCATGCTGGCCACATGACCTGGAAGCTGTACGCCGGCTCCCTCGGCCAATAAAGCGAGATGAGCGCCGCAACCCCAGAGTCGTCCGTGACTGGACCTAATGGTCAGGGGTCCCTTTACCTTTAGAGGTGGCTATTGCACAAGAAATACAAGCCCAAAGTGTCCTTTGGTATTATTATTATTATTATTATTATTATTATTAATTAAATTTCTACACAGCCCTTCATCCAATGATCACGGGGCACCTTACAAGGCAAAAACACAAAAATACATAACATAGCACCCTCCAACATTTCTTCGATGAAACTTGGGACAGCCTATTCTACATCAGAAAGCATCTCCAACACACAAAGACGTCATATACACATCTACATCAGTCACCTCGAGCCAATTGCAACCTCCCCACCTTACCTACCTCACAGGGTTATTGTAAAGAAAAAATGTGGGAGGGAAGGGACCTTGGACAACACTTTCCACAGATAAATGCAATGAAATAAAATTGTAGTGGTAAGATGCCTTGAGACCCTGTCAGGGGAAAAAGGCGGGTAACAGCAGCAGCAGCAACAACAACAACAACAACAACAACTGTGAGAATGATCAGGAACATAGGTAAAGGTAAAGGGACCCCTGACTGTTAGGTCCAGTTGCAGACGACTCTGGGGTTGCGGCACTCATCTGGGGTTGCGGCACTCATTTTACTGGCCTAGGGAGCCGGCGTACAGCTTCCGGGTCATGTGGCCAGCATGACAAAGCCGCTTCTGGCGAACCAGAGCAGCGCGCAGAAACGCTGTTTACCTTCCCGCCCGAGCGGTACCTATTTATCTACTTGCATTTTGATGTTAGCCGCTTTGAGACTCCTTAGGGTAGTGATAAAGCGGGATATCAAATCCAAACTCCTCCTCCTCCTCCTCCTCCTCCTCCTCCTCCTCCTCCTCTTCTTCTTCTCTGAGATGTAGAGGGGAGGAAAAAGGAAAAGTGGGACATTCCAGGATCAAATCAGAAACCAGGATGGCTTCTGTAATTCCAGGACTGTCCCTGGAAAATTGGGACCAGTGGAGGATATTATTGTCATTATGAATGTCAGAAGATATTGACATGACAGGCACCAAGAAGGATCATGCTTGAACTAGGCATTGTTGAAACGCACAGCTTTCAACTGTATCCATTCTTACATTCTTTTTTCCCGGAAAAAGTATCCCAGAACATACCTGCTTAATTTTTCACCAAGCCAAGTTGGGTGGTTAAGGGATTAACACTGCTTCAGTGGAAAACCAATTTTCTGCTAGCATTACAGTGGCTTAAAGACAGAAACGACCTATTGTAGCCCAGGCATGGTTGACTTTCCAGAAGAGATGTGAACTGCATAGAATTTAGGAAATTTTGTCTGACTTCCCAGGCATTTTTAAGCTAAGCATCGGCCTGAGTTCAAAAGACATCACCCAGCCATCACTTCGCCTCCTTACTCTTCAAACTGACCTCTATTTTTATATTTGCTCCCATAATCCTTATAGCTTGCTGCTCTGTTTTGCTTTTTCAACTGCAATCCCTTTTCTAGTTCCTACCTCTTCTTTAGCTTTCGTTCTTGGAAGTCACTGAATTTAGTCCGAAGGTGAATTCCAGCAGAGTATAAACATTCTTTTCAGATTCTGGAGCACAGAAATTCGTGTTGGAGCCCGCTTATCAATACTTTATCTAAGGATCATTTGTATTCGGTTTTGGTTTTCCCCTTTTCCCCATCTCCCAAGTTCCTTATTATGGTGACACTAACGGCATAATACAGTTTTTGTTATGTCTATGCTTTTGATTAAAATATTCACAGCGTAAATTAAACTATAACCCTGGTTTCATTTTCAAACTATAGACAGAATTTTTCTGGGTCCATCCAGTAGGACGGTCAGTCCTTGGTGTGGTGCAATGGTTAGAATGCCAGACTAGGACCTGGGAGACCAGGGTTAAAATCCCCACTCAGCCATGAAACTCACTGGGTGACCTGGAGCCAGTCACAGCTAGTGTGGTGTAGTGGTTAACAGTGGTAGACTCGTAATCTGGGGAACCGGGTTCGCGCCTCCGCTCCTCCACATGCAGCTGCTGGGTGACCTTGGGCTAGTCACACTTCTTTGAAGTCTCTCAGCCCCACTCACCTCACAGAGTGTTTGTTGTGGGGGAGGAAGGGAAAGGAGAATGTTAGCCGCTTTGAGACTCCTTCGGGTAGTGATAAAGCAGGATATCAAATCCAAACTCCTCCTCCTCCTCTTCTTCTTCTTCTTCTTCTTCTTCTTCTTCTTCTTCTCCTCAGCCTAACCTACTTTACAGAGTTGTAGTGGGGAATTAAATGGGGAGGTGGAGAACCACGTACACAATGTACACCACCTTGAGCTCTTTGGGGGAAAAAATGGAATAGAAATGCAATGCAATCAATCAATCAATCAATCAATCAATCAATGATTACACTTGTGTGTCGTGGAAGTTTTGCATATTCTTCTTTCCAGTAAAGTTTTTATTGATCAACAGTGGGTCACATATAAGAGTACATTGGCAGATATTGAGCCACGAAGTGCTGTGCAACCAGCCACTCATATCCGAGCAGGATGTGAGATCCACATTCTGTATGTGTCACGTTTTTGGAGGCATGTGATGTCGCCCGTCTGTGTTGCAGCGGCCGCTCTCAGTGGCTCCTCCTCCTCCTCTCCGCAGCCTGTGAGACACCCTTTTCTGCGGGGAGGGGCTCGGACTCGGAAGCAGAGAGACTCTGCCCTGAAAAAGGTGACTCACTGGGTGGCTGCGGAGGGCAAAGCTGAGCTGCTTCTCTCTCAGAGGTAACACCGCAGAGGCCATAGCTTTCAATTTTCGGATTTGAAAATAAGGTTTTTTTTCAAACTTTCAGATTGGAAAATAAGGGATGCCGCGAGGGCGGTGCAATGGCACCAAGTAGCCTCGCCACCCTGCGCTCCAGAGGCTGCGCGCGAACGGGTGAGCAAAAGAGCGAGCGCATAGACGGCAGGCTGGCTGGCTGTCCGGTTGGGCGTGAGGGTCTGGCTGCACAAGGCATGCAAGCTCCGCCCCCAGTCAGTCTCAGACTCCTTATTGGCAGCCGAGCAACGCAGCTGAGGAGCCTCCCTGGCCGGCAGGGAGGGAGAGGAGCTGCTTCCTTTGAAATCCAGGAAATTTAAGGGATATCAACAATCCGGGATAGCAGCGGGAAACGGCATTGGAATAAGGGAGTTTCCAGCCAAAAAAGGGAGGGTTGACAGCTATGCGCAGAGGCTGGCTGGCTGCCTCTCTCAGGCTTTGTTAATTGCCTGGCCACAACAATTATATTGCTGTGGGTGACCAAGCACCTATGGCCCCTTGGAGTTGGCTCCTATGTAAAGGGCAAAAGCGTTTTCATCTGGTGCCTAAAGATATGCAGTGAAGGTGCTAGGCAAGGCTGCCTGGGGAGAGCATTCCACGGATGGGGAGCGGCTGCAGAAAAGGACCATTCTTGTGTTGCCTCCCCTCCAGACCTATTGTGGGGGAGATACACGAAGAACAGCCTCAGATGATGATCGCATGGTCCAGGTCAGAGTTCATATGAGGAGGGGTGGTCCTTGGGGTATTGCAGCCCTGAATCATATGGCTTTATATTTCAAAACCAGCACTTTGAACAAGGCCTGGAAACTAATTGGCAGCCAGTGCCAATTTGTATCAACACAATGAGGATATAATATATATATGATCAATAGTGTAGACCAGGCATCCCCAAACTCCGGCCCTCCAGATGTTTTGGGACTACAATTCCCATCATCCCTGACCACTGGTCCTGTTAGCTAGGGATCATGGGAGTTGTAGGACAAAACATCTGGAGGGCCGCAGTTTGGGGATGCCTGGTGTAGACCAAAGGTTTTCAACCTTTTTTAAGTCCACAGCTTCCTTGACCAACTGCATTCTTTCTGCGGCACCCCTGTGGGGCTCAGGAGCCCAGTTATGTGACCCCCCTGCCTGCAGAGCCGGTAGCCTCTCACCCTTTTTCGAACACCCTCCCTTGTGGAGTGTTCCCTCAGCCTCCTCTCCTCTCTCCTTGGGGGCCCCTCTGGGCAGCCACTGCTGCCGCCCCTGGTCTCTGAGCTGCCTGTCCTGCCCCAAAGAGAGGTGTCTCCTCACACTGCCCCACAGGGGCCTGGGACTTATCTGTCCATTCCCAACAGCAAGGGCTGGTGGACTGGCTGGCTGGGCTCCCTTGCCTGCTTCCTTGTTTACTCTGAGACCACCTCAGCTCCTGGCAACCAGCACCCCCTGGCCAGCCCCAGAGGCACCATTCACCTGCAGAGCTTGTATCCAGGGCTGCTGCAACAAACAGCTGCACCAGCCTTTTGGAAGCAGAGACTTGAGAGGGCACCAGAGGAGGGAGGGAAGGAAAGAGGGACAGAGGCCAGTGTTGCCCGCAGCACCCCTGGCACCCCAGGGTGCCATGGCACACTGGTTGAAAACCACTGGTGTAGACTATATTCTGAATTATACTTGGCTTTAAGTCTTGCAGAAAAACTAGAAATTAAACTGTGAGACCTGTGATTGGCTCCCTTAAAAAAACAACAACTCCTAAACGGAACTGTGGAAACGGGAAACGCTGCTAATTTGATCAAGGAAGCAGCAACCCTTTCCCCTACGTCAGAAATAGCCAACACGGTGCCCTCCAGATCATCATTTTGGACCACTGGCCATTCTTGCTGGGGCTGTTGGAAGCTGGAGTCTCAACATCATGTTGGCTACACACACCCTATTGCCATTTTTGTTATTTAAATCGCACCTTTCTTTCAAGGCAAGATTTGCTGGACAGAGACAAACTATAGGTGCCTATCTCGTGCTTGTATTTACACACCATTGAGAGAGATCAAATGGGACATTTAGTTAATGTAAACACAGAGAAAGACAATTAATAACCTCTCCTCCACCACTGTTTTCCTGATCTTATTAATTCCTCCCGATCAAATCAGCTCCCCCAAGTAACTCCCTACACATTCCCCAGAGCTGTATTCAGATATATAAAAAAGGAGGAGAGGAGTTATCTCTCCCCATTATGTATACTTTGGCTCAAGTACTCTTTGAAATATGGCTTGCTACAATTCAACAAACTACTGCATTATTAAGAGAAAATGAAGAACCTTGACAAAATGTGTGGTGTTGTTTTTAAAAAAAAATAGAAGAAAGAGCTTATAAATTCATGTTTAAATGTGAAGCCCATATTAAATAATAATTAATGGAAGCTGCCTGAGAGACTTTAATTTAGCCTTTCAATATGCCAAAGCCTAAATTCTAATCTTCAATTGCCTTTAATAAACATATCAGCTGCTCAAACATAGATTAATTTTTCTATTTGAAAACAAAATGGCTTTTGGGGTTGTTTTTTTAAAAGGCTTTTGATCAAAACATTAATTTTCTAGGAAGACATATATAAAACAGCAAAGCACCACAAAATTAATTAAACTATACAGATATGTTTTTAAACCTCTCTTTTTTTCTATCCATGAATCTCTGGTGCATTCAGTGATTTTGGCTTAGCTACATAAATAGAACTACAATGGAGCAGGGCACATATTCAAGGTGGTTCAGTACACGAAAAATCTGTTCCTGTCCTCTAACAACCTTTTCATAAGGTGGGTAAGCAAAGAGTCGAAAAGCTTTCACAAGCATAAAAGGTAAAGGATCCCTGACAGTTAAGTCCAGTCGCGAACGACTCTGGGGTTGCGGCACTCATCTCTCTTTACTGGCCGAGGGAGCCGGCGCTTGTCCACAGACAGTTTTTCTGGGTCATGTGGCTAGCATGACTAAGCCGCTTCTGGCGAATCAGAGCAGCACACGGAAACGCCGTTTACCTTCCTGCTGGAGCGGTACCTATTTATCTACTTGCACTTTGACGTGCTTTCGAACTGCTAGGTTGGCAGGAGCAGGGACAGAGCAACGGGAGCTCACCCCGTCGCAGGGATTCGAACCGCCGACCTTCCGATCGGCAAGCCCTAGACTCAGTGGTTTAAACCACAGCGCCACCTGCATTCACAAGCATACCTGTGAGTAAAGTATGCTGGATGGTATCCAACTAAAAGTAGAGCTAATGGAATGAATAAACTTGACTAACCTAACTCCATCCGTGTCAGTGGATCTACTCTGAATATGACTTTCTTGAACAGACACCATTCCTCCACCATTGGTGTGTAGTGGAGGCTGGTCCATAAGGGCAAAATGGGGCACTGCCCTGTCAACCTTAGCATGCCTTCAGCCAGCCCCTGGCTGCCTGCCTTCTCACTTACAAACAGTTCAGGTGTGACACCATCAGATCTTCATCCCCCTGCATTTGCAGTGGTGTCCATCCCTCGGCAGGGAAGAGGGTGGGTACCAAACAAGAATTAGCATTGGCTCTGCCTCCATCTACTGTGGGACCTCTTTGCCGCCCACCCCACCAGTCCCCATGGGCGCCAGCCAGCCCCCAGTGCCGGTGTGCAACAGCCAATCTACACATTCAGAAAGAAAATGTGGGTTTGGAAACCCCAGTCGCCACTTCTCTGCTGGGGGGGGGTGAAGGTTGGGAGAAGGGGCAACGTTCTTCCACCATCTTCCACACTTCTCTCAACTGCTGTTTCCGAAGGTGCTTCTGTGCCAAGTGGAGAAAAACAGGCTCAGAGGGGAGGTCATTTTTTGGAATTTTTTAAAAAATGTATCTTCCAAAACTTAATAAATTTTCACCTATACAATCAGGGTGATCTGCCATTAACTTTTGAAAGCTCCCCGCCCCCTTCTGACATCCAGAGATTTGCCCGAGTGGTTGTGGGCCATAAGCTGACCCCCATGTCTGGGCATAGCTACTCTATCTGAATGGGATTCCCACTCACAGAAGGTACCTCTGCCCAATTTTCTGCAATCTGCTCCTTAGCACCCCTAACTCGCCCCCCCCCCGCCATGCCACAGCCCACTCCAGCCAGCATGGTCCCCTGAACATCCTCTACTCCAGGTTTCCTCAACCTCGGCCCTCCAGATGTTTTGAGACTACAATTCCCATCATCCCTGGCCACTGGTCCTGCTAGCTAGGGATCATGGGAGTTGTAGGCCAAAAACATCTGGAGGGCCGAGGTTGAGGAAGCCTGCTCTACTTTGTAAAAGAACAGCAGCATGAGAGTTTTCTGGCAACCTGACAACAGCTAATCTTCCCATGTAATCTTCTCATACTGACCTCAGACAGGCCTAATAACAACTTTATACAATCTCCTTACAAGCTCTCCATTTGTATTCATTGTTTTGTACTCTTCTTTCTTTCTTTCTTTCTTTCTTTCTTTCTTTCTTTCTTTCTTTCTTTCTCTCTCTCTCTCTCTCTCTCTCTCTCTCTCTCTTTCAAAGCTTCTTCTGTTGTTAAAGGGAAAATCCATCTTTTTCCCCCCAGAATACAGCGGTTATTTGAAGAAACTAATGCTATGAGGAGTACAAGAATGTGAAAAAAGGCACAGCACACTTCCTTCTCTCCCTTTCAACCACCCACAGCCCTAACACACCCCAGTTTATAAATACACAGTAGAAGCAAGATCCGGCATAAGCACACAGCACAGCCAGACCATAAGATACTAGCATGGCATAAGTTGCTGTTCCCTGTCGCAATGTCCAAACGGGTCAGTGTAAAGGCCAGGGAGGCCTGGTGCATTTTACCACCTGAGGCAAAACATGAAGGTGCCAAAATCTTCCTTATTGGGGCAGAATGGCGGCTTCTGGGAGATTTAACCATTTTTTCCATAATATATTGCCTGAAGCTGCCTCTGGGGCAGGACACCCACAGGGGCTCTGCCTCATGGGATTCCGCTGCCCAAAGCAGCTGCTTCAGTGTGGTGTAGTGGTTAAGAGCGGTAGACTCGTAATCTGGTGAACCGGGTTCGCGTCTCCGCTCCTCCTCCTCCAGCCCTGCTAAGGGCTAAACAGATCACACACTCCACAAACAATAATCTAGAACACTAATGGGAATAGACACAATTCAGTCTTATTCTACAGTTCTAAAATAATTACCCACAACGCTCCAACACAACAAGCAATAATTGCCAGAAAATAGCTCACTGCACCTTCTTGACTATTTCTATAAAGGGGTGTGGCACTTTTTCTGATCTGCAGATGGAAGCAAGACCTACCCTATATACTCGAGTATAAGCCTAGTTTTTCAGCACATTTTTTGTGCTGAAAAAGCCGCCCTCGGCTTATACTCGAGTGAGGCAGGCAGTGGCTCCTATGAAGCTTTCCCAGGTTTTTTGTGGTAAAATTGGGTGCCTCGGCTTATATTCGGGTCGGCTTATACTCGAGTATATACTTTTGTATTGATTAGTTTAGAGGAAGGTCATCGAAGGAACAGGCGGACCTTCCTGGAATCAACAGAAAGCCTAGGTGCCCCCCCTATCTTTAAACAACAGACCTGGAGAAATAATTGCTTTACAGGAGTTCCTCTGCAAGCTGTTCACAGAGCTTGACCCCTAGGAATTGACTCCTATGCCCCCCCCCCGCCAAAAAAAAGTGGTTACAAACGCATGGGGCAAAACTCTGTACACACATCTATTTCCCCCCAAAATGTGTGTGTGTGTGTGTGTGTGTGTGTGTGCTTGGAGTCCTTTGCTGCTTTGCAGCTTCCAAACACAACACTCACACAGAGTGATGTGCATTATTTCACACTAAACCCAAGCAGGAAGAGCATATGTAAGGAAATGGCTCCGGGAATTATTTGCTTGAGGATAAACATCCATATGTAAACCAGAACAGAAAGGCCTCCGTTACTTCCACTTCATTTAGCACTGAATAAAAATGTTTTCACTGAAGAACTGCGATGTGGGTTCCAAAGGAACATGCCTTTACAACACCTCTTTTGATACATAGGGATGAATTATTTGAAGCTTTTCCCTCACTATGAAATACAGACTGAATGTATTCAATAGGAGGATCACTTGTTGGCAAAGACAGCAAAATAGGAGCAGTTGATAGCCTTTTAATCAAATTCATTCTTTCCCACAAGTTAAAAGTTAATGTAGGCCATCATTTCATTCTCTCCCACTCGGTTTGTGGGCAGACAGAAATCAGAATGAAGTCAATGCTGATTTATCTTTCAAAGAGAGTACAGGATTGCTCTTTCAATCAGCACGGAATTGTCCCTGAGCCTTCAATAGAGCTACACCAAATTACACTGTCAGAGTATGTATGTCAGCATATAAAAAGATTTGCAGCTTTACAAATTTTATCACTTTGAGATGCAGCAAGCCTGATGAGTCTCCATGTGACACAAGCAAGGAAACTGCTGTTATCATTTCTTGGTAGCTATTTAAAACGTCATCCTTAAAACGCCCGAGGGCAGACCTAACAAACAGCATCTCCTCCCGCCGTAATATGCAATAGTTTGAGGAGCTGCACCTGACATTTCTTTCTATGCTACGGATGTATCAAAGCCAAATATTACATTCAGCACCCCAACCCCTAGACTGCTGCTCCTCTCATCTCCCCCAGCTCATTCCAATTACCTGACCCTCCCTCCCTTCATCCTGCTCGCTCCTGAATTGCCATTTCATCAACCGCTGAAGATACTGTTTACGTATCCTCTTCCCGTCGCCTTGTTTACATCTTTGCAAACATATTTTCTATTCCTCAACAGGCCCCTTTAATGAAAGGAGCTCTGTTGGTAATAGCATGATCCTTGGCGAATCTTGGCAGTTTCAGCCTCTTTCCTCGCCTCTGATCATTGCCATGCTACTCTCCCTTGCCACCTCGGTTTCATTCATCAAAAGGTATGAAGCATTTGAAGTTTGGTGTTGCTGGGTGGGTGTGTTTTTTTACAATCAAGAAAACTATGCAGTACTCTGCTGCAGCAAGGGAGTTTCCCCCACCCTTTAGAATTTTTAACTATCTATACTAAAGTTCTTCTTACACGTACATGTAGCAAACTTTATCCGCAAACACCTTAAATGAAGAAAGGACACCAATTTGAAAAATAGAAAAGACCCATGAAACAACAGGGACATTGCTGTGGAGACAGGATATTACTGCGAGTTCGTCTCGAGCGGCACAATAGGAGTAATTTTAAAAAATTTAAAGCAAGCTTTGAAGAAGATGCATAAAATAGCACACGGGTAGAAAGGGAGGGTGGTGTCACTAGGAGCTAGTGACATCATAGACACTGTCCAATACTTGCCCATAAGGTTCCTGTAACCATAATCCACATAAATATTCCAAAGAAAGCATTGTGAGGGATGGAGGAAAATCACTGCAGTTCAATACTGTGGTTTGAACTCCAGCAAATTAGTCCATGCAGCGAACCACATTGCAGGGCGGGAATGCCTGCCAGATACACTAATTCAAACTGCCCAGTCATGGGCACCTGAAGGGGCGGAGCCTCGCTGGCAGACCATGACATGAATGCTTCCACTCTGGTCCACAGGCTACAATGAAAAGCTGACTCATGGAGTCATCAAGGTCTTGGGTGAATTAGTGCATTACCCAGACCAAATAATAGGCGCATACTCAGGGTACCCCATTAGAGGGGTCTAGGTAGAAGTCTCTCTCCAAAAGCCAAGCGTGGGGCAGGCAGGCCATAGAGTTTCCCACGGTGACCTAGGGATGACCACCTTGGTAGACTGGCATCTTGGAGAGGCCACAAACCTTGGCAGAACCCTGTAAAAAAAATCAGCCCTCTGCCGAAGTCCACCAACATCTGAAATCAATAAAGTTGCAACTATTTTTATCCCATATAGTTGTCTTGTCAAGTTTGTTCCTTTGCACCTTAGCTATAGCCTCTGCACAGGGAAAGGTGGTGCTGTGACTGGGACTGCAATGTCCTGGGGCATTTTTCTATGTCTGGTGAATACAGGATATATAGAACTCTTTCTAAATTGCAGGGTTGGTCAGCTGTATTATGAGCTGAAATGGCTGTAATTGTGCATGCGCAGTCACAGTGAAAGCAAAGGTTATTAGAACAGGCAGAAAAGGCACTGATCCTGTACCAGATTCATAGCTGTCAACCCGCCCTTTTTTTGCAGGAAAATCCCTTATTGCAATGCCGTTTCCCGCTGCTATCCCGGATTGTTGATATCCCTTAAATTTCCCGGATTTCAAAGGAAGCAGCTCCTCTCCCTCCCTGCCGGCCAGGGAGGCTCCTCAGCTGCGTTGCTCGGCTGCCAATAAGGAGTCTGAGACCGACTGGGGGCGGAGCTTGCATGCCTTGTGCAGCCAGACCCTCATGCCCAACCAGACCGCCAGCCTGCCTGCCGTCTATGCGCTCGCTCTTTCGCTCACCCGTTCGCGTGCAGCCTCTGGAGCGCAGGGTGGCGAGGCTACTTGGTGCCATTGCACCGCCCTCGCGGCATCCCTTATTTTCAAATCCAAAAGTTGGGGAAAATCCCTTATTTTCAAATCCGAAAGTTGACAGCTATGACCAGATTCCCCAAAAGGAACGGGTGCAGCCTTCCTACCCAAGACTCAGGAGCAGTTTTGGCTAACTCCAGTTTAAAACTGACAAGGCGCTCTCTCACACCTTTCAAACTCAGATTGCCCCTAGCTCAGGGGTGTCAAACTCCGGCCCTCCAGATGTTTTGAGGATGATTCCCATCATCCCTGACCACTGGTCCTGTTAGCTAGGGCTGATGGGAATTGTAGTTCCAAAACATCTGGAGGGCCGGAGTTTGACACCCGTGCCCTAGCTGTTCCTGTCCCATTCTCAAACTCTGGTGGGCAACACATCCCAAAGACTGCAAAAAGACCCCAGGTCATTAAGAGCCATCCAGCTCTTTTTTTTTTTTTAAGTGACTTATACTTGAAGCAAAACCATAGTATTGGGCCTGAACACCTAATAATAATAATAATAATAATAATAATAATAATAATAATAATTTTATTTGTACCACACCCTCCCTGGCCGGAGCCGGGCTCAGGGCGGCTAACAGCAAAAAACTAACACAGTATACAAAGAACATAAGAACATAAAAACAGGCAGACAATTAATTAAAATACATCTTAAAATTAGTTCAGAGCAAATTAAAATCTGGACAGATGGCGGTACACGGGTAAAATTGAGAGTGGTTAATATTCTCCAGGGCCAACTGTTACCACTAGTCTTACAAAGGACCTGTGAGCAGGCTAGGAGGCCTCTTTAATGCTTGTTCTTATACAAAAAGAATAGAATCAGACTGAACCCTGACCAAAGGCCTGGAGGAACAGCTCCGTCTTGCAGGCCCTGTGGAAAGATGTCAAATGCTGCAAGGCCCTGGTCTCTTGTGAGTGAGCTCTCCTCCAGGCAGGGGCCACGGCCGAAAAGGCTCTGGCTCTGGTCGAGGCCAGTCTAATCTCCCTGGGGCCTGGGATCTTCAGGGTGTTATTATTTATTATTAAGGTCCTCCGTGGGGCATACCAGGAGAGGCGGTCCCGTAGGTACGAGGGTACTAGGCCGTATAGGGCTTTAAAGGTTAAAACCAGCACCTTAAACCTGATCCTGTACTCCATCGGGAGCCAGTGCAGCTGGTATAGCACCGGATGAATGTGCTCCCATGGTGAAGACCCCATGAGGAGTCTTGCCACGACATTCTGCACCCGCTGGAGTTTCTGGGTCAGTTTCAAGGGCAGCCCCACATAGAGTGAGCTACAATAATCAAGCCTGGAGGTGACCGTTGCATGGCTCACAGTGGCGAGGTCAGGGCAAGAGAGATAAGGGACCAACTGCTTAGCTCGGTGGAGATGAAAAAATGCGCCCTGCGGTACTCCATACACCAAGGAGTAGCGCGACGACCCCCAGCGCCACCCTCTGCCTCCGACCAGAAGGCAGCTCCCGCCCCCCAGCGCCACCCTCTGCCTCCAACCAGAAAGGAATGAGTGCAGGCATTGAAGGACTGTGCCCTGAATCCCCACGTCGGCGAGGCAGTGGTCCAGAAGTTCGTGATCGACCATGTCGAAGGCTGCTGACAGATCTAAGAGAATCAACAGCCCCGACCCGCCTCAGTCCAGCTGCCTACGGAGATCATCAGTTAGGGCAACCAGAGCCGTCTCGGTCCCATGACCAGAGCGAAAGCCAGACTGGAATGAATCTAAAGCTGATGTTTCATCCAGAAATCCACCAAGCTGTTCAGCAACCGCTCTCTCAATCACCTTGCCCAGGAACAGAAGATTCGAAACTGGGCAGTAATTGGATAGATCTAAAGGATCTAATGATGTTTTCTTTAAGAGCGGACGCACCACTGCCTCCTTCAATTCCCCTGGGAATGTCCCGGTGCCAAGGGACAAAGGGGGGCCTGCACCTCGTCTGGACATGCTCGAATCAGCCAGGACGGGCATGGGTCGAGAGGACAAGTGGTGGGCTTTCCGGCACAGAGGAGTTAGTCCACATCGACTAGGAGTACCCTGACAAAGTGGTCCAATACTGGACCTGAGGACAGTCTAGGGGCCTCCAGTTCTGTTATCGTATCCAAATTGCCAGGGAGGTCACGGCGGAGCGACAGGACCTTCTCCGCAAAAAAGCTCGCAAATGCCTCACAGCTATGTGTCTGATTCATATTTAAATTTGGCTGTCCCTCTAGGGACGTTAGAGACCTAATTATACTAAAATGTTGCACTGGGTGAGAGCTAGCAGATGCAATGGAGGCTGAGAAGAAAGACTTCTTCGCAGCCTTCACTGCCATCTCATAGGTTTTCATAAACACCTTATAAGATGTTCTTGAGGCTCCGTCGCGAGTACTCTGCCATACTCGCTCTAGCCGTCTGAAGTCCCGCTTCATTTTCCGGAGCTCCTCAGTAAACAAAGGGGCCTGGTTTCTTTGGGGTTACAGAGGGCGCCTAGGTATGATCTCATCGATGGCTGCCAAGAGTCGGGTAGTCCAACCCTCAACAAGCTCAGTCAGAGTCAGGATCTAGCAAGGCCTGACGGAATCCATCAGGGTTCATCAGCCCCCGCGGGTGAGCCCAAATAGGCTCAACACCTAAGCAGGGTGGGGGTGGGGAGTCAATCCTGGCTTTCAGAGCATAGTGATCAGACCATGACACCTCCATAGAGGGGGACATGATCACATCTATGCCTGCGCCGAAGATCAAATCCAGCGTGTGGCCTGCTTGATGTGTGGGGCCCGAAACAAACTGGGAGAACCCTAGTGGAAGACACCAGGTCCAGAGCCTGTGAGGAGGGGGTGGCATCAGCATGGACGTTGAAGTCCCCCAACACCAATAGGTTGGGGAACTCCAAGGTCCAGCTGGTCACCACCTCCAGCCGGTCACCACCACAGGGTGGCTGTTGGTGCGCTATAAAAAAGTGAAGGGGCAGCATTAAAGCAGCAACACTAATTGTCAGGGACTGTCCTGAGCCAGGAGGGGTGGCGGAAGGGGCAGAGGAGCCTAGCATCCATCACCGGACACCGGAGGAGGTGTTGCTAGAGTGGGAAGAGGAGGGGATGGCTCCGAAGCTGTCACCTGAGATAGGGAAGGAGGTGTGGAGAAGTGAGAGCGAGGGGTTGTCGCCGCCTGCACTGTCACCTGAAACAGAGGCTCTCAGGGAGCCAATGAGGGCAGAGGAGGAAATGGAGACGGAAGGGGAGCAGGGGCTTGAGGATCCTTCCAGTGTCTCGACAGCAACTTCCAGGGAAGATGAGAGTGAGAGGGAAGGGGCCAGCGTCGCAGCGGATAGGGTTAAAAAGCGGAAAAGGAGGAGCGAGAGGCGGCGCTGGGGTTTTGCCAAGCTTTTATGTTGGGGGCAAAATCGAAAGCCTTTACTCGGGGGATCTGACACAACGGAGTCGGATGATGAAGTGTAACACCTGTGGAATGAACTTGTAAATAAACTGTTAGTTTAGCAAACTCGTCTCAGGCGGCCTTACTCTTGAGGAGGACACGCATCCACCTCACACTAATCAATAAAAACTTTAGCACGTCACAATGAACTAGCCCCATCTGTTCATAGAAAGGCATCACAAGTTTAGAAAGCTGTGAATTATGTACAGGTAAAACAGCAAGCCTAGTTCAATCAGGGCCTCATTCATTCATCACAGATTGAAGCAGCTAACGTAAGCTTTTGTGACTATGTTATGCCCCATTTAAAACACACACATAGTCCACCACAACTATAATCCTATGTACCATAGCCTTCTGAAGTCCCCCACTTTTCAACAAAATGTTAAGATAGAGCAAAGTATTGTGAGATGCTGCCATCTATTCACTGCATAATGTAATAACTATTGAAACAGACAAAGGGCAGCAGTTTTTACTCACCTATTTATTCACTAGCAATTAACTCAGATTTGTATTTGCACACCCAGGCCAAATCTTATTTTTATTTTATTTACATGGGCTTTGATCCAAATATATCTTTCACGAGTGTGTGCTGCAACCTGGGAGAAGACACACACCACGAGAAATACGTTCAGAATTTGTTGACATCACATTATCATCGAACATTGTTAAGCCTATTTGCTGAAGGGGACCAGCTCTGTTGAAGGTCCTAAAAGTCCAGGAATGGTACAGACTGCTTGCACTGGTTTCTTGAGTGTTGAGGACCGCTGAAAAGAGGGGGGGGGAGCTGAATTCTGTTGTAGTGTGGGAACATATTTTAATACTCAGTAGCATGACTGCAATGAACTGAGTACATTATACATGCTATAAAATCTTGTCCTCTTTAATTATACTTCCCAAATCCGCATCGTGATTTTTTAGATAAGGTAAAGGACACCTGGACGGTTAAGTCCAGTCAAAGGCAACTCTGGTGTGTGGTGCTCCTCTCGCTTTTCAGGCCGAGGCAGCCGGCGTTTTGTCCACAGACAGCTTTACAGATCATTTGGCCAGCATGACTAAACCGCTTCTGGTGCAACGGGACACCGTGACGGAAACCAGAGCAAACGGAAAAGCCATTTAGCTTCCCGCCACAGCGGTACCTATTTATCTTCTTGCACTGGTGTGCTTTCTAACTGCTAGGTTGCAGAAGCCGAGACAGAGCAACTTGAGCTCACCAGTGTCGTGCGGATTCGAACCGCCCACCTTACGATCAGCAAGCCCAAGAGGCTCAGTGGTTTAGACCACAGCGCCACCTGCACCCCTTTTTAGAATCCACATCCTACAACGACCCTTTTCTGAAGCATCATTAATTGAAACCAGCTAGTTATTCCTATGTAAGTAACTCCACCTAAGACATCTGAAAGGTATCAGAGTGTCCACAGACAGGAACCTACACGTAATAATATTTCTAGTAGTGAAGCAGTCATACCTGAAATATGAGGATAAGATGCTTATGTGGAAACAATAACAAAGAAACAAAGAAAACAAACCAATTGTTTGGGGATAACTAGGGCAGGATTTCTGGAGTCCAGAGAACAGAAATATTTGCATTGCAGGGGGTTGGACTAGATGACCCTTGTCATAGCTATGATTCTATGTCTTTGGAAATCTACACGCCCTAGAGATTGGGTGGAGGGAGAGGAAAGTAATTATAAATATAGTTTGTCTGAGTTGGGTGCTTCAGCCACTAAAAAGAATGGTGTTTATAGACTGTGGGATAACGAGCCTCATATAACCAACATGCTTAAGTCTAATAAATGCATGAAGGGGTTAAAACCATAGAGTAAGCTGTCCTGCCAGACTTTGCTATGTCCACTTCCCTTAGCTTGGGGGGAAATAGGTAATCTATCCTATTGTTCCCCCTCAATTTCAATGTGTGAAGAGGCTTGAGCTGGTTGCTCCACCTGAGACTGCAAGCCACTCTTGAGTTCCTATACCAATAATTTAGGAACTTTCACTACTTTGTAAGTAAACGAAGTTTTACTGCCTGCGCAACTTTTTTCTGAACGCTGTATGGAAAAGCACATGAATCTGACCTTTGGAAAGTTTCTAGCTAAACCAATTTTAGCTTACCAGACGTGGTCTTTTTCTATGCTAGGGAAGAGGGAAGCTTTGGAACTCAATTGAAATGGCATATTTTAAAGGTCTAATAGCACACATTTCCATGCTTTACTTTGCTCCATGTATTGTGATTTTTAATCTCCGCTGGGATCTTCTCATCAAAGAATACTTGTCCCAGACTTGGCTCTTGAGATCCAGGAATTGTAAATTGCACCAACATAGATAGCTCTGAAAAACCTGTAATGTGACCTGTAATTTTTTTAAATGTTTTTATATGCAGTGCTTTTTTTCTGGGGGGTACGCATACCCCTAAACATTTTGTGAATCTAAGTTTGGCCTCATTGAGGGGCAGTATTTCAATACGAGTAGGAAAATGAGAGTACCCCTAAACATTTTTTTTTTTAGAAAAAAGCAGTGTTTATATATATTTATTTCCCCAACACATTTGTTTTTGTCAGCACTTGATTAAGCGACCTGAAGGAAATTTAGTAATTTAGCTTACAGAAGTCAGTTAACAGACTTGAAAACTGTTTTAAATACTTGCTATTCTGCAATGACCTGGATTGCCCAATCATTTGAGACCAGAAAACTAGCTTATATGGCTTTCATCAGTGAACACACACACAAATATCACTGTATCAACACTAAGATGATGGGACCATAAGGCTCTCTTTACACATGGCCCATCC
Source organism: Darevskia armeniaca (assembly GCA_034641395.1). Classification (NCBI taxonomy): domain Eukaryota; kingdom Metazoa; phylum Chordata; class Lepidosauria; order Squamata; family Lacertidae; genus Darevskia; species Darevskia armeniaca. Next base: position 781,711 of record JAWWNF010000371.1, read on the forward strand.
CAGCTAAAAACAGGTTGCAAGTGGTTATGCAAGTGGTTGTCTAGGTCAGGGGTCAGCAAACTTACCATGCCTCGGGCCGGTGTCTCTAACGCCGATCATGCAGCGGGCCGGAGGGCGGGGGAGCGCACGCCCATATGTGTGCGCACACACTACCGGTATTTCTGGTGCAGTTCCGGGTCAGAAGAGCACCGGAAATAGCTTGTGCGCATATGCACGGGCCTCCTCCGACCCGGATGTGCACCGGAAATAATGCTTGCGCATGCGCACAAGCTATTTCCGGTGCTCCTCCGACCCAGAAGTGGGCAGCCGCACCGCGCCAGTAAGAGCAGGAGGTGGCAGCGGGGGTCGCCGCAGGCCGGATAAATGAGTCCCTCGGGCCGTATCTGACCCGCGGACGTTAGTTTGGAGACCTCTGGTCTAGGTTCTCTTGCAATTTCCTTAAGAGAAGTCAGTGATCACCCGTGCATTAACTTTACTGATTGGGCGAAGTCCAAGAAGGAGTGAATTGTGAAAGAGTAAATGGTCATGGGGGTCATTAAATAATCATTGGCTAGGTTGATGGGAGTTTGCTTTATCTTAGGGAAGGTAAGTTTGACCCAGGAACCCACCACTGAACTGAGTTGGTCAAGGTGAGTTTTCTGGATGCAGCAGTGGACGTGTGATGGCCTGGGATTCAGACTCAGATGCTGAACCTGAGGGATCCCAGCCTGCACAGGATTCCTCGCCTCCAGAACCAGCAGAGACAGGGCTAGGGCCTGAGTCTGAAGGGTCCTCACCTGTGCTGGATCCTCAGGTGCAGGCATCTGCTGAGTCTGCTCTGGCTCCTGATGGGATGGAGGACCCATTGCCTGCAGGAGCTCCACTCCCAGCCCTGTCAGGGGAAGCTGAGGTTGCCTCTGGGTCCGGTAACCCTCCAGCCTCTCCTGAGCTGCAGAGGCGAAGGGAACTGAGTTCCCGCAGGAGGAGTGCTCGCCTCCAAGCCAGGACAGGGGAGTCACCAGAGGATCGGGGCCGCCCTATGCCTAGGGGCAGATAAAAGCCGGCCGGCCCCAGCCCCAAGTTGCAGGAGCAACATTGTTGGTTACCAGTTCCTACTTGAAACCTGTCCTGCTTTCCTGCCTGAGCTCCTGACCTGCCCTGGTTCCCTGCTTGCCTACCTGTTCCTGACTTTGCCTGACTCCCTGCCCTGCACCCAGCTTCAGTGACTACGGACTGCCTTTACGTTGCACCTCTGACCATGCACCAGACTTGGACCTCGCCTTTCGGGTAACCCACGGGACCAGCACAGGACGGAACTGAGTGTGGTAAGCCACAATGAAGGATGCTTTCTACTGAAGGTTACAGGTAGAAATGAGGAAGCACTACTTACTTGGTTCAAAAAAATCAGTTCTGTTTACAAAACTATTCAAATCAAAGTAAAAATACCACACCCTGTTTTGCCCGTTTCTCTTGGCAGTCAACCAATCCAGTCCACCCCCTTCTCCAAGCATCCCTACCTTCTGCTCTCTTATTGTCTCCCCATCAGACCCAAGAGTAAAAAGGCGAAAAGGTAAAGGACCCCTGGACGGTTAAGTCCAGTCGAAGGCGACTATGGGGTTGTGGCACTCATCTTGCTTTCAGGCCGAGGTGTTTGTCCACAGACAGCTTTCCGGGTCATGTGGCCAGCATGACTAAGCCACTTCTGGCGCAACGGGACATTGTGACGGAAACCAGAGCGCACGGAAACGCCGTTTACCTTCCTGCCACAACAGTACCTGTTTATCTACTTGCACTGGCATGCTTTTGAACTGCTAGGTTGGCAGGAGCTGGGACAGAGCAACAGGAGCTCATGCCGTTTCAGGGATTCGAACCGCCGACCTTCCGATCAGCAAGTCCAAGAGGCTCAGTGGTTTAGACTACAGCGCCACCCACGTCCCTAGTCCCAAGAGTACCTGGGAACTGAGATAAAGGCTAGTACAACCCATATTATTCTCGGAGTTGTAAACACGCACAAATTCAACTAATAAAATCAAGTACAAACATTCAAGTACATTTACCTCAAATAACTTCCAGTCTCCTTTATTTCCAAATAAAGTACATTTCTCCAAGAAGCAAGTATATTCAAACACAGAACATTTCCAGCAACAGTTACAGTCTATTTCCCATTCACAGTTTTGTTTTTTTTAGTGCAAAGCACTAAAAGGCCAAACACTTACCTATCCATAAAAGAATATTTTTATTTTATTTATGATCAACATTTTTAGATATATTTTATACAAAAAGTATATATGGACACAAGGCATTCCCTAAGCAAGGGAGTTGACCAATATTTAAAAAATGGCATTTCTTCATTTGTACATCGGGTTGGATCCGGAGAGAGTCCCTTCCGTGAACAGAAGGGACCAAGAACCAGCGGAAGCTCCCACAGGAGGAAGGTGAAGGGAGGTGCTTTTTGCCACTTCCTCTTTCCTCTCTAGCCCTCCATGCCACACCTCACACTGCTCTGGAGGCGGGAGGAGGAGGAATCAGTGGAAATAACTTCACCAGCCTTCCTCCAGTAGGAGGATCCTCTGAGTGGGATCCTGTTCACACGTCCTCTGGATCTAACCCATCATCTTTTAAACTGTGGCAATTTGACACAAATCACTAAACATTTTCTAAAAATTAAGAAAGCGCAGAAACCTGCCAAAAATTTCATAATGGTAGGTATACTAATGTTTTGCTATAGAATCGATTATAAAATAAAGACAGGAAGCAAGAATTTCATAAACTTTACAGTGAAAGTCAAGTGCCATCTACAGTGGTCATTCAACATCTTGTGGGCAAAAAGAAAGAAAGAAAAAAAGTCCTTCCACTATCTTCTGTTTAAACAATATTTAAGGAACTACGGCTGTATGTGAATCGTCTACAAAACCCATCTACTATCTTCACAGGAACATTAGTGTACTGTTTTAAAAAATAACTAAAATTTTAAACTGCATCTATTAAAGTGCTTGTGTATAATCTTTTTTAAAAAACAACAACAATTAAAATAGGGGAATGTGGGTAACTTGTAAACTTCCATATGAAAGACTGACCAATATGCTAACCATGCAAAATTACTATACATTTTTTTTTGCAGCAAGTTCAGTACAGTCAAACTTAATACTCCCAAAAAAGTATTGAACCATGAATTGAAATTAGCGCCAATGCTAAAAAATATTACAATTCAAATTGCAGTTCATTCAAATTACGCTAAGAAACTGCTCATATACATTCATCTGTAAAAAAATATTTTAAAAGTACATCACGCAACAAGTGTTTGCTTAGTAGTATATCACAATGGACGTAAAATCTGTTCAGCAAAATTAGAATTAAGTCAGGGCCAAGTCCTGCTCCAAGTTGATAACTTCCTTAAAAAGAATAGGTCTTCAAAATTGGTTTGCAAAATTTCCCTTTTAAAATCTTCATTTTTCTGTTACCGCCACTACTGCACACATGAAATAAGAAAGCTGGCTATTAATTGAAAGGGCTATTTTTAATGGAGTTTTAATTGTTCTTGAAAAACTCAGACAAGACGTTACCTTTTAGGAACAATCAATACATTTACTAAGAAAATAGCTTATAAAAATATTTCTTCTCATAGTACTATTTCAAGATATTAGTGGTTCTAATTCCAAATTTTACCACACATCATCTCATGTTAAGGAGAAATACATATATCAATATAATATTTAGCCAACTTAGAAAAAAGGGGGCTTTACTTGTAGGCAGCATGAACGTTTTCCACACAAAAGCCAGAAGCACTTTCTGCGTCCAATAAGCTGACTGTGGTTTTGGTAAGAATAATATTTATTATTTAGCCTTTAAAAGACAAAATGAAACAACCCACCAACTTCTCCCCAGCAACCTGAGGGTGGCTCCCAAATATGGAAGCTTGTCTACATATAACCTTTTCACATTAAAACCAGAATCCACAAGTGGTTTAACTCTGGGAAGATACCTTCACCTAATGGGAACTTTGGATCTGAATTATCAACATAGATATACTCTTAATAAACATCTGTTAGAGATTAATAATCTTTCGTATAAAGTAGTAATTAAAAAGCAACACCAAACTATTCTCTCCCTGATGGCTGGCTGCCCAACAACATTTCAACTGAAGACCGTTGTTTTGTATATGTCATGTAAAATTGCCACTGAACTGTAAAATATCCAATATCCCCACCCGCAGGTTTCTAAACAGGGTACATGGAAACAAACATTATGGTTAAAATGCTAGCTATAAAGTTTCAGATACCAAAATTCTAGCTCAGAAAAAAAATTGAGATGTTAGTTTCTCTAAGAGGGATGGACGTCTTGTGTCAAACAGAGAAACGGAATTTTAACACAAAAGTGTTGACTCTAAACTATATAGCTATATAGAGCTATATACCCTAAATTTATCCTCATCTTAAGTATGCTAGCATTTATGCAAAAACTCTATATGCCAGAAATATTTGCTAACAGACTAAAACCACAGTTAGGCAAACACAGCACTAACAGGCTATTTCAAGCCCATCAAGGCTTTCCTCTACCTGGTCAGTACCAATGAAGTGCAAAGTTAATTTTAAAAAAACCTTTGGAACTACGGTCCCTACCGCTAAACATTACGCCCCCAAACAACTTGTTACAGAATATTATTAAACCTTCAGGAACTGACCATGTACAACTGTGCTAGGTTCACTTTCTGGAACAAAGACAAATTCATGTTTAATCCTATAAATACGTGGGCTGAGGAGAATAAATGCAATGTTCTTTTTATGTTCTACAGCATCAGGGTCTGAGCTAGAAACACCAATGGAAAAATTCAGGCAAACGTTTTAGAAGGCACTAGTTGTTCCTCAGCAGACAAGCGCTTTAGATCTTGTGCTTCTGCCTTTGGTTGTATTGTTTTCTTCGGGCGAATGTGACGCATTTGCCTTGTGACTCTTCTTGTGATGTTCTAGGAAAGTCTTTTTGGCAAATGCTTTCCCACATTTATTGCATCTGTGCAGAGAGAAATTCTTTGTGACTTTCACTTCAATGCCAACATCAGCCCCTTCGTACTTCTTGCTTGGCGAGTTAGAGGCGACGTCCTGCTTTGAACCATTCTGTTTACCTTCATCCCTCTGAGGGCCTCTTCTCGTCACCTTGTTTAAAACGCAGTCAATGGGCTTTTTTACCGCTCTGATTTCTAAGCTTGCCGTTATCTTGCCAAGGTAGCGCGAAGACTTTTTGTGTACTACGGTTATATGTCTTATCACGTCGCGCTTCCGGCGGGTTTCGTAAGGGCAGAGCGGGCACCGGTAGAATTTCACAAAAATGTTATTTCCATCCGTGTGCAACTCGATGTGCTTTGTTAGATTTTGCTTAGACGTAAATTGGCGTTTACAGAGTTTGCAGTAAAGCTTTTTGAAATCAAAGCCAACGGAAAGTCTTGGCTTCCTGGGCTTTCTGAGACCACTTGCAATGGACTGATTACTTGACTTGGAATTTTCAGAGCTTTGCTTAACTTTGTTTTTCTTTGTGGGTGGTGCGTTCTTTCTTTCAGTGGAAGATGCATTCTTTCGTTCAGCAGATGCATTCTTTCGTTCAGCAGAAGATGCATTCTTTCGTTCAGCGGATGACGAGGAATTTTTTCGTTCAGCAGATGATGCATTCTTTCGTTCAGCAGAAGATGCATTCTTTCGTTCAGCAGATGATGCATTCTTTCGTTCAGCGGATGACGAGGCATTTTTTCGTTCAGCAGATGATGCATTCTTTCGTTCGGCAGATGAAGAGGCATTCTTTTTCTCAGCCGACGAGGAGGCATTCTTTCTTTCATTTGAATGATTTGTTCCCTTTGTTTCATTCTGCGGGGAACTGAGGATGGGAGGCACCGATTCTGCAGATCCTGCTGGTTCAGTTTTATCTTTCGCTTCTGTGCTAACTGCGCTATTGGGCTTTTTCTCTCTTTTAGCATTTTTTGCTGAAAGGGTTATCTTGTGAACAATCTGCATATGCCTTTTGAGCATTACCTGCGAACTATATTTCCTCTTGCACAAGAGGCATTTGCAGGTGGTTAAGTTGTATTCAGCCTTAAGGGACTTTTGTTTTCGGGTCTTAATAGATTTTTTAGCCGATTCCAAGGACAAAGGTTCCCCAGGCTTTGTAGCTATGTCAGGAGTTATGGAATCCCTCCTCAGTCCCCTATGAACTTCATCAAAATGCCTCCTTACATTGGCTTTTGTAGCAAAGGATTTATAGCACACAGGGCAGCTCCTACCCAATGTTACGAGAATGTTCTTATTGCGCCCCCTACCAGATGTCTGATTTGGCCGCCTTTTAATTTCAATAAATTTCTTCAGTTCTTCCATCTTCTTCTTGTGTACTTTTCTAATATGTCGGCGTACACTGCGTCTGGAATGAAATTCTTTTTTACAGAGGCAGCAAATTAACTGATGACCCAAATCTGGTTTATCGCATTCCAACTCAGGCTTCGAGGACAGAGACGGTTCTTCTGGAGTCAATATTACCTTGCTAACAGCAGCAGCGACAGGAATCTCCGCCGTTTCTTCCTGTGAAGGACTAGGAACCGCTTTAGGAGGTTCTGCGGTAGGTTCTGGCGTTTCTACTACAGGAGCTGGTTCAGTGGGGACATTCATCTCAATGTTCTCAACTGTGCTATCAGCCTTCGAAACATATTGAAATACAGCATTCCGGTTTGTCTCTATAGGTTCCAATCGGATTATATAGTCTTGCTTGTCCTCTCTAGGATACATAGCTTCCAGGAGATCGTTTATGGCTTGGCTCTGCTTATCATTTACATCAGGAGAGTCTGTAGATAAAGGAAAAAAACACACAATGTTTACATTGTATTATTTTACAGGTGTCACTCCCAACAAGAAATCGGGGGGTTGTGGTTGGTGTTCTTTTTTAAAAAAAACAATTTTTATTAAAGATTTTCTTGGTTTACATCGTGCATTGTCTCTTTTTTCAGGTTGTGGATTGGTTAAATATGATGTGAGACATTAAGTGTTGTATACAGTACAGTGATACCTTGGTTTACAACCAGAATCCGTTCCGGAGGTCCAGTTGTAAACCAAAACAGGTTGTAACCCAAGGTGCGCTTTCGCCAATGGGGCTTCCCAAAAAAATAAAAATGGGTTGTAATCCCAAAAAAGGGACACACACTTCAGGGTTTGACGTGGTTGCAATCCAAAACGGTTGTAATCCAAAATGGTTGCAAGCCAAGGTACCACTGTATAAGTTTGGGGAAGAAGAGTGGGGAGAAGGGTGGTATGCACAGATATGGCATTCTAGGTTTAGAGATACAGTCGTACCTTGGTTTGTGAACAGCTTAGTTCTCGAACGTTTTGGCTCCCGGTAGTGAATGTTCCAGTTTGCAAACTATTTTTGGAAGCCAAACGTCTGACGGGATGTCTGCGGCTTCCGACTGGCTGCAGGAGCTCCCTGCACCCAATCAGAAGCCGCGCTTTGGTTTCCGAAAGTTTTGGAAGTCGAACGGACTTCCGTAACAGAATCCGTTCGACTTCCAAGGTACGACTGTACGTTGAACAAGAGACTTGAGAGAAGAAAACTTACTGTCATCCATCCGGAGACTTGGAGGACAGTAGAACTTCTTGTGGGTTATTAAATTCGGAAGTCCTCTGAAGAGGCTGCGGCACAATTTGCATTCGAAGATGGTGTCCACATCTTTCAGCAAAATATGCTTAAGTTGCTTAGTTCCTGAAACATATAAAAATATACAGTTACCACTAGGTGCATTCGAGGCATGACCCAGGTGAAGGTAAGTACTTTAAATGCCCAATTACGTTTATGGGAAAATTAATCACATGCCAACATCTTTCCCATGGACATCAGTAAGACTAATGGTTAAATGTTACACATACCTACCCAGGAGTTACCCCACTGAGTTCCATGAGACTTACTCACATGTAAGTGTTTACACGGTAGCAACCCTTAAGTACTTAATTTTAGGCCCCTTGGGCCGCTGGAGAGCTTGCACAGTGGTTAATAATAATAATAATAATAATAATAATAATTTATTTATACCCCAGCCACTCTGGGCGGCTTCCAACAAAAGATTAAAAATATATTAAAACATCAGTCATTAAAAACTTTCCTAAACAGGGCTGCCTTCAGATGTCTTCTAAACGTGAGATAGTTGTTTATCTCTTTGACATCTGATGGGAGGGCGTTCCACAGGGCAGGTGCCACTACCGAGAAGGCCCTCTGCCTGGTTCCCTGTAACTTGGTTTCTCGCAGTGAGGGAACTGCCAGAAGGCCCTCAGCCCTGGGCCTCAATGTCCGGGCAGAATGATGGGGGCGGAGATGCTCCTTCAGGTATACTGGGCCGAGGCTGTTTAGGGCTTTAAAGGTCAGCACCAACACTTTGAATTGTGCTCGGAAACGACTGGTTGTCAGTGACTGGTTAGTAGTCACTGACAAACTTGCACCATGACAGAGAGCTGTTCATGTAATAGCGACTTGCTAAAAGGGTGGGGGCAGTCCCTACAGGTGGATCATGAAGGGGCTGCAGAACATTCAGCTTTGTGCAGCGCAAAGTGCATGCCTAGCCAGGTATTTATGCTAATAGCCTATTACACTTTTAGTTGACTCCAGAATTAAAACAGGTTCATTGTGATCTCAGGGGCCAATCTTAAGGCCAGGGCAGTTTAGTATGGGTACAAGGGGTCCCTCAAACAGCCTGTTTAGGGTTTTAATGGTCAACATGAGTACTTTAAACTGAGCCTGAAAACCAGTGATACAGCACAGGGTGGATAAAAATCAATGATTTTTTAAAAAAAATAAAAAAAATAAATCAGATTTTTAAACTTTAAATCAGATTTTTTGGATTTAAATTGGATTTTTAAAATAAAATGCGTTCGGAGGAAAATTCTTCCTAAAGATAGTTTTCTCTATAAGTTACATTATAGTCCAAAGCCTATTCATCAGGAAATAAGGATTTGTTTTAAGTTTTTCATGTGTGCTAAAATTCAGTCTAAGTTTTAAAAAAAAAAGTTTAACCAACATGGATACATAGGCTATAATGTTATTGTTTTAGTTAAATTGTTATTAAGGAAATGATTGTTTTTCTCCTTCCAATAAAGTACAGCAGAAAAGTTGTCCAAATATAAAGTCAACTTATTAAACCTCACCATAATTTCATAATTATCTGTCTATGCATTTCTAATAGTTTAACCAAATCAGTAATTTTTGTTATAACTGTAAAAACTACTCTGAAAATTTATTATTCCAGAAATAAAAACTTCATCTGGTTGTAAATATTAAAATTATACCAGCAAGAATGAGTCTTTCTGTAAAAAAATGATTTAAATCAAGTCTTACTGACTAGTGATTTAAATTGTGATTTAAATCGATTTGATTTAAATCAAATCCATCCATGTGGTATGCCCTAAACCAGGCATGTCCAACAGGTAGATTGTGATCTACCGGTAGATCACTGGACGTCTGCGGTAGATCACTGGTAGATCATTGGCTCCCCCCCCCCAAGAAGCTGAACAACTGTGGCTCCTCTAAGAAAAGCTCAACATTTTACCTCCTCCCTGAAAAAACTCAACCTTTGACCCGAACCCCCCAAAAATGGGCCTTCCTCCTTCCTAAAAAAAGGTCAACAACTTCCCCCAAAAGGAGGAAGATCACTGCCAGTTTTTAACTCTGTGAGTAGATCGCAGTCTCTTGGGAGTTGGCCACCCCTGCCCTAAACAATGGCTCACCTAAGCAAACTAGTGCTTGCATTCTGAAGCAGTTGAAGTTTCCAAATAATCTATAAAGGCAGCTGTAGACTCCATATAACTAGCATCAAGTTCAGGAAAATCCCCTAACTTGGTTCTTTCAGCGACCGTGCTATCCAACCCAAACCAGTTCTACTGGGGCATTTCGACTGGAGCAGGTAGAAGAAAGGGATAGAACTATGGGACAACACTTTGATCCAAACCTCTTCAAATGACTTCTTTCAGCAGCTTCATGTGAATGTTAAATAGCATGGGAACCTCAAAGACAAAACTACAAGATGGAACAGAAATTGTCAAAACACCACCTTCTGGGTCCAAACCTCTGGAATGTACCAGTGCCTACCAATCCAGAGAGACAGCCCATTGTTGACGGTATTTAAAGCTGTTTAGAGGCCCATCAGAAAAGAGTTAGACAATCCCTAACAATATCCCAGCATAAATCATCCAACTGAGTGACTCAAAAACAGGCCAAAGCCAGACGCAATTCAGTTAGACCCTTGAACACAAACAAACAACAATCTTGAGTACCGGTAATTTATTTCAAACCCTTCAACATCTAGTTACTGAATAATGAATGAAACTTTCTATGATGTATTCTTATCCATATATTTTAATGTGTCTTTCTCTCTCTCTTTTTAACCAAATCTGGACTTCCAAGATGCTGTAAAGTTCTGTTTAAAAGTGTGAATTTGGATATGTCTCTCTCAACATGAAACAATATCAGGGTAGAGATCCAACTGATGCTACCAACAGCCTATTATTCCTATTACTCCTGTTGCTCTGTCCCAGCTCCTGCCAACCTAGCAGTTCTAAAGCACACCAGTGCAAGTAAATAAATATGTACTGCTGTGGCGGGAAGGTAAACAGCGTTTCCATGCGCTTTGGCACTTGTCACAGTGTCCTGTTGCACCAGAAACGGTTTAGTCATGCTGGCCACATGACCTGGAAAGCTGTCTGTGGACAAACGCCGGCTCCCTCAGCCTGAAAGCGAGATGAGCACTGCTCATTGCCTTTGACTGTACTTAACCATCCAGGGGTCCTTTACCTTTATTACTCCAATACAGTGGTACCTCGGGTTACAGACGCTTCAGGTTACAGACGCTTCAGGTTACAGACTCCGCTAACCCAGAAATAGTACCTCAGGTTAAGAACTTTGCTTCAGGATGAGAACAGAAATCGTGTGGCGGCAGCGGGAGGCCCCATTAGCTAAAGTGGTACCTCAGGTTAAGAACAGTTTCAGGTTAAGAACGGACCTCCAGAACGAATTAAGTTCGTAACCAGAGGTACCACTGTACTGCAAAATTGTATATTTTTCACTAGTGTTATTTCTTTCAGATATAAATTACTGTATATAAAATCAAAGTCCATTTCCCCCAAGACACAAATTTATTTAATATTAAAACATCTATTGAATTAATTTTAATGCCACTTCTCAGAAAACCTTAGTAAGACATTAATGAGGAAGTAAAAAAAAAAAAAAGATTAAGATGCTTGTTTTCAGCTTAGCTTATTTTACCTAGTATACTGATAAAAACGACGGTTTCAAAAGCAAGGATCATACAATAGTGCGACTGTATAATACTTATACTATTTTCACAGGCAAATATAATAGTTAAAATGTTACTAAATGGGCAATAGAATGAGGTTGTGATTTTGTGCAAAACTGATATTCCGGTGTTTGAAGGGATCACCAAACAACATGCTTGGCAGGGTGGATTTGATTTAAATCAAATTGATTTAAATCATGATTTAAATCACGATTTAAATCACTAGTCAGTAAGGCTTGATTTAAATCACTAGTCAGTAAGACTTGATTTAAATATTTTTTTTACAGAAAGACTCACTTCTTGCTATTATAATCTTAATATTTACAACCATATGAAGGTTTCATTTTTGGAATAATAAATTTTCAGAGTAGTTTTTACAGTTATATCAAAAATTACTGATTTGGTTATACTACTAGAAATACATGGACAGATAATTATGAACTTATGGTGAGGTTTAATAAGTTAACTGTTTATATTTGGACAACTTTTCTGCTGTACTTTATTGGAAGGAGAAAAATAATCATTTCCTTAATAACCATTTAAACAATTTATTTAACTAAAACAATAACATGATAGCATATGTATCCATGTTTGTTAACTGATGTGGTTAAACATTTTAAAAAAAAAACTTAGACTGAGTTTTAGCACACTTGATAAACTTAAAACAAATCCTTATTTCCTGATGAATAGCCTTTGGACTACAATGTAACTTAAATAGAGGACTATATTTAGAAAGATTTTTCCTCCAAAAGCATTTTATTTTAAAAATCCAATTTAAATCAAAAAAATCCGATTTAAATCAAAAAAATCCGATTTAAATCAAAAAAATCCGATTTTTTTGATTTTTTTAAAAAAATCATTGATTTTTATCCACCCTGATGCTTGGTATATGGAACATTATTTCCATTTTCAAAAGTTTCTTTGCCTGGCACACGATAAGGTATCCAGATTGATCAGGTGTGAGCTGGTAAAACATCCTAAAAGCTAAAGACAGACTTGGGTCCACTCCACATAGCATCGCTTTTATAAAAGTTTCAGAGTTCCTTTTCAAAGTACTGCCATTTCTCTTATCTCAAACACCTGAGAGGGGAAAAAAAGCCATTTGTAGTCCTATAAATTATTGCTACTGCTATTTGACAGTGCCGGTGCACTAAGTAAACACTGGAGAACATAGAAATGACAGGCCATGTAGCTGACTTGCCATTTAAATTAGATTTACAAGAAAGAGGTTGGGGTGGAGGTGTGTTCAGAGATGAACGAACAAGGACATAGGGGGCGCGGGGAAGCCCAGTGGAAGTACAAGGCTAAGGTAGTTCAGAAAACACTTTGAACTCTATTCATTGTATTGGAGAAGAAGCAGGAAGTTGCTTTCCTTTTAAAAAGAGCTACACTAGGTATAGGGAGCAAGATATGTGAGGCCATGAAGGCAAAAGTAAGAAGAAGCAATAACTACAGATGGTATTCCAGTAAGGAGTGAGAAAGCGGCGTGAGGGGAAACTGAGAAAATACATACAAGGCTTTAAGACCAAGAGATTTTTTGTTAAAAGATGTTAATCGCGCAATTTGCAACTCACTTAGCTGAAGTGAACCTGGAGTTCTTTAGCCGCTTCTGCATATTTCAAACTAAAATAAGAGTTTGCAATGCACGGATGTTTACTGAAGAGGATGGGAGGCTCTGAAACAAAGTCAAATTACTACCATCCTCTTTCCAACTCACAACATCAGCCTCTCTTGTACTACACAACAGCAGTGAAAGTGTGTCAGTATGCTCAGTGCAATGTGTACGGGTGACTGAAGTACTGTACACTCTACTGAAAACAGTAGAACAGATTCCCCCACCATGACTTGTCTTTCAAATTTTAAGCTTCTTGAGGGAAGACATCTTTCACTTTTTGCAGAACTCTGTAAGATGCCCTACACTGATGGCATGATACAAATAAGAGGCCTAATAATTATTGCATTATCAGGGAAGTAAGTATGGCAGTCCTAAAAAGAGATTTAAATGATGCACATGACAACACACGTGACTGGGAGTGGCTGCCAAAACCATATAACACTGGTCCTGAAAGACCTTCATTGGCTCCCAAAGTGTTGCTGCTGACCTTTAAAGCCCTAAATGGCCTCGGTCCTGTATACCTGTAGGAGCGTCTCCACCCCCATCATTCAGCCCGGACACTGAGGTCCAGCTCCGAGGGCCTTCTGGCGGTTCCCTCGCTGCGAGAAGTGAGGTTACAGGGAACCAGGCAGAGGGCCTTCTTGGTAGTGGTGCCCTCACTGTGGAAACCCTCCCTTCAGATGTCAAGGAAATAAACAACTATCTGGCTTTTAGAAGAGATCTGAAGGCAGCTCTGTTTAGGGAAGTTATTCATGTTTGATGTTTTATCGTGTTTTTAATATTCTGTTTGGAGCCACCCAGAGTGGCTGGGGAAACCCAGCCAGATGGGTGGGGAATAAATAATAAGTTGTTGTTGTTGCTGCTGTTGCTGTTGTTACACATATATTTTACCTAAGTTGCATGTTGTGGTGTTACATTGGTCACAATAAATGTTGCATATTAAATACTTTTCAGATAACTTCTCATCACATTTTCCTATTGCTAAGAATCCTAAAGAGGAGGAAAAAAGTTAAAACGTACAGATTTTTCTTTTCATTTGTTGAGGGAGAGTTGGTATTGTTGTGGCCAACATAACATCTTCAACCAATGTAGGCTTTATTGCCCTGAGCTTATAGGACTTTGTTCCTAACCTAACATTTGTTGTCAGTTCACCAAATGAGGAAGCAAAATTAATAAAGTGCCATTAACTTATTATCTATTTTCTTGGAGAGGTCTTTCACTGAAAATGGGAGGGGTGGGGAGAGAGAATAGAGAAATTCTGTATCATCTTGCATGTCACACTTCTGGTTGTCACATGTACACTGCCATTTTGAAAAACTGTTGCCAGATCATGAAACTATGGAAAATTATCTTTAAAATGATATACAACATGTAAACTATATATGAAAATGAAAAATGGGCCGATATTTCCATGGAATCGCCTATTACCGTACTTTACTTTTTCATTTTTCTCTACTAGTATTTCCTTTTTCTAAGGTTTATTTCAGATATCATTCCAAAGTATGCTCTGTAAAACTTAACTGTGTTGTCCTTGTTTTACGTTATGTAAGTTGATTCTAAGTAGCCAGGAAACATGCTTGAAAAAACACAGCTTGGCTTAATGTCCGAATTAAGATACCAAACATATGGTTTGCTGCTCCTATTCTGGAACCCAGATACAGCTAAATTCAGAAGTTTTGAGTAGACTGAAAATGAAAAGAAAAAACAGTTCTAAATCACTGTTTGCCTGATTGTTAGGAAGCTCAATCCATGGTGTGGTACTTAACTATAGTTAGCACAACAGTGGTGTTTGAGCTTAGATGATGATGATAGATAGATGATAGAGATAGATAGATAGATGATAGATAGATAGATAGATAGATGCTAGATCAATAGATAGTTTCTTCCTCTTTATAGCTTTCATTACCTTGCCATTACCTGGCCCATTCCACAGTACAGTACCTCAGGTTAAGTACTTAATTCGTTCCGGAGGTCCGTTCTCAACCTGAAGCGTACTTAACCTGAAGCACCACTTTAGCTAATGGGACCTCCTGCTGCCGCTGCGCCGCCAGAGCACGATTTCTGTTCTTAGCGGAGTTCTTAACCTGAAGCGTACCTAACCTGAAGCGTACTTAACCCGAGGTACCACTGTATAATTTTTCTAACTGGAAGGAAGAAGGGGCTGGATAGAAACTTATAGAAGTCCAGTACTGTCTTACCAACCATTTTGAACACAGTATTTATTGGTATTTTATTCTGGGTATTTCTATACTGCCTTGGAACTAAATTATCACTTAGGTTAACATATGAAAGGAATTACAGTAGTATAAAACAATAAAACAGCAAAGATAAAAACTGCTAACAATTAAAACGCTAAAAGGTAGAAATACAAGTAGCATAAACCAATAAACACCTAAAACACACCTTAAATGACTAGGTAAAGGTAAAGGTAAAGGACCCCTGGATGGTTAAGTCCAGTCAAAGGCAACTATGGGGTTGGAGTGCTCATCTCGCTTTCAGGCCGAGGGAGCCATCGTTTGTCCACAGACAGCTTTCCGGGTCATGTGGCCAGCATGACTAAACTGCTTCTGGCGCAACAGAACACCGTGACAGAAACCAGAGTGCATGGAAATGGCGTTTAGCTTCCCGCTGCAGAGGTACCTATTTATCTACTTGCACTGGTGTGTTTTCGAGCTGCTAGGTTGGCAGGAGCTGGGACAGAGCAACGGGAGCTCGCCCCATCGCGTGGATTCGAACCACCGACCTTCCGATCAGCAAGCCCAAGAGGCTCAGTGGTTTAGACCACAGCGCCACCCGCTCCCATAAATGACTATAGTTAGCAACACACACATCCATTCAATTGATATCCTAACTAGAAAAGACCATCCAAATAGAAACAATATACTACAGTCCTGCTTGACAATGCCAACCCTGAATCCTTACTCCTTTTTTCAGAAAGCAACAAGACCACATCGGACATTCAACATAAGCCCGAAATTTCTAAGGTCACAAAGGAGAAATTCCAAATTTCTGCAGACAGGGCAAAGAAATGCTAAAGTCGTACCTTGGAAGTCGAACAAAGTCCGTTCGATTTACAAAACGTTCGGAAACCCAAATGCGGATTCCGATTCGGTTGCAGGAAGCTCCTACAGCCAATCACAAGCCGCGGAAGGCCTGTCGCACGTTCGGCTTCCAAAAATAGTTCGCAAACCGGAACAGTCACTTCCGGGTTTGTGGCATTCGGGAGCCAAAACGTTCGAGAACTAAGCTGTTCTAAAGCCAAGGTACGACTGTACAACCAAAAAAACATTCCAACAGAAGAACATTTAAAAAGCTGAAATGACAACAACAATACCCTGTCTGATCAACATTCACCGCAGGACACCAGCAAAGGCCAGGGAGTACCAGAAGCATCTGACTATTTACTGTTGGTAATAGAATAGTAGTCAGTGAATCTTGGTTAGACCTATTTATTCATTTAGAAATTCTCCAAGTCCTGGCATCATCTTAAAATCGGAACCCAGGGTGGTTTACTTACAATCAAATATCAATACAATAATTAAAACAAGCAATTCTTAAAACGTCGGGTAGCATCCAGCTGAACTTTCCTCAGTGCCAACCCATTGAAATTAATGGACTAAAGTTAGTCATGTGCATTAATTTCAATGGGTTGTATCCAAGGATATCAGTGTGCACATGAACTAACTTGCATGGGCACAAGGGAAATTTACTTCTCTCTCCTTCCACCCTCACCCCTAAATCTGCTCCAGAGAGTTGGGGGGAACCCCCAGAAAAGATTTTGGAGGTGGAAGAGGGAGAGAAGAGGTTCCATATTGCCTGCAGAAGTAGGCTTGCATGTGCAATTATTTTGTTGGTTACAACCCAGTGGTTGTACTGTGAATATGACTAATGTTGGATACAACCCAAAATCAAATCCATGAAAATCCAAGAACGCCATTTTTCTTATTACGTGAAATACCGGTAATGATTTTAGATTGTTCAGTAGATGTTATTTATGTCACCATTGAAGCATTCCAAACCTTCAAGGCAAAATAATATATAAAAAAGAACCTACTCATACCTGATCGAAAACATTCAATAATTTGCTGAATGCCGGATTTTGATGTCTGGAGAGGCTGCTGCAATAAAGGATGATCTCCGGGTTCCAGTATATGCACTGCAAAATAGTCACAATAAATAGTAAAAAAAGAGCTTAAGGTACATGTCCACACATAAATGTTAATTGCACTGAGGCTGTTCTATTAAAGTTCTATTAAAACATTGCAATATAGTCTGGACATCAAAAATGTAGTTTTTTTTAAATTGCTATTTCCAAAACAACTGTAATGCCTGTGACTGTCTCAGTTAAGCTCGAAAAAGCATATTCACACACAAATAGAGATCCAGTGGTACCTAGGTTCTCGAACGAAATCCATTCTGGAAGCCCGTTCAGCTTCCAAAACGTTCGAAAACCGAGGCGCGACTTCCCATTGGTTGCAAGAGCTTCTTGCCCTCAGCGGAAGCTGCGTTGAAAGTTCGGGTTCTGAAAAATGTTTGAAAACGGAAGCGTTCGGGAACCGAGGTTCCGCTGTATATATACAGCTTATCTAGAAAGCAGTTACCACTAGAAATAACACATAACATTTTTTAAAGATAGAATACACGTAATTGCTAGAAATAATTGCCATAGTATTATCAATGTTGTCTAGCAATTCCTACACTCATGTACCTACACTCATATTAGGATTATGTTTTCTGCTCAGTTGCATTAATCTCAGTTTAAGGAATGAATTATGCTAGTGTTTAATAACTCTGTTGAGTCAGTCAAGACGCAACTGAGCACCTTTGCAAGAATGTTTATTTCAATCACAGCTTTTTATTTGTAAAGATTCCTAACAGACATGTCACCCGATTAAAAAAATCTGAGATGATTAGCCATAGAAGGTATAGTCTGATCATCTGATCAATTAATTCTATATAGGTAACAACCCTATTCTGAAGCAACTTATTTTCTTTGGGTTGTACCCACTTAAGTCATGAGTTGATATTAATGGGCTTAAATTATTAAAATCCATTTATTTCAAAAGTTTACTCCAAGTGTGACTTAATAGGATAAAACCCTTTGTTTTTAGATGATACATACAGTATATGCATTATTGGTAAAGGTAAAGGGACCCCTGACCGTTAGGTCCAGTCGCGGACGACTCTGGGGTTGCGACGCTCATCTCGCTTTATTGGCCGAGGGAGCCGGCGTACAGCTTCCGGGTCATGTGGCCAGCATAACTAAGTGAACCAGAGCAGCGCACGGAAACGCCGTTTAGCTTCCCACCAGAGTGATACTTATTTATCTACTTGCACTTTGACGTGCTTTCGAACTGCTAGGTTGGCAGGAGCAGGGACCAAGCAACGGGAGCTCACCCCATCGCGGGGATTCGAACTGCCGACCTTCTGATCGGCAAGCCCTAGGCTCTGTAGTTTAACCCACAGCGCCACCCGCGTCCCTTATATGCATTATACCAAGGATCAATTTAAAGAGACAATCCAACTATATGAGAGAAAAGGGGAGACACACTTTTCTCCATCTTAAGATGGTACTTGCCATTTGCACTTGTTAGACTTATTTCTTACATATACATAGAGGCAGACCTCCATTTATGTTGCAGTACATTTTTAGTCAATTAAAATGTTTTTATAAATGCCTACTCAAGCTCAGGTAAGTAGGTTAGTAAGTATCCTATCTTAACACATACTGATGTGTATATTTCTCTTCACTTTCTCGTTTCAAGTGTTTTTAGGTTACAAGCTAATGCGGTCATTACAGCAACGTGCCAACATCAGAATATTTGTATATATTTATACCAAGCTATTTGTACGCTGAATAAATATTGTTTCACAGGCCTTGGAAACATTGTTTATTCCCTACCTTCTCCCTCAACCCAGTCTACAAGAAGTCTGTAAGAAGTACTCCATCAAAACCCAGCCATTTTTAAAATACTGGCAATACAACAATATTTGAAGATGTCCTAATCCCATTACGGCAGCATAATATAGGCTATCTTTTCCCGACAGCATCTTACTGCATTCATTCATTCATTCATTCATTCATTTTAAGAAAGGTAGATTATTAAGCACTATTACCTGGTTCACAGCAGCCATGATGATGGTGGTCAGTTTGACAACACTTGTCCCTTAGAGGCATTTTCTACATCAACGCCCTACTTTCCTTCTACATCTAGTAGCTCGTTTCTGCTAAAAGAAGCAAATTTTCTATAATTTACCAAGGAAAATAAGGTTCTGCAGTGTTACATGACTTCCCTATAAAAACCACTGATCTAAGAATGAGCGGTGAATATTGAACATATATACAAAGAACAATTCCACATATGAAAAAAATGAAATCTTCTCTACTCGGCAATTGTTAGGACATGGATAGTTAATTGCTATTGCAATTAGAGGCAGCTTAAGTTGAATCAAACGGGCTTGGAAACGGGGCAAGACATTCCCTCCCAAATCAGGAAAAATTCTTCACTCCTTTTCAGCACTAATTCAAATTAGCTGATCTAAGCTCTGTAAACCCCCCAAATGCCTTTTGTCCCACTTCAATCCCCAACGCCACTTATTCCTTCTCTCTAACCCCCAGTTATATTTGAACCACCATGTGATGAAACGGGGCATATACATAGTTACCTGGCTGGTCAGTTATACTGCTCCAAGAACAGCAAATAGCTATGGGATGTGTAAAGGAGGAAAGTTTCTCCAGTGCAGTAGTCTCTGGGAAATGTAAAAGGTAAAGGGACCCCTGACCATTAGGTCCAGTCGTGACCGACTCTGGGGTTGCGGTGCTCATCTCGCATTAATGGCCGAGGGAGCCGGCGTACAGCTTCCGGGTCACGTGGCCAGCATGACTAAGCCACTTCTGGCGAACCAGAGCAGCGCACGGAAACGCCGTTTACCTTCCCGCCGGAGCGGTACCTATTTATCTACTTGCGCTTCGTGCTTTCGAACTGCTAGGTTGGCAGGAGCAGGGACCAGGCAACGGGAGCTCACCCCGTCACGGGGATCCGAACCGCCGACCTTCTGATCAGCAAGCCCCAGGCTCTGTGGTTTAACCCACAGCTCCACCTGCGTCCCTTCTGGGAAGTGTAGTTTTCCTGAAAAGCACTGCCGGAACTCTTTTCAGAAATCTCTTGCCTTTCTCTCTCCCCATGGCTTTCCAGCTGGGAAAGGGCGCTGGGACAGCAATTATTGTCTTGACTTGGATTTTAATCTAAAAGGGAGAATAATTCTCCTGGATTCTTTCAGTAGAGCGTTAGAAGCCTATAAAATGCACATCGGAGTAACCGAAATAACAGTTTCACTCAGCCCTGTTTACAAACATTTTGTAATGCGAACTGACATTCACAAAGGATTTTATTTATCGGAATGAAATAATTCACAGGAGGACAGATGATGGCCTACTAAAAAAAAAGGGCTGTTTGCTGTTTTCAGCACTCCACCAGCATCCAATCCAAACCGGAGGATGGGGAATAGCAGTGAGTTTTAAAAACTTCAGAAATACACTACTTTAGCATATCTCCTTAAGCATATCTATGAACTTATGGAGTGCCTTTACCAATCCAGTATTTTTAATGCAACTTGTTCCTAAATATCATCCAATACAGATTTCAAATGGCATGCATTAAGTCACATCATTCCCAACTTCTAAGCCACAGATCTCCTTTGCAGCCTCACACACATTTGAGGCTACATACATAGAACTGCAGAACTTTGGGCAGGTTCCCTCATTCTGCAATTGAAGGAGCACTCCAAAATGTCATTCTCTTCTAAAATGGTCCAACTGTTTGCAGATAAAGTATATGATGCTTGCTCCTTCGTAACAGCATAACATTTAATTCTGTTTCAAAGCTCATACCAAGAACAAACTTAGTTGGTCTCTAAGGTGCTACTGGAAGAAATTTTTTTATTTTTTATTTTGTTTTGACCACATTGATGGATTTATGTTTTGAAGCGGTCTATAAATTTGTTTAATAATCATGAACCACAAGAGCTCTTTCAGGAGTAACCATTGCAGGTCATGCCTTAAGACAGGCATCCCCAAACTGCGGCCCTCCAGATGTTTTGGCCTACAACTCCCATGATCCCTAGCTAAAGGACCAGTGGTCAGGGATGATGGGAATTGTAGTACAAAACATCTGAAGGGCCGAAGTTTGGGGGTGCCTGCCTTAAGACATTTACTTTCCATTCAAAGGAAAAGCACTATGTTGTCCAGTTATACCAGCTCTTACTCTATTCCCAACATAAGAATGGAAAGCGTAATGTCGGTGGACAACAAAAGAGGTTCAAAGACGCTCTCAAGGCAAATCTTTAAAAAATGTAGTATAAACTCAGACAACTGGAAAACACTGGCCTGCGAGCACTCCAACTGGCCTCTGCTAAAGGCATCATGGACTTTGAAGACACTCGAACTCAAGACGAAGGGGAGAAATATGCTAAGAGGAAGGCACGCTTGGCAAATCCTCATCGTCATCAACTCCTGCCCAGAAACCTATGTCCCCACTGTGGAAGGACGTGTGGATCCAGAACTGGCCTCCACAGTCACTTGCGGACTCACTGTGAAGACCATGTTCATGGAAGACAATCTTACTTCGCTACGAGTGATCGCCAAAGAAGACAAATCATGGCAAGATCTACACACAACTCAATCCAAGCATGTTTACTCAATGGTAAGTCTCTTTGCCCCCCAATGGGACTCACTTCCAAAAATGAATGTGTAGGATTGCAGCACCAGCATCTACATAAATGACCAGGCTTTGTATCCTTGATGAAGTCTATCTTGTCTCTATGTCTATATGCAGTGCATGTGGACCAGTGTTAGAAACTTAAATATATCAGCTAGGCACCAAACGGCTCCTTAAACCAGACATGCATTATAACATGTAATATGTCAAATGTACCCAGTCACAGTAACACGACATCCCAGAATACTATTTCTATCACTTTTCACCAGCACCTGTTGCTTCCCCATGTATCCAGCAACAGGGCTGGAAAATATGTTTAATATTTCTATATTTGAAAACACACATTTCTCTGCACAAATATCTCCACCAAAAAAGTCATCCTACCTCTTACATACCAAACTTGACACCTCCTCTCTCCGTTCCTCTCCATATATGCAGCAAAACACTCCCTTAACAACTTAAGGCAGACAATTTTAGGACTATCTACAGAACCCATTTTGTTGTCTCACTTTCTGTGGACTGTTTTTATGCACAGTGCTTATAAATGGAAATAATTAAGCAGTTCTATAAATGTCGTAAGTAAATTTTAAACCTATTTTTATTGTCAGGAAACAATCCTGCTGTGTAAAGACAGACAAATGACCACATACGGTCTACTGCAACTGAGGAGTCTAAACCAGTCCCTTCTTACCTGACAAGTCAAACCATGCAGTCCCATTCCCCCCTCCCCCAATCTCACATTCACCATAAATGAGGGATCAAGAACTTGATCCAAACCTATTCCCGAGCTAGGCATTCCCTTGCCCTCCAGTTGTCAAATATAAACCAAAAACAAGATGTGTCCTGTGCACTTAGCTTCAAACATGTGATGATGCAAAGGAGATCAGCGCCACAGAAGTCAGCATTCCTGCATCTGGTAAATGTCCTGTTGCTAGAGGATATGTAGGATCAATCTGTTGGCCCTATGGCAACAGATTTTGCAGGCTGGCAGATGGGGAGGAGGCGGCAATGCACTGGCCCACTATCCTTGGCCAAATCCTCAAAGTGTCCCCTTGTGAAAAGTCATGACTATCCAGGGGCGGACTTGGTAATACAGTGCCGTAGCTATGCAAGAGCTAGCCAGGTTTTTTGCCCTGGGTGAAGCCTAGAGGGGTGCCATTGAGGCTCCCAGCCTCTCTCTCTCACTCGCTGTGTGTGTGTGTGTGTGTGTGTGTGTGTGTGTGTGTGTGTGTGTGTTTACATACCAGTGTTAGAAACTGAGATGTGAAAGCTAGGAGCTTAACGGCACCTTAAACTTAACAACAATACAAAGTTGAAAATGAATGAACAACAGCTAAAATATTATGCTCATTTTTCACATGGTCTAGTCTTTTCCCTGCCTACCCCCCTAATATTCTTAAGAGGGATTTCTTCTCCAGTCTTCAGAGAGTAGCTGGAAGTGGGGAGGCAGAAAAAGGTCCTCCTTTCCTTCCACTCCGCAGTTTTAATCTGAAATCTTAGGCGCAGTACTGCGCCCAGAGCTCACGCTAGTTAAATTTCCTGTTGCAAAATGCGCCTGGAACAGTGGGAGTTTCAAACACCAGCACCCACAAATGTGCGTGAGGGGCGGTGCCAAACTGGGTCTTTGACCCTTGTGAAGTAACGCCTAGTTTTGCCCCTGGGTAATATAGCACTGTGAGTGAGGACGAAATTTGGCACACACACACCACCAAAATGTTAATTTGACAATAATTCATAAAGGGGGAAACCCAAAACTGTATACTTTAAAGATTGTTATTGTACTTCACCAAATCCTAACCTATTACAGTATTTGTAAGAATACTGGGTCCCCCCCCCTTATTTTTCCTTCTACACAGGTTCTGTTACTCTTTTTCCTTTTCTCTCGTTTATTTACGTCTCACAATGTTAGTGTACATATAATCATGTACTTTTTTGCACTTCCAATAAATATGTTTTTTAAAATTGACAATAACTCAATTTGGTACGGTTGCTTTTTAACCGATCTTCTCAGTAGGTACCCACATAAATATAAGATATTATAATCATCATCATATCCTCGGCTCAGCGCCCTGTGATGTGGAACCGCCCAACACTGCCCTAAATCCTGCGCTGGGCTGATTCATGCCACACACAGGAATGCCACTCAGACCATGCCAACCATTACGACCTGGCCACCCACTTCCACCCCATCACTAGCCTTTCCATCAGCGATGCAGGAACAAAACAACAGCAGCAAACATTCCAATACTGAACCCACATTCCCAAACACACACACACACACACACACACACAGCCCTCTCCCTCTCTGGCACTCATCCCCCTCCACACAAGTTCCCTCTCCTCCCACTCCCCCGAACACACCACCTACTCCCAGGTTACCAACTCCTCGCGCGCCCTTCGGGGCCACCTGTCATACGGGTCTCCCGCCTCACACAACCCAGCATCGGCGCGTGAGGGGAGGGGGCGGGCACGCGCGCGTACACCCACCCACACACGCCAGCCAAACAACAACCAACCAACCAACACGCATCTCCTCCGTGTTTTCCGCGGCGGGCGAGGGTGCCCGTGGCGGAGGGAAGGCGGAGAGGCGAGCCTGACGGGGAGTTTCAGCGGCGACCACACTTACGGGAAAGGCTCCTGCGGGAGACGCCAGCCCGGCCCGAGCGAGGCGCGTGAGGTGCCTGCCGGGCGGGCAGCGGCTGGGCGTGAGGGATGCCCCTCTTCGCCTGCCGCCACCGGCCGGCGGGACGCGCGCGGGAGGCGGATAGGGAAGGAAGGCAGGAAGGAAGGAGCCCCTGGGCTTCTCCGAGGAGGCGCAGGCAGCAGGTGACAGCGAGCAGGGCGCCCGGAGAGGAGGCTCCGCTGAGGCGGGCGCGGGGGACCCTGCCACCGCCGACGATGCGGGGCCCGGCGGGGAAGGGCAGCGCGCTGTGTCGCCGCGCCCCCGACGCGAAACTCGCCGTCGCCTGTCCCGCCCAAGCGGCCCCGCGACGCGACCCCGGAGCCGGATGGGCGCAAGGGCAGGAAGTGACTGCGGCCGCGGCAGGCCCGGGCAGCGCACGGCGCATGCGCCGCACCCGGCTTTTTCCCTCCTCTCCGCCCCCTTCCCAGCCCTCCTCGCTCCTCTCTCCCGCTCGCGCTCATCCTCTCACAAGAGCCTCGAGCGCGCAGGTGGCTGTTGTGCTCCGCGGGGTTCCCGCCCGACGGCGACAAAGTTGGCGGCGGGGGCAAAGTTTGGGCGCGCGGCGGCGGGGGTCCCCTGCGCGCGCCTCTTCTCCAACATGCGCCCCAGCCAATCAAACGAAGGCACCTCGAGGCCCGCCGGGGCAAGAAAGGGCTCCTTGCCTCCCCCCCCCCCCTCTCTCAGGAGGCTCCGGCTGCGCTTGGCTCGCTTGCGCCCTTTGGAGCCGCCTTGGTGCGAGGGCGCACGGCTTGGCGAAGGGCGAAGGAGCCGCCGCCGCCGCGCCTGCCTTCCTGCCTGCTTTTCCGCGACGCCAGCGAACTCGGCGTGGCACTCCGACCCGCGTTTAGAAAGGGGCTGAGAGAGGGAAATTCTCCGCTGCGGCGCTTGGGTAGGTCTGGCGCCCTGGAGCAGCCGCCTCGCCATGGTTTTTACGCACTCGCAGAGGCGCGCGGGGCGAAGGGAGTCGAGCGCGCGAGGGGAAGAGGAAAGTTCCTCCACGGCGCAGCTCCCTCTAGGGGAAGCATCGGGTTCTCCGGGCGTTCTGTTTTCCTCCGCTGGTGGGAAAAAGGCTCTGTCCGTGGCGCAACGGTCGCTTCTCTGCAGTGCCATTGCCGACTTGCCTTACTCGCGTTTCGCGACAGGCGCATCTTAGCAGGTTTTTAAAATCCCGCCGGCCGATCGACTTCGCGTTCCCGGTTTAAATTCTCTTTTTAAAAGTTTTGCCTAGCAATCCAGCCGCCACGTCTGTGTTTACAAAAAAATAAAACGCCGGTTGTGGCTGGTTATACCAGAGGGGGAAACCCTAATGGCGAGGGACGTGTAGATCCTGTGCACACGCAGGGGGGAAAAAGCATAATTCTGAGAACCTGTGTCTTTCATTTACAAAACTGAAGTGTTTTTAATGTTTTGACCGCAAAGATAAAAGTGGAGCAGGCAACTCCGAAGCTGGATGAGGGGACAGTGAAATATCCAAGCAGGAAAGGCTTTCGTTGCTATGCACCGAAGCAGAATGGGCTGTAGAAAAATAAGCAAATTTATGCTATTTGCATAATTTATACAGATATTCTGCGCTTCTTTGGTGCAGCTGTTTGAGCTCCTGCCTCGCTAGTTTTACAATAACAGATGTGACAAAACTTCTCTATTAAGTGAAGTTCTTTGGATGCTTCCAGGTCATTTCCGTTGAAATGGACTGCAAATTAATCTGAGCTTGGAACAAAATATATTGCATCATCTCCAGCAGATAATTTAATATAAATAAAGTACTCTTGCATTTTATTTATTTGTTTATCTAATTTGTAGTCCGCCTCATATTGCAACAGAAATCACTTAGCAGTTTACAGATCCCAACAAAAATATAATTATAGAATACATATTCCACGTTCAAAACAGCAATACAACATAATTGTCATCAGCATCACAATTCCAAATTTTGAGTAACATAAATAAATGCCTATCAATGCAAACTTTAATTAAAAGAAAAATCCAAAATAAACCATATACAAAACATCAAGATACATAAACATCCAGTGCAATATACTGTATATAGTTACAAATTTATAAATATATAAAAAGTATACCACATGTCACTCCAGCTATTTACTTCTCACTTCAATAAACATTCCAGTGTTGAAATAAGAAAAATTAACCAATACAGAAGAAAGGTCCAAGAAGTAAAAGCAATCAAATAGCAGAAAAATCAAGAAGCATTCATTTTCTCACATCCCCTCATCTGGGGCAATACAGACACCCTCTCCCTACCCTCTCAACTTTGGAGATTAAACCCTTCCCCACAAACAGGTTCATATCCTCTGGGCATATGGGCATGGTTACCACTATACATTCAGGATGCGGGTGGCGCTGTGGTCTAAACCACTGAGCCTAGGTCTTGCCGATCAGAAGGTTGGCGGTTCGAATCCAGTGATGGGGTGAGCTCCCGTTGCTTGGTCCCTGCTCCTGCCAACCTAGCAGTTCAAAAGCACGTCAAAATGCAAGTAGATAAATAGGTACCACTCTGGCAGGAAGGTAAACGGTGTTTCCGTGCGCTA
Organism: Darevskia armeniaca; assembly: GCA_034641395.1. Classification (NCBI taxonomy): domain Eukaryota; kingdom Metazoa; phylum Chordata; class Lepidosauria; order Squamata; family Lacertidae; genus Darevskia; species Darevskia armeniaca. The sequence goes on from JAWWNF010000371.1 coordinate 808,556, forward strand.
CTCTGGTTAGCCAGAAACGGCTTAGTCATGATGGCCACATGACCCGGAAGCTGTACGCCAGCTCCCCTCAGCCAATAAAGCAAGATGAGCGCTGCAAACCCAGAGTCGTCCGCGACTGGACCTAATGGTCAGAGGTCGCTTTACCTTAACATTATACACGTTTCTCACTGCCCCACGGAGCATCCTAATCATCAGACCAAAGTAAATAAACACAATTTCACTTTAAGAACAACAGCCCAAGAAGTAAGACAAGTAAATAAAGAGGTGGCACTCCGAAACAACAAGCCTTTGGTTTCTCCTCCTCTGGGTCATTTACCGGTACTTCAATTTTTTTGTGTGTCCTGGGATCCGGTAGCAGATTTTGTGGGAAATTCTCCCCTAATGCCCTTGGCTTGCTGGGAGATTGAAAAGACATGGAGATGGACATTGATTTACAGAAGCAGTAATTCATGCTGTGTCTGCCCAGATGTTTCAGTATAACACACTTCTGTTGCCATCCTGGCCACTCCAGCAGCACAGTGAATAGCACAAAACCTGTCACCGTGTTTTAGGTTTGCTTTGGTGATACTGTAGTTAATACAAAATAAAAAATTCCTTCCAGTAGCACCTTAGAGACCAACTAAGTTTGTTATTGGTATGAGCTTTCGTGTGCATGCACACTTCTTCAGATACACCACTTCTTCAGATCAACTGTAGTTAATGTTACAGAGTTGGCTGCTGTCCTTCAGCATGCCTTTTTGCTACTGTAGGTGCCCATGCTTGGGCAATCATGAACCGTTTTTATTTCATCGCTTCTAGATTTATTCTTCCACTACTCTAAGCTTGTAGCATGTGTGCCCACTCTGAACAAGCTGTCCTGTTTGTGTAATGATGTTTGTATGTTTGTTGTATATCACACTATGCTCTTTTTGGAGGATGGGTGATATAGAAATATGCTTGTAAGCATTCCAATCTGGCTTTTAAAGGTAATTCACCTTGTCTGGTTCATTAATCCCCCTCCAAGGCTAAGAGGTCTATTTAATGCAGAATTGCTGCCAAGACTTTCCAGCTGAACTGTTTTGGAGATAAAACTTGAAGAAAAGCTGCGACTTACAAAGCTGTGGTCAGGTAAAGACTTGCTGTTGTGCTGGGCATGAAAGATCTTGGGTTCTGCTAATTTCTTGCTTCCCAAATACTTTCTCATTTTAGTTGTTCCGAGCATGGTCTTTTCAATTCTGACTTCACAGACTCTTGCTGTCCATTAAAAGGAACCCCAGAGAGCTTCTGTCAGGTACAAAGTGGTGAGCTAAGTTTAAAGGTAAAGGTAAAGGTACCCCTGACCGTAAGTCCAGTCGCGGATGACTTTGGGGCTGCAGCGCTCATCTCGCTCTATGGGCCGAGGGAGCCGGCGTTTGTCCGCAGACAGCTTCCAGGTCATGTGGCCAGCATGACTAAGCCGCTTTCTGGCGAACCAGAGCAGCACACAGAAACGCCGTTTACCTTCCCGCCAGAGCTGTACCTATTTATCTACTTGTACTTTGACGTGCTTTCAAACTGCTAGGTTGGCAGGAGCAGGACCCCCGAACAACGGGAGCTCACCCCGTCGCGGGGATTCGAACTGCCAACCTTCTGATCAGCAAGCCCTAGGCTCAGTGGTTTAATCCACAGCGCCACCCGCGTCCCTAAGTTTACAAGTAGTCTAACCTCTGGTATAAGGCAATTTCTGAGGCCTTTTCCTCATACTGTATCTTTCTTGTGTGCAAGAAACTATAATGCATTTTAGGACAAATACAATGTGGACAGCCAAACGAGATACTGCATTCTGCAAGCCAAGAGAGCAGTCCTACCCAGAAGTGGCTTGCCAGGTGAGATGGATCCACTATGCTCTCTTCCCAGCTGGTGGGTCACTGTTGCTTACCAAGAGTGGGAAGGGGTAGGCGGTGAGGATATTGGCATGGGTGCAAATGCACTGGGAGAGCTAATCCGGGGACTCTTGCCAGTATGCTTGTGCCACACTAACCTCCTAACTGCCTTGCCCCCTCTCCTTCCTAAGAAGCAACAGCGACCCACCTGTCAGGAGGCTAGCATAGTGGCTCTGCTCTGCCTATTGAGCTACTTCTGTTCCACCCTGCCCCATCATTTGCTTGGTGCTTTCTCTTTCCCTGTCTCAATCATAGGTAAAGGGAAAGGGACCCCTGACCGTTAGGTCCCGTCGCGGACAACTCTGGGGTTGTGGCGCTCATCTCACTTTATTGGCCGAGGGGAGCCGGCATACAGCTTCCGGGTCATGTGGCCATCATAACGAAGCTGCTTCTGGCGAACCAGAGCAGCACATGGAAACTCCATTTACCTTCCCACTGTAACGGTACCTATTTATCTACTTGCACTGTGTGCTTTCGAACTGCTAGGTTGGCAGGAGCTGGGACCCGAGCAACGGGAGCTCACCCCCCGTCGCGGGGATTTGAACCGCCGACCTTCTGATCGGCAAAGCCCTAGGCACTGTGGTTTAACCCACAGCGCCACCCGCGTCAATCATAGCCCAATGCAAATTGGGAGTGTCCCTTCCTTTCTACATACAGACAGTCATGTTGAAGTGGTAAGCCAGCCCATTAAGCCCAGGGACTCTCACTTTGCACTAAACTCCTAAGAAGACATGGGGAACATTTCTACAGCCATATTGCCCTGAACGTGCCTGTCTGATCCCAGAAGCCAAGAAGAGTCAGCCATGGCTGGTGGTGAGATGGGGAATCACCTGAGAATTCCAGGTGCTGTAGGCTTGAGGGAAGGGCTGCAGCTCAGCCCAGGTCAATCTCTGGCACTTCCAGGTTAGGGCTGGGGAAAATTCCCTGGCTGAAACCCTGGACAGCTGCTGCCAATCAGTGTAGATAATACTGAGCTGGATGGACCAATGGTGTGACTCATTATAAGGTGGCTTCCTACAGTCCTGCCTATGTTACTGTTGTCAGTTTATTTCACAGGGAGCTGTATCAGCAGATAGTTTAAATATACGGCTGTACCAATCCTGTGGGATGTATAACACTGGTGCAGTCAATCACAACATTCCTAGAGTGTACACAAGGGGTCTTGGTCCTCCAGGAGAGTTTCCTGTGCCAAGACTGAAATCATTTCCTTTGTGTGACCAGAAGTGGGAGTGGCCTTACCTGTAGCTATTCAAAGATACAGGTGAGCTGTAACTCCCTCTCTCTTCCCACCAGGACTTCGAAGAAGCAACATCTCAAGAGAAGATGCTCTCTTGGCTTCCAGCCAAGAGAAGATGTCTCTTGGCTTCCAGCCAAGAGAGGCCACATGGAGTCTCCTCCCATATGGAGAGACTCCACATGTACATACATTTAATCTAAGCTAGCCTGCCTTCTGAGATTTGTATATTCTTGGATGTCTGTGAGTAAAACCTTTATACTTTTATAAGCTTATGTGTGTATTTTCTGTTAAGAGGGAACCAGGGGATATATGCCAGGAATCTGCCTTGTTTTAGAAGTTCATAGAACTTAAACGCCACGTTTTACTGCGCTTTATTGGGGATGAGAAACTCTGCTAGTTTGGAGCTTGTTAGCACAAGCTGGGATAGGAAATATTAATCAATATTCCCTCATCCACATTCCTACTCATCTCCCACAAATCCTACATACCATTAAATTCTGATTAAATATTTCTAAAGCCATTTTAGCAGCGTATTCTTGTTGAAAACGACAAAGTGAAAGCAATTTTAACTTTTGGACTTGTTCCGCTCCCGGTTTCAGAGAGGCTAGGTAGAAGAATCACCTTGCAACTAGGAGAAAGGGAAAATGAAACATGTGCTTTTGATAAAAAAAATAGGACTTGGGCAAGGGAGTGTGCCAGCTCATCTTTGCCTCCAACATAATCTAGGACAGTGATGGTGAACCTTGGCACTCCAGATGTTTTGGGACTACAACTCCCATCATCCCTAGCTAACAGGACCAGTGGTCGGGGATGATGGGAGTTGTAGTCCAAAACATCTGGAGTGCCAAGGTTCGCCATCACTGACTAGGATGTGCCAACTAAAAGCAGAATGGGGGGGGGGGGGGAGAGAGAGAGAGAGACTATTCATGGCGAATGACAAATGTTAGAAGTCTATGCTGACGTCATCTAATCTTAAATGAACCAGCAAAGTTTCTACCCTTCACTTCTCCAATGACACTTGAGAATCTAGTTGTCTTTATGTTAAATTAAAAGGAGTCTGGTGTTGCTAAATTAAAAGGAGTCTTGCATTGCATAATTATCATTTTCCGTTTTTTAAAGTTAAATTGTAGCTGTGAGGAATTGGATTGAGATCGTGGTATGTGGTACCTTGTTTCCACCCATACTATGATCCTGACAGCTAACCCCCTTGCCCCGCTTCCATAATATGCACTGGGAACTTTTGGGTCAGTGACCGGTTCTCTCCCATGCGACAAACCTCCCACCCAAGCTTCCCGCTTGACCCCTTCGACCGTTACTAAGTGTATATAAATATCCCTGAGGTGTTCTGGGTTCGAATTCCTTTCCACCCCACCTCAGTCTTTTGAGGTCCGTCTGTGTTGTCTGTCCCTTTTATGATGCACTGGGACAACTTAGTAACAGGGGTTCCTTTTTCTTGTCCCACTGCCGTGACCGCGGTAGATGTATATATATATTCCCAATGCTCTGGGCTCCTGGGGTTATCCTGCCTCTCAGCTTTCAGTACTGGGCCTCTGTTTCCTACAGATCCCTTACTGTGTCAGTTAGCTAACTGACTCAGCAACTGTGTCGCTTTCCCAAGGCTTCCCCCTCTAGCCCCTCCCGAGTGAAACTCTGAGACACAAATTGTCCCCTTTTTCAGGTAAGTTCTGCCTCTCCCCTGAGTTTATCTGCTCACAAGCATTCATATATCACTGGACCGAATGAACGACGATTTTCTCCTGGCTCAACAAAAGCAAGTTTTTATTCTTACAGAACATAACGTTTCAGTGTTTTATGAGTTCTTCAGTTTAGTTTCCAATCACAACATAAACGCTTTCAGTTTATCAAACCGATCTTCATCCTAACCTAGCCTACCCACCACTATCCTGGTCCCAACTCCCTCTTCTTCCAGTCATCACTCCCCTCCCTCCCTCCCTCTTCTCATCTCACCAACTCCCTCCTTTTAAAGTGCGGAATGTCCCACCTCCCTAGAGTGAACTGCCACTCAAACCTGGAGTGAACTTTAAACTCTTTCATAGAATCCTCTAACATGGGGCAGGTGCGCCACACCCCGCTTCCATAATATGCACTGGGAACTTTTGGGTCAGTGGCCGGTTCTCTCCAGTGAAATAGCAGGAGCAGAGTTGTGCTTTGGGGGGGGGGGGTTGTGGCGCATATTTACTAGCGGGGAGTGAGCTCCATTGAACACAATTTGCAAAAATTCAAAATATCAGGCTAGCTATAATTTCTTATGTAAACTTATGTCATTTCTGCAGGAAAAGTTAATCAATCAAATTCCGTAGACATCAATGGAACTACCTATCAGTTAGGTATGACTAACTGATCCATTGGTTTCAATGGGAAATGTAGTGCAGACCAAACTATATCTACACAGAAGCGAGTATCATTGAGCCTTAGAGAGTTTACACTCTGAAATGTGTGTTTAGTTGCTACTAATTTTAGTTGGATAGGAGTTAATAGGCACAATTATTTTCCTATGCCTAACATTCATTTGGTTGGCTTGCTGTGCTACTTTTCTTCCAAAAGTGTTTTCAATATTCTTTATTATCTGTGTGCTTTGCCAGCTAGCATTAATGTCTTTGTTCCCTTTGATTTTTGTAGGGTGGTTTATTAAACTAATAATAAACTAAAAAAGCTAAACAAAAACGAAATCTCAATTCATCCTTAGATGTACTTTAGGTGTCTCCTGGGCTATACTGGTGCTCTGTCTTGTACTGTAACAAGTAGCCACATAGTTATCCTAATTACTATACTCCATAGCTGTCGGGACGCGGGTGGCGCTGTGGTCTAAACCACAGAGCCTAGGGCTTGCCAATCAGAAGGTCGGCGGTTCGAATCCCCCGCAACGGGGTGAGCTCCATTGCTCGGTCCCAGCTCCTGCCCACCTAGCAGTCTAATAATAGGGACATGCGGCCAAAGGTGCAGCCAGCTTCAAACACCTGCTTAAAAACCTTGGATCAAACAGCTGCTGTATTGCCATAAGAGGTAAGTGTGGAAAGAGCCGATATAGCTCAGATACAATGATTTGAACTTTGGACTTGACGCCAGGCAGGCCAGGGTTTCAGGAGAGTGTGGCATTTCCAGTAAGGACTAAAAGTCTTCCTACCTTTGTAATTCAACCTGATGCGGGTGGCGCTGTGATCTAAACCCTACCCTGAGCTGGCTTGCCATTCAAAAGGTCGGCGGTTCAAATCCCCACAACAGGGTGAGCTCCCATTGCTCGGGTCCCGCTCCTGCCAACCTAGCAGTTTGAAAGCACGTGAAAGTGCAAGTAGATAAATAGGTACCGCTCCGGCGGGAAGGTAAATGGCATTTCCATGCGCTGCTCTGGTTCTGCCAGAAGCGGCTTAGTCATGCTGGCCACATGACCCGGAAGCTGTCTGCGGACTAACGCCGGCTCCCTCGGCCAGTAAAGCGAGATGAGCGCTGCAACTCCAGAGTTGTCCGCGACTGGACCTAATGGTCAGGGGTACCTTTACCTTATAGCAGTGGTGGGGAACTTGAGGGCCCGCCAGACATTCCTGGCTTCCAGCTCCCATCAGCCCCAGCCAGCATGGCCAATGGTCAGGAGTGATTGGAACTCCTGTCCAGCAACAACTGCCAGGCCCCAGCTTCCCCCATTTCCTGCTCTATAGCTGTGCAAACGAGAAGTAACTATGAATCAAAAGCAACTAGCTAGCAAAGTTGCCTTTTTATTGAAGATAATATTAACCTGCTCAGCAAATGAGTCACTCGTTCATCAAGTTCACCAGCCTCTCACTTTAAATTTATCTTCTGTTTCAGATTTACCATTAGAAAGTTGGTGGGTGGCAGGCAGGGATTCATGGTGATCCTTTTCTGGCTTGGTAAGTGATATTGCTTGGCTTGGTAAGTGATATTTTCTGGCTTGGTAAGTGATATTTGAATTATGGTGCTGGAGGAGACTCTTGAGAGTCCTATGGACTGCAAGAAGATCAAACCTATCCATTCTTAAAGAAATCAGCCCTGAGTGCTCACTGGAAGGACAGATCCTGAAGTTGAGGCTCCAGTACTTTGGCCACCTCATGAGAAGAGAAGACTCCCTAGAAAAGACCCTGGTGTTGGGAAAGATGGAGGGCACAAGGAGAAGGGGACGACAGAGGATGAGATGGTTGGGCAGTGTTCTCGAAGCTACTAACGAGTTTGGCCAAACTGCGAGAGGCAGTGGAAGACTGGAGTGCCTGGCGTGCCCTGGTCCATGGGGTCATGAAGAGTCGGACACGACTGAACGACTGAACAACAACAACAACAAGTGATATTGCAAACAAATACTCAGCTGCAACATCAGGCTGAGCCAAACTTATGCTACACTACCAACTTGGAGGAATCTCTTTATATATATATATATATAATTTTTTATTAGTTTTATAATAATACCATATTAACTCCATTACATTAACATTCCATCTTTTTACACTTTGGCTTTTTCAAGCCTTGACTTCCATCATACCCTTCTCGTGATTTTCTAACAACTCTATCTTATATCTATATTTATACATTAATCCTTGCTTTAAATTATCACTTATATTCTTATCTTTAAAACTCCATAATACAATGATTTTCTTTCTGTAGCTACAAAGCTTACTGTAGTCCTACCAATGTATTTAATTGTGTACAATTGTCCTTCAAATAGTTCGTACATTTAGTCCAATCTTTGATGAACTTCTGGTCCCACTGCTCTCGGATTCTTCCCGTCATTTTGTCCAATTCTGCATACTCCATCAATTTTTCTGTCCATTCTTCCTTTGTCGGTAATTCTTCTTGTTTCCATCTTGGAGGAATCTCATCAGGGTGTGCGTGTGTAACCATGCCAGTAGGTGTACAAGCGTAGTTTTGTCCTTAATATTTCAGGAATCCTCTGAACATCATAGACTCAAGTACGCAAAGGAAGTCATTTTTCAAAAAAAATAAATAGAACAGAAAGATTGCTCCCAATCAGAAGTTGCAACTGATAATTCTGCTCAAACACACCCTTTATTTTATGGTTTCCTTCCATATTATTGATATTTCATTATTCATCTCAAGTTATTTATTTGAATATTATGCCCAGTGGCAATCTTTATTTATTTTATTACAAAGTGGTTTTGGAAGCCTTCCCAAATGCAGATGGCAAGTGTTTTCTGTTTTTTATGACAGCAGACTCACTTTTGGCGTTCAGCTTTTATAAGAATTCTCTCTCCACATTGAAATGCAAATCATGTCACCAGACACTCCAGAGGGAAATAGATCAAGAATGGAGCAACACATCTATTAAAATACTGATGTAGCATCTTCATAGCAGTCAGCTGCAACTGGGTTACTTTTCTCCAGCATAATGTAGTAGCAGCAGTATGGTGACTGTGCAAAAATTCTGGCCAGCAACTTAAATTCTTAAAATGTGATTTGTTTAGTTGTTTGAAATATTTCTAACACACTCTTCCCGGTTCTCAGGGAGCACATAAATTAAGTATCCGATAAAAAAAAACACCCTGTACTTTATTTATATCCTGTATTTTATTTATATCCTGAGTTTCCTTATTAAAAGAAAAAGCAGAAACAAGAGCCATTATTGCAGCCAGATGCACACAGGACATTCCAGCGAATCCAAAAGCCTTCAGAAAAAATAAGCTGGCATTATGGAAGTGCTTAAAGCTTACAAGGGAGGAACACATATAAAATTCAAGAAGCCCCCATTAGCATTGGCATTCCTCCAGCTCTTGAAGACACACCTGTTTGGACAAGTATTCCCCAACTCTCCTGGCTCGAACTTCCTGTTCTAATTGTTATGTTGTTTAAATGGGGTTGTTTATTGTACATTTTAATTATGGATGTTTATGTTAATGTTGTGATGTAATTGCTTTCCTGTGTAGTTCAACTATGCAAGGCTACCTTTTTATAAAGTTGCAACCCACTTAAAAGTCATTTCGGCAAGTAAGTTGTAAATAATTATGGCATATACCTCCTGGGGGAAATTGTTCACTATCATTGGGACAACCATGTTGTGGATGCTGCATCCCACAATCAAGATCATTCTGTTGGCCTTCATCCATGCCAAGAACACCTCCAGATGGCAGTGCAACAGTTCCATAGCATCCATGGGATGAGTAGTTGCAGAAAAGAGATAAATTTGTGTACCATCTGTATTCTGATGATACTGCAGCCCCAGTCCCCAGATGACTTTTCCCAGTGCTTTCATATTGATGTTCTATAACCTGGGGCAAGGTAGGACCTTGAGTCACCTAGTAAGCCAATGGGTTGGAACAGTAAACGTTCAATAACATCTTCTGTTAACAAGCCACTGTGACAATACGCCTCCCATGTCCAACCTGGCCAAGCAAATACCATTGCTGATGGCATTTAAAGTCTTTGAGAAGTTGAGAACCAGTTAGGCTGCATGTTCTTACCCACTCTAGTGACCACACAAGTCAACCATAAGAATGACCAATGGCACAATGTCTGCTCAGCAGCAAGTCCTACTGAATTCAGTAGGGCTTGCTCCAAGGTATTTCCTCTTCATCCTGGAGAGAAGTGACTAGTGGGGTGCCACAGGGTTCTGTCTTGGGCCCAGTCTTATTCAACATCTTTATCAATGACTTGGATGATGGGCTTGAGGGCATCCTGATCAAGTTTGCAGATGACACCAAATTGGGAGGGGTGGCTAATACCCCAGAGGACAGGATCACACTTCAAAATGACCTTAACAGATTAGAGAACTGGGCCAAGGCAAACAGGACGAATTTTAACAGGGAGAAATATAAAGTACTTGTTGTTGTTGTTGTTCAGTCGTTCAGTCGTGTCCGACTCTTCGTGACCCCATGGACCAGAGCACGCCAGGCACGCCTATCCTTCACTGCCTCTCGCAGTTTGGTCAAACTCATGTTAGTAGCTTCGAGAACACTGTCCAACCATCTCATCCTCTGTCATCCCCTTCTCCTTGTGCCCTCAATCTTTCCCAACATCAGGGTCTTTTCTAGGGAGTCTTCTCTTCTCATGAGGTGGCCAAAGTACTGGAGCCTTAACCTCAGGATCTGTCCTTCTAGTGAGCACTCAGGGCTGATTTCTTTAAGAATGGATAGGTTTGATCTTCTTGCAGTCCATGGGACTCTCAAGAGTCTCCTCCAGCACCATAATTCAAAAGCATCAATTCTTCGGCGATCAGCCTTCTTTATGGTCCAGCTCTCACTTCCGTACATTACTACTGGGAAAACCATAGCTTTAACTATATGGACCTTTGTTGGCAAGTGTAGTAAGTGTAGTTGGCAAGTGTAGCAAACTTTGTTTGCCCAAGTGTAGTACTTTGTTGGTAACACTTGGGCAAAAAAAATGAAAGGCACAAATACAGGATGGGTGACACCTGGCTTGAGAGCAGTAGAAGTGAAAATGATCTAGGAGTCTTGGTAGACCACAAACTTGACATGAGTCAACAGTGTGATGCAGCAGCTAAAAAAGCCAATGCAATTCTGGGCTGCATCAATAGGAGTATAGCATCTAGATCAAGGGAAGTAATAGTACCACTGTATTCCGCTCTGGTCAGACCTCACCTGGAATACTGTGTCCAGTTCTGGGCACCACAGTTCAAGAAGGATACTGACAAGCTGGAACGTGTCCAGAGGAGGGCAACCAAAATGGTCAAAGGCCTGGAAACGATGCCTTATGAGGAACGGCTTAGGGAGCTGGGTATGTTTAGCCTGGAGAAGAGAAGGTTAAGGGGTGATATGATAGCCATGTTCAAATATATAAAAGGACGTCATATAGAGGAGGGAGAAAGGTTGTTTTCTGCTGCTCCAGAAGAGCGGACACGGAGCAATGGATTCAAACTACAAGAAAGAAGATTCCACCTAAACATTAGGAAGAACTTCCTGACAGTAAGAGCTGTTCGACAGTGGAATTTGCTGCCAAGGAGTGTGGTGGAGTCTCATTTGGAGGTCTTTAAGCAGAGGCTTGACAGCCACCTGTCAGGAATGCTTTGATGGTGTTTCCTGGTTGGCAGGGGGTTGGACTGGATGGCCCTTGTGGTCTCTTCCAACTCTATGATTCTATGATTCAAGGTAGGCTGGGAAAGGATAGCAGACCAAGGCTGCTTTAATCAAAGCCTGGGCTCAGCCTGAACTGAAATGAATCCAAATAATCAGTGCTACCACCCAACCTTAACTTGTGGTGCAGATGGAGTTCTGCTTTACTGTGAATCTTCTAGACTGCCTTTTGTTCAGCTCAATAAATACTATTGCGGCCGCCAAGACCACATAACACTGGTCTTGAAAGAAGAAGAAGAAGAGTTTGGATTTGATATCCCGCTTTATCACTACCCTAAGGAGTCTCAAAGCGGCTAACATTCTCCTTTCCCTTCCTCCCGCACAACAAACACTCTGTGAGGTGAGTGGGGCTGAGAGACTTCAAAGAAGTGTGACTAGCCCAAGGTCACCCCGCATGTGGAGGAGTGGAGACGCGAACCCGGTTCACCAGATTACAAGTCTACCACTCTTAACCACTACACCACACGGAAAGACCTACATTGGCTCCCAGTATTTTTCCGAGCACAATTCAAAGTGTTGGTGCTGACCTTTAAAACCCTAAACGGCCTTGGCCCAGTATACCTGAAGGAGCATCTCCACCCCCATTATTCTGCCCGGACACTGAGGCCCAGCGCCGAGGGCCTTCTGGCAGTTTCCTCACTGCGAGAAGCCAAGTTACAGGGAACCAAGCAGAGGGCCTTCTCGGTAGTGGCGACTGCCCTGTGGAATGCCCTCCCATCAGATGTCAAAGAGATAAACAACTATCTCACGTTTAGAAGACATCTGAAGGCAGCCCTGTTTAGGGAAGTTTTTAATGACTGATGTTTTAATATATTTTTAATCTTTTGTTGGAAGCCACCCAGAATGGCTGGGGAAACCCAGCCAGATGGGTGGGGTATAATTAATTGTTGTTGTTGTTGTTGTTGTTGTTGTATAATGGTTCGGCTTAAGGTAGTTTACTATCTTAGCATTGGAGGAAACCTGGGAGGAAGTGATCCTGTCTTCCTGGGTTTCATGATACAGAGGCAAAGGAAAGCAAAGTGTAGTCAGACATGCACCCTGGACTTTAAGAAGGCCCATTTCAAAATGCTTAAGGAGCTAGAGATCTCAGTGTCAGAAATACTCAAAGAGAAGGGAGTCCAAGATGGATGGGAGTTTCTTGAAGATGAAATATTGAAAACCCAAATGAAGACAATTCCAACAAGAAAGAAAAGTGGGAGGCATATTTTAAAAAAAAACCTGGTGTGGTGGCAAAAGGAGCTTACAGAGGAACTGAAATTGAAGAAGGGCATGTATATGAAATGGAAGAAAGAGGAATTCACAAAGGAGGAGTATACACGAGTAGCCAACAGTTTCAGGGTGAGAGGCAGGTCAAAGCTCAGAAAAAGCTGGAGCTATGTTCAAACAAGAAGAACAAGTAAGTGGTAGGTCCTCTGCATGGAGAAGACGGAGAAATGCTGTTGGGTGACAGAGAGAAGGTAGAACTACTTTGCCTCTATCATCATCCAAAAGGAAAGCAGTGCCTAACCTGGCAATAACAAAATAATGCAAGGTGGGAGCTGCAGCCCAAAATAGGAAAAGATGTGGTAAACGAACACCTACCGTATATACTCGAGTATAAGCCGACCCGAATATAAGCCGAGGCACCAAATTTTACCACAAAAAACCTGGGAAAGCTTCATAGGAGCCACTGCCTGTCTCACTCGAGTATAAGCCGAGGGTGGCTTTTCCAGCACAAAAAATGTGCTGAAAAACTAGGCTTATACTCGAGTATATAGGGTAGGTACTTTAAACGAATTCAAATCCCCAGGGTCTGATGAGCTATACCCAAGGGTACTAAAGGAGCTTGTGGGTGCAATCCCAGAGCCTCTATCTATAATCTTTGGGAATTTTTGGAAAACAGGTGAGGTCCCTGCAGACTGGAGGCAGCAAATGTCCCCATCTTCAGAAAGGGGGAAAAAGAAGACCCAGGTAGCTATCAACTGGTGAGCTTGACGTCAATACCAGGAAAGGTGCTTGAACAGATTAAACAGTCTTTGAGCTCTTAGAAAAAGATGCTGTGATTACTAAGACCCAGCATTGGTTTCTGAAAAACAAATGTCAGATGAATCTCATTTCTTTTCTTTTTTTTGATAGGGTTACAAGGTGGATCAGGGGGATGCTGTGGATGTAGTGTATCTTGATTTCAGTAAGACTTTTGACAAAGTACCCCCATTATATTTTTGTGGGGAAGCTGGATGAGGTAACTGTTAGGTGGATTTGTAGCTGGTTGACTGACTGAACCCAAAGAGTGCTCATGAATGGTAAGTGGGGTGCCACAGGGTTCTGTCCTGGGCCCTTTGTTTTTCAATGTCTTTATAAATGACTTGGACAAAGGAGTTGAGGGGACGCTCATCAAATTTTCGCATGACACCAAACTGGGAGAGGTAGCTAATGCTGCAGAAGACAGAATTGGGATTGAAGATGACCTTTGCAGATTGGAGAACTGGATCCAAACTAACAAAATGTAATTCAATAGGAACAAATGTAAGGTTCTACACATAGGTAGGAATAGCCAGCTGTACAAATATAAGGTGGGGGGGGGGACACCTGGCTTACTAGCACTACATGTGAAAATGATCTTGTGGTCATAGCAGACCACAAGCTTAACATGAGTCAACAGTGTGATACAGCAGCAAAAAAGTGAATGCTATTCTAGACTGCATCAACAAAAGTACCGGTATACTGTCCCAATCAAGGGAAGTAATAGTCCCTCTGTATTCTGCTTTGGTTACACCACACTGGGAATCCTGTGTCCAGTTCTGGGCACCACAATTTAAAAAGGATATTGACAAGCTGGAACATGTGCAGAGGAGGGCAACCAAGATGATCAAGGGTCTGGAAACCAAGCCTTATGGGGAACAGAAGATGATCTGAGGTCCGGGTAGGTTCATATCAAAAGAGGTGGTCCTTGAGATCTTGCTGTTGAGGAAGCTGGGTGTGTTTAGCCTCGGGGGGGGGGGAAGACACTCAGAGGCTGGTTGCCATCTTCAAATATCTAAAAGGCTATCACATGGAAGATGGAGCAAGCTTGTTTTCTCCTCTGGATTCAAGTTACAAGAAAGAAGATTCTGATTAAATATCAGGAAGATAATTCTGACAATAAGAGCTGTTCAACAGTGGAACAGACTCCCTCAGGAGGTTGTGGACTCTTATTAAAGTTATTAAGAGGCTGGATAGCTCAGCTGGTTAGAGCATGGTGCTGACAACACCAAGGTTGTGGATTCGATCCCCATATGGGGCAGCTGCATATTCTTGCATTGCAAAGGGTTGGACTACATGATCCTCAGGGTCCCTTCCAATTTGACAGTTTTATGATCCTATATACTGCCCTTCATCTGAAGATCACGGGACGGTTTACAGCATGAGGTTCTTGGGCACCCAACTCCCACCAGCCCCAGCCAGGATAACCAGCAATCAAGGATGATAGGAGTTGTAGTCCAGAAACAAAAGGAAAACCAATTCCACCATCCCTGACCCTAGCAGTTTTAATATTAGGCCCTAGCACTTTTAATTTTAGAATTCAGTTACTGGTCTTAGGGATCATTACTGAGAAACTAATTCAGTTGGAACTACAGTGGTACCTCGGGTTACAGACGCTTCCCAGAAATAGTACCTCGGGTTAAGAACTTTGCTTCAGGATGAGAACAGAAATCGCGCGGTGGCAGCAGGAGGCCCTATTAGCTAAAGTGGTACCTCAGGTTAAGAACAGTTTCAGCTTAAGAGCGGACCTCCAGAACGAATTAAGTTCTTAACCTGAGGTACCACTGTATATATATGTCCTGGGATTGAACCTTGCTCTGGGTAGCAAGCACAATGACACTGCCACTCAGGCTCAACAAGAGTTGTGTATTAGTCACATTGGTATTTTCCAAAGGTTTCCACCAAAGATCCTCTTAAGAGTGGCTGTTGTAGATGGAAATTTCCCTGCAATGTGCATAATGAGTCATGTACAATATGTCCCCCAAACACAGTGCCACATCTATTTCAGCAATTAATTACCTCTTTTGAAAAATAGATCCATGCAGAAAACATTTTTTGTTTTGATTAAACCAAGTACCTCTTGCATTTTGGGGGGAAATTCAAACATATTTCTTTAGCAAGTGCTAGGTATATAATCTGTTTGGCTAAGACTTACCAGTAATCGTGCCACAATTCTGCGGCAGGAAACTTATTTGTTATGACTCATGACCTCCCTTGCCTGCCTGTGCCCTTTTGTTACATGGCGTTATCCTTTCCCATCCTATACATCAGTGAAAGCCCCTTTACAAATTCGGGTTAATACCCACCGAAAAGCCCCTTCCCTATAGCCAACCCCACTTTGCCTACCCAAGTGATTCAGAATTTTCAAACACACCCTGAAGCCTGTTTCACACTTCTCTTTTTCAAGACAGTTTGACCCTGTTGATCTCTGTAGGAGTGGGCTTCTCTTGCCCTGGAGCTTTAGTCAGCATCCTTTCCCTTGCATCTAATTCCTTATCCCTTGCCTCTGATCTGCAGTTGTTATTCTATTCATGTCTGATGTTAATCAGGCATGATTAGAAGTTTAGCAGTGAGAACCATAGGAAGGCACCAGCCAACGTCTTTTCAAATGGGAAGATTCTGAATAATGCAAAGAAGTCGGAGGAAACCCAAGAGGCAAATATATATAATGTCTAAGATTGTCATGAACTGGCAGGACTACGGGAAGGAAGAGGATCCTGGCAAGGGGTGTAGCCAGCACTGGTACACACCAGGGCAAGCTGGGGATGGGAAAGAAGATGTAGTAACTACTCACAGGGTGACAGAGGATGATGAGGGGTAGTGGTCAGTGCACAGCAACCAGCACAGCAGGACCCATCACTAGAGCCAGAAGGACCCCTGTCTCCATGAACATGGTGGGCTTTGTGGCATAGGGAGCAGCAGGTGGGGTGCTCCAGGAGGCAGAGGCAGGCAAGGGCCCACAGCCCAGCTCACTAGCTGGCCAGGTGGGGCTCGCTAGCTCTGGGAGGAGGGGTGTGATTCCTCAAGTGGACAGGCATGGAACAGGTGAGAGTCACATGCCTCGTCAAGCCCAGGTGCTGCAATCAGAACGCATAGTATAAAGGGGAAGCAGAACGGCCGTGTTGTCTCTGCTCAACTGCGTATGTTGAAGGACCTCAGTTTGGATGCTCCAGGTTCTTTGCAGGGCTGTGCTTTTGGTTTGGACTTTGGACACATGGATTGACTCTGATCTGGGGGCTTGACACACTGACTCACTGCCAGGTAGGTCAGGGGTTCAGGACAGAGATCCATGATCGCCACGGTTTGTGTGTGCATGTGTGTTTAGATAGGCACATAAGCAGGTCTGGTAACAGTGTGGCTAACTATATGCAGCTTGGCTTCCTGATAGTCATGTGTGCTCTAATCATAGTCCTAAATTTCACTAATTAAGATTTAATTGTTAATGTCCAGCTAGAGTATCTCTTTGAATGGTGCTGGTGGGTGGCTAAAACGTTTATTTTACTTTAGCAATCCATTGTTCTATCAAATCTACTTTCAATGCCATTATCCGTCCTCGTTAAAAAGGAGCAAATTGCTTTAGTAAGGAGCTCATCATTTCTGCAAAGTGGCTGTTGATTTTGGAAGCCCCACAAAAGGCTGACGGCTCTGACGTTTAGAGAGACAGTTGATTGTGCTTCCCTATTCTGCTGGAGAATGTTCATGAAATAAAATGCTGAAGCTTAGCTATGTTGTTTCTACTTCGATCTTCCTAATATAATGGATAAAAATGTTACATGGCTTTACTGGATGCAACCAAGATGCATCTATAGCATTCTGTAATCACCTTCCAACAGTAGCCAGCCAGATGGAAGCTCACAAGCAGTATGATTTTAATGGTCATTCCTTATTGTCTGCCTGCAGCATCTCATATCCAGAGGTGTGCTTCTTTTGAACATGGCAGGTTCTTTTGGCTGTGATGGCTAATGAGCACTGATGTATTGTTACCCATGAATGTACCTAATCCATTTGTTAAGCTT
This sequence comes from Darevskia armeniaca, assembly GCA_034641395.1. NCBI lineage: Eukaryota > Metazoa > Chordata > Lepidosauria > Squamata > Lacertidae > Darevskia > Darevskia armeniaca. The sequence continues at coordinate 825,780 of JAWWNF010000371.1, forward strand.
CACAATATTTTGCAACACATGAAGAGAAAAGATGGCATTTGCCTCTTACTTGCTAGCAATCACTTTCATTGATGAATGGTTAGGGTATTGTCGCTGTTGGCATCTGTCTGTCTCGAGACAATGGAGTGTGCCTCCAGGGGTGAAGTCAAACCACTGCATTAGCAGCACTAAAGTGATGCCTTCGGAACACAAGCCTGGGCAGTATGTATGGAGGTCCTGGGCTGCCCAGACGACAAGACCCTCCCCAGTGTGGTGTAGTGGTTAAGAGCGGTAGACTCGTAATCTGGTGAACCGGGTTCGCATCGCCACTCCTCCACATGCAGCTGCTGGGTGACCTTGGGCTAGTCACACTTCTTTGAAGTCTCTCAGCCCCACTCACCTCACAGAGTGTTTGTTGTGGGGGAGGAAGGGAAAGGAGAATGTTAGCCGCTTTGAGACTCCTTCGGGTAGTGATAAAGCAGGATATCAAATCTAAACTCTTCTTCTTATCTCTGCCTCACTGATGTGGTCCAAAAGAAAGCAGAACAATACATTGGCACCAGCTTGGCTGCAGGGGTTGCCAGAAGGATGCGTACAAGGTGCTATCCAACTGTCTTGGGGGCTGTGCTCCAGATTTGTGTAGAGTTTACTGCTTAGCCTTTTCTCCTGAAGATGTCTTGCAAGACATCAGTATTTAGGGCAGGCTTCTTCAATCTCGGCCCTCCAGATGTTTTGAGACTACAATTCCCATCATCCCTGATGGGATCTGGTCCTTCTAGCTGGGGATCATGGGAGTTGTAGGCCAAAAACATCTGGAGGGCCGAGGTTGAGGAACCCTGATTTAGGGGTTTAATCCTTCCCTGGACCCTGCTAGTATTCCTGGCAACAGTGGGTCTTACTTCCAAGTAAACATGTAGGATACAGAGGTCCACACTATTAGTTTTGTGTTAGGTAGGATTTCTGGGTTGTTTTTGTTTCTAAACGATCTCCAAAATGTAAACAAGGTTCTATGAATATTTAACCACAGTTCCACACCATTATTGCTACATGTAAAAAATGCAAATGTCCTAAGCACAGCTATCTATGGAGCCGTATAGTGTGTATGTGTGAGCACAGGATATTTTCAGATTGCCTTATCAACAGCCAGCAGTAGTGCACCAATTTTCTTCCATGGATAGAACAGAATCCTAAATGGGTTCATTCCTTCCCAATACTTCCCAGTGCAATATGGATGTCATTTAAATAAGCTACAGGCTGTTAATTATTCTGGCAAGTTTTCAGTTACTTTTATTTGTTCTAAAATGTAAATGTGTGAGGCGCATAACACACTATTTGTCTTACATGGTTTTTAATTGATTGATTTATTTTTTTTCTTTTAAGTCTCATTTGCCTCTTTGATAGCTTGCTACAAACTGTGATTATTCCAAATACTTTCTATATGGATGCAAAATTTCATCACATTTTCCAGTGCTACCTTCAGCATCAAATTAAAACATTAAATTGCTCAAGTGAAAGAGTGAAGGGGAGAATTACTCTGCAACCCAAAACGAAATAGTAACAAAACACTTAGCAATAATGAATGCCTGCTGTAGAAAATTACATGGAGTGCAATCACTATCTCTCGAGAAATTATATATTTTGTTCTTTTCCACTGGCTATGTTTACATTAACTAAAAGAAATGCAGCAGTGCATTTTTATTTATCAAGTTAGTAAATGATGTTATTGGTGTTTTGGTGCCATTAGAAAATATTCCTACAAGTAAGACATTTTTAAAAAAGCTGTATTATTATTACAAAGATGTAATTTCTTTGACACTGGCCCCATCCATCTGCACTATACACTTAAAGTGCTTTCATTCCACTTTAAACAGTCATGGCTTCCCTCAAAGAACTCTGGGAAGTGTAGTGTGTTATGCGTCCTGAGTGTTGTTAGGAATCGCCTATTCTACCCACCAGAGCTACAATTTCCAGAGTGGTTTAGCAACCAATGCTTCCCCGGGAACTTTGCGCAGATAGGGGTCATTGTTTCTCTGCAACTACTAATATTCAGTAAAGTGTTACAGATTACTGCAACTAAACATAGGATATCAGATGGTACATTAGTTATAGTGGGCATAGCACAAACCTGCTGGAATTTGGGGGATACTAGTAGGATATGGTTAGGGATGCGGGTGGCGCTGTGGGTTAAACCACAGAGCCTAGGGCTTGCTGATCGGAAGGTCGGCGGTTCGAATCCCCGCGACGGGGTGAGCTCCCGTTGCATGGTCCCAAGTCCTGCCAACCTAGCAGTTTGAAAGCACGAAGTGCAAGTAGATAAATAGGTACCGCTCTGGTGGGAAGGCGTTTCCGTGCGCTGCTCTGGTTCGCCAGAAGCTGCTTTGTCATGCTGGCCACATGACCTGGAAGCTGTACGCCGGCTCCCTTGGCCAATAATGTGAGATGAGTGCCGCAACCCCAGAGTCGATCACAACTGGACCTAATGGTCAGGGGTCCCTTTACCTTTAGTAGGATATTGTTATTTCAGGATATAACCTCTATACTAGGAATGGCAGAGCAGGGTGCAGTGGGAATGATGTACGGTACTTCTGTACATCAAAGAGGGCACATAGAGCCAAACAAAGTAGGGATCCCAAAAGGGGCAGATTCACTTTTACTGGCACTTGACCTTATTCAGTATTAGATACATATTATCCAAAATATCTCTGAAGGCAACTGGTTGGGAAAGGTGTATGGGCAATCTATCCGGAAGATAATTGTATTTTGGGGAGATAGTGCTCTAACATGGTTATCATTCCTGCGCCTGTTTGCTTCCCCCTCTCTAAGCTCTTTGACAGCTGAAGAACAGCCTTTCATTTCCTAGTCCTAATCTGTTGGAAGGAAGTGATATTGCTGGGTACCTTCTTTTGATGTTGGACATGGTTTGAAGAAAGTAAGGCATTGGGAGAGGTGGCTAATGAATAATCTGCACGTAGCCAGTAGCATGTAGGCAGTCAGGCAAGCCACACAGGCTAACAGGTTATCTATCTATAAATCGGATGGTTTTGGGCCAAGTTCTTAGAAGCTCATGCATGGACTGATGGCCATGGGGCCGTGCAGACGAAGGCTACCTGGGGGATCCCTTCGCTGCTTGAGGGCTTCCAAGTGGCAGATTGAAGTGCTTGCTTGGTAATGTATATATTGCTTGCTGTTTAGAATAAAAATCCTTAATCTTCTCACTCACTTGTGTTTCTATTGCCCCTGGATCTCATTTTAAAAGAGCCACCTTGCATTTGGCAAGACAGGAAGACTTACGCAGGTGAGCCTGAGCTATATGGATCAAGGGTTTAACTGTCAGGGCTGGAGTCGGTATGAAAGAGACAAGGCTCCATTGTGGGTGAAGTTCACCCTTTTTATTCAATGAAACAGGATACAACTTGGCAACCTTTCCCAGCAGGTCTTGCCCCTGCCTTCCACCCTTTTTAAGGCGGCTCCTTTCCCTGGTGTTTCCCAAGCATTCTCAAACTGTCTGCACACCTGTCCTGCCCTCCTCATTATTCTGCACATTCTTGGGAGAACAGGGGGGAACGGAGTTTGTTGCAGCAGGACAGGGAGACTCCCAGTATTCTTCAGCTGTCTCTTGACACCCCCCCTTCCTCTGCATCAGCCTCTGTGTCTGAACTGCTCCCTATCACAGACTCTTCTTGCTCACTAAACCTTGTTGCCCCTTCAGTATACAGCATCTCTTCCCAAGCTTCCCCCTCTAACCTCTCCTCAGTGTCTCACCACCAACCCCCTGGCTCTGAGCCTTCCTCCTCTGGGATTTCCTTTGGGGGAGGGGTTTCCCCGGCTAGTGCCTCCCACCACTCCTCTCCGTGCAGCCAGTCCCTCCCTATTACACAACCTCCTCCCTGTTGGTTCTGCAGCGGCAACACAGAGAATAAGGAGAAGGAAGCTCGCACCCATTGCCACCCCCTGGACTGGTTGTAAGTAAGGAGGTGGGAGCTGGCTGAGGGCAGACTGAGGTTGGTTGGGAAGTGCCCCATTCACTCTAATGGACCAGCCTCCAACTGCCTCCCTTGTTTGCCATTTGATTCTTACCACTATGCTTCCTCTGAATAAGGGGGTGCCTGTTTTGACATCATTTTGTCAATACAGTGGCACCTCTGGTTAAGTACTTAATTCGTTCCGGAGGTCCGTTCTTAACCTGAAACTGTTCTTAACCTGAAGCACCACTTTAGCTAATGGGGCCTCCCGCTGCCGCTGCGCCGCCAGAGCACAATTTCTGTTCTTATCCTGAAGCAAAGTTCTTAACCTGAAGCATTATTTCTGGGTTAGCGGAGTTCTTAACCTGAAGCGTATGTAACCCGAAGCATATGTAACCTGAGGTACCACTGTAGTTGTTGGCAGGCCTGCCCTCTGAATTTGTCCAGTCCTTTTCAGACATAATCTAAGGGCATTGTCACCAACTTTTTGCAAAAAGTGTTGCCACCACTTTTTGCACCAATGGATTCCAAAGGTCATTTAGATACATTGGAAATTCCATTCCATCCCATCCCATCCTCGTTTTCATTTTTCCTGTGCACCTCCGCTACTGCACACCACTATAGTTGGTTTTGCTTTCTTTCTTTTTTGCAATGGGGTGAGGGAAAGGACTTTATTCCTAAAAGATTGCGCCAATTTGCTCCGTCTCCAGAGAGCATCAGGAAAATAAGCTTCAAGACAGTTTTGCTGCAGTGGAATTTCTTCGCTTTCATTTGTCTGGGAGGGGAGGGATGCCATAATATTCAGTATGTCAGAACTAAAGGTTATAGCGAGTGTAGATGGGAGCAAGGCTGAAAAGACTACTGCAAGACTGACATCTGTTGGCCAAAAACACACAACCTCTGACTGTGAAATTGTTGTTAACCTTCCCAAATTTATGGGTTGTGCATTGTTGCAGAACATTCTAAAATGGAGGTCGAGTGCCTGAAGATGATCACTTTTCATAACCAAGGGAAACTGGTCCCTTGCTGAAAAGTGAGAATAGGTGTTTCAAGCCTCTGCCCAAAGAAGTTGGCTCTGGCAGGCATGAACCAAGTGAATCAAAGCTGTAAACCGTGTGACTAGATCTCTGTTAAGCACAGTCCCAACAAAGGTAGTTGGCCTGGTGGGGGAGATAAAGATCTGCCCCACTGAGCCAAAAAAACGTTGCCTGCATTTCTTCTGATCCGTTGAGTATTAAGAATCTTTGTTCGTTGGCAGGTGACGCCATCACCAGAAAGCTAAGTCATGCCATGTTAATTGTGGTCAGGAGCCTGAGATACTCTAAAAGTGCTTCCTAATTTTATGTGCAGAGAGAAATCGAGGTTTCGTTTTTCTTTCGATTGAAGAGCACTGGAAACTAGCATTCCAGTCTGGTATCAGGGAGGAGTGAGACTCCAGGGTTAACCCACCGCCGTTTCCAAGCACTGCCAGCTGACTGGCCAGAGTGGGAGGTGAGGGTGGGTGTTCCCTCCCCCCCTCCCTATTACAGTAAAGGTAAAGGGACCCCTGACCATTAGGTCCAGTCGCGGACGACTTTGGGGTTGCAGCGCTCATCTTGCTTTATTGGCCGAGAGCCGGCGTGCAGCTTTCAGGTCATGTGGCCAGCATGACTAAGCCGCTTCTGGCGAACCAGAGCAGGGCACGGAAATGCCATTTACCTTCCTGCTGCAGCAGTACCTATTTATCTACTTGCACTTTGATGTGCTTTCGAACTGCTAGGTGGGCAGGAGCAGGGACCGAACAACGGGAGCTCACCCCGTCGCGGGGATTCGAACCGCCGACCTTCCGATCGGCAAGCCCTAGGCTCTGTGGTTTAATTCACAGCGCCACCCGCGTCCCAGTTACAGTCAAAGGAAGGGATAAACTATACTATACCATCTCCGGAGTTTGTGGAGTTCAGGACTCCCTTGAGGAGTGTGTTGGGGAAATGAGTCTTCCCCAGCGTGCTCCATTCCACACTCCCCCACAGCTGGCAGAACACCAGTAACAGAACAGATTTGACTGTAGAGCTTGCCTCGGGGGTACCAGGTACCAGGTACTTCTCCATTGGCAGAGTGGCACTTTAGGACCGCACCGTCATTGTCTTCCTAATTGCTGTTTTGCTTACAAATACACAAGTGCAAAGGGACGTGGGTGGCGCTGTGGGTTAAACCACAGAGCCTAGGGCTTGCCGATCAGAAGGTCGGCGGTTCGAATCCCTGCGACGGGGTGAGCTCCCGTTGCTTGGTCCCTGCTCCTGCCAACCTAGCAGTTCGGAAGCACGTCAAAGTGCAAGTAGATCAATAGGTACCGCTCGGTGGGAAGGTAAACGGCGTTTCCATGCGCTGCTCTGGTTCGCCAGAAGCGGCCTAGTCATGCTGGCCACATGACCCGGAAGCTGTACGCCGGCTCCCTCGGCCAATATGCGAGATGAGCGCTGCAACCCCAGAGTCGGTCACGACTGGACCTAATGGTCAGGGGTCCCTTTACCTTTACCTTTACACAAGTGCAGCAGAGCAGACGCAAACAGATTCCTTCAGCAAACAGCACTGCCCCTGCCAGTGTGGTGTAATGGTTGGAGTGTTGAACTAGGGCCTGGGAGAGCAGAGTTCGAATCCCCAGTCAGATATTGAAGCTCGTTGCGCGACCTTGGGCCAGTCACCATCTCTTAGCCTAATCTACCTCACAGGGTTGTTGTGAAGATGAAATGGGGAGGAGGAGAACCATGTACACTACCTTGAGATCCTTGGAAGATAATACCGCATTGGCCCGAATATAAGCCACACCCGAATATAAAATGCACCTTTGAAATTTGAAGGGGGGGGGAGAAAGAAAAAAGAAAAAATACCAGAATATAAGCCGCTCCGTTCCTCGCTGCTCCTGGCTGCATACCGTAAGGTCTTATAAAGCAGGGGTGGCCAACAGGTCGATCGCGATCTACCCGTCGATCGCCAGGAACTTTCTGGTCGATCGCGGGTAGATCATGAGTTCCTTAGTGATCAGCAGCCAAAAAGGAAAAAAAAGCTCCCCCCCCCAAAAAAAGCTCAACAATTCTTGTCTTTCTCCCCCTCCCAAAATCTCAATGACAATGGGCAATTGCAGGGAGAACTCCTTCCTCTTGCCAACACACAGCTGGTCACTGTGTGTGTGTGTGTGTGTGTGTGTTGCACGGGCTGTTTCCCCCCTCCCTCATGCCGATGGGATTCATCGTTGCAAGGGAGCTTGGGAAACTGAGTTCCCTGGCATGGTGAGTAGTTCCTTTGTGAGGGCTGAGGATCCTGAGAAACTTCTTCAGTAATCAAAGAATTCAGGATTTAGTGTGCTCTTGCTAAAGTTTCCAGTGCTACTGCTTAGAAAATTAATTAAAATGAATAAATATTTTTTTAAAAAAATAATCATTGTGCATTTTAAGTTATCAAAGAGAGTAAATGAGTTTGTGTGCAGCTTTGGTTGTGCCGTTGCAGGGGAAAACAGCTTTTGTTTTAAGTTCAGTTCTGAGGTTTGCAATTGTTGTAAGAATTTTAAGGTCATATATATAGGAAACCAGTTTTGCAGAAATGTGTGTCTGGGAGGGGTCAAGGAGAGATGGCACAGGTGTGAGAATTCTCAGGTTACCTCCTCTGACCCTCCCTATTTGTGATGTAGGATGATGTGTCTGGGGGTGGACTGGACTCCAAGGGGGGGATTTCAAAAGTCTATATAGGAGCTTGCACACCATTGTTGGGGGTTCCTCCTCCATTTTTGGGAGTGGGCCCTGTTGCAACAGATATAATAAAGATTTTTCTCTGGTTGGCCTCTGTAATTTACTCCTACCGATGGAAACCTCAAAATAATAATAATAATTACATTTTTCTGAGGGCCTGTGCAGAAGAAGAATCATTTTGGAAGTTTGTGCCTAGACAGAAATTTCCAAATTTGAGAAGATGCAGTGAAATGTTAAACTCATGTTTTGGTTCTACTTATTTGTGTGAATCTGCATTTTCATATTTAAAAATGACAAAGAGTAAGCAACGTTCAAACATGACAGATAAGCACCTTAAGGATTCCCTGAAGCTGGCCCTGACACAGTACTCGCCTGATATCGAACAGTTGGTTACCGAAATGGTGACGCAGGTGTCACACTAACAATGGATGAAGGCATGTATTTTTTAAGAAATCTTTATAGGTAGGTTAAATCTTTATAGGTAGGTTAAAGGAGTGGGTAAAGGAGTTTGTGCGGCGTACAGTTTTGTGAGTGCTTTTATGCAACTCTCTCCCAAGAAATCTCTAAAAGTTTCTGTTGTCCCCCGTAAGAAAAGTATTTGGGCAGTGCTCCCCCCAAAAAAGTTACCAAATCTGGTCACCCCCCCTTTCCTTTTCCCTGAAAAAACCTCAACAACTAAAAACGAACCAAACCCCTAAAAAATGGGGCATTCCTCATCCCAAAAAAAACGGGGATAGATCTCTGCCAGATTTTAATTCTGAAAGTAGATCCCAGTCTCTTGGAAGTTAGCCACCCCTGTTATAAAGTATAAGCCACACTTTAACTTTTCACAGTCGGAATTTGGGGGGAAAGTGTGGCTTATATTCAGGCCAATACGATAGTGTTATATAAATGAATAAAAATAAAATAATAACCCTGTATCAAATCCCCCCCAAAGGCCAGCTGCACCTGAAAAATACTTCGACAATTTCTAGCTCTGTCTCTACTTACCTACACAACCACTTGGAGGTGGAAAATCTAAGAAACTATTTTTCTGTATAGGCGTTGTTGATGCAGTGCAGTTTTTTAATGGCATGCCAGATATATCTTCCATGCTTCATATAAGTTTCCATTACCCATCCTCGTCATTTTTGTCACAAGGATCACCCTGATTAACTTAGATGTTTTCAGTGCAGTTGTTTGTGTTTAAACTTTTGTTAAAAACAAGGACCTGACCTTTATACAGACACCTATTAAGGCACTAAAAGGCTTGGGCTATACATTCATCTCTGCTGCATATATATAATGATCAGAACAATGACAGGATCAGCAGCTGCAAGGGACTTGAATTGAATCCCCTAACAATGACAAAGTTTTTCCAAGCCCAAAAGACATTTTAGGGGTGGGGTGGGGGGCAGATAACCCAAAAAGAAAGAAATAAATATAGGGAGGGGGGAGATGCTAGCCAACTTTGCAGCAGTTAGCATAAGGTTACCATCTGAAACATGTCAGCTTAAGAGTGGGCCACTCTTTCATACAACTTTTTGTACAACTGCAGCATTCAGAACTGGTTTCCCCTCAAATAATCCCAGATGGCGTGGCCACAAAATTCCAATTCTTTTTCCCCCTTCTTCTTTTTTTTTTAAGCCTCCTTCACCGTTATTATGCAATTGAGAGAGTGCAAAAGCAAAGTTGCCATTCTCATGGCACTATTTGCATTGGCTATTATCCCCTAAAATCCCCTTTAAACAGCTACATTGTCAACCCATAGGCCCCCATTTAGGACGACAAAAAAGCTCAGATTAATTTGATCAAAGGGAACGGCCAAGTACAAAATGCACTTTTCAAACTGCATCAGAGTAGGTTCCTTTTACAGATTGCTGCATAGCAGGGGCAGTGGAAGGAAGGGGCAAGGGAGGGGCGGGGAGACAGAGCTGTAGTGGGTGTTCTTTGTTCCCATGATTTGTACCAAATATATATAAAATTGACTCTGTCAGCACTGAGGTATGAGAGCCACTTTTGCATATTTGGCTTTCTGCCACTCACCTCCCCCCCCCCAATTCCTCCCAGAAAGGGTTTTACTTAGCAGCAATTGTGACACATCTGAAGTCACAGAGGACAAGTGCTTTTACTGACTTAATGGCTGTCACATCTTTACCTGGAGTCTATGACATATAGCCAAGCCAGAGCTGTGATCTCCCAGAGATTGAGTGATATTGCTAGACAAGAGGACATGGCCCTTGTGAAATCAGGGATGTTCCTGGGGGATCAGATCTATCAGGCTACACCAGCCCCTTATCTCGCGGAAATCCACTATGTGGAATACCGTAGACTCCTCACAGCGGCCAGATTAAATGTCCTCGAATCTGCGGTATTGTGGGGAAGGTTCAGGGGAGTCCCATACGCTCAGAGAACTTGTCATGGTGCCCTGGGAGTGGTAGAGTCCACCGAACATATTCTCCTGACCTGCCCTTTCTATGCAGATCTCAGGCAAAATCTTATAGCTCCACTCCTATGTCAACTTAGCTCTCTATCCAGAGAAAACAGCAGGTTCCATATTTGTTGAATAATGTTACTGGAAAAACAGTCTCCCTGGTGGCCAAATTTCTCTTAAGCGTTGCAAGATTAAAATTGACAGCATTGACATGGGTTTATCTGTATAGCTTCATTTTATTGTTGGCTATGTTTTACTCCAAAGTTCTTTTAGACGTTTTAAGTTTGTATGGAAATGTACCTTTTCTGACTGACAGTCGAATAAAGAACTGAACTGAACTGACTTAATGAAAAAATTGCTACAGAAAGGTCTGTAAGAAAAGGAGAAGGTATATTACGCCGCCACCAGTTTTTCCTGTGTAACCCAGGCAGGCAGTGGGTGCCCGGAGCCACGCGACATCCCATGCCAGTTCCACAGGAGCTGCAAGGAGACTTGGGAGATCGGGAAGGCTGTAAAGTGTGAGTGGGAAGGTGGCAATCGCTACCTCTTGGGGGAGCAAATTCTGTAGATTGGCTGTGCACTGTGTGAAGAACTTCCTGGTGTCCGTCCTGAACCTTCCAACATTCCGCTTCATAGGATAGCCCCCAAGTTCTGGTATTGCGTGAGAGAGGAAAAAGCTTCTCCCTATCGACTTTTAGCTAACCAAATACCAAAGAAAGACTAGGAGAGCCAGTGTGGTGTAGTGGTTAAGAGCGGTAGTCTCGTAATCTGGTGAACGGGGTTCGCATCTCCGCTCCTCCACATGCAGCTGCTGGGTGACCTTGGGCTAGTCACACTTCTCTGAAGTCTCTCAGCCCCACTCACCTCACAGAGTGTTTGTTGTGGGGGAGGAAGGGAAAGGAGAATGTTAGCCGCTTTGAGACTCCTTCGGGTAGTGATAAAGCGGGATATCAAATCCAAACTCTTCTACTTCTTCTAGGTAGCTTCAGTCATTCCATATGAACCTACCTGGTCCCGGAGATCAACTTCTGAGGCCCTTCTTTGTGTGCCTCCTCCCTGAGCAGAGGCATAGCTAAGGAGGGTTGGGGGGCACTGGGTGCCACACTGCGGAGTGGGGCACTTATGCTGCCCAAGCCACGCATCTCTCCTGGGCATGACAGTGGCTTGGGTGCCCAAAAAAGCAAAGCGTGCCTACAGGGCGCTAGAGCAGCGCTTGGGCACTGGGATTCTGATGCATCCTGCTCCACATGCCCCCTTGCCCCGTTCTCCATGTGCAGGGGCGTAGCGTGCCGCTTGGCTACCAGGGGCGGCAAGCCAAGCGGCACCCCTGGGGGCGGGGTGTCGCTCCGTGCACATGACGTCACAATGTGCATGCGCACGGAGCGATGCCTCCATGCCGCAGCGAAAAAAGCCGCTGAAGGGGGGGGGAGACAAAGCAGGCGTTTTAAAGCGCCTGCTTTGTCCTCCTTCCCCCCCCCCTTTCAGCGGCGAAAAAAGCCGCTGGCTGGCTTGCTGCGCCGCGGCATGGAGGCGAGGGGCAGGCCAGCCAGGAGGGGTGTCACCCCCTCCTGGCTGGCCCGCCCCTCTCCTCCATGACGCAGCTCCGCCCAGGGAGCCCAGCGGCTTTTTTCACCGCTGAAAGCGGGGGGAAGGCTATTTTCGTCGCTGCCGGGCGGAGCCGCAGGGGCGGCCAGCGAGGGGGGGGTGTCATGTCAGCGACAAGCGTGACACCCCTCCTCGCTGGCTGCCCCTGCGGCTCTGCCCCGGCAGCGCCGAAAATAGCCTTTTTTTTAAAAAAAGAAAAAAAAGCCCAGGGTGGCTTTGGAGGCGCGGGGGGCGCCCGAGTGTCACCCCCACCAGGGGGCGCTGCCCGGGGCTGCCCGCCCCCCGCCCCCTTGCTATGCCCCTGTCCATGTGTAGCGTGCATGGTGCCCCGGGCGCCCAAGCAGCTAGCTATGCCACTGTCCATGAGGGTGGCAACACAAGAACAGGCTTTTTTTCAGTGGCTCCCCACTTGTGGAATGCTCTCCCCAGGGAGGTTCACCAGGCGCCTTCATTATGCAACTTTAGGCGCCAGGCAAAAACGTTCCTCTTTCACCAGGACTTTGGTTGATTGTCATCAAATGCCCATTTAAAGTGAAAACAAAATAAAAAAATTCCTTCCAGTAGCACCTTAGAGACCAACTAAGTTTGTTCTTGGTATGAGCTTTCGTGTGCATGCACACTTCTTCAGATACCATCGTATCTGAAGAAGTGATACCATCATATCTGAAGAAGTGTGCATGCACACGAAGCTCATACCAAGAACAAACTTAGTTGGTCTCTAAGGTGCTACTGGAAGGAATTTTTTTATTTTGTTTTGACTATGACAGACCAACATGGCTATCTACCTGTAACCGTTTAAAGTGGTTTTGTTTTTGTTTGTTTGTTTGTTTGTTTGTTTTTGGAAGGGAGGTATTCAGTTGCTTTCGTTTTGATTGTGTTCTGTGTTTTTATATTGTGATTTTATCCTGTGAACTGCCCTGAGACCTGCAGTTATAGGGCGATATATAAATAATAACAATAATAAATTAATAATAGACTCATGGAGTTCCTTGAAGCTGCCTTAATTGGAAGTACAAATTGCAGTGTCTCTGACCTTGGTTTGGGTTGTGTGTGTTTTTGGACTGCCCTGTTGCATACTTTGGCAGCCAGACCTCCCTCCCAAAACCCCCCCCAAAACATCTGGGTTAAAAAATGCCAAGAGAATTTTCCTGAGTGTTTCAGTTCATTAGTTGTAGTATTTTTTGTTATTTATAGCAATGTCTTGGGGTGGTAGCAGACAGCAGCTTTTGTTCACTGCTTATCTTCTAGTGAAGCATATCCCGCCATCTGCCAGTAATGCCCTTCTGGGTTCTACGCAGGAGAAACAGTCCCGACGCTATGCAAAACGATCAATGGACAGGCACAAATCTGACATCAAAAATTGCAATATTTGTAAGGGGAGGGGGTATTCAATCTATCAGGACACTCTGACACTGATCTTAAGGTGGCCTTGCTTGGACAAAAGGATTTCAAAAGGAGCCTCCAGCATAAAACTGGAGCGTGAAACTCTATTCATTTGGGTCTGAATAGAGACAATGTTTCCTTTCCCACTACAGATGTTAATTAACTCCGCATTGCCGAATTAATTGTTTTATCACCTATCACTGCTGTTCTGAAGGGTCAACTGTGCTTATTTTGCCTACATTCTAGCTCCAATTGAAATGTCACTATCTGTAGTTTTGCATTTCATTTTCTGTCCGACACCACGGCTTTCAACTCCCACTTACTGCAGTGCCTGTGTTTGTGTTTGTGTGTGTGTGTGTGTGTACACAAACACACACATGCATCTGATGAAACAGTTTCCAGGCCATGAAAGCTTATGCAAAAATAAAATCTGTTAAGCTTTAAGGTGCCACAAGACTCTTCGTTGCTTTTTCTGTAACAGACTGAACACAGCTGCTCCTCTGGCACCTTTCAAATGTGGATTTGAGGGCCTTTTTGGGTGGCAGGTGTAATGTCTTGCCAGATTAACTTGCAGCGTTCAGGAAAAGGACCGTGCATTCTCCTCCCCTCGCCTCCCCCTGTTATTAGCAAGCCCAGCTGTAGCGAGCAAACTGCAAGTTTTGCTACCTGCGTTGTGTTGCTTGGCTTGCGAATCTGTTTTGAAGGGAGTATTTGTCAACAACCTTCTAAAACTCAAAGCTTTCTGTGTGTCCTGGTGGGTACTCAGAGCCAAGGTCAGCAGGCAACGTGAAATAAGACAGTGGGGTCCTAGGTGCCCCCCTCCCAACATAAACAGCAACAGATGATTTGTTGGAGCCTTCCTCCATAGTAAGCGCCACAGCTGCTCACTCCTGTGTACAAGCCAAGGTACGGATACCTAGGAGCTGAAAGGCTTAGAGAAAGATTGCGATTCAACTGCCTTGAATTGAGTGGGACATCCTGGAATTAGAGAAGCCATCCTGGCTTCTGATTGGATCCCAGAATGTCCTGGGTTTTTTTTGGTCTCGCGCTCTGTCACAAATCAGCTGGCTCATGCCAGAGTGCTGGACCAAAATACAATCGTCTCCAAAAGAGACTCCTGCAAGAGCTCGAGACCCCAAAAATGTGCATCCAGATTTTGATCAGCAGGATGTATGAGAATAAAATTTGGACTGGATAGCTCAGATAGTGTGCTGCTGATACCGGTAGCAGCAAGGTTGCCTGTCCTGTCCCCATATGGGACAGCTGCATATTCCTACATTGGGCTAGCAGATGATCCTGAGGATCCTTTCCAATTCTATAATTCTATGACAGTGTGGCAAAGGCCTTCGCTGGTGGCCACCCTGGGCAAGAAAAGATGAAAGAATCTTTTGCTTGTGTGCCGGCTTCCAGGCCCCTCCAGATTTCCTTTTTATTGTGCATTCATGATTATTTGAGTTCAGCATGCTATAGGGGCAGTTATACGCAATCCTGCTTTCAGTAGTGTTTTGCCTGCAAAAGTTTTGCTTCATTTCTAATTGATGAAAGTCCCATAGCTTTCTGCTGAAATCCTGCAACTTTTTATACCGCAGGTGTGTCGTGGATTCCTCCATGGCGTTGTAGAAGAGCAGTGCAAAAGCCACAGGTTCTTTAGTGCAGTATTCTTTTATTGTGAGCTATATACATACAGACAGTTCATGCAGCAGAACACCTGGCTGCACCAAAAGGCAAGACAAGTAGTACTTCACTCTCTCTTTCTCTGATCACACTATACATCCACACACGCCCTGCTTAACAGGTTCCCCTTTAATACAAAACAACAGCCAATCATCTGTCAGCACACTCCTGCTGAGTCACTGCAGGCCTGTTGCATCAGCCTCTTGCATCAGCTTCTTTTACTTTACAAGCAAGCTCAAGCCTGTAGACTTACTGTGTTACACAGCATTCTGTGTATCCCAACAGTTTAGCCTGTGTATTCCAGTTTAGCCTGTCTTTTCGTCCCCGCTTTTGTTGCAAGAGTGCCTCTCTAAGTAGCAATAATGCAGTAACATTGGGGAAACATCAGAGAATGATGTGCAGACAGTCCAGTATAAACCCACCATTAATGAACAATTAAAGCATCAAATGACACGCTGCATAATATACCGCAAATAGAGAGTAAGAGCAGCTTCTGGGATGATGAATTGCACAGCACTGCCACTTAGTGGTGTCTGTTGCATAGTGTTGCTGCAAGAAACGCTACACATTTTATGAGCTGTGATTTGCCGGCACTAACATTTGGCCCAAGCGCTTGATGATCCAGAATTTCCACGAACAGGAAGAGTGCAATGAGACCTGCAATGTGATGCCAGTCTGAAAAGCCTTTCCCCACAAATAGTCTCCCAATTTTACATGACCGTATTTATACACAACACTTGATTTCTCAGCTGTATGAAAAGCAGAAAGGGGAGGCGGCATGAAATTTCTTCGTGATGCCAAGGCGGTGAACTCGGCACACACACAAATCCTGTGAGGTATTCAAAAGTGAGCTTAACTTTAATCTTTGATGATCCTTACCGAAGCAGGAACAGCTTGCAGATACTAAATAGAATTCAGTTCTTCCTTTCTGCATAACAAGCAGTTTGTGGGGTCCAAAACAAATAAAGGCTTTTGGGGAGGGCAGGGAATTCCAGAAATGGAGTCGTGCCACTGAAAAGCCTCACTCCCTTGTCATTATATTCCTTACCTGAAGTGGCAGAGGTAGCTGGAGGAGAACCTCCAAAGATGATCTCGGTGCAGGTTAGCCCAGGACATTTGGCTACAAACAGAAAATAGGACCTGCTGCTGCCACCTGAGGCAACTGGAGGTGGCCTGCTGAGAGAGCCCAGGAGTGATGAAGGTGGTGGAGGAGAAACAGAGGCTGGAGAAGAAGGGTGGGCAAGGAGGGAATGAGAAGCACAGGAGGTGGTGAGTGGCAGGTTCCTCAGGGCCCAGATCAGATGCCACTCCCAGATGTCCCTAGCGTGGCACCTGAAGTGACTGCTTTGGGGAACTGACTGCTTTTAAGGAAAGAGGTCTTAATAATGTGTTGCACGTAAGTCAGTCTCTCTCTGATTATTGTATTTTAATGTTCTATTGAAAGCCGCCCAGAGTGGCTGGGGAAACCCAGCCAGATGGGCGGGGTATAAATAATAAGTTATTATTATTATTATTATCATCTCTGGGGGTGTGTGTGTGTGTGCATTTTAGCAGATAATTTCATTATTTTTTAACAACGTTTTATGTTTTTAGCTATGTGTATTTTATCTGTATTTGTTTTGATTTTTATGAGCTACCCTGAGTCCTGGTTGTTGGGAGGAAGTGGGATTATTATTATTACTATTATTATTATGACTATTACTATTACTATTACTATTATTATTATTTATTAATGGATATGGAGATTACGAACCTAGCCTAGGTCTGTAAAGAGAAACTGCCAATGAACTCTGCTCTTAGCATCCTGCCAACTCATTTTCATTTTTATTTTTGCATCAAGAGGGAAATTTGTCCAGAAAATGATAAACTTCACAAATGTTATATCGAGGGAACTATTTTTTTAAAAAAACACCATCTGATTTCTAAACAAATTGAACAATATTTGTTAAAACCTTCACCACTCTGGTCAAGTCCAATTTTGATAGAGCTAGTAACGAGATGAACAGGATAAAACCACGCTCATTTGACATTGGATTGGGAAACACTTGCCTGTGAGCGCTCCAATTGGAGATCAGCCTTTACCAAAGGTGTCATGGGTTTTGAAGATGCTCAAACTCAGGACAAAAGGGAGAAATGTGTTAAGAGGAAGGAACGCTTGGCAAACCCTCACCGTGATCAACTCCCGCCCGGAAACCTATGTCCCCACTGTGGAAGGACGTGTGGATCCAGAATTGGCCTCCACAGTCACTTACAGACTCACTGTTAAGACCATGTTACAGGTAGGTAGCTGTGTTGGTCTGCCATAGTCTGAAGAAGTGTGCATGCACATGAAAGCTCATACCAAGAACAAACTTAGTTGGTCTCTAAGGTGCTTTTGTTAAGACAGTGTTTATGGAAGACAATCTGACTTAGCTATGAGTGATCGCCAAAGAAGAAGAAGACATTTACAGTTTTTCTGAGACCAAGAAACTTTTTCAAATGTGCCACAGTGAAATACACTTATTTTGAGATGCGTTCCCCCCCCCCCCGCCTGCCTGTCTCCTTGCATTCATTATTTTGCACAATTTTAAGTTTCCTCAGCCTTTGACCTACAGGCTGCTCACTTCAGTGTGGCAGCAGGAGGGTGTTTTCTCTTTTCAGGTACTGTGCAACAATTCTCTGCTTTCTTGCTGGGCAGCATTTGCCATTTCAAAGGAGCAAATGGCAAAAATGACGGCTTCTATTTCATTTTTCTTCGTGAGCAAGCTGCAGCTTCTTGGGCAAACATTCCTTATCAGATTGGAAAGGGGAAACAATAAATCCAACTTGAAATGAGTGGCCATTATTATGTTGCTGAAGAGGTCGAGGGTGAACAACCATTTCTGAAATTCTGCCTTGTAAGACATGCACTTTCTTTATAGACGAGTTCTAGAAAATAGTTTCAAAGGCTGTCAAAAAGAACAGGAAGAAAAATCTACCAGCAATTTTTATTTGTAAAATGTAAAGTGGATTCATAAGATGTCTGATAAGTGTCTTGGGTTTGACTTCAGCTCAATATCTTTGTTCAGGGATTGGTAATATATGAATCTATTTTGTAGAGTATTGCAATATCCTGTCAGTAGAAATGTATAGCTCAGTTCTAATATGGTACTTTATACCAAAGTACCTGCAGGAGTCATCTGCTTTCTGAGAGAATATATATCGTATTAAATGGGAAGGGTGCATGTGTTAGTTTAAATAGTAGCTCTATGTGGCACCTTTATTGCCACGCAGAAAGCCATTTCTGGGCAACAATTCAACATTTGGATTGGGGTGCTCATCCGAATACCATCACAAACAGCACTTCACGAAGAGTAAGTGATAGTGAAGAGGCAATTGCCTAGTCCAAACAGCTCACCACAACTGTCACGCCACATTTACAACGGCCGCTGTATTAAGGCAGCTGCTCCAAGTCCAACTACTCCATGGGTTGGAGAATTTTCAGTAAGAAAACAGAAGTTATGAGAGAGATGGAAGAGTCTATTTGAATTCCATGTGTCGAAGCAAATCATTTTAAAGTAGTACAAAGGTTAAGACTGAATGATATCGAATCTCATTTCTGAATGACAGCTAGTGAATTTCCGTTCTCTGAAAGCATCTCATTTATTCTATAAAAAAAGGTGATTGCCTATTATTGGTTTTAGGATGCTACAGGTTCCCATATGGCTCCTCTAAACATGCTGTAACCCGCAGCAGCTTGAACTACTTCGAAAAATGCCCATGGATAAGATTTAATTTCGATTTTTAAAGCATCATTCATCTCTTCACTGTGTCCGACCACTTGCACTGCTTGGAGACTTAGATATTACTGTTCAGTTCTAAGGATGTGAGTTTCTGAAAATCTTAGTTTGGATTTGGATATCCCATTTTATCACAAAGCGGCTAACATTCTCCTTTCCCTTCCTCCCCCACAACAAACACTCTGTGAGGTGAGTGAGGCTGAGAGACTTCAAAGAAGTGTGACTAGCCCAGCAGCTGCATGTGAAGGAGCAGGGAAGCGAACCCAGTTCACCAGATTACGAGTCTACCGCTCTTAACCACTACACCACACTGGCTCTCAGTGTCAACATTATCCATATGGCTTTTTCTGTTTCCTCTCTCTCCCTCTCCTTGATCTCGATGAGAAGCTAGCGATTTACAAACAATTCTCACATATAACATGCATTACTAAACATATAAGAATTTATTTTATGCATTTGTGTTACAGGATTCCCACAATATACAGATACTTGCAACAATGCATATAAATTCATTAAAATACTTATTAATACTTACAAAAATACTCTGTGGGAAAAATAGCATTGCACGTAGCTTGGCTCTTATACGTATTACACAAAAATATGTGTAATTTTTGGTGTGTAATTTTGCATAATCAGATGCGCTCTCTCTCATATATATAATTTCAATCCTATATAATAAAGAGCCTGTGTCCGTACGTACTACTTTCCGTGTGTCACAGAAAATCGTAAGTGGGCATGCGCCCCACTGACACACGGATTGGACGACGGGAGAGGGGGGCGTGTCCGAGATAATGGACGCAGGGATTGGAGAGGGGGGCGTGTCCGAAAGGCAGCGCGCGTTCTCAGTTGCGCCAGCGCCGCTGCCTCGCACAGACATGGCGAGGCTGCCGAGGCCCACTGCTTGCCTCCCGTTGTGCCTCCCGTTGCCGCCTAGCTCCAGCGGAACTTCCCGCTGCCGATTCTCGCCAAAGCGCGAGGGAAGCGGCGCCAAGCGAGAGAGGGAAGGAGGCCAGCGGCGGTGGAGAAGCAGGCAGACAGGGAGCGCAGAGACGGCGAGAAAGCGAGCAGGGCGGGCGGTGAAGCGGCGCCGGAAGAAGCCGCCGTTCAGCCGCCGGCTGCCCTCGCTGCCGCCACCGCCGCCTTACCCTGAGGGGAAACAGCAGCCGCCAAAGGGCCGAGCCCGGCGGTGCTGTGGGGAGGGGGGCGAGGGAGGAGGGAGCGCGGAGACCCCTGCCCGGAACCGCCTCCAAAAGCCGCCAGCTGCCCTCGCTGCCGCCTCTCCCTGAGGGGAAACAGCGGCCGCCGAACGGCCGAGCCCGGAGGTGCTGTGGGGAGAGGGAGGAGGGAGCGCGGGGCCCCCTGCCCGGAACCGCCTCAGCCTTCCCGCCACTTCCACACCAACGGCCTCCACCGCCCGGAGCCCCACCGCCACCGCCGACGCGCTGCCCCCGCCCTCCCCCTCCTTGCCTGGGCCCGAGCGGGCCTTGGAGGAAGCGGCGGCTTTGGGCTCGAGTGCATATGTGAGGCGAGTGAAATCTTACTCAACGGTAAACCTCACGGGAAAATAAACAAGGGGAGGGAGGGAAAAGCAAGGGGTGGGGGAAAATAAAAGGGAGAGGCAAATACAAGGGGGAATAAAAAAGGAAGGAAAATAATAAAATTTGGGGAAATCAAGGGGAGGGAAAGGGAAAGGAAGGGGGAAAGGAATAATAAAAGGGGAAAACAAGGGATAAAGGGAATAAAAGGGGGAGAAGAAATGGGAGGAAAAGGAATAAATAAAAGGGAAATAAAGGGGGGAAAGGGGAAAAGAAGGGGGGAGAAAAAACAAAGGCGGAAAATAAGAAGAAAAGGAGATAATGGAAAAAAGAAAGGAAGATCAAGCGGAGGAAAAGGAAAAAAGATGGTGACAGAAAGAGTGTGTTTGTGTGTGTGTGTCTCAGAGTGTCAGAGTATGTCTCAGAGGCAGAGAGAGGAGTGTGTGTGTGAGAGAGAGAGAGACAGAGACAGAGAGAGAGACAAAGAGAGAGATTGTGAGGGATTAATGTCTGTAAGGAGACAACTGCGTACGCTGCCATAGGAGGGAGAGGAGACTGGGGAGGGAAGGGTTAATAGGTAGGGAGAGGAGGCTGGGGAGGGGAAGGGTTAATGGGAAGGGAGAGGAGGCTGGGGAGGGAAGGGTTAATGTGTTTGGGGAGGGGGATGCAGCGTTTTTGCACGTAGGGATGCGAGGTGTGGGGGGCAAGACAAGAAGTCTGGCATATCACATATAATCTAGCGCCCGTTATTAACGGGCTTAATTCACTAGTATGTATATAATTTCAATGCAGCTCAGATGCAAGTGGGTACTCAGTGCAATGCAGGCAGTGCTTGAGCAGATAAGCACCAAATTCTGCGCATACATCCATTTAAAACAGTTTTCTCCTCCTTCCCTGTTAAGGATTGTTGTTGTTGTTGTTGTTGTTGTTTTTTAAAGACTCTTAGAATAGGCTTTTATTTGCTTTGTTAGCTGTTGTCGTGGCTTTTTTTCAGCTGGAACTTGCTGGAACTCAGTTCTGGCACTTCTCATGTGGGCACCATTGCTATTCTAAGGGAGTGAAGGCGGTGTTCATGGTTAGTTCTGGCACTGCTTTTTCTAGGAAAAATAACATTGGCTGTTGCTATACAGTGGTACCTTGGTTCTCAAACGCCTTGGAACTCAAACAACTTGGAACCCAAACACTGCAAACCCGGAAGTAAGTGTTCTGGTTTGTGAACTTTTTTCGGAAGCCGAACATGCTCCATTTTGAGTGTTACGCTGAGGTCTGTTTTTGCTATTTTGCCTTTTTGTGGCTCTTTTTCGTTTTGTGTTTGCGACTGTGTGGAACCTAGTTCAGCTACTGATTGATTTTGTGTGACTGCAGTACATTGATTATCGCTTTCATTTTATGGATCAATGGTCTCGTTAGATAGTAAAATCCGTGTTAAATTGCTGTTTTAGGGGTTGTTTTTAAAAGCCTCTAAGGGACCCAGGTGGCGCTGTGGGTTAAACCACTGAGCCTAGGGCTTGCTGATCAGAAGGTCGGCGGTTCGAATCCCTGCGACAGGGTGAGCTCCCATTGCTCGGTCCTAGCTCCTGCCAACCTAGCAGTTCGAAAGCACGTCAAAGTGCAAGTAGATAAATAGGAACCGCTCTGGCAGGAAGGTAAACGGCGTTTCCATGTGCTGCTCTGGTTCGCCAGAAGCGGCTTTGTCATGCTGGCCACATGACCCAGAAGCTGTATGCCGGCTCTCGGCCAATAAAGCGAGATGAGCGCCGCAACCCCAGAGTCGGACACGACTGGACCTAATGGTCAGGGGTCCCTTTACCTTTTACCTTTAAAAGCCTAGAACGGATGAATCCGTTTTGCATTACTTTCTATGGGAAAGCGCACCTTGGTTTTGGAACGCTTTGGTTTTGGAACGGATTTCAGCAACGGATTAAGTTTGAGAACCAAGGTACCACTGTAATATCTGCACAACTTAACTGACCACAAGTTCAATGGAAGTATCTCAACGTATGCAATTGTAGTACGAACCCACTGGATGGCACTGTAAGAGCAGGAATGAAATTCGTTCTCAACTAGGTAAAAAACAAGTTCTTCAAAATTATTTCCAAACTTTTAAGCTTCAGGGTGGCTGTCACAACTGCCTCATGCAGAAGATTTCATTGAGCTCATGCTAACTTCTACCCACATCAGTCTATAGCATGCCAGTGGTGTGAGCACTGGCATGTTTTCTGTTTCTTTGGCTGTGGTTTCAACTTCCAGCTTGTTCCTTGATCCTGTGTCTTGGTTTGTCCTCTTGCCGTGATGTCTGGTGTCTCCCTGTTATGTACTGAGCTGAATCCTAGAACAATAGGATCCAGAATGCAGCAGTCTGATTGGTCTGCAGGAGCCACCCAATCCAGCCTGCAGGAGCAGCCAATCAGGCTTCTGGAGGAAGTGATAGTTTCAGGCTCTCCAGCTCACTCCAGACTGCCATTCATGCCTCAGCCCCAACAACTGGGAGCCTCTGTTGGGTTGCAGTTCCTTCGATGGGCAGCAATCATTCTCTGCCCTGAAGAACAGTGAACATAGGTAGGGGCTGCATCACTCGGTGGCAGTTTCTTGCCTGCTGTCAGGAAATTAAGACATCGGGAGGGATTTGCAAGCAAGCAGATGCAATTCTTGAATTTAAACATCAAATTGAAGTGCTCGGTCTTAAGTGGATTGTCGATCAGGCTGATAGAAATAATATCCACGTAACGCATGCATTACGCGGGTGGCGCTGTGGTCTAAACCACTGAGCCTAGGGCTTGCCGATCGGAAGGTTGGTGGTTCAAATCCCCAGGACGGGGTGAGCTCCCGTTGCTCGGTCCCTGCTCCTGTCAACCTAGCAATTCGAAAGCACGTCGAAGTGCAAGTAGATAAATAGGTACTGCTCCGGTGGGAAGGTAAACGGCGTTTCCGTGCGCTGCTCTGGTTCGCCAGAAGCGGCTTAGTCATGCTGGCCACATGACCCGGAAGCTGTACGCTGGCTCCCTCGGCCAGTAAAGCAAGATGAGCACCCCAGAGTCGTCCACGACTGGACCTAATGGTCAGGGGTCCCTTTACCTTTACCTTTAATGCATGCAAGAGGGGAGAGGGAGGGAAGACCGGAAAAGCAAATAAATGGTGTTGCATTCAGCTATGCTCTGGACCAGTAAATAACTGACAAAACAGAAGTTTAAAATCATATCTATAAACATTTAGGCTTCTGACTTATTATTAATATTATAGAGGTATAAAACGTTATAAAGCTAAAAGTGGGTACAGAGCCCCTGGACATTATGGACATGTATATGTATTTATGTCATTTTGAGAAAGTTGTAATTCTCTGGCATCTTGTGTCGTAAGGGACAGGTGAATGTAATAAATAACAGCGATAGACAATATCCTTTGCAATATTTTAGTTGGTTCTAATAAAACTTATTACCCTTCTGTCACTTCCATTCCCCCCCCCTATGAACTCTGTGCAATATTTGACTGTTACTTTTATAACTGTCCTTCGTGTTGCTGTCACTGTGTTAAGAAAATTATCGCTCATCTGTCAGTCTTGCTTGCACTCATCTGTGTTTTATTCTGTAATTAGTATATCAGCAGATAGTGTGTGCATATATTAAAACGTATTAGCACACTAGAAAAGAAAATCTAATGGGTGTATTTAAAAGAGGATATTGCTACCATATGGGTGTGATATGGGAAGTATATATCCTGAGCTGTCTCTGCTTTGTGGTCTCGTGACTTCTCCCTTAGGTAAAAGTTGGTAGAAAACAATGAGGTGTCTCCCCCCCCCCACTTCCGCCCTTCCATAAAACTGCTAATCAGTGTCATTTTTAAATGATTTTTAAATGGTGTTTCCTGCTCTGCTTAATGCACACCACGGAACTGATGGAAGCTTAGATCTACACTGTACATTTCAAGCCCACCTGACACACATTTAAAGCACATGACTTGCCCGAAAGGATCCTGGGAACTGTAGTTTCTCCCCTCAGAGAGCCCCACAACTCCCAGCACCTTAAAACTCTGCCTTCCCTTGAGGTGCGTCAGAGCACACATGCGTTCAGAGGGAGAAATCCTAATTCTTCCTCCGTTCGACAAACACAAACCCCTTTGCCTCCCAGGCAGAGTCAATCTCTGCATCAAACGAGGGAGAAGAGGCTTAGTGGTGAAGGGAAGTTTCCTTCAGTCTTTTTGCTCAAGGAAAACATCCCGTTCCCCTTCTAGTTGTAATGAGGGGGGTGTTTTTTTGAGGGGGGTGAGGGCCATTAGCAAGGCTGGGGCCTGGTAAGCGTTTAAGACTACGTGCAAACAGTTCTGCTGCCAAGGTGTATGTCAAGTGTTTGGAGGAGAGGCCTCCTGTCCCCTGGTGAAGTGTGGGGAGAGCTTAAAATGGCTGCTTCTTTTTTTATTATTTATTGAATTTATATACCGCCCTATACCCAGGGGGTCTCAGGGCGGTTCACAGAATAAAATCAAGATATAAAACCACAAAATACCTAATAAAAGTAAAAACCACAACCCAATAGGCCTCCCCACAAAAAAAAACACATTTTAAAAGGGCATAGGATGTAAATATCAACAAAAGGCCTGGTTAAAATGGTTTTTGCCTGGCGCCTCAAGGTGTATAATGAAGGCGCCAGGCGAACTTCCCTGTGGAGCGCATTCCACAGACAGGGAGCCACTGCAGAGAAGGCACCGTTCGTCTTACACTTTAGAAAAAGTTAAAATGGAAAGAATAGTTATTCTCATTCCTAGAGAGAATAATGTCAGCAGAAACAATGTTAAGTGACAGTATAATCTAGTTAGATACCTTGTATCTGAAACCGATCATGCATTGCTCTCTCTTAAAAGTTTTAAATGCTGCCATTGTGTGTGTGTTGCTGGACTTTACAAAAGCAGGTCATGTACTATATTGTACACATCCATAGGAGTCTGTACACATATGTAACAGTTCACCTGGTGGCTGAGTTACACAAGCCCTGAGCCAATGAGATAAGTAAATATACAATCTTGTAGACATCTGGATAGGGAAGTCTTTTAGTGTTTAATGTTTAGTTATGTTTTGATATATGTTGGAAGCTGCAGCAAATAATAATAAATAAATAATTGAATAGGATGTTGTTACTTTCATCAGAGAAATGTTGGAGAGTATGGAATCCCATAGAGAGAGAGAGAGAGAGTATACTTGCTGGGGGTTCAGGATTTATTTTTATTTCTTAGCATGCTTCCACCCAACAGCATCATTATTTAGTTGCTAAATCACACACTCGCACACCCCACTTTTTCTTCTAGTACAGAAAAATGAACACCCCCCTTTTGAATAGACCCTAAATATTTTCATTTGTGTGGAATGTGTGAGGGCACCATCCTAATTTTATGTGCAGAGGGGTTGAGGTTGGCGGGTGCGGTTTGGGAGACGTCGGTTTCCTGCTGCTTCCCCTCTGATTGGTGCGAGCTGTCCTTTTGGGCTGGGCCCCGTCCTGAGGAGAAAATAGCAGGTAATAATGTGAGTTTCCGGGACAAGCTGTTGCTCGGAGACGTACACAACATTCCGGAATGTTAGGCCTTATATACCCCACTCCAAAAAAGAACTTGCTAAAGGCCTTTTGCATGCTCATAACTGACATTATCTATACGGAGGAACACACGACAGATATGACTACAGCCAAGTGCCGGATTTACGTATAAGCTAAGTAAGCTATAGCTTAGGGCCCCACTCTCTTGGGGGCCCCAATAAAATTTAAAGGAAAAAAAAATCTGGATGTACATTTCCAAAATATAAGATAAACAAATAAAATAAAACCTACATATAGCAACAGTGTTTTGTGCTGTGTAGGCTCCTATGATGTAAGTAATGGGCCCCTCCTGTCAGCCTGCTCCCTAAAATATCACTGGTTTTCTCATTTCTATATGTAGGGTGCCTACATTCTGCATGGAAACATGTGCAAATGGCTTTAGATACCTATTGGGTCCATAAATTGCCATACAGTGGTACCTCTAGTTGTGGACTTAATCCCTTTTGGGGTGCCGTTTGCACCCCAAAAAGTCTGCAACTAGAGTGCGTCTTCTGCGCATGTGCGCGGCACGATCGAGCGCTTCTGCTCATGCGCGGGCGGCGAACCCGGAAGTAAACACTTCGGGGTTTGCCGTGTTCATAAGCTGAAAGTCTGTAATGAGTGGAACGCAACACGAGGTATGACTGTATAGCATATATTCAACACAAAAAAACAGCAACAATTTGTTGACAAAGGACAGCTGGACATATAAAGGGCTCCATTACCTTCAGTAGCTTAGGGCCTCATCAAACCTAAATCCAGCCCTGCTACAGCCCCTGAACGTTTCTCAATTTAGGCAGAACCCACTGTTAATGTGGAAGGGAATAACCACACTTGCAGTCTAATAATAGGGACATGCGGCCAAAGGTGCAGCCAGCTTCAAACACCTGCTTAAAAACCTTGGATCAAACAGCTGCTGTATTGCCATAAGAGGTAAGTGTGGAAAGAGCCGATATAGCTCAGATACAATGATTTGAACTTTGGACTTGACACCAGGCAGGCCAGGGTTTCAGGAGAGTGTGGCATTTCCAGTAAGGACTAAAAAGTCTTCCTACCTTTGTAATTCAACCTGATGCAGGTGGCGCTGTGATCTAAACCACTGAGCCTAGGGCTTGCCATTCAAAAGGTCGGCGGTTCAAATCCCCACAACAGGGTGAGCTCCCATTGCTCAGTCCCGGCTCCTGCCAACCTAGCAGTTTGAAAGCACATCAAAGTGCAAGTAGATAAATAGGTACCGCTCCGGCGGGAAGGTAAACGGCATTTCCATGCGCTGCTCTGGTTCTGCCAGCAGCGGCTTAGTCATGCTGGCCGCATGACCCCGAAGCTGTCTGCGGACAAATGCCGGTTCCCTCAGCCTATAGAGCGAGATGAGAGCTGCAACCCCAGAGTCATCCACGGCTGGACTTAATGGCAGGGGTCCCTTTACCTTTAATTCACCCCGAAATAACTGCAATGCATTACTTTTAGGATTCTAAATCTTGTATGTCTGAACTAGATAACCCCCTGCTCCCTTCCAGTCTAAATCATTCATTATTTTTATATTCCCGAAGCCATATATATTTTTTGATTATAACTAATAGTTCATAGTTTGATTTCTGCTGGAAACAGCAGGGTACAGCTGATTGTTATTTTTTAAAGTCAGTGCTTCTATTCACATCTAAGATTAGAATAATTGTAAGAAGAACTGGTGAAAGTGCTTTTTTACACTAATGCTAGCCATAGTTTCCTTTTCTATTAATGATTTTTACCATTTGCGTAATATAGCTGAATGTATACACATCAGACTTTGAAAGTTGGCTACTTTGGTTGCTCTGGTACATACAAGATGGAGCAATTACTGGATTTCCAAATACAGAAAGAAAGGATTCATTTATAACACGTTTAGAGAATTCCAAGTAACATTGCCATTTAGTATCTCTTTATAGCCACTGGAGACTCTGTACAGTCCAATACATCCCTTTTATCCTTTGTCCTGTTCTATCAATGGTTTCACAGCAAGCATCTAAAATTGATGGATAAGGGTTGGAATCTAATGGCTAGCTAGCTGCTGGTACACTTAATGAGCTGATCAGTAACGAAACTGATTAACACTTTGAGCTCTGCCTCTGCATTGTGTGTCACTTGGAGAGCTTGCCTTTCAATACATTACAAATCTAATTTGGAGAAGGTATGAATGCTGCTGCTTTTTTTGCAGGAGTCATTCTCAGGGGAAAAGTGGAATAAATTGATCAGACATGAAGGTCTTGCTGGCAGGCTTGTGAAACCCAGAATTTTAAAATGGGATTTCATCAGCCTGCTTGAGTCAGACTAATGGCACCTCAGGCCTGCGTTCAAATGATGGAATGTGTGAATGCACATTCTTAAGCCAGAGAAAAAAACCCATTGAAAATGACTTTCATCAAAAGCTTGTGTCCTCCGTGAGACATTAATGCATAAATATGTATACCATCTATATTATGAGATCAGAGGCATGACAATGGATTATTCATTGCCAAAGCTGTGAATTCATTGTACAGGATCCCAGATGAATTTCCCCAGGCTCACAAACGCTGGCACAACGGATCATATTCATGTGTTTTATATACTACTATGGGAAACAGGGATGGAACCTCTTCTAGGCATGGGGAGATGAAGGAAGTTCCCCTAGAGGATGGGGCAGTAGTAAGATGGGTGAGTAGGAAGGACCATCCTGTCTGAGGAAGGAACGTTGTGATGCAGAGAGGGGCGGAGTCATCTTTGTCTTCTTCTTTGTCTTCTATTTCCTTTGTTTTCTTTTTCTACTTGAGAATTAAGGATCTTTGGCTTTGGCTACAATCTCTAATAAACATTAATTATAAAACTAAAAGAGGGAGTCTGGGAATTAAATTTCTCATGTGGACAGGGGAATTATGAGAGCCAGTGTGGTATAGTGGTTAAGAGTGGTAGACTTGTAATCTGGTGAACCGAGTTCGCATCTCCACTCCTCCACATGCAGCTGCTGGGTGACCTTGGGCTAGTCACACTTCTCTGATGTCTCTTAGCCCCACTCACCTCACATAGTGTTTGTTGTGGGGGAGGAAGGGAAAGGAGAATGTTAGCCGCTTTGAGACTCCTTCGGGTAGTGATAAAGCGGGATATCAAATCCAAACTCTTCTTCTTCTTCAACATATGAATGGCATTATGAATGTGGGGAGTGACAAATAGCCTTTTATAATAGTTTATCATACTGTTTGACATGGATTCTTTATATTTCTATGATGAGTTCCGAAAGTGGAAGAAAACCAAGAAATAGCTTTAAAAAAAAAAGAAGAAGGTTGGATTAGGTAGGTTCACATAGTAGATCCTTATACAGTGGAACCTCGACTTACGAATTTAATGCATTCCGAATGCACATTCGTAAGTCGAAAAATTCGTAAGTCGAAAAAGCGATTTCCCATAGGAATGCATTAAAAACGGATTAATGCGCTCCTACGGGAAGAGAAATCGAGGGTGTCTCGGCCACTTACCTTGTTGATGTGGATGGCCAGGCTCCCGCAGTTCTTCCCTTTCTTGCAGGGGTGCTCGCCGCCGCCATGGCGCGCATGAAAAGGCGCGTCGCCATGGCAAGGGGAAAAAGCCCCGTCGCAAGGCGCGCTGCCATGGCACGCAAAAAAAGCCGCGCCACCAGTGCAAGGGGAAAAAGCCCTGCCGCAAGGCGCGCTGCCATGGCGCGCAAAAAAAAGCCACGCCGCCATGGCGAGGGGAAAAAGCCGCGCCACCATGGCGCGCAAAAATAAAAAGCGTGGGGAAAGTGGGGAGAGAAGGAAGGGGAGAGAAGGAGAGGAAGCAGCTGTGGTGCTGCTGCAAGCAGAGGAGCCGCCCGCCTCCAGCCGCTCCGGGGTCCGCTCGCAACCAAAATGGCCGCTCGAGCGAAGTCCCGCCTTCTCTTCCCTACCGGAAATACAGTAGAACCTCGACTTCCGATTCGGAAGTTGAAAAATTCGTAAGCGCCCGGCTGGATTCTTCCATTCGTAACTCGAAAAATACGTAAGTCGAGTTACTCGTAAGTCGAGGTTCTACTGTATCATTAGGGCCACGGCCCACAATCCAGGGACACTGCAGTGCCCAGCGGACTCGGATGAGGACAAGGTTCAGACTGCTTCCTCAAGGAGATAGCCACCCATAACTTATTCAGGGCTAAGCTGGAAGTGACAGCCCGACCACCATCCTCTGACTTGGAGGATAAGTCCCTTGCAAGTACCATTATCTGCTTAGCAAAGACTGTAAAAGAAGACAATGGTCCATTAAACACCCAGAAAGAGAGGTGAGGCCCATCATATTCCAGGTCTATGCCAGCCCACATAAAACTTCAGTTGGCTCTAACTCTTTTCAGAGACAACATCTTCCTGTAGCTTCCTTAGGACATGAACATATCAGTCAGCAGGGTCCCCTTGAAGCTGCCCAAAGTTTTGTTCTTGTGTGCCCTGAACCTGCCTTGGTTGGCTGGTGCCTGGATCTCCCTCTATGATTTTAGACAATTCTTTAATACCCAGTTGTTTAAGAAGGGTTGTAGCTGAAACTTGATATGCTACATGTTGTTGTTGTTGTTTAGTCATTTAGTCGTGTCCGACTCTTCATGACCCCATGGACCAGAGCACGCCAGGCACTCCTGTCTTCCACTGCCTCCCGCAGTTTGGTCAGACTCATGTTGGTAGCTTCAAGAACACTGTCCAACCATCTCATCCTCTGTTGTCCCCTTCTCCTTGTGCCCTCCATCTTTCCCAACATCAGGGTCTTTTCCAGGGAGTCTTCTCTTCTCATGAGGTGGCCAAAGTATTGGAGCCTCAGCTTCAAGATCTGTCCTTCCAGTAAGCACTCAGGGCTGATTTCCTTGCAGTCCATGGGAATCTCAAGAGTCTCCTCCAGCACCATAATTCAAAAGCATCAGTTCTTCAGCGATCAGCCTTCTTTATGGTCCAGCTCTCACTTCCGTACATTACTACTGGGAAAACCATAGCTTTAACTATACGGACCTTTGTTGGCAAGGTGATGTCTCTGCTTTTTAAGATGCTGTCTAGGTTTGTCATTGCTTTTCTCCCAAGAAGCAGGCGTCTTTTAATTTCGTGACTGCTGTCACCATCTGCAGTGATCATGGAGCCCAAGAAAGTAAAATCTCTCACTACATTAAAAGGTTTTAAAAATAAACAATTAATTGCCAAACAAATTAACCTGGGTTGTTTTTTGTTGTTGTTGTTTTTGGTAAAAGCTTTACTTGTGACATTTTTGCCATTGCTGTTCTTATGCACAGCAGCAATGGAGTGTTTCACTGTGGTTGGGTGCCATTTTGATAGCGGTAATACCCAGTTTAGCAGAAAAGGCACATTCATTTGACATGGATTACTCGATTCCTGTCAAACAAAGAAACATTTTAAACCTATCACATTGGTATACATTTTCTCCCCAAGGAGCCTTTTTTTCCTTCAGACTGCCTGCATCCATAATTTTACAAAAGAGTCTTCTGCCTATCAGTGTTCACTTCAGATATGATCTATCAGCACTAGCAAAAAAAGGGGGTCTTCTATTTTCAGGTAACACGTGACCATTCTGTGCTTTCTTGCTGGGCAACATTTGCTATTTCAAAGGAGCAAATGACAAAATGATGGTTTCTTGCTCATTTTTTTTCCTATGTGAGCACATTGCGGCTTCTTGAGCAAACATTCCTTATCAAATGGAAACGGGAAACAATAAATCCAGCTTGAAAAGTGTGGCTGTTATGTTGCTAAGGAGGGTGAGGGAGAATCAGTTCCAAAAATCTGCCTTTTAAGAAAGGACTTTTAAAGGCTGGGGGAAAGAACAGCAAGTGGGGGGGGGGACCTGCGAGGATTTTTATTTTATTTTATGTAGTACATGAAGATTTGCAGGGGGGTGGAGATCACTCTTGGGTTTGATTCTAATTCAATATCTCTAAATCTTTGTTCAGGGATTTGTAATACAAGGAACATTATTCTTTTTTGGAAATCACTCCAATGAGCTGTCAGTAGAAATGTAAAACACACTTCTAATACGGTACTTTATATGGAAGTACCTACTGGAGTTATCTGCTTGTTGGTTGATAGATAGGAGATGTTTGTGTTACAGTTGCCACGCATAGGGCATTTTTAAATAGTAGCTACCCATGGCAAGTTTTTTTACTGTATGGGTAAGCCATTTCTATATAGCAATTCAGCATTTGGCTTAGGTGCTCATCCCAGTGTGGTGTAGTGGTTAAGAGTGGTAGACTCGTAATCTGGTGAACTGGGTTAGTGTCTCCGCTCCTTCACATGCAGCTGCTGGGTGACCTTGGGCTAGTCACACTTCTCTGAAGTCTCTCAGCCCCACTCACCTCACAGAGTGTTTGTTGTGGGGGAGGAAGGGAAAGGAGAATGTTAGCCACTTTGAGACTCCTTCGAGTAGTGATAAAGTGGGATATCAAATCCAAACTCTTCTTCTTCTTCTTCAACATCATCGCAAACAGCCAACTCCCAAAGGAGAAATGATAGCAATGAGAAAGTTGTCTCATACAAATGACTCACCATAACAGTCTCACCATTATTTGCAACAGCGGCCATATTAAGGCAGCAACCCCAAGTCCAATTACAGTGGTACCTTGGTTCTCAAACTGAATCCGTTCCAGTGCTGCAGCATTGAAAAGGGATGCCGTGATTAAGACCGAATGATATTGAATGTCAGACTTTTTTTTATTCTATTGTGCACTTCTATATTGCAATCTCATATAAAAAATATATCTGTGGCGTACAAAATCTCACCTGCAATCCAAACTGCATAGCAAATAAAATCCGAGCAAAGTATAGTAAAGGAACAGAAGTACAAAATAGGTGGCAGAACAAGAAACTTATAAGAGCAATATACCGTTTCCATAAGAAAGCTTGCTGAAATAACCAAGTCTTAAGATCGCACCTAAAACCCACTACAGTGACAGATTGATTCCATTGGGTTTCATGGCTTATTGACTATAATTTTTTTTCTCTGTATTAATCTCATTTAGCCTAAGAAAGCTGTATGCCTAATATTAGTTGGATAACCCAAACTATAAGAAGCCAGCATAGTTTACACTGGGATAAATTATACCAGCGTAATTTACCCCTTATTCCAAATTCCATTCAAGAACAGGTCTATTGCTGGTTGACCTGGCAGAGGGAAAACACACTTTTAAAAAAGAGTTTGATTTAATCCACCCTTTTTGCCAGGATATCTTCTTCTAGGGTTCTAGGTTGTTACGGAAATTACGGGGGGGGGGGGCACATCTTTAAAGTTGTTAAATGTTACAAATATTATACCTGAATGTATCCTTTCGACTTGAAAGCTCAGGGAAGATACCTACCTTTATAAATCATATAAAATCAACTCCTTTGTAAGTTTCCTCCATTCCAACACTATTTTGCCCTGGGAAAATGACTCTTTTTCCCTGCCACCTCCCCAAGCATGAGGACATGTATACACACCAGGAAGTGCCCAGAGGTGACAATTGAGTGAGAGCCGCCCATAGTGGCTGGGGAAGCCCAGCCAGATGGGCGGGGTATAAATAATAAATTATATTATTATAATTATAATTGCTGGGCTGATTATTGGCCAAGGAAAGCCTAACCCCATCACCAGACTTGCCTAGGGGTCCAGACATGCAAAGGAAGTTCTGTTGTATTTTGGGTGGTGGGACTTCAGAGGTGTTTTCCCTGTGCCAGGCATGACCAAACTTGGCCCTCCAGCTGTTTTGGGACTACAATTCCCATCATCCCTGACCACTGGTCCTGTTAGCTAGGGATGATGGGAGTTGTAGTCCCAAAACAGCTGGAGGGCCAAGTTTGGCCACCACTGGCCTATGCTAATCTTATACCTGGGTCTTGCCCTGACATGTCTGCTTATGCTAATCTTGTACCAAGGACTTGTCTGGATATGTTTGCCAAGGTTGAACTAGGGTAACCCCTGTCTAAAAAGGTAAAGGCACCCCTGACCATTTATCTACTTGCACTTTTTGGCGTGCTTTCGAACTGCTAGGTGGGCAGGAGCAGGGAACGAGCAACGGGAGCTCACCCCGTCGCGGGGATTCGAACTCCCAACCTTCTGATCGGCAAGCCCTAGGCTCTGTGGTTTAGACCACAGTGCCACCCGCATCCAACCCCTGTCTTCCCCTCCTCTTTTGTGACATGTCAGTTATGTAGCAATGATGCTGTATGAACTGTATTCTGGGATATGGTGGGAAAGTTTTAAAAGTGAATGTCGCTCCATCCTCGGGGTTCTTACTGCTGTTGGAACCTGTTGTGCAACAATAAAAGATCTAAGTCTACTGACTGCTGTTTTGCTCCAAATTACTTGGCTGGAATTTCCTTTTTTTACTGACTGCATGGACCCGCGGGGGACTTGTACCTCAATGAGCTGGGCTGTTGAGTAGTCTCTCAACCCAGAATTTTCCTTATCAAGGTTATGTGACCAAGCTGAATGGAGTTTGTGTAGAATAAGGAGTAAATCTCACTCTGCCCCATCCCATTCCCAGAATGCCCCCTTTTCAGGACTTACCCTGTCCGTGAATCAGACAGTTTTAGCTGAGTCATGATGGACAGCTGGCTGAGCTGGGATGAGGGACTTTGCTCTTCCCCTTCAGATTTTGGGTTTGAATTGCCCCCTTTGTTACACATGGCTCTTCTGAGCATGGAGAAACACTTAAGAGAGTCAAAATTAGGTTTAAATACATCATTGCAGACCCTCCAAGTGTCCCTGTTTTCCAGGGACAGTCCCAGATTTACAGAAGCCATCCCAGTTTCTCATTAGACCCCAGAATATCTTGCTTTTCCTTAGGTCAGTGGTGGCAAACCTTGGCACTCCAGATGTTTTGGAACTACAACTCCCATCATCCCTAGCTAACAGGACAAGTGGTCAGGGATTATGGGAGTTGTAGTCCCAGAACATCTGGAGTGCCAAGGTTCGCCACCACTGCCTTAGGTAGTCTCTGTTTTCATCAGAGAAATGTTGGAGAGTATGGAGTTACCCGACCCCCAAGCCATCTGAAGGCAATCCTGTATAGGGAAGTTTTTTTAAATGTTTACTGGCTTTTTATGTTTTATATATGTTGGAAGCTGCCCAGAACGGCTGGGGCAACCCAATCAGATGGGCAGGGTATAAATAGTAAAATTATTATTATGGGATGTCCCTATTTTAATCAGAGAATTATGTATGTCATTGTTTGAAACAGCTGTGTGGACAGGATTTGATTTCCATTTTTAAAGCATCATCCTGCCCTTAACTTTGGGGACTGAGATTTTTAAGAAGGGAAATATATTGTATTCACTTTTATTTTCTCTTGTTACAACACTTGCATAAGTTAATTGACCCTGAGGGAGGTCACCAACTAGAGAAGTGCAAGATGTGAAATTTTAGTAGGAACCCACTGGGTGGCAGTGTGAGAGCAGGAAAAACTTAGTTCTCAACTAGCCCTCCTAATCATTTCTGAACTTCTTACCTTAAGGTTAACAAAACTGTTTCACGCAAGACCTTTCAGTGAACTCCTGCTAACTACTGACCACATAAGTCTATGGCATGCTGGTGTGTTTTGGAGCAGGAGTTGTTGTTGTTGTTGTGTTTGTTTGTTGTTGTTGTTA
Source organism: Darevskia armeniaca (assembly GCA_034641395.1). Taxonomy (NCBI): domain Eukaryota; kingdom Metazoa; phylum Chordata; class Lepidosauria; order Squamata; family Lacertidae; genus Darevskia; species Darevskia armeniaca. Next base: position 860,977 of record JAWWNF010000371.1, read on the forward strand.
GTCAGGCCTGTGAGGCACCCGCCTCGAGTTGCAGAAACCCGAAAGGCAGCACTTTCCCCCTCTGCTGTTAGCAGAGAAGCAAAAGCAGCGCCAGTTTCTGGTGAAATCTTTCACAGCACACAAAATCTTAGATTTTGGCAAAATTGCATGAGATCTCACAGGAAACCAGTGCCTCACAGGTGCTACTATGCAACACAGGTAAGAGAGACACAGCAAGGTGAGGGGACAGCACGTTCCCACTTCAACTCAAGCAGCAAAATGGGACGCGTTGCCCCTGTAATTTTATGTAGCAGCAGCAGCAGCAGCAGCATTTTATCATAACACTAGGAGCGTTTAGCTAAAAGCACTGGGTGGAATTCAATGTCTCACTATGATGAACATTCCATCTACACAAACATATCAGCTTGCCAGATGGAAGGACCCCCCCCTCCTCTGTGCTGTTCCATAGGTTCTCCTGAGGCTCCCAGAGCCAATTTTGGGGATGCAGGGAGGCACACAGTGGGAGGAAGGGAAGGGAAGTTTTGGGCTTGTTGGACATGGGAGATGAGCAAGGAGATGATGCAGGAGGCACAGAGAGAGAGAGAGAGAGAGAGAGAGAGAGAGAGAGAGAGAGAGAGAGAGAGAGAGAGAGAGACATCAATGAAAGGTCAGCTCAAATGTACCTGGGCTTCAATACGAATTGAGCAAGGCTACAGTTCTCAAGCCGGATTAAAGCTGGCTCAGTAGAAATGGCATCAAAGGACAGAATTGTGCATGCACACGAAAGCTCATACCAAGAACAAACTTAGTTGGTCTCTAAGGTGCTACTGGAAGGAATTTTTTAATTTTTTATTTTGTTTCGACAACGGCAGACCAACACGGCTACCTACCTGTAACAAGAAACCACAGAATGCCTTTGGATTGTGGCTAAAGTTACATGTACACAGAGTAAAAAAGCAGCAGTGAGAGCACACTGAATCCAAAGTAAACGGTGATGTGTACACAACTGAAGTTCCATGGGGTCAGACTCCCCTTCTTAGGAAGACAATAGTGGGAGAAGCAACTTCCTTCAGGGCTGGCTCCAGAAGTACAAGAGAAGCCCCCAGACGAGCCAGTATCCCTATCACAGACAAAAGCACATTTTCGTAGCTGAGTAAGATTGTCTTCCATAAACATGGTTCTAACAGTGAGTCTGTAAGTGGCTGTGGAGGCCAATTCTGGGTCCACACGTCCTTCCACAGTGGGGACATAGTTTTCTGGGCGGGAGTTGATCACAGTGAGGGTTTGCCAAGTGTGCCTTCCTCTTAGTGCGTTTCTCCTTTTCGTCCTGAGTTTGAGCGTCTTCAAAACCCATGACACCTTTGGTAAAGGCTGTTCTCCAATTGGAGCGCTCGCAGGCCAGTGTCTCCCAGTTGTTGGTGTTTATACTATATTTTTTAAGATTTGCCTTGAGACAGTCTTTCAACCTCTTTTGTTGACCACTGGCATTGCGCTTTCCATTTTTAAGTTTGGAATAGAGTAGTTGCTTTGGAAGATGATAATCAGGCATCCGCACAACATGACCAGTCCAATGAAGTTGATGTTGAAGAATCATTGCTTTGACACTGGTGATCTCTGCTTCTTCAGTACACTGGCATTAGTTCGCCCGTCTTCCCAAGTGATGTGTCAAAATTTTCAGAGACACCATTGATGGACTCTTTCAAGGAGTTGGAGATGGCATTTATAAGTGGTCCAGGTTTCACAAGCATACATTAATTCAGTACCAAAAGATGTGGTAATGGTGGCCACCGACTTAGATGGCTTTCTATGGGACTTAGCCTTATGCTCCATGAATGTGTTAATATCAGTGTTTACTAGTCATAATGACTCTATACTACATTCAGAATCAGTGACAGCATGCCTCCAAATACTAATTACAGGGGAATAACCGTGGAAGAGGCGTACACTCCCTGTGTTCTGCTCATGGGCTTCCCCATAGACATCTAGTTGACCTCTTCTGGACTAGAAGGATCTTTGTTCTGAACCAGCAGGGTTCTTCTCATGACTATAAGACACTCGGGGTTGAGGTAACACATAGTTAATGAGCCTCAGTGAATACATGTGTGCTCTGTGTGTGCATGAACAGGTGTGTGCAAGACAAGGCAGTGCTCCACCCATGCAATATGCACACCTGATTCAACCTATTGGAAGCCTCATAGAACCTGCACTGTTTCCGAAAGAGAGTGTCTCTTTTGAAGAAGGCACATGCTAAATGTTAGGAGGAACTCCTTGTCAGTGGCTCCTCTTTTCTACCTGTTCACTCTGCCTTGAATTCATTGTTGATACTGTCACTGCATGTAATTTTTTTAGTACCAGGACGAACTTAGATTATTATTTCCAGGCTGGGATTCTCCCTGCACTCATGCTGTCATCCTTTGCATGCCACTTTCAGACATCTGGGAAGCATGGAAGGCTCATCAGGATGTGAACAAAGTTGTGCCATTGCCCATGTGAACATTTCAACATTTATGAATGCATGAGGCTATCCTGAATCGAAAGTCATCTTATGGCTCTGCAGGAAAGTGCTGAATTAAGTATTTATAAAGCAGATGACAGGATATAAACCCCCTCTAAACGGACAAATTCTGATGATCTATAGTAAAGCAAATCACCGCAAAAAGGTAGCAGCTCTAGAGGGATAGAAATATGGACATTTTGAGTCTTTTTTTGTGGGTAGATCTAGACACAATTTATCAGGAGCCATATCTGTATTAGTGCTTGGAATCCAGGAGGGTTGTTTTAAGCCAGAGGTTTTCAACCTTTTTGAATCCATGGCTCCCTTAACCAACTACATTCTTTCTGCGGCACGCCTGTGGGGCTCAGGAGTCCAGTTATGTCCCCCTTGCCTGCAGAGCTGGCAGCCTCTCACCCTTTTTTGAACACCTTCCCTTGTGGAGTGTTCCCTCAGCCTCCTCTCTTCTCCTCTCCCCTCTCCTTGGGAGTCCTTCGGGCAGCTGCTGCTGCCACCCCTGGTCTCTGAGCTGCCGTACCCCAAAGAGAGGTGCCTCCGAGAGGCACCATTCACCTGCGGAGCTTATTACCAGGGTTGCTGGAACAAACAGCTGTGCAAGACTTTGGGAGGCAGAGGTGCAAGAGGGCATCAGAGGAAGGGAGGGAAGGAAAGAGGGACAGAGGACAGTGTTGCCCGCGGCACCCCTGACCATCATTCGAAGCACCCCAGGGTGCCATAGCACACTGGTTGAAAACCACTGTTTTAAGGAAGTGGATCTGGAGTAGAAGATGGCCCAACAACATAAGAGGAGGAGGTGAAGCCCAAATAAATTATATCCTCACAATCAGAAACTTTCACAGCACAACCAGACCACTTTAAATGTTCCTATGATGCCTATTTTGCCCTCTGCCACTTTTTTAAACTTGGGGTGAGCTTTTCAAGAAGCCCTCTGTGCCACACCCTTCGGTACCAAAGTTCCAGAGTAACGCCCTTGGAATCCTCATTAAGTGGGAGACTATTTTCACTGAATCCTCTGGAAGGTTGGATGGTTCATGCATAAAAATGTGAGGCGATGGTAGTGTCACAAGGGGACAGTCAGGAAAATCACCTCCCTGTGGGAGTCTCTGCTGGATTGGAGCTCCTTCCACAAGCAGAAGGTGGCTTTCTGTTTGATAAAGGGCAACTCTGGGCCTAACCCACAGAAAGGAGTGCACCACTAACACGGTGGCATGCTGTGAAAGTAACAGGGGCACAATTATGGCCCATACAAATATTGCTTGCTGGTTAAGTGCAACATACTGCCAAGAAAAGAAAACTAAAAATTCAGAAATGTGCCTGTAGAATCCATTAGTCACCTGTGGAATCCATTACTCACCGCAAGTGAGATAAAATGATTACATGCGCAAAGCACAGGCTACAGTTAAGCTGGCCTGGTTATCTGCAACCATTCCTGCAGTGCCAGCACTCATTTCCCCAAACAAAGGGACAATGGAGGACTCCGCTGTGCAGTGAATCATTTACCACCTTTCTACAATATCTCCGTTCTGTTCAAGTCTATTCAAAGACTTGTACCTTTCAATTAACAAATTCTGGACTCAGTCCAGCCTTGTTGGACCCAGTTCCACAAATCTAACCATAGGTGTGATGACAGCACAATCCACCCCGAGGGCATCTTGGCAGTACAAGTCAAAGTATGTTTGGAGCAATTTCATGAGCTGGGAACTTCTCACAAAAGAAGCATAGCCAAACAGATACTGGGGGGGGGGTGCCTCAACATGCAGCAGCATCAAATCAAGTTGGATGTCCCATTCTTTGGGGTTTGCTTCCCTGAAATATGATGAGTAAAAAATACCAAATGTTTTCCCTCTATAAAAGCTCCATTGAGCTTTGAAATTTAGGGACGTCACTGAATTTCGGCAGGGATGGAGAACCTTTGTCCCTCTCAATGTTGCCTAAACGGCCTCGGTCCTGTATACCTGAAGGAGCGTCTCCACCCCCACCGTTCAGCCCGGACACTGAGATCTAGCACCGAGGGCCTTTCTGGTGGTTTCCTTACTGCGAGAAGCAAAGCTACAGGGAACCAGGCAGAGGGCCTTCTCGGTAGTGGCGCCCGCCCTGTGGAACACCCTCCCATCCCATGTCAAAGAGATAAATAACTACCTGACATTTAGAAAACACCTGAAGGCAGCCCTGTTTAGGGAAGTTTTTAATGTGTGATATTTTAATGTATTTTAGTGTTTGTTGGAAGCCGCCCAGAGTGGCTGGGGGGACCCGGCCAGATGGGCGGGGTACAAATAATAAATTATTATTATTATTATTGCTGGACTGCAACTCCTCTCTAGCCAGGTTGGCTGGGGCTGATGGAAGTTAGACTCCAACAACCACAGGTTCCTCATGCCTGCTGTACTCAGATGGCCCCAGGATGATGCATCAACTCTTAGTTGCTCCTGGAAAACAGCAGAATGATCAATCGGGAGTACTTCTCTTGGCAGGAGAATGTGCTAGATGAAAGACCAGGATGCAAAGAATATGCTGGTTGACACTACTAGATGAAGCAGGATGGACACTGGCGTGCTGGCCAAAATTCTCTCTGCAGTACGATGCCAGGAGTAAGTCAGCAATTAAAAGAAAACCCACCGGCATCAGTGAAGTTAACTCTTTATTTAAAAAAACAAAATGGCACAGGACTAGTGAACACAGCAACTCTTCCCAGTAGGTCTTGCCCCAATGAGGCAGTTGTGAAGACTGAAGCTCCCCGCTTTCCCGCTGCTCTCTGAGGCTCCTGCCCCGCTTCCTTCCCCAGCAGCCTAAGGCTCAATCATCTTGTCTCTCTTTGCTCCTCCCTTTTCATTTCTCTGTGTACTCTGGGAAACCGGGGGGAGGGAGCTGGCCGCAGCAGGAAGAGGAGACTCCTGGGATTCCTCTTCAGCCTGCCTCATCTCTGTCTCCTGCCCCCTTCCTCCCCTGCCTCTGAGTCTGGAGTCTGGACTGCTCTCTGCCACAGCCTCTTCTTGCTCACTAAACCCTGTTGCCTCTTCAGCTTCTGACACCACCTCCTCCCAGTCTGTTTCTTCTTCTCCCTCTGAGTACGCATCGCCATCCCACCACCAGTCCCCGGGCTCTGAGCCTTCTTCCCCGGCTGTTGCCTCCCACCGCTCCTCTGCATCCAGCCAGTTCATGACATAAGACTACAACCCATAGCTGTCAACTTTTCCCTTTTTTTTGGCGGGAAATTCCCTTATTCCGAATAGGATTCCTCGCAAGAAAAGGGAAAGGTTGACAGCTATGCTACAACCCTTTGCACATTTACTTGAAGGTGAGGCCTGTGGGCCTTGTTTTTGAATCAACACACTGGGGAGAAGGTAGCATTACAAACAGCAGATGCCTTTGCAAGGTTTTTGATCCACGCAGGCATCTGAGTGCGTGGGTGGGTGTTCCAACAAAAGACAAAAGCTTGGAAGTTCCTTTTATCAAAGGATAATATTTCCCTCTTCCTTTCTCATTAACCCAGCTTCTTTCATTCTCTTCCATCACAAAATAAACCTTGTTCAATAGATGCAGGCAAACCTTTGTTGTGTTTCTGTTATTACGCTGACATTTTCTGAGTCTCTTTCAAGCACACCACATCGCCAGGCTACAGATGGATCCAGGCTGTTCTGGAGGGGCAGTAAGAGGCATAGATGAGTAAGGCTTTTCCATGTTCCATTGCGCCAGAAGCGGCTTAGTCATGCTGGCCACATGTCCCGAAAAAACTGTCTGCGGAAGCGGACAAACGCCGGCTCCCTCAGCCTGTAAAGCGATATGAGCGCTGCAACCCCAGAGTCATTCGCGACTGGATTTAACTGTCAGGGGTCCCTTTAGCTTTACCTTTAAACATTTTCCTACTGAATGTTCTAGTGTGGTTTCAATGAATGAAATCAGTGATTTGAGAACTATGGCTCAGGTACATCTTCGTTAATCGCTTACATGCATATTCCACATGTTTCGAAGCACGAAAACAGGTAGATTTCAGCATCGTCAGAGACATAGACCCAGTTCACACATTGCTATTTATTATTTGCTACATTTATATTCTGCCTTTCCTCCAAGGAGCTCAAGGCAGAGAATGTGGTTCTCCTCCCACCACCTTCCATTTTATCTTCACAACGACCCTGTGAGGTAGGTCGGGCTGAGGGATAGTGACTGGCCCAAGGTAACATAGCGAGCTTCATGGCTGAATGGGGATTTGAACCCTGGTCTCCCAGGTCTTAGGGTGACGCTAACCATTCCACCACGTTGGCACACGGACACCACACGGTGGTAGGCTTACTAGGTCGTAACCTGGATACTGCCTGCCCTATAGTGATAGCAGAGCTCCAATTTCAGGAAAGGGACTTGCCTGAAAGTAGTTTGAATCCACCTCCATCCTGTTCCCTTGGTACTCCCTAAATCAGAGTCAAAGTAGACATGCTTCTGAGCATGTCTAAATCCCTCTTTCCCTCTATTGTTTCCAATGGGGGGGGGGAGATGTAATAAAATAAAATGAAAAAAAACCCTTTAAAACAAGGAATCGGATAAGGAATGCAAGAGCATTCCTTCACCCTCACTCCCATCCTGCTGGCAGCACCTTAAGATTGTCTTCTTTTTCACCCTCGATTTGCTCAGTTATTGAGCAGAGCAGCATTTAACTTAAATGTCTGGTTACTGCATTACAGTGGTACCTCAGTTTACGAACTTAATCTGTTCCGGAAGTCTGTTCTTAAACTGAAACAGTTCTTAAACTGAGGCGCGCTTTCCCTAATGAGGCCTCCCGTCGCCGGTGCCCTTCCACCATTCGGATTCCGTTCTTAGACCGAGGTAAAGTTCTCAAACCAAGGCACTATTTCTGGTGGGCACCAGTCACAAAATGGCTGGCATGGGGGCATGTCATAACAGAAAATGGATGCTGTGGGAACATAACTGTTGTGTATTGATTCAAAGGTTATCTCTGTATTACTATTGTCTGTAAAGTAACTGCATTCCTGTTCCAGAAGGAACAGCTTCTATTGGTTTATTCAAGCTGCTGTATTTGGATCCTCAGCTTTATTGGTTCCCACCAAAAAGCTGCTGTGTGATTGTTTGAGATTGTTCCCTCCAAAATGTATCTTTTCCTTGCCATGTTTCTGTCCCTATAAATGTAGCCCCCCTCCCTCCTTCCCTCAGTCTTGTCTTGTTGCCTGAATAAAGAGTTGTTACATGAAGACGCTGTCTCCTTGCCTGCAATGTCAGAGAGCTGAAATCACTAGCTGAAATCATTAGCCCCACGCTACTACAACTGGCGACGAAGGTGGGATCCGGATTGCTGAGGAGCACTTAAACGCAGCCTGCCTCAGGGTCCGGATTGCAGCACAGGACAAGACTCACTGGCCAGCTGAGAAGACGACCCCACCGCTTGGAGAATGGAGAGTCCAAGGGTATGGGAGCCCTTCCAGCCATCAGAGCCCCACCTATGGGAAGACTACGTTGAACGCTTCGAGTTCTTTGCGGCGGCTCAAGGAATCACGGATGCCCGCAAAAGAAGGGCCACGTTCCTGAGTTGCTGTGGGCCTGAGACCTTCACGCTGGCCAAGGCATTGCTCGCCCCAGCGAAACTGAGTGAGACATCTCTCAAAGATATTTTTGCCTGTCTAACGAGCCACCTGGCACCTACTGAGACCAAGATGGCCCGGCGGATGGAGTTCCATAAGAGGCAACAGGGCGATGGAGAGTCTGTGGCCGCATTTCTAGCCGAACTCCGGAAGCTTGCTCAGCACTGTGGCTTCCAAAATCTGGAAGAGACTCTCCTGGATCGATTTGTAGGGGGCTTGAGCAGCAAAAAGGCCCGAAGACGCATTGTGGCCAAAGAAGAGGTTACCCTTGCTTCCGCCTTGAAGGAGGCCACCGCTACGGAGAATTATGAAAGAGAGGAGCTCGAGGCCAGTCGCAAGGTCACAAAGCCGCAGATAGAAGCGACGCATGCCATGGATGAGCTAGTGGTCAGTCCGAGCCAAAGCCCAGTCCGCGGAGTCGAGTCGGTGCGTCAGGCCAGCACAGCGCACAAGGATCGCCGAGGCGCTTGCACAGGCTGTGGCGGGAACCATGAGCGGAAGGATTGCCGTTTCCGTGATGCTACATGTAGAACATGCAGAAAGACTGGACACATCGCCAGGGTCTGTAGATCAGCGACGTCAGGAGCGACTGGATCACCTAGATCGGCGTTTCACAGACCATCCCCCGCGACTCATCTCCTAGAGGACTGCAACTACGTCATGGAAATCAATGGGAGGACTGTGCAGTTCCCAGCGCAAGGCAAGACACATGTGAAGGTGAAGATTGAGGGTCAGCCGTGCAAAATGGAGGTGGACTCCGGATCTGGATTCACCATCGTTTCAGACCAGACCTTGAGGACGTTTTTCCCTGGGGGTAAGTTTCCCCCTCTGGAGCCCTTCCCGGCAACCTTGCAATCTTACTCAGCGGGCCGCATCCACATTTTGGGAATGTGTGCCGTGAAAGTACAGTTCCGGGACAAACAGGCTGTGCTCAAACTGGTGATTGCAGAGGGGAGTCGCCCCAGTCTCCTGGGCACTGACTGGTTTCCCGCCCTGGGACTGAGTATATCAGGGCTTAATTCAATCCAAACCTCCCCTGAGATGGGCGAGGCATTATGCAAGGAATTTGCTGAACTCTTTAATGGGAAACTGGGTTGTTATAAAGGGCCCCCAATTGACTCTGAGCTGTCTGAGACTCCCTCTGTTCCTGACACAACGACTACAATAGCCCCTCCACCGCAGGTAATACCTAATCCTGTACCTGCCACACCTGTTGTCAGGAGGTCAAGAAGAAGTCGCAGCACCCCACAGTATCTAAGGGATTACATGTGTTGTGCTCACTAGGGGGGAAGGGGTGTTGTGTATTGATTCAAAGGTTATCTCTGTATTACTATTGTCTGTAAAGTAACTGCATTCCTGTTCCAGAAGGAACAGCTTCTATTGGTTTATTCAAGCTGCTGTATTTGGATCCTCAGCTTTATTGGTTCCCACCAAAAAGCTGCTGTGTGATTGTTTGAGATTGTTCCCTCCAAAATGTATCTTTTCCTTGCCATGTCTCTGTCCCTATAAATGTAGCCCCCCTCCCTCCTTCCCTCAGTCTTGTCTTGTTGCCTGAATAAAGAGTTGTTACATGAAGACGCTGTCTCCTTGCCTGCAATGTCAGAGAGCTGAAATCACTAGCTGAAATCATTAGCCCCACGCTACTACAATAACATAATGACTGCCACATCTAAAGGAGACACGGGTGGCGCTGTGGTCTAAACCACTGAGCCTCTTGGGCTTGCCAATCGGAAGGTCGGTGGTTCGAATCCCCACGACGGGGTGAGCTCCCGTTGCTCTGTCCCAGCTCCTGCCAACCTAGCAGTTTGAAAGCATGCCAGTGCAAGTAGATAAATAGGTACCACTGTGGTGCGTGTTTCTGTGCACTCTGGTTTCCATCGCGGTGTTCCGTTGTGCCAGAAACGGTTTAGTCATTCTGGCCACATGCCCCGGAAAGCTGTCTGTGGACAGACACCTGCTCCCTCATCCTGAAAGCGAGATGAGCACCACAACCCCATAGTTGCCTTTGACTGGACTTAACCATCCAAGGGTCCTTTACCTTTTACTTTTACCTAAAGGAGAAGAAAATGAGGCAGGACCACCAAATAGGGTGAGAAAGCCACCTCAACCATGAGAGGAGAGTTCTGCATCTCTCCCCGGTTCAGAAGAGATAGGTGTGTGGGAATCCAATCCTGGCACCCATTGAAATGTGGCCACCTTTAAGGGGGCATGTTCAGTGTAAGAGAGAGTGAGTTGGTGCCGACGGGAACTGGGCAGGAAGAACAAACAGCCTCAAACACGTGAAAATTTGAGGACACCATAGAAGGTGCAGTCAGGTACACTGTCACCTGCAGGCACCACATTGGTAACCTTGATGTTTGGAGTTATAATGCCAGCTCATAGGGTGTGGTTTCAGGATCACACCATGGGTGAGCAGAAGATAATACCTAGAGCAGGCATAGGCAAACTCGGCCCTCCAGATGTTTTGGGACTACAATTCCCATCATCCCTGACCACTGTTCCTGTTAGCTAGGGATCATGGGAGTTGTAGTCCCAAAACATCTGGAGGGCCGAGTTTGCCTATGCCTGACCTAGAGGTTCCCAATAGAACAAGCGTAGATCCAAGCATTCTTAGAATACGAATAGTATTTGCAGACTGAACACTCAGTTTCCTCTACACTTTGTTTTACACAGTCTTAGTACAGAGAGAGTACGCTGCTCTTCACCGTACTGTACAGATGTGGGAGAGATTTCAAAGCTTTTAAATCCTTCAAGGCAAAGCAGTTCTGCTGTGTGTGATGGTTCTCCCCCCCCCATCTCTGTAGAAATCCCTCCACCTGTGCTCTCGAGGTCTTTGTGATTTTGAGTTTTCTAGTGAAGGTTATTTATAATTGTCAGACTTTCCAGCTGTTTCAGGTTTTGTTTTGTTTTTAAGAAAAAGCGGGGGTGGGTGGGGGGAGTCAAATCTCAGTGCATCTGAACAGGATATGATGTTTCATGCCAGTGCTTTCATTTTCGAGAAGACAAAGGGTACCTCTCCATACCTCTGCCCCTCTGCAACCTGCTCTGAAATGCTTGGCTAGTTTCTTTTGTACACAGGCTATATATATATGAATGAATACAAGAAGAGGCCTGCTGGCCATAGGCCCATTGAGTTCTGCATCCTGTTTTCACAGTGGCCAGTCAGATACCCATGGGAAGCTCTCAAGCAGAACTATATTCCAAAAATGCAGAACTAATGTGGGCAATAATCGTGAGCTGTAAATCATTTTGGTTTCCTTCTGTGCTCGCTAACATGCTGCAAAGAGGACTGTAGAAGTCAGGTGAGGGAGCGATTTAGTGGGGCTGTGTCTTCCGAGTGATTGAAGGACCTCTTGAGAAGGCAGCTCCTTTGCCTCCTGGGAAAGAGAGGCGGAAGAAAAGGTTGCCTGGTGGTTCTTATTACAAGGGCAAACCCCCCGCCTCCAGATTCCAGTACAGCACAATAGCAAATCCCGTTCCGCACAAGAACAGGTGTCCCATTCCTGAATATAAATTATACTGAATTCAATGCTGCCTGTGAATCTTCACAGCCGGTTCAGGTTCCAGACCAGTGTTGGAAGCATAGCAGGGTTTATTAAACAGGATTTTATGGTGCTCCTTGGCAGGGCTCTAAAGGCCTGCAGCAGGTTTCCCTTCAAGTAGAATCATAGAATTGCACGAGTTGGAAGGGACCCTGAGGATCATCTAGCAATGCAGGAATATGCAGCTGCCCCATACAGGGATCAAACCTGCAACTTTGGCATTATTCGCACCACACTCTAACCAACGCAGCTGATAATGGCAGGGGTGAGTAAGTCTGGAGTCTATGCCATACACAAGGGGATAATGTACAGTCATATACCCTCCAGCCTTTCTGTGGTGAAAATAGGGATGTCTATTATTATTATTATTTTATTATTTTTATTGTTCAGGTAGGTAGCCGTGTTGGTCTGACACAGTAGAAATATATTTAAAAAAAAAAATGTCCAGTAGCACCTTAAAAAAAAGGTAAAGGGACCCCTGACCATTAGGTCCAGTCGTGTCCTACTCTGGGGTTGCGGCGCTCATCTCGCTTTATTGGCCGAGAGCCGGCGTACTGCTTCCGGGTCATGTGGCCAGCATGACAAAGCCGCTTCTGGCGAACCAGAGCAGCACACGGAAATGCCGTTTACCTTCCCGCCAGAGCGGTTCCTATTGATCTACTTGCACTTTGACGTGCTTTTGAACTGCTAGGTTGGCAGGAGCTGGGACCGAGCAACGGGAGCTCACCCCGTCGCAGGGATTCGAACTGCCGACCTTCTGATCGGCAAGCCCTAGGCTCTGGTTTAACCCACAGCGCCACCTGGGTCCCCCTTAGAGGACCTTAGAGGTGCTACTGGACAATTTTTTATATATTATTATTATTATTATTATTATTATTATTAATTTATTTATTAACCCACCCATGTGACTGGATTGCCTCAGCCACTCTGGGCAGCTTCCAACATACAGTGATACCTCTGGTTAAGAACTTAATTTGTTCTGGAGGTCCGTTCTTAACCTGAAACTGTACTTAACCTGAGGTACCACTTTAGCTTATGGGGCCTCCCGCTGCCGCCGCACGATTTCTGTTCTCATCCTGAGGTAAAGTTCTTAACCTGAGGTACTACTTCCGGATTAGCAGAGTCTGTAACCTGAAGCGTTTGTAACCTGAGGTACCACTGTATATAAAAACATAATTAAACATTAAAAAAACTTCCCTATACAGGGCTGCCTTCAAATGTCTTCTAACGGTTGTATAGTTACTTATCTCCTTGGCCCACATAACTCCATATCCTCCAACATTTCTCTGATGAAAATAGGGATGTCCTAAGGCAGTGATGGCTAACCTTGACACCCCAGATGTTTTGGGACTACAACTCCCATCATCCCTGACCTAGGGATGATGGGAGTTGTAGTTCCAAAACATCTGGGGTGTCAAGGTTAGCCATCACTGTCCTAAGGAAAAGTGGGACATTCTGGGATCAAATCAGAAACCAAGGTGGCTTCTGTAAATATGGGAGTGTCCCTGGAAAATAGGGGCACTTGGAGGGTCTGCAGTTGGTGGACGCAGTGTGCCTGAATACAATGCAAAATACACATAATGTGCCCAGGCACCATTGTCTTTTGAAATAGTCCCTAATTCACTGATAAGAGGCACTAGAATTTCTTCAAGCCATGGGGAAGATCTGTATAGAGAGATATAAACAACCGCACCAATCTTCTACTCCAGGCTGCATCGCATTGTTAGCTTTTGATTATCCTGTTGTCAGACATTCCAGAAGAATTTCTGGCGGGGGTGGGGAATATATTGGCAATAATGCCTTCCAGCAGTGGGCTGAGACTATATGACTTTAATAATTAAAGTCAGCTGTAGCACTCTAACTCAGATGCTCTAATGTAGGTGCTCTGTGTTCAATCAATTTCACTACAAACATTCTGACTCATTTGGCTGGCAGCAGATAACTCAGCGAAATCAATCGATAAGGAAGACCTTTCTTCACAGTGTGAGGCCACAGGTATCACAAAGTGCAGCAGGCGGGTGAGATTCTCTGGCTGCGTTCCAGGGTTAACATCCCTGGCAGTGATATTTTATTCAACGGAAAGGTGGGGTACTGAAGTCTCGGCTTCCCTTCACAGTAAGAATAGAAAATTTGATTCTTTCCCCCTCTGACTGCCCCCCAACCACCCACAGCACAAGCTGAGCATTTAAGGATGCAGAAAATGCTATTTTACCGTATATACTCGAGTATAAGCCGACCCGAATATAAGCCGAGGCACCCAATTTTACCACAAAAAACCTGGGAAAGCTTCATAGGAGCCACTGCCTGCCTCACTCGAGTATAAGCCGAGGGCGGCTTTTTCAGCACAAAAAATGTGCTGAAAAACTAGGCTTATACTCGAGTATATAGGGTACTTCTTTCTCTGGTGCAGACAATCATGTATAGAAAGCCAGATTGTATTATGCTTCTCATTCTCCCCCCCCCCAAAAAAATAATTAAAATGGTTTTCAGATTGACAACCTTAGAAGCCCTGGGGTTGCTTAGAAGTGTATCAGGGGTACGTCAATAAAAAATATATATGTAAACTGTCTATCAAGCAGTTAAATCCTAGGCATGCCAAGTTTTGTGGGTCAAAAGTAAAGCTCCCCCCACCTCTCATAAACTGATCATAAGCCTTGGGGTGTGGCCAGTGTTCTCTGCCATGTGCTGGGGTTGCCCAGCAAGGAAGAGTAGATGGAAAGCATTTTCTGCTGGTAGGAAGTTTGAAAACCAGAGGTCGACAACATGCAACTCCCCAAAGCATCTGGTAACAGCACTGTGTAGCTGCGATTTATCGCTGTGATTTATTCAGCTTGGCCTCATTCCCTGGATACTTTGCACATGTGCTAGTTTGCAGCGCTTGCATGCACAGCACATGCAACTCAGGCATTCAAAGAGGGCTGAAGCCAATGCTTGTGAAGATGCTGTATGCATATATATGTATATACGTGTGTGTGTGTGTGTGTGTGTGTGTGTGTGTGTGTGTGTGTGTGTGTGTGTGTGTGTGTGAAGAACCATAAAGAAGGCTGATTGCCGAAGAATTGATGCTTTTGAATTGTGGTGCTGGAGGAGACTCTTGAGAGTCCCATGGACTGCAAGAAGATCAAACCTATCCATTCTTAAGGAAATCAGACCTGAGTGCTCACTGGAAGGACAGATCCTGAAGCTGAGGCTCCAATACTTTGGCCACCTCATGAGAAGAGAAGACTCCCTGGAAAAGACCCTGATGTTGGGAAAGATTGAGGGCACAAGGAGAAGGGGACAACAGAGGACGAGATGGTTGGACAGTGTTCTTGAAGCTACCAACATGAGTCTGACCAAACTGCGGGAGGCAGTGGAAGACAGGAGTGCCTGGCGTGCTCTGGTCCATGGGGTCACGAAGAGTCGGACACGACTAAACAACAACCCCTGACCATTAGGTCCAGTAGCAGACGACTCTGTGGTTGCACGCTCATCTCGCTCTATAGGCCGAGGGAGCCGGCGTTTGTCCGCAGTCCGCAGTTTGTCTGGGTCATGTGGCCAGCATGACTAAGCTGCTTCTGGCGAACCAGAGCAGCGCATGGAAATGCCGTTTACCTTCCTGCTGGAGCGGTACCTATTTATCTACTTGCACTTTGACGTGCTTTCAAACTGCTAGGTGGGCAGGAGCTGGGACCGAGCAATGGGAGCTCACCCCGTCGCAGGGATTCGAAGTGCCGACCTTCTGATTGGCAAGCCCTAGGCTCTGTGATTTAACCCACAGCGCCACCCGCGTCCCTTTTTATATATACAGTGATGTTCTAAAGTTCATAAGTTCTGGGTCTAAGGAATATAACCCCCTGCAACTTATAATGCTCATTTTCAGTCTGAGCCAGACAACCATCAGAGTTCTTCTCCACCTCATTGAAATCCAAGCTGCAGAAGAACGCCTTCCTTCCTTTTATCTCTACCTCCTACCACCCAACCCCCATTTAACCCTTCCTTCCCCATCCTCTCTCCTGGCTCCAGTGGTTGGAGTGGTACTACCATGAGGCAACCTATTTTTTCCAGAGCCCCTAGTGTCTGGGTCACTGCTGTAGAAGCTGAGGAAGCAATGAGGACTCACATGGGAGGAGTGCTGTTAGAAAGAGGTCCCCAAAGGATTAGAAATTGGGCTGAGAAACAGCTTCTTCCCTAGAATTGCCTTTCTGTCTCTCTCTCCTGTTGATTTTAGAGAGTGCTACTAGTTCTCTGCAGAATTCCATCAGTTCCTGAAAAGGCAGAATGACAAAAGAATGCAATCATCATACTATCTTTTCCATTTTCTTATTTTACTGTATAAAGAAGATCGAAAAACGCATTTGTTCTTTGCAATACCAGAAGTAATGGGTGGAAGGAAATTATAACTAATGACTTAACAATATTAGCACATTGAGCTGCAAATTTGTTCCTATGCAGCTAGTCAGGGAGACATTTTCTAAAAGAGCGCAGCTCCGAAAACGTGAATATTGATATATTCCTTTAAAATGGTGACTCCAACGAGATCTGGAGAAAAGCTTCTTTTCTTTTCGCTAAACCACTTGGTCTGCTGAATAGAATCATAAAGTGATAGACTCATAGACCTGTAGAGTGGGAAGGGACCTCGACGGCCATCTAGGAATCCCTGCAATGTAAGCATCCATGACAGATGGCCATCCCACCGTAAAAACCTCAAAGGAAGGAGAGGACATCACCTTCTGAGAGAGTCCATTCCACCACCCAACACCTCT
Source organism: Darevskia armeniaca (assembly GCA_034641395.1). Taxonomy (NCBI): domain Eukaryota; kingdom Metazoa; phylum Chordata; class Lepidosauria; order Squamata; family Lacertidae; genus Darevskia; species Darevskia armeniaca. The sequence goes on from JAWWNF010000371.1 coordinate 877,340, forward strand.
TACCATCAGAAAGTTCTTCCTGATGTTTAGTCGCAATCTTCTTTCTTGTAACTTAAATATTTTTAATCAGGATGCTTTGTTGTACCTTGAAAGTTTAGCAATGAATAGTGATCATGAAATAACTACATAGATGAGAGTATGACTTTGAAGTCATCTAATCTTACCTGTTATTATCATTGTATGGTTTTAATCAGTGTGTATGGTTTTAATCAGTGTTTTTGTAGTTGTTTTGTTTTTGCGTGGAGTGCCCTATCTGGGTGGGTGGAGCAGCCAAGTACCGTAATTTCGTTGTTCCCGAAGGGGACAATGACAATATAATATATTCTATTCTATTCTATTCTATGGTCCAGATTTGTATAATGGCATCTCATAATGTTCTCATAGGCTCTTAACTACGTCGAAGTAAAGCAATCAGGGGAAGGTAACCATGGCCAATATAATCCATAATACTTTATTTATGGAAGTTCTAGTCATTAAGCAATGTGAATTGTGAGCAGCATGAATAATAATAATAATAATAATATATTATTTGTACCCTGCCCATCTGGCTGGGTCTCCCCAGCCACTCTGGGTGGCTTCCAGCAAACATTAAAATACATTAACACATCACAGATTAAAAACTTCCCTGAACAGGGCTGCCTTCAGGTGTTTTCTAAATGTCATGTAGTTGTTGATCCTTTTAACCTCTGATGGGAGGGCGTTCCACAGGGCAGGCGCCACTACCCAGGAGGCCCTCTGCCTGGTTCCCTGTAGCTTTGCTTCTTGCAGTGAGGGAACCGCCAGAAGGCCCTCGGTGCTGGATCTCAGTGGGGGCTGAACGGTGGGGGTGGAGACGCTGCTTCAGGTATACAGGACCGAGGCCATTTAGGGCTTTAAAGGTCAGCACCAACACTTTGAATTGTGCTCAGAAACGTGCTGGGAGCCAATGTAGATCTCTCAGGACCGGTGTTATGTGGTCCCGGCGGCCACTCCCAGTCACCAGTCTAGCTGCCGCATTCTGGATTAATTGCAGTTTCTGGGTCACCTTCAAAGGTAGCCCCACGTAGAGCGCATTGCAGTAGTCCAAGCGGGAGATAACTAGAGCATGCACCACTCTGGTGAGACAGTCTGCGAGCAGGTAGGGTCTCAGCCTGCATACCAGATGGAGCTGGTAGACAGTCACCCTGGACACAGAATTAACCTGCACCTCCATGGACAGCTGTGAGTCCAAAATGACTCCCAGGCTGCGCACCTGGTCCTTCAGGGGCACAATTACCCCATTCAGGACCAGGGAATCCCCCACACCTGCCCGCCCCCTGTCCCCCAAAAACAGTACTTCTGTCTTGTCAGGATTCAACCTCAATCTGTTAGCCGCCATCCATCCTCCAACCGCCTCCAGGCACTCACACAGGACCTTCACCGCCTTCACTGGTTCTGATTTGAAAGAGAGGTAGAGCTGGGTATCATCCGCATACTGAAAAGCTTGCAGCATTTTGTAGAATTACTTCCTTCCATAAACGGGAGCTAGGAGGGCGGGTGTCATAGGACGTAACTCCTAGGATCGGAGGTCCCTTTGCACCCCCCAAAAAAGTTTGAGGGGGTTGAGGCCACCCCCCAAAAAAGTGATGGGCATTGTCATTCAAATAGTGTGCTTGTGCTGTGTCTTATGATCAATTATGTGGGGTGAGGCTCAGTGGCGTAGGAAGGGTGGGACGATGGGGGCGGGTCACCCCGGGTTCCAGCCGGGTGGGGGTGACACTCTGCGCCACCCCTACCCCCGCGAGTGCGACTCCCAAGCCGCCGGCAAAAACCTCTCTTGCTGCCACTCCTGGCTTCGCTCAGCCACCACGTGGTTTTTTTCTCCCTTCTCCTTCTGTGCCCTGGTTGGGTGGAGCCGCGGCGACGAGGGGCAGGCCAGCGAGGCGTCACTCTTGTGCAGAGTGTCACCCCCCCGGCTGGAACCCATGGTGCCCCGCCCCCATCGCCCCACCCTTCCTACGCCACTGCATTCAACAACAGCGTTATAAAAGAAGCAATAAGAATGATGTAGAGACACTTGCTGCAGCAGGGAAAGCGAGTTGCATGTGCATAAATTGAGGACTTGGTTGGTTTGTTGGCATCAGTCAAACTCCTATATTCCTTTGAAACAGGAGATGCTCTCTTTAAGGCAGCCCATTGGTATTTCTCACATCAGCCCTTATTTTCCCTTTGTAATACCATCAACATTGCTTTGTGAATGATCACTGTAATGATTTTACAAACATTGAAACAGCAAGCCAATTGTCCCACTCTGTCCGTTTTGCTTTCCATTTCCCTCTAACCTCACTGTTTGCAATCATGCGCGCACACGCAAATCTATGTGTATATATATACCTGCCTGTTTAGGATAGCAGTTGGCACATCTGAGGAAGTGTGCTCTAGTCTACAAAAGCTTGTGTCATAATAAATGTGTTAAAATGCCACATAACTTTATTGCTTTTGTTGCAGTAGTCTAACGCAGCTGCCCCTATGGAAATCTCTTCTCACTTGCTTTCTTGTCATATGTGCAATACAATCAGTGTTACACTTGGTGTGCTAGATAACTGGAGAGAAATGATGGACTGGGAGGTTATGTGTGCAGGTGGTGTGCATGTGCATTAGTAAAATAACAATGTTGGGAAACAAAATGCAAGTTTCTGTAGGCAATAACTGTATGCTTTCATTTTTGGGTTAAACTTTTTTTATTTCATATACTGAGGCAAAGGCAGGCACTGAAATATGCAAGTGTTGTTTGGATTTGATATCCCGCTTTATCACTACCCGAAGGAGTCTCAAAGCGGCTAACATTCTCCTTTCCCTTCCTCCCCCACAACAAACACTCTGTGAGGTGAGTGGGACTGAGAGACTTCAAAGAAGTGTGACTAGCCCAAGGTCACCCAGCAGCTGCATGTGGAGGAGCGGAGACGCGAACCTGGTTCACCAGATTACGAGTCTACCACTCTTAACCACTACACCACACTGGCTCTCATCTAAGGTGTTCCATCTAAGCTGTGCTTAGACAAGTGTCTGTAGGTCACACGTACCAATATCACCAGACACCTATTTCATGATGCAGTAGCTGAATTTGTGGAGCCAGGTAGACACCGCATGGTGAACTGATGGTTGCATGCAGATTTCTGCATCATGACCAAATTGATCACCATTTTGAGTCTTATCATCTTACCTTGTCATCAGCTGGTTTTCTAATGCAGAAAGCACCATTTAACATGACAGAGGGTTGAATTCCCCTTGAAGCTGCATCTGCGAACAACTTATGGCAAACCATCTTTACCCTGGCTGGGTCCTTGGGGACTAACAGTTGTGTGCCAGTGATACACGTGGTAAATAATTCTACAAGTTATATCTGGAGGAAGGGCCACTTGCCACTTGTCAAATGTAAAGCACGCTTAAGCCCTAGGTTGTTAGGATTCCGGTGGTTTGCTGGTTTAAAATTACATGTCTCCTTACAATTTCCAAGGGAGCTCAGAAAATAAGCAAATATGAAATGTATTAAAATAATTCTCAAAATTACTGCAAAATAGTAAAAGCAACCATCAGGCTGTTAAAATAGCTGTTGAAATTACAGATAAAACATAAAAGCTCTAAAACAGCAGCATCAGATTGAGCATTAAAACCCTGGATAAATAAAATGGTCTCAGGCTTTTATTTATTTCAACCTGGGTACCAGACAAGCATCCCTGGAGACAACGTTCCAAAGAGATAGCATCACGACAGAAAGGCCTTTTCTCCTATCACCAGCTGCCTAACCTCTGATAATGGGGACATCTGGAGAAGGACATCTGATGAGATCTTAACAAGCAGTCAGGTTCATGTGGCAGCCCAGACAGGTGAAGGATTCTGATGGCTATACAGATTCAAACTGATGAGTGTCTAGTAACAATTGCAGGATTGTTTGGGCATGCATTGCTAAATTACCTTTCGAGGGAGAATTTAGATAAAATGGGCAATGAATGGACTGGAGGAGTGAAGTCAATAACCTAATTATTTTTACTTTAATCCTTGTCTTCCAAGATTTTCCTGCAAACCTGGGAGATGGTTGGTTTGCTTGACAGCACCCAGCAGGATGGCATTACTCTAAGTGATGGCGCTTATTAATTACTTTCACTTGGTTTTGTCGTGAGACATAAATAAGAACAGTGCTAATGAAATTGATCACATCAGGCCTGAAAATTACACTGTCTTTGCAGGATATCTGAATCTCAAAATCTGACTGGAAACTTTTCAAAGCCAGTTTGTTTAGACCACAGCTGGAAGAAAGGGCTCCGGGGATATTTTCACAAAGCAAGCTGCTGTGTATGGCAAGTTGTTTGTTAATAAAGATGAGTCAAGCAAATTTTGAACCCCGGTGAAAGCTCTCTGTTGCCAGTAGATGCCTCTTTCTTCAAAGCAACATGATACACTACAGGATTCCTGACTTAACCAAATCAATGTAAAGAGGGAAGAGAGAATAAATTAATAGCTTCATGGGGTTGTGGTTATCAACACACCAAGATATATAACTAGGTTCTCAAAAGATAGAGAATAAGTAATGGGAAGAGGGAAATAACTAAATATACTACAAAATCAACAGGAATAAGAATTAACCTGATTTTCTTTCCCTAAAAAAGCATTCCCATTGGTAAAAGAAGGTGAGGTTTTCCTGCAGGTAAGCTGGATAAGTTGATCCCAATAGCAATTGTACTACCAGCCACACTGTATGCTTGGGAAACATGGACTTATAAACGTCATCTCCAACTCCTCAAAAGAGTCAATCAATGGTGTCTCCAAAAAATGTTACACATCACCTGGGAAGACAGGCGAACTAATGCCAGTGTACTGGAAGAAGCAAAGATCATCAGTGTCGAAGAAAAGCCATTTCCTGTTCCCGGGGAGATGTCGTTGCGGGCTGGGAGCAAGCCCTCCCCACGCGCGCAGGGCAGGATTGCCTCTGTGCCATTGAATGGTCCTCAGCCACGTCACCCTTAGGCCGTCCAATTCGGACGGTCTGAGAGCATGGTGCGGGCTATTTAAACTGCCCACGGCCAAGGACTCGCCCCTGTTTTTCTCCCTGCTTGGCCAGTTATGGTCAACAAAAGAGGTTTGAAAACTCTCTCAAGGCAAATCTAAAAAAAAAGTAATATAAACACCGACAACAGTGAAACACTGGCCTGCGAGTGCTCCAATAGGAGAACAGCCTTTACCAAAGGTGTCATGGGTTTTGAAGACGCTCAAACTCGGAACGAAAGGGAGAAACGTGCTAAGAGGAAGGCACACTTGGCAAACCCTCACCGTGATCAACTCCTGCCCGGAAACCTATGTCCCCACTGTGGAAGGACGTGTGGATCCAGAACTGGCCTCCACAGCCACTTACAAACTCACTGTTAAAAACCGTGTTTATGGAAGACAATCTTACTTGGCTATGAGTGATCGCCAAAGAAGAAGAAGTAGAAGATTAAGCTCTTTGGGACAGGAATGAGATGAGGCAGCAGTGAGGAGTGAGCCTCCACAACTTTTCCGTGCTCCATCTCAACAAGTATACTCTTGCCAAAGATGCCACATTTGACTCAGTATTTTTTCTACATTGACCTAGTGGTTGCCCCCCAAGGTTTCGGGGAGGAATGTTTCCCATACCTACCAGAGATTGAACCTAAGATCTCCTACATGCAAGGCAGATCCCCTACCACTAAGCTATAATCTCTTCCATCATCTGCCCTCCCCTTTCGTACTATAGAAGGATTGTGTAAACAGGGCTTCCTCTCATTCAAGGCTATACAACCAGGGATGAAGAAGAATAAGAAGAATTTGGATTTGATATCCCACTTTATCACTACCCAAAGGAGTCTCACATTCTTCTTTCCCTTCCTCCCCCACAACAAACACTCTGTGAGGTGAGTGGGGATGAGAGACTTCAAAGAAATGTGACTAGCCCAAGGTCACCCAGCAGCTGCATGTGGAGGAGTGGAGACACGAACCCAGTTCACCAGATTACAAGTCTACCGCTCTTAACCACTACACCACACTGGCTCTGGATGGAAAACGGGTGATCTTCCACAAGAACTGCCATTAACCTTGGCCATTGGCCATGCTGACTGGGGCTGATTGGGGTTGGAATCCTATAACATTGAAGGGCCACAATTTTCCCTTCCTTGTTATACATACATGATGTGGATACAAATGCCACCTAAGGCTCCCATACCTCGCTGCACGTATAAGATGCACACATGAGGAAGGTGTTGATGGACTGGTCATAAACTACTGCTACAGAATTCTTTTGGTTTCCTAGTTCAATCTGATTCAGGCCAGGAGATAGAACAAGAAGCATCACTTTGTGCGGTGGAATGGTATGTAGAGAATTAGCCCTGAAGAAGGGTTTTGCACCCAAAATGCATTGTAATCATTTCAATAATCTGCTTCCCAAGACTCTTGTCTTGAGATTTACCCCTCTCTGGATAATTTCTGCTTTTTGGATCAGAAAACAAGAACTTAAGAGCAGCATTCATGGTACAAATGCTTTGATTTAAGGTCTGAAATTTTGAAGGGGCATTGCCTGCCTGGTTTTTATTGAGAAGAAGTCCCAAATAGTTGGGCCCACCACAAAGGAATGGCTCCTCATCCACTTGTCATACTTCTGGATTGCAGGGCAGGGACACAAATAGAGCTCATTGGATGAGCTCAGTGATCAGCTTGGGGCATATGGGCCACAGTGGTCCTTAAAGTATTCTTCCCTGAGTTCCTCGGGAATTTGTAATTTGTTAAGGCAGTTGATGGTCCATTCCTTATGACCGTTTAGATTCTTAAAAATTATTTATTTAGTCTTTTTTTTTTACTGGAGAACCCTAAAACAGCAATAACAGCATCTGAAGGCTGAGGATAGAACCTAACTATACCTTGTCCCCTTGTCGTTGGGGACTTGGGAGATTAATCGAAGTCACTGTGACCTTGAACACTGACATGACTGGAAACCTTGGGGATATGGGAAGTTTCGCAACAACAGCTAAGAAAGACTACAGGTGAAATATGTGGGTAGCTGGAAGGTATGTTTGAGCCTTCCTGTGGAAAGGTGCCAGATCAAGTGTTTCGGAAGGAAAATGCAACACAAGCAAAGCAGTTTGAGGCTCTTCATTTAGAACTTGTGCCATATGCTCTGAAAGCTGTTTGACTTAGATCTGTTCATGTTCAGCCAACACCACTAATAATGTTAGTAAAACTTGGGCCAAACTGAGTTTATCAGCCAGGTGTCTGCTACTCTCCTTTCTGCAGAGTAGAAACTTTGACCTTGTAAAAAGTTAGAATTGCCAGAATGTTTTGCCTGAATCACTCTTTTCCTAAGTTCTTGAGTAACTCCATTGGAACTGGTTTGAACTTTTAATCATCTCTAGATTTTTTTGGTTCTTGCCACCCCCTCAGTTCTATCCCACTCCTGTCAGCTTGCAAACTCCATATTTAACTGTCAGGAAACTGCTTTCAAAAAGCAATCTCCGCTTACTCACACCACTGCCACAATATGGCTTTCAACAAACCTTTTTTTGGTTTGACGAGTGCATCTCTCTGCTTTTTTGTTTTTACCCAACTAGTTACTTCAGGCAACACTTATTTTGTCACTTCCAGGAAATAATAAAAAATAAAAAAAGCTTCCCGGTTATCTTCTCTCATCCAATTTGCAGTTTTATTTTCAGAATATGCAATTACCAAGTATTTTCTAGCAGGTTTCTTGGGCAGAAATGTGTGAGGTGAAGCTTCACCCTGCTGTATCTGCTTAATTTCTGTTTGGCTGTTGAGGACCACCCACAAGATACTGAAATATAGGCAAACCCACACACCCACATTTACATGCTTTCAATATGCATCATGCCAAACCCGGAAGTGACCTTGAAATGTCGTGAAAGACGTCACTAAGAGGGCAGAGCAGGGGCAGAGTTGGGGGGGGGTTTGCAGGCTTTTGCAGACTTTTTCAATTACACACAATTTCATGGAAGCACAGCATAACCTGGAACACAACCCCCTGCACAAATTGGGGGTTTCTTATACATTCAATGGACCAATCTGTTAAAGGCCAAAGGCATTTCCATTTAGGACTGGGGGACACAGAAGAGGGATTTCTTAGCTGACCCAGAAAGAGGGGTTTCCTCTCTGACCCCGGTTCCTTGTGAAAAGGTTAATATGATTACCGTAATCTTAAGATTAAAAAGCTGCACGTGTGACAGAAAGGGTGACACCCAAACGATCAGAAACTTTACCCAATGTGGGCAAAGAATTTGAAGTCTGTGCTGCACCAAATGTGCTGCACCAGTGACTCGTTACAACACTACGGTACTTTAAACTGGTCAGGCTATGTATTGCCATCTCCCTGAACAAGTTCACTTTTGACACTGAGAGAATTTTGTTATGTTACTTAAAATCATCATCATCATCCTTTATTCGACCGTCAGTCAGAAAAAGATACACTTATCCATACAAAGTTAAAACATCTGAGAGGGTTTTTAAAACACAACCAACACTAAAATGGGCTAGACAGATAGCCCCCAGGTCAATACAGTCAATTTTAGTCTTGCGACGCTTGAAAGCTAAAAAAAGAAATTTGGCCACCAAGGAGGCTGTATTTCTAGTAGCATTATTCAGCAAGTATAAAACCTGATTTTCTCTGGATAGGAAGCTAAATTGGAGTACAAGTGGAGCTATAAGATTTTGCTTAAGCTCTGTATAAGAAGGGCAAGTTACCGGTAGGAGAATATGTTCAGTGGACTCAACCACACCCATGGCACAATGACAAGTTCTCTGGGCATATGGTACTCCCCTGTACCTTCCCCACAATACCGCAGAATCAAGGGCATTTAATATAGCCGCTGTAAGAAGTCTACGGTATTCCACGTAGTGGATTTCTGCAAGGTAGGGGGCTGGTATGGTCTGATGGATCTGGTCCCCTAGGAACATCCCTGGTTTTATCTGGGCTATATCTTCTTGCCTAGCACTATCACTCAGTCTCTGGGAAATCACAGCTCTGGCTTGAATGTACGTCATAGACTCAAAGTAGAGGTGTGACAATCCGCAGGATTGAACCTCATTAGTGACTTCCCTTTCCCACGATGATTGAAAATCATCCCTCAATATCAAGGGGGTGATACCCACTGGTTTAAAGCAAAGCTTGAGCCATAGCCAAAGCTTCGTCTTCAGGGCCACATACCGTAGGGCTTGCCAGCCGACCTCTAGTCTCATAGCCGCACCCGCTACAGAAGGAGGAATCCTAAGAATGGCTCTGAGAAATCTCGTTTGGATAGAATCCAGTTTCAGAAAATCCCTATGGGTGCCCAAAGAGAGACCCACCAAAAGAAGGGGGAGGACTTTCATTTGAAAAATTCTCAAGGCTACCTTCACTGATTGCGCCTGGTTCTTAAAATCAGAGTAACATAATAAATCAGAGTACCAACAATTAATCAGAGTACCAACAATTAATAGTGAACCTCTTTAGCAGCAGGAACTTGCATGGCCCTGTAGCAGAAGTAATGACAAGTTGCTCAAATCTGTGTGGTTTTCATTTATAAGTTAATTAACGAAATGAACCAAGTTTATGGGGAAATTGTCTTTTGTTTATACATTTTTTCAATGATAATTTTCATTATATTTGTCTCCAAATTGTATACCATGATTTGATGAATCTCTGACAATGGTAGAATCTGAAACTTAATATTGAACTTCTATAATTATATTTTCTTTTATTCTCACCCTTAAATGTAAGTTATAGAAAATGAATAATGATCTCCTAAAGGAGATGTGCCAGTATGTTACCCCTAATTTGCATACTTTTAGAAACATTTATTAATCACCTTTTAAAAATTAAAATATTTGGGGGTCAGAATGGTAATTTTTATTGGCCTCCTTTTGTGTTTATTAGTTATTAAATGTGTATAGTCATTACATTCTGTACAAAAGGTTTTTGTAAATCATCCTGGGAGCATAATTGAAGGTTGGTATAAAAATAATTACTATATATACAGTATGATGTAATCCTTATCATGTAAACCTATCAGTGAAAGAGAAGTGTATCGTTTGCTGATACCAGTTTGCCCTGTTGTGGAACATTGATGTAATTATGAGGATGAAAGGTGCTGTTCTTGTGGATTATAGTCTGTCTGCTGATGTGGAAGATGAACTTTGCTGATTCCTGCAAGCTTCTTGGAAACTAAGCTGCTGATAGCAGCCCACACACTGAAGGAAAAGCAGTAGTTCTCTTTAGAAAACAGCTAAAAATCTCAAGTTGGCTAATTCTGAAGTCTGCTGAAAACTGCAATAAGCATTTATGGGGGGGGTCTTCCCCCACCACAACACCAAAGCAGGGGCACAAACTCCCACAGCCTACCCTGCACCCCTTAAGCTAGCTTGCTGGCTGTCTTCAGGTACAGAGGACTGTCCTGTCCTGTTGCTGGTGTTGAAGGAAGATGACGATGGTGATTTTGTTATTTTGTTATTTATACCCTGCCCATCTGGCTGGATTTCCCCAGCCACTCTGGGCGGCTCCCAACAGAACACTAAAAACAGAATAAAACTTCAACCATTAAAAACTTCCCTAAACAGGGCTGCCTTCAGATGTCTTCTAAAAGTCAGATAGTTGTTTATTTCCTTGACATCTGCTGGGAAGGTGTTCCACAGGGTGGGCGTCACTACTGAGAAGGCTCTCTGCCTGGTTCCCTGAAACCTCATGTTCTTGCAGTGAGGGAACCGCCAGAAGTCCCTCAGAGCTGGACCTCAGTGTCTGGGCTGAACGATGGGAGTGGAGACACTCCTTCAGGTATACTGAGCCGAGGCCGTTTAGAGCTTTAAAGGTCAGCACCAGTCAACTTCCCAGTCCAGTGTACTTTTGTATATGCGATGGAGGGGAAGTGTCGCCATCTTGTTCCTCTCCTCAGTCAGCAAAACATCCAGATAGACTTGCTGTTTATTGGTGGCTCCAAATATTTATTTATTTATTTATTTATTTATTTTACCAGATGCTGGAAAAGAGATTAATTTTCCTCTATGCATTTATTTGCTGGCGAAAATGGGATATATAGCTAGTTATATTTGTAAAATGTTATCAGATTTCTGGGAGGGTTGGTTTTTTGTGTTTGTGTGATATGTTTTCTTGTCTTCCAGCAGTTGGATGCTATCGGATTCTGTTGTCTTGTTTAATTGAGCTTCGTTTAAGTATTATAAATAATGCGTTAGAAAAGGTGGCAGAGCAATCCCAGGATGACCAATTATATTTGATCAAGTGAGCTTTATTTTGAACCTGAAATGAGTATTTCTTTCCCAAAGCTATATAGAAAGTGTTTGTGTAGACATTGTTGCTGATGCTTATGGAGGGGAAAGCATTTCCCTATTGAATACTAAGTCATACATTGGTGTCCTGGATTTCTTTCAGCAAGCCTGGATCTAGCACTGTGTTAAAGAGAAGTGACAAATCACAGCGATTTCAAACCTGGCTGTGGGTGCTACCTGTGGCATATGGGGAAGGACTGTCAGTGCAAAGAGAGAGACCTGTCCCTTTCTATTCAGCACTCCTTAGATCAGTAGTTGCAAGTTGCCAACTTTTAGAAGAATGCAAGCTTACGTGTCTGCAGCAAGGATGGCTTGAAAGTTAAAGAAAAAGGCAGCAAAAAGTATTTTTTTGTGTGTGAAAAGAATATGCAGATTTGCAGAATAAGCAGGTGCTATTTTTATGCACCCACTTCCTGAGCTGAGCCATACTTTAACCAGAAGGGTTTTCTACTTCAAAGCTTTCTGCAAATCTTCATTAATAGACATCCAAACACCTAGCATATATTTTATCTGTCACCCTCTTTGTATATTGGACACCATAAGCTGCCTACAAAGGACTTCTCCATTGTTTGCTTAAAAGGCATTGCATTTTAGACGTGCTTTTTGAAATTGCCTTTTAAAACCCACATCTTTTTATTATTATTATTTTCAAAACTGACTTATAGAGACATTTCTTCCACTTCTGCTAATATTCTTCCCTCTTGATGTTTTTTTGGGCTGAAGGAATACAAATGCAAGCATATATCTCCTGGCCTTCTCATAACCTGAGGTAAAAAATATTTGCAACTCTTAACACCTGTGTCGTGGCAAGAAAGTTGTAATGATATAGTTGAGGTCATATCTTGTACTTTTTCCCCTATTGATCTACAAACCAGAAAATAGGCCAGTTCAACTCTCCCAGTATTGTGTTGACTTTGCAAGACTGGTTATAGTTAAAAATAGTAAATAATTGCTTTTTCCACTAAAGTCAGCAGATCTAGTTCTGTGTATACACACCAAAAAGATCTGTTGGGCATGGCCGATTATAATTTCCAAATAAAGCAACAGCAGCAAAATTCCATATATTTGCCTCACCTCAGACACTTTATTCAAAAGAAGCGAGAATAGTGAGTGCAAAATAATTGTGACAGCTATCATAGTTAATCATTTGGAGCTCTGAATTAAGACTCTTGCCCCTAGTGTTTTGGGAAAGTCTTGCTCAATTTGGCAACGTTATCTATAGTCATATTTTTCTCCTGCCTTCTACAAGACTGTAAACTAGATTCCTTTGTATTACCAGTACAAGTTGAAACCAACCCTGGATATTCTAGGCCCACTGCCTGTTGATTGACTGGGTTCAGGTCAGCACTAAAGCATGAGTAGAGTGGAAGTAAATGGCAATGGCTAACTTGGGTGAATGAATTTCAATGGTTTCTCACTAAAATCTTCCCCAGTGTGCTAGAGTGTGTGGTTATTATGCTACCTCTATTTTCTAAGGTTTGGCAGAGTAGAGTAAATTCCCTTCTTTTTAATTATTTCTAGAGCAGGGCTTGAGGGAAACTTGTCAGTAGAATCCACAAACGCACAACCTCGGAATAGAGGTTTTCAGAATGTTACCATCCTATCACAGTTCATTTTAAGGAACCGTTACTAAAAAGTGGGGAGGTCCACCAGTAGGGGAAAATGCACCTCCCATGAGCTGTTACAGATGCAATACAAAGAGAGGACCCAGGATTTGCCCAGCAGTCCGACATCATCAGATGTAGAGAAATCAGAAAGCATTTGATGCAGCTGTGTATTTGTTATGTATTCGGGGGTCTGTGTTTGCCTGAGCTGGATTCTGGGCTAAGGTTTCTGAGCTTCTGTGTTCTGATTCGATACTTGTTGTCCAATCATAGAACATTTCAGGATTTGGGCCTCTGCCATTGGCCCTTGAACGCTGACTCGTGATTCGCAGTTTGGAAGTTTAGACAGCCAATCACTTTGGGAGTGGGAGTGGCTCAGGCTTTCAGAAATGTATATAAGCAGTTGTTTTGCCACTGTTTCCCAGTTATGTAGTTCAATAAAGGTTCTTCCTGTTATCACTGTGCCTTGCCTCGTGGGAACCCACCTACACTTCAGTATTATTAAGATTATGTTTGTTAATCTTCCTCTTCTTCTTTGGCAATCACTCGTAGCCGAGTAAGATTGTTTTCCATAAACCGTGAGTCCGTAAGTGACTGTGGAGGCCAATTCTGGATCCACATGCCCTTCCACAGTGGGGACATAGGTTTCCGGGCGGGAATTGATCGTGGTGAGGGTTTGCCAAGCGTGCCTTCTTCTTAGCATGTTTCTCCCTTTCGTCCTGAGTTCTAGCATCTTCAAAACCCATGACACCTTTGGTAAAGGCTGTTTTCCAATTGGAGCACTTGCAGGCCAGTGTTTCCCAGTTGTCGCTGTTTATACGACTTTTTTTAGATTTGCCTTGAGAGAGTCTTTAAACCTCTTTGGCTGACCACCAGATAGAATAATATTATTCTATCAGTGCACTGTATACAGAGATTTATAGCAAAAATAGGTCCCTGCTCCCAGGCAACTTGCCATCTAAAATAGACCACAGGCAGTGCTTTTCTGCTAGAAAAATGGTGCCGGTACTCACCATGAAGATTTTACAATAAGTGCCACACTTTTAACCAGTGCTTTTCTTCTAGAAAGAAAGAAAAAGGTGCCAGTACTACGTACCCTTGAGTACCTACAGAAAAAAGCACTGACCATAGGGAACATAGCAGAGGATGGAGGCAGAATTGGGAGGAATAAATGTTAATACATAGAATTGTAGAGTTGGAAAACCCCATGAGGATCATCTAGTCCAACCCCCTGCAGTGCAGGAATATTTTGCCCAGCATGGGGCTCGAGCCCATCATCCTTAGATTAAGAGTCTCATGCCCTACTGAGTTATTCCAAGTGTACTGAGCTATAGGATTAAGAAATTATATTCGTGAACTTTGTACCAAGTGTGGTTGTCTCCATGGTGAGGCAAAAGTTCTCAGCCCATCATGGACTGGAGAACTGGCAAGAGGAAGGAAAAGGGGATGAAGGGTGATGATAGTTCAGGGCCAGCCCTGTCCTTAGGCAAGGTGAGGTGTCCGCCTCAGGTGGTAGTGCTGCTACCCTGGATGCATAGATAGATGATGATGATGATGATTGATGATTAAATTTATATACTGACTTATACCCTCAGGTCTTGGGGCAGGTCACAGGATAAAATCAGAATATAAAACCACAAAGTACATAATCAAAACAAAAACAAAACACAATTAACCCCTCCCAAAGCAGATTTTAAAATCAACCAAAGGCTTGGTTAAAAAAGGTTTTTACCTGGCGCCTAAAGGTGTATAATGAAGGCGCCAGGCAAACTCCCTGGGGAGAGTATTCCACAGATGGGGAGCCACTGCAGAAAAGGCCCGTTCCCATGTTGCCACCCTCTCATGGAAGAGGCACACGAAGAAGGGCCTCAGAAGATGATCTCAGGGTCTGGGTAGATCAGGATGCATAAATAGCTCATTATAGATAAAGGTAAAGGTACTCCTGACCATTAGGTCCAGTCACGGATGACTCTGGGGTTGCAGCTTTCATCTCGCTCTATAGGCCGAGGGAGCCGGCGTTTGTCCGCAGACAGCTTCCGGGTCATGTGGCCAGCATGACTAAGCTGCTTCTGGCGAACCAGAGCAGCACACGGAAACACTGTTTACCTTCCTGCTGCAGCGGTACCTATTTATCTACTTGCACTTTGATGTGCTTTCGAACTGCTAGGTTGGCAGGAGCTGGGACCGAAGAACGGGAGCTCACCCCGTCACGGGGATTCAAACCGCTGACCTTCTGATCAGCAAGCCCTAGGCTCAGTGGTTTAGACCACAGCGCCACCTGCGTCCCGTTCATTATGGATATATGCAGCCAAAAATAAGGTGAATCATACATAAACCTATAGGATATACTGTATCTTACAGCAAATATTTCTATCTGGTCCTCTCTTGGTTCCCTAGGCTTGAGGAGCTCTGTAGAAATAGGAGGAAGATGACATGATCAGCAGCAGACAGGGTGGTGGGACCATGGTACTCACCTGACCTACATCTAGCTGAGTTGCTGCAGCATACCAGGATGTAGAGAGCAAGGGGTGTGGCTGCAAGGTCAGCACGGTGCAAGTGTGATGGCAGGAGCACTGGATGGTGTATTTGTACCACAGCAACCTTGACAGCAATGCACCTCTCTTTGTCCCAGTAGGCTGCAACAACTCAACCGGATGGAGGTCAGCTGAAGGGTGGAGGGCAATAATACCATAATGTTTGATACTATGGGTTACATTTCCTCTACCTACTGATGTGAAGTAAAAACGCTCCTTTAAAGCTTAGCCCTGCACATGATCAGAGATACTACACACCTGTATATCAGAGGGCAAACTGGCTTAGGCCAGTCCTGCAGTGTGTGACTCTCTGTTGAGTAGAAGGGGAAAGCAGCCACCTGCTGACCAGACTTGGGCATCTTGAGAATAGTATTGCCTTACTCAGATGTTATCCAATGAAAGGTTCTGGCATCTATCAGATCAAGCATCCTACTGGTGCTGAGTGTTGCTTCCCTCCCACCCTCCTACCTCCATCCTATGACAGAATGGCAAATTGCATATTCTATCAATAGCTTTGGGGAACATTACTGTTATTGGTTGTCCTGAATATGAATTGGATAATTCCCAAAGTCCCCTCTCTTTTATATCATCCCCTCAGGTCACATTAGCATACAGATGGCCTGTAACAAATGAGGCATGAAAGATGTAGGTTTGAAGAGCCAGTAGCTGAAACCATGTCTTTAAATTAGATGGTTTTCAACAGACAATTATATATTTCTTGCAGTGTGGCTATGGATAAAACTTCTCAGCACCACCATCACCAGCGGGAAGACTGGCTGAGCTGCGAGGTGATTTGCTGCTGGTGGATTTGCCTTCATTTAGAGAGTAAGTCGAGATTTTTCAAATTACCTTTTCCTCCTGAGGAGTTTTCTGACTATTGCCTAGACCACTTTCCCAAGAGGTGCTTATATTTTGTCACACGGACCCCCATTTTAAATTCTGATTCCCCCCCCCCATGTTCTTTATTCATACTAGCCCCATTTCCTAAGGAAGCCACTTTTCAGAAGGAGAAGTCAGGTGCTATGTAGCAAAAATGGCCAATGGCCACAAGTGATAGTTTGTTTTAAAGGCTACCTTCCTGTATGGCAGTAGTGGAAATTGTGGATTCGGTTCATTTTGGAGTAGAACTACGAACTATGAACTATTTCTGGTTCATCTTCTAGTTCACCTCTAGTGTGTGTGTGTTTTCTAGTTTATTTAAGCCGATGCAGGTGGCGCTGTGGGTTAAACCACAGAGCCTAGGGCTTGCCGGTCAGAAGGTCGGTGGTTCTGGAATAAATGGACGGGGTCAGAAGGACGGGGTACTGGAATAAATGTGATAAACTGGAATAGATACAGTTTAAGATTTATGCAGATGATAATTTTGTATATTTCCCCCCTTTATCTTTACAAAAGAAGTAATTTTCTTCTTCTTGAAGCCAAAGGGTCTAAACCTACCCCAGCTGACTTCATTTCAGTTCATGAAGTTGTGTAATTAGTGTAGCGCAAAGACTTCTTTAAAAAGCAAAGCAAAACACTTTGAAGCCAGAGAGTGCTGGAGAGTTTATTTCCCCTGTTAGTTCTCCATCGTGAAACCAAGATGATCCTTAAAGCATTGTTAGTAGAATTTACTATTCGTTTAAGGAAACAAAAGCAAATTAATTAAGAGAGCTTCAGTGGTAGCAAAGCACCTACTTGGTTTAACTCGCTCAGATTAAATTCTGAAGTGAGCAGCACCTTTGAAGATGAAAGTGGCTTTTTAATGAGCCCAATATCTGTGATTTGAGAATACCTCATTATTTCTAGAGGGTGACTAGAAAAATGAAAGAAACATTTCTCTTTAAAATTATGATAGCCTGCCATTTTAAGTAGCCCTGAAAACTATAGCACCGTAAATATCTGATGGGTGAGAATTTTGCTGTTCATCTTGTGCAGCAGGCCTGCGGAAGCACAGGAAATGGCAGGACGCGGGTGGTGCTGTGGGTTAAACCACAGAGCCTAGGGCTTGCCGATCAGAAAGTCGGCGGTTCGAATCCACACGACGGGATGAGCTCCTATTGTTCGGTCCCTGCTCCTGCCCACCTAGCAGTTCAAAAGCACGTCAAAGTGCAAGTAGATAAATAGGTACCGCTCCGGTGGGAAGGTAAACGGCGTTTCCGTGTGCTGCTCTGGTTCTCCAGAAGCGGCTTAGTCATGCTGGCCACATGACCCGGAAGTTGTACACCGGCTCCCTCAACCAATAGAGCGAGATGAGCGCCGCAACCCCAGAGTCGTCCGCGACTGGACCTAATGGTCAGGGGTCCCTTTAGTAGTGCCATTTACAGAGGGTATGCCTAGCTTCAGTAACCGATGCACTAGTGATATCCTGGCAGAACCAGCCCGCCCATGAGGCAAGGTGACCGCCTCAGGCGGCAGTATCCACAGGAGCAGTAGATCTGGTCTCCAAGGAATGCATCTGCCAGTGCCGTGATCTTCCGCCTCCTTGGCACAGCAACCCCAATGTCACCTCTACAGTGGCCTCTTGGCAGATAGGAGACGCTACTGGTCTCCTCCCATCCTTGTTCCCGATGGATCCCTCTTTCCTGGCCAAGCCTAGGGTACCTTACATAGACACCTATTGTTGTTGTTGTTGTTGTTGTTGTTGTTAAACACCATTTCTATACTGCTCAATACAGTCATACCTCGGAAGTCGAACGGAATACATTCTGGAAGTCCGCCCGAGTTCCAAAACATTCAGAAACCAAGGTGCGGCTTCCGATTGGCTGCCGGAAGCTACTGCAGCCAATCAGAAGCTGCGGAACCCACGTCGGATGTGCGGGTTCCAAAGAACGTTCGCAAACCGGAACACACACTTCCGGGTTTGCGGCGTTCGGGAGCCAAAACGTACAAGTCGCAAGTAATTTGACTTCCGAGGTACGACTGTATATTTAAAATATCTCTAAGCCGTATACAGAAAACTGAAGCAACAGCAGGCAACTTGGACACAAATTTAACAAAAATACAGAGTTTCATATAAAAATGTTACATTGATACAAAGTTACTAATATATTAAAATTGCTATCAGTTCATTTTTCTTCTGACACACTCTGCTTCTCAGCCTCCGGGTTCTCAGCTAGGGTCCGAACAAAATTTACACATTGGTGTGCATCACTCATACGGCTGTTTCGTATTTGCACATGACTAATACATCGGAGCAAGAAGGTGTGATCTCCTATCCAGGAAAGATAGCCAGGGACAAGCAGCTTTAAAATAAGCAGCCTTAATTATGACAGGGACCCTCACTCATTTCACAGTAACACTAATATATACAGCTTGTTACCAGGGAAGAGACCATCTCTGGTATTTTTGTTACTTGGGCTATGAAAAGTGGGAAATCGTAAGAGGGCCCAGTGCCTCCTCTCTTGACTTAAGCAAAAATCCTCATTTGGATTTAATAGGGGTTCTGCCTGAGTGAAGACTGAAAGGTCATACTCAAAGGTACAACGTGAACAAATGAAAATCAAATGTGTTCGCAGTTAACAGCGGAACAGTGAAATGAAAAACAGCCTGCTCTCTCTATTTTTTTCCTGATTACTCCCTCGAGTAGAAAACTCATAAAAACTTTAGAGATGGAAACATATTACAGAATTACAGGCTTTTTATTAAAAGTTTGGAGGTGTTATGATCCTCCCCGCCTCCAAACTTGATATATAGTCCTCATTCCTGAATGCACATTTTCCCTGGCTATGCAGCACTAACAGTACTGAGTTCTGCCCCCCTTTTCTGTGGCTGAAGCATTAGTCCTAGGATAGCTAGAATGCGGATAATAATCGTTTCAGAGGAACGGCGAAGGTGATTTTGATGAAAGAGCATTACTCATGGTGTGACCACTGTTTTTTTGTCATAAAATCATAATGCTGGAAGGATCCTTGTCAGAGACAGTAGACCTGTGAATGCTGGGAGCTGAGGAACATGAGCAGGAAACGACTATTGCACTCATGTCCTGCTTGAGAGCTTCTCATATGCAGATAGGGGGCCACTGTCAGAATGCTGACCTAGATAGGCCTTTGGATTGATCCAGCAAGGCCCATCTCATCTATGCTACTTTGCTGCAGAACATCCAGATCTAGAGTATTCCCAACAGATGGCCATCCATTCTCTTCCTGAAGACCTCCAGCCAAGGAGAGTCCACCACACATCTAGGAAATTAGTTTCATTTCACCTCAAGTCAGAATCTACCCTTATGTAGCCCAAAGCCATTAGACATAGTCCTGCCCTCTGGAAGAGCAGAGAACAAGCCTTTGCCTTCTTCTAGGTGACATACCTTCAGGTATTTGAAAAATCCTGTCATGTCCTGACCATTGGGTCCCTTCCAACTCTATAATTCTAACCTCCCTCAGTCTTCTCTTCCGCAAGCTGAACATATGCATCTCCTTCAATCTTTCCTCATCAGGCTTGTGTTCCATTTGTGTTTCATTTCTGTGACCATCTTCACTCCCTTCTCTGAACTTTAATTTTAAAACCTGTTTGACCAGAAGAATGTGTGTGTGTGTGTGTGTGTGTGTGTGTGTGTGTGTGTGTGTTATAGTTAATGATACTGGTGCAATACCATTTACAGCTCCCTTGAAAACTGGTCCCTGCATAGAACGATTCTCAATCGCATGCATGCAAAGGAGGGCAGTTTTACTAGTCCTATTAAAATGTTACAGTGAACATGGGAGTCTTCTTCTTCTTCGGCAATCACTCATACCCGAGTAAGATTGTTTTCCATGAACACAGTCTCTCTTAACACAGTGAGTCCGTAAGTGACTGTGGAGGCCAATTTTGGATCCACACGTCCTTCCACAGTGGGGACATAGGCTTCTGGGCGGGAGTTGATCATGGTGAGGGTTTGTCAAATGTGCCTTCCTCTTAATGTATTTTTAATCTTTGTTGGAAGCCGCCCAGAGTGGCTGGGGAAACCCAACCAGATGAGCGGGGTACAAATAAATTATTATTATTATTATTATTATTATTATTATTTATTTTAGCACGTTTCTCCCTTTCATCCTGAGTTCGAGCGTCTTCAAAACCCATGACACCTTTGGTAAAGGCTGTTCTCCAACTGGAGCACTCGCAGGCCAGGGTTTCCTAGTTATACTACATTTTTTGCCTTGAGAGAGTCTTTCAACCTCGTTTGTTGACCACCAGCATTACGCTTTCCAAGTTGATGTTGAAGAATCATTGCTTCGACACTGGTGATCTTTGCTTCTTCCAGTACACTGGCATTAGTTTGCCTGTCTTCCCAGGTGATGGGAGTAGGGAGAACAGGATTATGTATGATGTCACCAATGCGAGCCTACAAATCCAGCTGAAGGACTTCAGTGGAGCATAGGAATGTACCGTTGTACCCAGGGTCCCACATTTCACTTTTAAAAAGCCCTATGAACTGTAATACTCTTGTCGGTATTATGCATCCCTTTAGCAAGACATGTGGTGGTCAGGAATGATTACGGCTTGTGCAGTCCTGTGAACCTAACATCCTCTAACCAGAAAGGGGTTAGTGTGAACCATGCTATAGATTCATGTAGAACCACAGCACTTCCTGTGGTCAAAAAATTGCAAAAACATTTTGCTAAAAGGTAAGAAATTGTTGGCTGCTGTATCTGTTTAGGGGCCAGGTCACACAAATCCTCCTGAGCTCTCCTAAGGAAGTGGGCTCTGGCAATGTGCATGTATAGCAGGGATGTGAAACCTGTAGCCCCGCAGATGTTGTCGGACCACAGCTCCCAGCATCTCTGGCCATTGGCCATGCTGGTTGAGGCTGACGAGAACTGGAATCCAGCAACATCTAGAGGGCCACAGGTTCCCCATCCCCTGCTTGTGGAAGATGATGAAAGGTCGTGATATCATCTGGTATGGAGTGGAAATCTTTACCCATGATATGGACCTGTTACACAGAAGAACTCTGCTGGATTAGATGAAAGGCCTGTCTAGACTGCATTCTGTTCTCACAGTGGCCAACCAGATGCTGATGGGAACCTCACAAGTAGGACATGAGTGGAATACCACTCTCCCATTCAGGCATGGACATAGCCATGACTTAGGGGGCTGCAGGCTTCATGTTAGGGGGAGCAGGCTTCATGACAGGTATTCTTTCTCCAACACTGAAGGTAGCAGGATTACCTTCAGCCAGAGGTCAATGGAGTTCAGCTCCGGCACCTCCCAAGTGGCCACCATTGCCATTCTAAGAGAACAAGGGAAAAGTTCATGGTGAGCTCTGGCCGTTGTTGTTGTTGATAATAATAATGATGATGATGATGATGATGATAATAATAATATACTGCCTTTCATCACAAGATCTCAGGGCAGCTCACAGAATAAAATACAAGATAAAAACACAAGTAAATAATTAAAACAAAAACAAGAACAATAACACCCGCAAACACATTTAAAAGGCTGCAGACTCTTCATCAGCCCAAGGCCTGATGAAGAGGAACATTTTCGCCTGGTGCCTAAAAATATATAATGAAGGCACCAGGCGAACCTCCCTGAGGAGAGCATTCCACAAGCAGGGAGCCACTACAGAAAAGGCCCATTCACGGGATGGTTTATATGGGGAGAGGTGGTCCTTGGGATATTGCGATCCTTGAAGAAGGTCAAAGGGGTGACCCAGACCTTGTTGTGGTTTGCGAAGGGGCCCCTGTAACAGTTTCAGGGCCCCCAAAAGATAGGTCCACCACTGCTGGAATGTATTATAGAACTGCGATGGTGCCTCTTCCTCTCCTGGATGGAGAAAGGTGGGTATATAAGCGTTGGATTTATACTGTATAAAGGTAGAAGATTTGCATCCATTGTTCCGCCTACTGTTGTCTCCGACTCCCTCCACCACTGCCATGTGGCCCCTGGAAGGTTTTGCCACAAAGGAATGTGGCCCTTGGGCTTAAAATATTCTGCACCTCTTCCGAATGGAGAAGAAGAACAGGACTGGGCTAGCTAGAAAGTGGACATTCATGTGGCCAGCTATAAAAGAAGACAGGGCCCCTGCGCTTTCAATAGTTATGTGGAAGAATTTTAGCAGAAGATTCAGCTTGCAAGAAAAGCTACCCCTGTTGAAATTTCATATAGTCATTCACACAGACTTGTCTAAACGTGCCTTTCCGAACTGAAGAACAGAACCATAGTTAGAATTAAAAGAGAGCAGCACCTTTTGGTGTGAGGAGGTGTGACTAAAAATAGCCCGTCGGTGGATAACTCCCATGTGTCCAATGACTTAGTGGGTTTTCTAGGCACTTTCACCGACTGATGAATTAATTGGTGGAACAATGGTTGGAAGGAGGAAGGTGAAATATATGCTACCTGCACCTCAGCTTAAGATCTGTTTCCTTTCTTCTTCCTCCTTTATCTTCCTATGTAAAAACCACAACTTGTAAAATTGCTGGGCTGGCTGAAAAAAGGAACAGCTTCCAGGAAGTGGCAGCAGAAGTGTCACAGATGAGATTAAATGGGTTGCTCACGGCACAACTAGATGTGTCACACTGGCAGATCTATGATCAAGATCTCTCACAGTTGTTGTCAATTTTTATTTTAAAAAAAATGCATTTTATAGCAGCTGCATTGGGCAGCATGAGAGAACTGGATTAGGCAAGAGAAGAAGGAAGAATTTAGCCCTCTCCCCTCCTGCATTGCCATTTCCGCCCAAGTTAAAATCCAATCCAAGCCACCAATTTGTCTTGTGTAGGGGAACGTACAAGTACCATATTTTATTTTATATTCAAGAAGCATGGCCCATTTATCAGAGGGTGCCTCCAAAATAAGTGCAGAATAAAATTACAACAGACTAAAAACCACAAAATGCCTCAAACAATATATCCCTTTCTAGAAAATGTGCTTCTCAGATGGAGCATTGCTGAGAGCACCATAAGTCCCAGAGGTGCAAATAGCCTATTCTAGAAACCAGGCTTTTAGTGTTACAGCTCCAGCCCCCTGCAATCAGTTACCAGCCAAAATCAGACAGTGACCTAGAATCACAATGTTTAAGTGCTTTTGAAGACACTTCTGTTTGGGAAGGCTTTCTCTGAGATGTAAACAATTAATCTTCCACTCCCCCACACAGATGCCATTGCCATTTTAAATAAATTCAAGAGATTCTATTGATTGATCTCCATAGTCTTGCCTAAAGACATCCACTCACAGAAGTTTTTTTGTACCAAAACCAGAACTAGTCTAGGTTAGCTGTGGAAGTGACAAGAAATATGGAGGGAAATACTGTAATAATAGAATAAAATAACCTTATTAAAGGTAATACAATTTAATACAGTTAGTTTTAATAAGCTATCCTAATTAAAGGTTAAGAAAGCTGTAGAAAAGAAATTTTGGAAATTGCAAAAGCAGTCAGGGATCTTTGTAACACATACAAATTCTCTCTTAAAGTGGCCACTTTAAAACTAAAATGATTGGAAAGGAAACCAAATCCCAACCAAAGAGGAATGGTTGAATAAACTATGTGAATACTTGGAATTAGCAAAGTTGACTGATTTGATAAGACAAAAACCAAAAAATATACCGGTAATTCAGAAACATTGGAAATGTTTAAATGACTATGCAGACAAGGATCAAATGTGACGCATTGGTTGTGTTTAGAGTAGACTTGTGAAGGTTTTAGAAAACTTATTGACTGAAATATTTGAGACTGTGTGGGAGAAAAAAATACGGAATAACAGATACAATCTTGTTTAAAATGGACATAGGAAGTGCAGTGTAAGCGGTGGAAGTCAACTAATGAAATTTTATTATTATTTTCTTATTGAGATATTTGTAGAATAAATTTGGAAGAAATTCTTCCAATTTTTCTTCTTTTTCTCTTTCTTTTTTCTTCTTCTTTTCTCTTTTTTCTTCTTCTTTCTTCTTCTTTCCTTTTATATATATATATGCGCTTATATGTAATACATATATATGTGCATTTTTGCAAAATTTTGTTTATATTTTGTAATAAATTATGTTTAAAAAAAACTAAAACTAAAATGATTATGAATTTTAGGTTCAAGCCTGGAAAAGTGGTAGGTGTATTTTGCCAACAGAATTTTCTCTGATAAACAATAACCAGAGGCATCTCTGTTATAGCAAAACAACAAAGAGTCTTGTAACACCTTGAAATTTATGGCAGATGCTTCCAGACCCTCCAAGTGTCCTTATATCCCAGGGACAATCCATGATTTACAGAAGCTGTACAGGTTTCTGATTTGAATCCTGGAATGTCCCACTTTTCCTTAGGACATCCCTATTTTAATCAGAGAAATACTGGAGGGTATGGAGTTATGCGACCCTCAAGCCAAGGAGATAAGTAACTGTACAATCTTTAGACGACATTCGAAAGCAGTCCTGTTTAGGAAAGTTTTTCAATGTTTAATGTTTTGTTATGTTTTTATATATGTTGGAAGCTGCCCAGAGTAGCTGGGGAAACCCAGTCAGATGGGTTGGGTATTATTATTATTATTATTATTATTATTATTATTAAATAGGACATCCCTATTTTCATCTGAGAAAAGTTGGAGGAGATGTGCTTTTATGGACTAGAGCACCACACACTTCTGATAAAATGGACTCTAGAACCTGACACTTGGTTGTCTGTGGCCAATAAAGGCTTTCAAAGTACCACCTTTCTGGGGAGAAAAGGCAATGATAATACAGACCAGCACAAGAGAACAGCAACCAAAGTCAGAAAGAACTAAATAAAAATGTTCTGCTGGCACAAATGGACATAAACAGGCGTGAAACCTGAGTCAACAGCTATTGCATAAACCTCTGTAAGAGTTAACAAAGTTTGGCCATTTTCCAGTGTTGACAACTGACCATTATGTGTCTGTTGTTGTTGTTTTTGTTGTTGTTGTTGTTAGAGCTCTTATACCCCTCTCTTCATCCCCAAAAGCCCCCAGAGTGGTTTATACACAATCAGTGAAAACAAGATAGCCTTTGTTACAATCTATATATTTAAAAAACCCACGACAACACACAAGGGAAAATGGACAGGGAGGGAAGAGGGAAAAAATCAAATCAAATTCAGGCACCAATTCTTAAACCATTGTTCTTATCATGACCAGCTGCAACAGTTCAGGGGTAGGAGGTGCGTGATGGAACTGGACTTTTGACAAAGCTGATGGAATGGACCCTGTTTCCTATTTCTCCCACTGAGGCAGACTGATGGGGTGGTTGCTCCCAGGTATCAGCTGAGGGAGAGGAGTACTGATGGAGGTGGCCTATCAATAGTATGGGATATCGATCCTCGTATAACCAACATGCTTAACTCTAATTAATGCATGAAGGGGTTAAGACCATAGAGTATGCCACGCATAGGCAAACTCCAGCCCTCCAGATGTTTGAGACTACAATTCCTATCATCCCTAGCTAACAGGACCAATGGTCAGGGATGATGGGAATTGTAGTCCCAAACATCTGGAGGGCCGGAGTTTGCCTATGCCTGGAGTATGCTGTCCTGCCAGGCTTAGCTAGGTCACTCCCCCTCACCTTAGGAGGAAGGGTTTAGTAGCTCAGTTGGCAGAGCATGAGACCCTTAATCTCAGGGTTATGGGTTTGAGCCCCATGTTGGGCAAAAGATTCCTGCATTGCAGGGGGCTGGACTAGATGACCCTCATGGTCCCTTCCAACTCTACCAGTATCAATATAAATCTTTCACCTTTCCATCTCTACAATTCTGTTATTCTACCATGTGAACCCTACCAGCAAAGTGGTCTAAACTTGATGCCCCAAGCTTAGACATTGTGGTTTAAGCAAACCATCTTTGTGTTTCTATACAAATAATTTAGAAACATTTACCACTTTTGGAATCTAACTTATATTTGTCTGTCTTTCTTGATGCTGTATGGGAAATCACACGAATCTGTTCTTTAAAGAGTTTGTAAGTAAGCAATTTGCCAAACATGTGGTCTTTTCTATGCTACGGGAAATGGGGAAATTGGAAGGGGGAAATTTTTAAAGGTCTAACAGCCTATATTTCTATGCTTTCCTTTTCTGCATGTTTTGTGATCTTAAATCTCTGCTGGGGCTCTCTCATCAAAGAGTACTTGCCCCAAACCTGTATCTAGGCATCCAGGGATTTTTTCTTTTTATTATACCCTATCTATTTGTCTTTCCCAGCTAACAAATAGCAGAGCTGATGGAGTGAGCCCTGCTTCCCATCTCTCTCGTTGGCAGAATGGCTGCTCCCAGGTGGCAGTTAAGAGAGAGGAGCTTGCTGGAGCTGGCCTGAGATTAAAAAAAGGAAGCAGCCAAGATTCACAGTGTGCTTATCCAGGGCTATCGCCAAAGGAGGCTTCTGTTATTGATATTCTCCTTTAGACAACCCGCAGTGCTGCCTTGTAGTGCTTCCCTTTTCTGGTTCTTTAAAATGAAAGGGATTTATTTTATTTTATTTGCTACTCCCACAACTCTCCAGTGATTAACAACCTAATATTTTCTTCTGTGGCTTTGAAGCGGAAGAGTTCTTCGTTTTTAAAGGAGAAATTGCCAACCTTCTGACAACTAGTATTTAAGTGGAGGTTGCATTGCTCAGTCATCTTGAAAACAAATTCAGTTCCTTCTCAGTTTATTTGTTTCAGCCATTAGCCATAACAAAGTCTATACACCGTGTGCAGCCATTTAAACAATTTACAAAGTAAAATGGTCTGGTATGTAGCCCAAAATACGAGAATGAACAAAGTCTGCATGAGTTTGGCCAGACAGGCTGCTCTCTGAGTCCTTCTCTACATTTGCTATCTTCTCTAGCATGGTGGTTTCCAGATGTTTTGGAATGAAACTCCCATAAGCTCCAGCCAATGTGGCCAATGGGAGTTGTAGTCCAACATCCCTAAAGAGCATCAGATTGTGGAAGGCAGTTCTATATTCTCCTCGGGACTAGTGTTTATGATTTATTTATTTTTCAAATTTTCCAAAAAAACACCAAACCTTATCTAGTGAGACAGAGGGCAAACAACATTGCCTGTTTCCATGGACATGAAACAATAAATTACATTTTGATTTGTACCCTCTAGTACTGAAGCAGTTATTAACTGGAATTTAAGCATGGTGAAATCTTTCTCCCAGTGGAATTTATCAATTTTGATCAAGTAATTTTTGCACCAAAGAGCCCTCTTGAATCTGTTCGAGGATATCAAACCTTCTCAGGGCTAGTTTTAGATTCCTGACAAGCAGCTGTCTTGATGAAATAAACTATAGGGAAACCAGATGAGTGTATTATGTGAACAATGTTCTGGAGCCTTGTTAGATGTTTCAGAGTGAATTTGCTCAACAAGACATAATTTGGAGGGCTTCTCTCGGGAAAACATTGACTAAAGTAAGCCAGCAATTGAAAACTGAAATGTGTCCTCGTTGCAACTGAGTGCTCCTGCTTCTGTTATGAAATGATTGTCTGGTCTTTCTTCAGTTTAGAAGTGCTGGTATGTGTCCTTCAACTCAGAGAGCTAGAAAACGACCATCTCAAATATCAGTAGTTTGGAACCTACTGGTATTTAACTTTTTGTGAGTCAAAATGCCGAATAAGAAGTTTCTCTTTATAGCTGAAAATTAGCACATTGGCTTTCTCATCGTAATCAATCTTCAATGTTCTGCTCTTGATATAGTCATAAGGCCACAAATAACATTCTCAAGCCAACCTTGGAACACCATATTTGTGGTAGAAGCAGAGAAAGCTTACTATCCCTGAATGTAATGGAAACAACTCATCGCCGCTTAACCCAGAGACAATATAATTAAGCAAAAAAAGTTAAAAAGAAAGGGAGATAGTGCATAGGCAACTTTGACACTCTGGGTAACTGGTATTCTATCAGATAAAGAAACTACCCTATATACTCGAGTATAAGCCTAGTTTTTCAGCACATTTTTTCTGCTGAAAAAGCCGCCCTCGGCTTATACTCGAGTGAGGCAGGCAGTGACTCCTATGAAGCTTTCCCAGGTTTTTTGTGGTAAAATTGGGTGCCTCGGCTTATATTCGGGTCGGCTTATACTCGAGTATATACGGTATCCCTGAGAGCTTAGTCATCAATAAGGCTCCAGTATAAAAGCACTGCAGGGTCTGGACTAGGCATAGGCAAACTCCAGCCCTCCAGATGTTTGGGACTACAATTCCCATAATCCCTGACCACTGGTCCTGTTAGCTAGGGATGATGGGAATTGTAGTCCCAAACATCTGGAGGGCCGGAGTTTGCCTATGCAATCAGCAACAGGGAAGACATTCTAGGAAGACTGCAGCAACCATAAAGACACCAGTGTTCATTTATTTCAAATTGTAAATGAGAAAATGGAATCCCTTTGAAAATTCCCCCATAAAAGTTATAGTCATGGTGGTTATGGACGTGCCAGACATTCTTTTTTTGATGTGTATTGGGTTAAGCCTATACAGTGGTACCTCGGGTTAAGAACTTAATTCGTTCTGGAGGTCCGTTCTTAACCTGAGGTACCACATTAGCTAATGGGGCCTCCCGCTGCCGCCGAGCGATTTCTGTTCTCATCCTGAAGCAAAGTTCTTAACCCGAGGTACTATTTCTGGGTTAGCGGAGTCTGTAACCTGAAGCGTCTGTGACCTGAAGCGTCTGTAACCCGAGGTACCACTATACTTGGATTTCTACGTTGTAGAATCATATTGGCAAAGGGCTTATAGGACTGCTCACTCCCTGAATGGCTTGTGATATGAATTAACTGAAAAAGAATGCAGGGTACATACACATTTTATCCTGTTTCCTTCATTTACAGGCTGCGGAGAGCCTGGAGCTTTTTATTTTTGTGCTCCAAGAGCTAAAAGATTCTCTATCCAGAAAATACCTACAAGATAAGACCATTATTCTTTAGACAGTATTACAAGGAAAGAAATAAAAAAAACAAGGTTAGACAGGCCACATCATTTTTAAAATGGCATTATGGACTTTTTCTAGTTGTTCTGTTTCTTCCTTGGAAAATGATAGGTGTTCCTGGTTTCTCAGCCTTTCCTTCAAAAGCTATTTTGAAATGCAAACCACTTGGACAATGCACACATTGGAATGAAGCTGCCGGTTGCTGAGAAAGTGCTTAACTGTCTATTCAAATAAATGGGCTTTAAAAAGTATTTAATGTTGGCTGGATTGCAAACCAGGTAATTTTAAAATAAAAGTTCTTGCCTATTCAGCATCTTATTTGATACAATGGAGTGTGACATCACAGACTGAAAACCATAGGTGGTTGTAAACAAGGACAAAGTTTCCATATGCTACAGCTGTGGCAAACTCATTACATAATGAATATATGCTGTCCTCCATCATTTTCCAAAGGCCAGCTGGATGGTTAAGCCACATGGTTACCTATGAGCCTGTGAAGCCAAGTCATCCGTGTAGGACATCACTTTTTCTTTTGCACAAAGTGAAAGCTATGTATTTTAATTTCCAGGGATGCTTTTTCAAGCAATGATACACTCTTTGATTAGCGAAGGCACGAGATATTCTAAAGGAGTGCCATGATTGCAGAAATGTACTGTAGTTGCATATACTATAGTTGTGGGGTGGGCTGTGTGCAGGGCTGGCCTAAGACAGTTTGCTGCCTGAGGCAAAGGATAAGATGCTGCCTCTCCCCAATTCAATGTACAAAAACTGACTGGACTAGCAACTGCGCTATAAACAGGACACTGTCCTCTGCTGCATCTGAGGGCAACAGGATAGCTTAGAACATGACGCACAGAGCCCTCTGTCCCCTCCTCATTGCTCTCCATCCTTCAGCTTCCAATGCCTGAAGCAACTGCCTCACTCTGCCTAATGGTAAGGCCAGCTCTGGCCAAGTCACTATAATAATAGTAATAATAATTTTATGATTTATACCCCGCCCATCTGGCTGGGTTTCCCCAGCCACTCTAGGTGGCACTGGACTTCATTGTATCTAGGTGGAGTCAGATGTTTCCTGGTGCTGTTCTGTACTTTTTGGAGACAGATAGAATCATATAATTGTGGACCCATCTAGTCCAATCCCTGCAATACAGGAATGTTTTGCCCAACATCGGGCTTGAACCCCTGGGCAGGGGCAAAGGAAGGGGTTGCACTGAGGGGGGTGACATTCGGTGTGCCCGCGACTCTCAAGCCTACCCCAAGCCGCCGGGGGAAGAGGGGAGCCGTACCGTCTTGCCGGTGGCCTTCCCCCCTTCATTTTGACAACTCGGGGGAGGCTTGGGAGTCGAGGGTGGGTGGTGCGCCATTGTCCCCCCACTCCCAGGCTGCTTCCTGGGGGGGGAAGCCTCCCCCGAGCTGTCAAAAGGAAGAGGGAAGGGAGGAAGGCTGCTGGCAAAGCTGCACGGCTCCCCCCCCCAAAGCAGCCCACCATGGGCGGCTCGCTCCGCCCCCATGGGCAGCTCACCCCCTGGGACACTCGCCCCACCCCTAGAATGCTGGTCCCACCCCCTGGGACGCTGACTCCGCCCCATGGCCCCAGCCCCGGGTGCACAGCATGTGCGCCACTCCGGGTGCCGGAGCAGCTAGCTCCGCCTCTGCCCCTGGAATTAAGTCTCATGCTCTATTAATATTCTTGTCTAGCTTCTGACTGGTGTGTCCTCTAAGCCTTCCATGACAAAAGGCAATTCACAGGGATTGCCTTCACATGGTGAACAAGTCTTCAGAATCCCCAAAGAAGAGGCGCATGCACCTTTGCAATACACGTGTAATTGCTGTGTTGACACTGTGTGCCAGCCCACCGCTGTAAGTTTAAAGTTTTCAGTTGCGTACATACCTGCATACCTGCACCCAAACTGCTCCTCATTTCTTATTCCTTTGTCTTGCTGGTTCCGATTAAAGCCTTGGCTAGATGAGCCCTACAGCATTGCAATACTAAGACCAGGAAATGAATGCATCATAAACACTCAATATTTGTTCTTCGAAGACTTCTGTACAATTTGTAAACTTCCATATTCATTCATCTGTTTGTTTGTTTATCTTTCATTAGCTTGGACAATCTTCAGCATTTCTTTGCATGGTTTTGCACAAATAAAAATGTGTGAAGGGCTCAGCTGCTGAAATTTTAAGTGCTAGTCCCTTTCATTCAAAATAGCCATTAACCTTTCAAAATTGGGCTTGGAAATGAAGCAGAGAATCTAAAAACCAGAAAGCAGCTTCAAAACTGATTTCGTTCATCCTTTGATTTCTGCTTGATTTAAAAACCAGTGAACGCTGGCTTTGGATGCCTCCACAC
This sequence comes from Darevskia armeniaca, assembly GCA_034641395.1. NCBI lineage: Eukaryota > Metazoa > Chordata > Lepidosauria > Squamata > Lacertidae > Darevskia > Darevskia armeniaca. The sequence continues at coordinate 908,916 of JAWWNF010000371.1, forward strand.
CAACCATATTGCATGTGACCTTTGCATGAAGGTGGGGCACAGTTTGCCTCACATATTGAGGATCTTTATTTCCTGATTGTCTCCATGCAAAAATAAAAATGATGGGGGCACTTTGTGCAATTGAGTGCAGATGCACTCTAACTTCCTGGATGTTCCTGGACAGGGGCACCAACTCCTAGAAGCCCAGCTCTTTTGCCCCCCCCCCCCCCGTGGGATGTAACATCTTTATCGATGACTTGGATGATGGGCTTGAGGGCATCCTGATCAAGTTTGCAGATGACACCAAATTGGGAGGGGTGGCTAATACCCCAGAGGACAGGATCACATTTCAAAATGACCTTAACAGATTAGAGAATTGGGCCAAAGCAAACAAGATGAATTTTAACAGGGAGAAATGTAAAGTACTACACTTGGGCAAAAAAAATGAAAGGCACAAATACAGGATGGGTGACACCTGGCTTGAGAGCAGTACATGTGAAAAGGATCTAGGAGTCTTGGTAGACCACAAACTTGGCATGAGTCAACAGTGTGATGCAGCAGCTAAAAAAGCCAATCAATTCTGGGCTGCATCAATAGGAGTATAGCATCTAGATCAAGGGAAGTAATAGTACCACTGTATTCCGCTCTGGTCAGACCTCACCTGGAATACTGTGTCCAGTTCTGGGCACCACAGTTCAAGAAGGATACTGACAAGCTGGAACGTGTCCAGAGGAGGGCAACCAAAATGGTCAAAGGCCTGGAAACGATGCCTTGTGAGGAATGGCTTAGGGAGCTGGGTATGTTTAGCCTGGAGAAGAGAAGGTTAAGGGGTGATATGATAGCCATGTTCAAATATATAAAAGGATGTCATATAGAGGAAGGAGAAAAGTTGTTTTCTGCTGCTCCTGAGAAGAGAACACGGAGCAATGGATTCAAACTACAAGAAAGAAGATTCCACCTAAACATTAGAAAGAACTTCCTGACAGTAAGAGCTGTTCGACAGTGGAATTTGCTGCCAAGGAGTGTGGTGGAGTCTCCTTCTTTGGAGGTCTTTAAGCAGAGGCTTGACAGCCACCTGTCAGGAATGCTTTGATGGTGTTTCCTGCTTGGCAGGGGGTTGGACTGGATGGCCCTTGTGGTCTCTTCCAACTCTATGATTCTATGATTCTATGTAGCAGTCAAATACAACATTTCTTGTTTGCCCAGAGTGGACACACAGGGGAGTGTTGCTCCAGCCAGGAGGACTTCCTGTCACACCTGGTCTGGAGCATCTTCCCCCTGCGTCTGACCAGGTAGATGGGTGTGACTCTGGCAGACCCTATAAAGGGGCTAGTCACGCAGCCATCTTCCTCTTATGCCATCTCTTAATGCTGCTCTCTCTTGATCCCTTCTCTCCATTTTCCCTTTTGCTGTCTCAGCCAGCAGCACATGGGCTCATCCCTCACAGAGGATGAACCCACACTTTTCTTTTTAACTGTAACTACAAGCTAAAGCCTGCCTTAAGGACCATACTGTGAACTGAATGTAAGTAAACCTTATCATTACTTTTAAAAGAAGACTGTTGTGTCATTATTGTTTTTAAGAGGGAACTAAAGGGGATTTACCAGGATCAATCCAATCTGGACAAGTCAGACTGGATTGCTTAACTCAAGTGGTTTTAGCGAATCCATCAACTAGCTTCCTGCAATGTACACGGGAATGTGCTTTGCTACTAGCTCACTAGAGTGAGTAAGGAAGGATAATATTTCATCAATATATCCTCTCTTGCTATCCCCCACACCCCCATGTTCTGAATGATCAGGGGGTGGAGGAGGCCAAGCATGGAATTGATCATGGTGTGGCTTCAGTGGCCGACTCCTCCTCCTGCTGCCAGTGGCAGGAGGAACAAGAGGAGGCTGATCGTGGAGCCAAGTGTGGTACAGCATGACTTCATTGGCTGGCGGCCTCCTCCCTCCACGTAAGGGAAAGATCGGGGAAGCATCTCCCAGCCAGTGGCGGCACCAGGAAGAGGAGCTGCTGACCATTGAGCTGCACTACTGCCACTTTTGACTCCACCCCCTGACTCATCCTAATGTCCTGGCACCCCAACAGCGCACAGATCTCAAAAATCAAAAATGGGATACCACCAGGGCATGGGGGGTGAGGGTGCAGAGCCAAATTGCTCCCAATCTTTCCAGACTGAAAAGTAGCCCCACAAAAACCTTTGGAAGAGCAAAATGCATTTTCTTCTTCAGGAGAAGGCTGCCCAACTGCCCGTGTGGCGTCCCACCTTCCTTACGAACCACTGGCTGCAAGCTAAAGAGAATCAAGTCAGTATTTGAACACGCTTTTGTTCTTTGCCTTTTTTTCTTGAGCACGGATAATCTCTGGCCCTGGAAGAGATTTCCAGGGAACTTGTGCTTCATACACTGCTCCAGATTTGCCTGCCAAGATCAACATCTCTTCCCTGTGGGGTACTCTTCTGTTCTGCACATGGAGTCAGTTTGGTTTTCTATGTCTTTCATAGTCTGGTTTCTTCTTTATATCTGTCTATCTATCACTGTGTGTGACAAGCAGGAGAAGCTTTCACTAAAGGAATACATAGCTGTCTGTCTAATAGGAACCATCCCCTCTGCAGGGAGAAATAAGAAAAGCATAGGAGATGCTAGTATCCTACATGACTGTTGTTGAGCATGCACATGTTCAGTTACTTCCTTAATGAAATACTAATGTGAACAAAACATGGAAAATGTTAAAACACTGCTTTAAGAGTGTGCCAGCCTCAACAAAGGACATGTCTATGTTAAAATCAGGGCTTTTTTCCAGCCATAACACAGTTCTGGCACCTCTCAGATGAGCACCATTGCCATTATAAGAGAACAAGAGAGGTGTTTGTGGTGAGTTCCGGCACCTCTCTTTATAGAAAAATAGCACTGGACTTTACATATATTTTAGAATATCCTATTAATGCATTCTGTTATGCATTAATATGTAAACACTGTAATGTAACTACAGTCGTACCTTGGAATTCGAACGGAGTCTGTTCGACTTCCAAAATGTTCGAAAACTGAATCATGGCTTTTGATTGGCTGCAGAAAGCTCCTGCAACCAATCAGAAGCCATGGAAGCCCCACCGGACATTCGGCTTCCAAAAATAGTTCTCAAGATGGAACAGTCATTTCTGGGTTTGCGACGTTCAGGAGCCAAATTGTTCGGGAACTAAGCTGTTCGAAAACGAAGGTACGACTAAATCTAAACCGGTGATACATAACCATTTTGATAAACGTTGCAAAATGACAACAATGATAAATACTACTGAGCACCCATTGATTTTGAAAGGTGCAGCTGTTTTGGTGCAATTTCCCCCTTGACCGATTGGGATTCATGGAAGAAATGTCAGATTTGCCTGCTTGCTAACATCACAATGGGCAAATAAAGTCAATTCAGAGTTGACAGTCAGAACTTCCCAGATTAGTCAGATGAGTTGTCCTAGCTAATCAGGGATCACAGAACAAATGTGACTACACTGTTTAATGCATAAGCAAACAAAGGAGGTTATGTGCAGATATCACTGATATACACAGAAGTCAGTGTACTGTGAAGGCAATGCTTCCTTAATAGGTGGACACTTTCAAATGCAATTCTGGGCTGCATCAATAGGAGTATAGCATCTAGATCAAGGGAAGTAATAGTACCACTGTATTCCGCTCTGGTCAGACCTCACCTGGAATACTGTGTCCAGTTCTGGGCACCACAGTTCAAGAAGGATACTGACAAGCTGGAATGTGTCCAGAGGAGGGCAACCAAAATGGTCAAAGGCCTGGAAACGATGCCTTATGAGGAACGGCTTAGGGAGCTGGGTATGTTTAGCCTGGAGAAGAGAAGGTTAAGGGGTGATATGATAGCCATGTTCAAATATATAAAAGGATGTCATATAGAGGAGGGAGAAAGGTTGTTTTCTGCTGCTCCAGAGAAGCGGACATGGAGCAATGGATTCAAACTACAAGAAAGAAGATTCCACCTAAACATTAGGAAGAATTTCCTGACAGTAAGAGCTGTTTGACAGTGGAATTTGCTGCCAAGGAGTGTGGTGGAGTCTCCTTCTTTGGAGGTCTTTAAGCAGAGGCTTGACAGCCACCTGTCAGGAATGCTTTGATGGTGTTTCCTGCTTGGCAGGGGGTTGGACTGGATGGCCCTTGTGGTCTCTTCTAACTCTATGATTCTACGATTCTATGATTAAACCTTGTCAAGCAGTTATTCAAAGGGTGGAGGCATTCTTCGACACTGCCAAATGTTTTCACAAAAACTGGTGAGTGCTTTTGACTGAGCCTTTAATGCAGCTATTGAATTGTACAGTACACATTTTATGTTTGCGGATCCAACCTTAGACAGGGAAGCTAACAGAGCCATATTGGGTGCATTATTTATTGGTGCTTCGTGTTGTGTGGTTTTTAAAAAATGAGGTGCAATAGCTGAAGGCTGTGGATGTGTAAAAATGAGCACATTATATGTAACAGCGAGAGGTAAATGTGGGGCTCTGCTGCTTGGACACACAGAAATTATTTCTGGCTGGCAATTGTGTAGACTGACTCTTCTTATCTATTACTTGAATGTCTACTTCTCAACCTTAAACAAAATGTTATTTTTGGTGTATTTTGTTTGCAGAAACACACATTTCAGATAAGGTACATTTTAAAGGCAACTTCTCTCTCTTTTTTGGCAGGCAGTGTAGGGCCAATGTGACATTTTCTAGACAACTTTATAGGGTAGACATTACAGCACAGTGGGAAATTACAGTAGAGACAATGCTACACAATGGTTTTGGAAGATCATAAAAAGAAGCTTAAGGGCAATTTTGTTCAGATGTGCCGTATGGAATGGTTCCGACATTCCCCTTCATATGCATTATGGAAAAGCACGGAAAATCCTTTGGGCCCTGCTTCTACCCATAGCACTCTCTGCTTGATGCGAACAGTTGAAGTTGATTAAGTGGGCAATTTATAAAAGGTTTGACCCCAATCTCTTGGAATGCAGGCTGTGTACACATTTCCATTTACTCTGGCTCCAGAGTGCTCTCACTGCTGGTGTTTGAAACTGAGTACACATGACATGAGCCGCAATCCATATGTATTCTGTAGTTTCTTGAGAAATATGGCTGTTTGGTGCGCTTCTGTCCCTCCAACCAGCTTCTCTCTGATTTGAAAACATCAGCTGCGGTTAAGCTGAAGCGTGTCTATTTCAGACAGCGGTTGTGCACACATAGATGTCAATGCATGTGCAGATCGCAGCTTCATTGCATGGGATTTCGGCTCGGGGAAATTAAGTCAGTTGATGCGCATTGGGTGAAGACATTTCTACCCACTCGCCGTTGTGTACAACAATATAAGAAAATGACTTGAAATACAGCAGGGGAGAGCAACTGCGCTGCGTTTCAAGCTGCTAATGTGTATGTGGAAAAAGAGTGGCAGTGGCACTGACCTCCAGGCCCCCAGCTGAAGTAATTGCTGGAATAGCCCCTTACAGTGAAATCCTATGAAATGGGTCGTATGCAGCACTGCTGTAGCTCTAGCGCAGCAGGCTTCAGCTTGTGCAACAGAACTTTCTCCTCCTTTCTTCTGCAGCCCCTCAATGTGTCCTCAAAAATCTGCTCCAAGGGGTTAGAGGACCCCTCCACAGGACACGCGCGGAGAGGAGAGGAGAGGAAACTCCAATTGAATGAGCAGAACCAGGGGCGTAGCAAGGGGGGCGATGGGGGTGGGCCGGGCCGGGTTCCACCCCAGAGGGGGGTGACACTTTTTTAAAAAAATATTTTTTTAAAAAAAGTTTTTTTAAAATTTTTAACTTTATTGAAAAAAGAGATAATAAACACACACACACAACCCCCCACACATCACAAAGTGGCACCATCAGAGGGGGGTGACACTTTTTAATTTTTTTTTTAAAAAAATAATTTTAATTTTATTTTGTTTTTAAATTTTAAGTTTATTGAAAAAAAAAGAGATAATAGACACACACACAAAAAACCCCACACCTTGCAAAGTGGCACCATCATTTTTGGGGGCCGGGGGTGACTTGCTATGCCACTGGGTGCAGCTCTGCCAGTGCCCTGGCAAAGTGGTGGGGGGGTGACAAAAAAATTCCGCCCCGGGTACCACCTGGGCTTGCTACGCCTCTGAGCAGAACTCTGTGTGTGCAGAATATCTACTGAGAGGTAAGACCACTGAATTCAATAGTACCTATACCGATATAAGTATTCATAGGACTGCAGTCTTAGGGTATCAGGAATTTGCTGGGTTATGTTGGGATGTGTTAGGAATGCCCTGGTGCTGATTTACAGGTAATAATAATAATTTTTAACTGCGGGAGGCAGTGGAAGACAGGAGTGCCTGTCGTGCTCTCGTCCATAGGGTCACGAAGAGTCGGACACGACTAAACAACTAAACAACAACAAAATAATAATTGTATTATTTATACCCTGCCCATCTGGCTGGGTTTCCCCAGCCACTCTGGGCAGCTCCCAACAGAACACTAAAAATAGAATAAAACTTCAAACATTAAAAACTTCCCTGAACAGGGCTGCCTTCAGATGTCTTCTAAAAGTCAGATAGCTGTTTATTTCCTTGACATCTGATGGGAGGACGTTCCACAGGGCAGGTGCCACCACCGAGACGGCCTTCTGCCTGGTTCCCTATAACCTCACTTCTCGCAGCGAGGGAACCGCCAGGAGGCCCTCGGAGCTGGACCTCAGTGTCCGGGCTGAACGATGGGGGTGGAGACGCTCTTTCAGGTATATTGGGCTGGGGCTGTTTAGGGCTTTCAAGCTCAGCACCAACACTTTGAATTGTGCCCAGCCCATTATAGTGCTGCCCATATCTTTAACATTTTTGGCAAACCAGGTTTCTTTGTTCGTTCACAATATTTAGATCCTGCATGCAGGAACAATTTGTTTACTGCTTACTTATTTATCTAATTGAAAATAATTTTTTAGATTGCTTTTGCTTTCCAAGCTGTCAAAGTGGCCTACAATCAAACACAAGAGCAGGGTGGGTTGGGTTGGGGATTGCAAAATTATACAACTTAAAAAGAAGAAGAATAAAAAGAACACAATTTTCAAAATTAAACCAGTCACCAGTATCAGCTTGATTAGAAACATGATGAGATAGATCAGGTGTAGAATGTTGTTACACACTTCCTGCTTCCCCCAAGGGCAAGAAATTTCAGGAGCAGCACTGCTGGGTTTTGTTTCATTTCAGCTGCATACAATTAAAGCACCTTTAAAATCGTCGTTGTTCCCCAAAAAAGAAAAGAATCCTGGCAATTGTAGTTTACCCCTCACCGACTAACAATTCCCAGCCCTCTTAATAAACTACAGTTTCCAGGGTTCTTTTTTTGGGGGGGGGTGCTGTTTTATGGTGTGTCCACAGCCTTTGGATGAGAGAAAAGTGTCTCTGCTTACAAAATGTCCAGACAAGATTCTTTAATGATCTCATAGCTCTGTCCAGGGGTGCCAACTTGAATAAAATATTTTGGGGGCCCTGGTAGACCACACCTCACATAATTGATCGCATGATGCAGTGTACACACGCCATTTGAATGGGAATGCCCATCGACTTTTTGGGGGGGCAGGTAAAGGGACCCCTGACCATTAGGTCCAGTCGCAGACGACTCTGGGGTTGCGGCGCTCATCTCGCTTTATTGGCCGAGGGAGCTGGCATACAGCTTCCGGGTCATGTGGCCAGCATGACTAAGCCACTTCTGGCGAACCAGTGCAGTGCACGGAAATGCCGTTTACCTTCCCGCCGGAGCGGTACCTATTGATCCACTTGCACTTTGATGTGCTTTCGAACTGCTAGGTTGGCAGGAGCTGGGACCGAGCAATGGGAGCTCACCCCGTCGCGGGGATTCGAACCGCCGACCTTCTGATTGACAAGCCCTAGGCTCTGTGGTTTAGACCACAGCGCCACCCGCTGTGGGCAGCCCTCCTCAAATACTTTATTCTGGGAGCTGAAGCCCCCACAACCCCTAGGAGTTGGCTCATATGGCTCAGTCACTCACTTGCTCACTACCTCTCAATCTATGTCTTCAAAAATGCCCACTGCTTTTCCTCTTCTCTGCCCTCTTCCCTTAGCTGAAGTTTTCTGACATTTCTCCAAGCTCTGATAAGCATCTCATTTTGAGAAAACCACATGCACCCAAAATAGACAGATCTCCCAACTGTCAGGAGACCAGCTCCTAGCCATTAGCTCCCTCCCAGTGATGGAACATGAGCTGATCAGGTCAGACAGTTAACTAGCAATCCAACAAATGAATGATCAGTCAGCAGCTGTGACACCACAGATTATTTAATATTGTTAAATCTGCAGCAGGAATGTCTTCCACCTTTTACAAGGGAAGCTTGCAGGGGAGGGAATTCTAAAGCACCTTGGACGCAACAGATGCTGGCAATGGTCCAGTTGTTGGTATTTAGAGAAGAGCTTCCTGGGACCTTAAGGGACAAGGAAACTCACAGAAAAGGCTCCCTCCTCTTGAGCATTAATCTGAAATTTTAAAAAATGTTAAGGCAATGTTTCAATGCAATTTTGCCCCCTACAGGCTATGCAGGATATATAATCAAAACATAGGTATTTCCAGAGGTGCAAAAGGACTAAGGAAGACTTCATTCCCATCTTCTGGGACTGTGCAAAAACAAAAACCTTTTTGGATTTTATACTTTTGAATATAACGCAAGAAAGCACAGACTATGCAGTACCTAGAAATCCAAAAGCAATTATTTGCATGCTTTGTTCTGAAAATATATAAATGCTAATCTTCAATTAGCAACCAACTACTCTTTTGACTAAAGTGAAACTCTGAATAGCTCAGCAATGGGAAAATAAAGACCCTCCAACAACCATACAATGGTTGAAGAAAACTTGGGGAGAATGTTGTGACCTACAACAGAAATGCTTTGAAATATATTTATCAAAATTTTATTGAAAGATGGGCCCTGTTCATTCATTTTTTTTGAATGATAAACTTAACAGATGAAACACTGATATATAATCCCTTTACGTTAATTTAATAATAATCTACAATTGTGCAAACAGTTTTCTCCAATCTATTTTATCTCTCCTTTTCCACTTTCCTTATCATATTTTGCTTTTCATTGTATTAGGGTGATTGTAAATTTTTTAAAAGTTAAATAAAGGAAGGAAAGTTGTCCTTCCTCTTTATTCTGAGCCCAACACACTTGCAATTGTAGCCAGTCCCTTGAATTAGGCCTGAAGGAAAAAAGGTAATTTTCAGCACATTCGATACATTAGCGGTCAAAAATGTTTCTGCCTCCCTGCTACAATTAAGGAGGCAGGAAAAGAGCACTATCTTTACACCATTCTTCACTGGCAGTTCCATCTGGAGTGCATTGAACTAGGCAATCCCTAAGATCACATCTTGCAAATATATAGGCACAATCCAAAGTTCAGCATCATTGATTTCAACAGATGAGTTAAGCATGTACTTAAGTCTCTTGGCTGAAATTTTTCAGTGCTACCTAGCCTTATGCACATTTTATCTGTAAGCCTCCTTGATTCCCTGTCAGGGAAAAAAGGCTGGGTATAAATAAAAATATAGTAAGGACCCCTGAATAAATAAACTACAAAAATATAGTAAGGACCCCTGAATAAATAAAAATAAAAATATAGTAAAGGACCCCTGAATGGTTACGTCCAGTCAAAGGCGACTATGGGGTTGTGGTGCTCATCTCGCTTTCAGGCTGAGGGAGCCGGCGTTTGTCCACAGACAGCTTTCCGGGTCATGTGGCCAGCATGACTAAACCGCTTCTGGCGCAACAGAACACTGTGACGGAAACCAGAGCGCACGGAAACGCCGTTTAGCTTCCCGCCACAGTGGTACCTATTTATCTACTTGCACTGGCGTGCTTTCGAACTGCTAGGTTGGCAGGAGCTGGGACAGAACAACGGGAGCTCACCCCGTCGCAGGGATTCAAACCGGCAACTTTCAGATCGGCAAGCCCAAGAGGCTCGGTGGTTTAGACCACAGCGCCACCCGCATCCCTTTAATATAGTATTAACAATAATAATGATAATAATAATAAAATGGAAAGGAAAGGAAAACAATAACAACAATAACAAACCATGGGATGGATTGTGTTTTTACGTTTGTAAGATGCACAGTTTTTGTTTTTGTTTGTTTTATGCATAAATCTCTAGTACATCCTTGGAGGGGGGGGGATGAGTCCCATACTGAATTTTCTAATACAGTACATAGATAATCATCCAGAACTACCCTCTTATACTTTCAGAAATCAAAGCTCTGAGTATGAGTCAAAGATTTAGTCTTATTCTACGGTTAAGTGGATCCATGGTATATTTTTCTCAAGCCACACCCCACTGAAGTTAACAGGAAAAGTATAATTTCCTTTCTTCTGGTGTTGCATATTGACTTAGCAGGGTGGTTGGGTGGGAAATTAATGGATTCTTCGGTGCCATAAATGCCCTTATTGGTTCTGCTTAAATGTAGACAAATAAAACTGTTTACCTAACCAATTAAACAAAATCCGCATTTAGGAAAGACAGTGAATTTCCTTTCTTTTCTTTTGTGTTGTTCTCTAATTTGTATTTCAGTTTTCTCCTTCAACATAGCTATTGGTTAGGGAAGATAATCACGGATTGGATTTAAATGCACCATGAATGCACCATGAATGAAAGAGGTCATAAGCAGGATATTAAAATTTGTAGGTTGTCATACTTCTGCATGACACAGCCCATTACAAGAGTGTACCTGCTGCACAGTATGCTTCATAAAAATTAAAAGCGTAATTTTCAAAACCTGGCCTCTGTGGCTGTAGGCACGCACCTTCACTAGGGAGTCGGCGTGACTGGAATCAATGGGACTTGACTGTAAGAAAACCCGCTTGGGACTGCGCAATCCTCTACATGTCTGCTTGGAAGTAAATCCTTTTGTGACGAACAGGACATGCTCCTTCCTAAGTACATGTGCCTAGAATTGCATGGTCAATTTCCCACGGAACTTTCATTTGACTGCACTAGTACTATTCATGTGTGTGGAGAGTTTAAAAAAAGAAAAGAAATTCCTGTACAGAATTATCGTGTAGAGTTTCAGTGAGCTGTAAACAATGGGACAGATCTGACTAAGTCTGGGTGGGAACTTCAAGCCTGGGAGCCTCCAAGCCTCTCGTTTTGGTCCCTGGGACTCTCTCCAGGCCACGTTGTCCTTGAATGTTTTGGCCAGATTGAGTCCTTGAACTGTAATAATTCCACGAGGGAATGCATTCCTCTGGCCATTAAAAAAAAAAAAGGTTTCCCACTGCTGACTTGTACCATGGAGGCAGAAAACAGTAGTGATCTGAACGGAAGGAAATTGAAAATATTTGGTAGCTTCATAACGGACGTAACAATCTGATTTGTTAAGGCTCGGGTAGGAAAGAAAGTGACTGAGGGGCTTTATTTTCATCAACTTTAGCAAGAATACTGACTAGCTGATGATTGATAGTTGCTTAGCCGTGACCAGTGAGTAATGGCCGAGGGGAGAGCTGAACCAGTGATTTCTGAGCTCACAGGCTTAAATACTTTGCTGACTTGCACGGCAAACAGAATCCACTAGTGACTTGTGCTTCCTGTTTTAAATGCTTTTCTTTTCCCCAGTGGAGGGAGACTCTAGTACACCACCCCAGATTCATTTTCTCCAGACACAGGGCACTGGAGGTGAAAACCCCTGAGAAAGCTCTATTTGATAACATGTTATTGGTGAGTGAACTGTAATCCTGAAAGTAAAAACACACTGTTCAATAAATCATACATAAGCACACAAGAAAGCTACAACTATTTATTTTCCTATTATATTTGCTACTGCTCTCCTCACAAAAGAATGATGGACTCTCCCATAAGCCCATTATTCAGTAAAGGAAATTTCATATCCCCGGAAAAATTCACACCAGCTGTAGGTGCTCCCAAGGAGTAGTTTTGTGCTAACCCTTGCTGATAAGTGCCATATATTTCATGCCATACAACCGCCTGATAGGTTGTAAACTGTAATAAAAGCAGGTGTTTTATTTTATTGTATGTGTGCACGTGCGTATGAGTGTGCTACTGTTTGCTCTGCGCAGAATTTTTACTGAGGCTGAAGAAAATGGCAAAGAAATAACTGTATGAGCCTCTCCTTGAGAGGAAATTTACCAACTATATGAGTGCATCTAGTATACCTACGTCCTGTTGCACAACCCAGACTGAGGAGAAGTTGTTTCGGAGCTGCTTAAGAATAAGGCTGTGTACACACCATACCTTTAAAGCATATTGAAAGCACACATTAGGTATAAGAGGTGAAGAGATACCGAGAGAGGATAAAAGACTCTCTCAAAACATCTGGAGGGCCGAGTTTGCCTATGCCTGCCTTAAACAGTACCATACGGTGTCACAACATATACCCATTTTGTACAACGGGTACAAAAAATTAAAAATTAAAATCCAAACTTAAGGTTCAGGAAAAGTCTGGGCAAAAAGATACGCTTTCAGGAAGTACCTAAAACAGATAACTGAGGGTGCCTCACAAACTGCAGAGGAAAGAATAGACATGCATAGGATTCTTCTGCATATTGTTGACTCCTCAGTAGAGCTGAAGACTTTCCCTGCACATTCAAAACAGTAATTCAGTCATTCACACACATGCATACTGAGGTGAAAATGTGTTTTTAAGTTACAGGTCTCTGTATGTACCTGTTTGCTGTATTTGCTTAGGAACTCTATCCCTGACTTTTCATCAATGTTTGCTCCAAGACATTATTGCAACGGAAGTGTTTAAACTTATACAGTGGTACCTCCGTTTATGCACTTAATTTGTTCCGGAAGTCCGTTCTTAACCCGAAACCATTCTTAACCTGAGGCGCGCTTTCGCTAATGGGGCCTCCCGCTGCCGCCGTACCGCCGGTGCGTGACTTCCGCTCACATCCCGGGGCAAAGTTCGCTACCAGGAACACCTACTTCCGGTTTAGCGGAGTTTGTTACCCGAAGCGTTCGTAAGGAGGACGGTATGTAACCCGAGGTTCCACAGTACTCCCATACCCTCCAACATTTCTCTGGTGAAAATAGGGACCTTGGCACTCCAGATGTTCTGGGACTACAACTCCCATAATCCCTGACCACTTGTCCTGTTAGCTAGGAATGATGGGAGTTGTAGTTCCAAAACATCTGGAGTGTCAAGGTTAGCCATCACTGTCCTATTCCATAACAATAATTTTACTATTTATACCCCACACATTTTACTGAGTTGCCCCAGCCACTCTGGGCAACTTACAACATACATAAAAACATAATAAAACATTAAACTTTTTTAAAAAAAACACCTCTTCCCTATACAGGATTGCCTTCAGATGGCTCGGGGGTTCGGATAACTCCATACCCTCCAACATTTCCCCAACGAAAATAGGGACACCCTACCATACCTTCCAACATTCCTCTGATGAAAATAAGGGCATCCTAAGAAAAAGCGAGACATTCCGGGATCAAATCAGAAATTGGGACAGCTTCTCTAAATCAGGGATGTCCCTGGAAGATAAGGACACTAGGAGGGTCTGTACTCCTGTCTCATTGAGTGGGGCTGAGGGGATGAGTGTAGGATCATGTCTGTTGGTTCTGCCCCCTACAAAACACACAATCTTAGACTGGGTGTGAAGTAGAAACATATGAAATGGATGAACTTCCTCCATCAACTTCCTCCAGTCTTCCATCAACAATTCCCTCAATGAGTTATGTAGGGTTTTTTTTTTTTTTTTTTTTTTACAAGTTAGGCATAATAGGGTTCAGTTATTGAAAAGTGGAGGGTGAAGATGTTAGTGCAAGGTTCATGATTCTTACTGTTTTTGCTTTTGGATTGAGTTAATGAGTAAATAGGGACGCGGGTGGCGCTGTGGGTTAAACCACAGAGCCTAGGGCTTGCTGATCAGAAGGTTGGAGGTTCGAATCCCCGCGACGGGGTGAGCTCCTGTTGCTCGGTCCCTGCTCCTGCCAACCTAGCAGTTCGAAAGCACGTCAAAGTGCAAGTAGATAAATAGGTACCGCTTCGGCGGGAAGGTAAACGGCGTTTCCGTGCGCTGCTCTGGTTCGCCAGAAGTGGCTTTGTTATGCTAGCCACATGACCCGGAAGCTGTACACCGGCTCCCTCGGCCAATAATGCAAGATGAGCGCGCAACCCCAGAGTCAGTCACGACTGGACCTAATGGTCAGGGGTCCCTTTACCTTTACCTTTAATGAGTAAAACTTGCAGTTAGAAACAGCAAGAGGTGAAAGAATTAGGGTCTTCCTTTTCCCCCAGTCCACTGCCTGCTTTCTAACTCCCCCCCCCCCCAGAATGATTAAAGCAAAAGGATATGCATTAGGAGACAGTGAACTTTATTGCAAAGCAGATTTCTACTCCTGCCAATTACTGAATGTTAGATTCGGTAGTTGTTTCCAGTGAGTTTTGCATCACATTTATTACCAGTCCAAATCCTTGATGAACAGACAGTGTTAACTGCTAATATCATTCTCCTACTTTCTGGCCAAACGGTTCTCAGGGTGAGAATAAGATGCCATGGCACATGTACTATGTTTGTTATTGTAACACAAGCTGATATAAAACTTCATGACAACCTGCTTCATTTTTATAACCTGCTTGAATTGAAACAAGTATTAAATTTTAAAACCCTTAACCCTGGATTCCTTCTAGCATTAACTCCTCTCCTATAGAACCAAATGGGGGTGACGCAGGTGTCGCTGTCAAACCACAGAGCCTAGGGCTTGCCGATCAGAAGGTTGGCAGTTCGAATCCCCGCGACGGGGTGAGCTCCCGTTGCTCAGTCCCTGCTCCTGCCCACCTAGCAGTTCGAAAGCACGTCAAAGTGCAAGTAGATAAATAGGAACTGCTCTGGCAGGAAGGTAAATGGCGTTTCCATGCGCTGCTCTGGTTCACCAGAAGTGGCTTAGTCATGCTGGCCACATGACCTGGAAGCTGTACGCCGGCTCCCTCGACCAGTAAAGCGAGATGAGCGCCGCAACCCCAGAGTCCGCGACTGGACTCTGGGTACCTTTACCTTTATAGAACCAAATACGTTACTAGCCTGTTTCAAATACCTTTTGTTTGGTAGCTTTTCTGTTCTGTTTTTCCTCCCTCTTTTCTAATTTCCAACAAGAAGATTTGCTCCTGGTGTATGTTTAGTGCAAACATTAAACTGATTATGAGTTGCGCAGGAATTCTTTCACGCTTCTGAATAAATCGGAATCTTTTTCCTCCCTGATTTCATCAATATTATTTATTTTTATCTGACAAAATATTCCTTCGCTTTAACCTGCTTGATGCCATTCCCTTCTAATGGGTAATCCTTAAAATAGCAGTTGTCTGCAGTATGGAATTATTATCTACTTTAAATGTCAGCTTAGCGAAGTAACACAATTAAATTGGGTTGGAAGTTGCCTTCTTGGGGCCAAGTCTGTAATGACAGTCTCCATTCAATAAATCTGTTACGTATTCCATGCAAGCGAGGACCTCCATGGCAAGACAAAAATGATCACATATCATTATGCACATCAATGATCATCGGGAGATTTTTTTTTTTGTTGTTAAAGGAGCAAGCACTAATCTTATGCGTTTGAAACTGAAATCACTCAGAAGGGAATGGCAGGGCTGTCTCTGCTTTGCAACAGCGAAGAGATTTAATGCCACACTGTGGAAAAATTAAAATTCAGGTCTTGGCTCGGTGAGATGCACAGAAGCAAATTGATGGCCAGAGTGCAGAAACTTCTCATACCTGTCAACATTTTAGCAAACCCAAATGACGGGACAGAGAGAGAATTCACACATGCATGGTCATTAGCTGGTAACTGCAACACCCAGCTGGAAATAAGTCACAGATGTTGACACCAAATGTCACCTCGTGTGCAATGGTTCTCCTCCCCGCAACAGAGTTCAGTTAATATACTCAACTGTCACTCATCAAGCGTTTAGCAGCAATTGTACCAATTTTCAAATTAGAGGATTTTACCATGACAACCCCATTCTGAGCCAATCCCATTTTTGCATCCCACATGAAAGTTCCACTCAGTGCCAACTCACCATGAATGCCTCCTTCTAAGGCAGGCTTCCTCAACCTTGGCCCTCCAGCTGTTTTTGGCCTACAACTCCCATGATCCCTAGCTAGCAGGACCAGTGGTCAGGGATCATGGGAATTGCTGCCTCAAAACATCTGGAGGGCCGAGTCTGAGGAAGCCTGGTCTAAGGCATTCAAAAGCAGAGCCAGCCCTACCATTAGGCAGAGTGAGTTCAGCTCAGGTGGGAGAAATGGGGAGTGCAGGGGCAGCAGATTCTCCTTCCTCGTTCTCCTGGGAGCAGCCTATCCCATTGCCACTGCTGAAGTAAGATTCAGCTATCAGTATGATCAGATTCTATATGTGGAAAGGAAAAACACCATATTGTACTTCACCTCAGGCAGCAAACAGCCTTGGGCCAGGCTGTTTTGTTGGGCCTTTTCCAAATTGGGCCAAAGAGAGCCCAAATCAATTAATTCAAACCACCCCAAATTTGCAACCCATTTGGTGGTATTCAACTAAGTTTTACCTGGAGCCGACCCATTGGAAATAATGCTCTTGAATACCACCCATTGTTATATATGCTTATACACTGCCTAGAATACATTGCTATGTGACTCTTGTAAGCTAAGAGTGCATAGAATCTCAGCTGTAATTCTGATCTGGAAGTTTTAACCTTTTGTATCTCTTTCATAGGAAAATGATCCAAAGGAAATTAGGAAAGATACCTTTAATGTTTGCACTATTTTATATCAGATCTCCAACGCATGATAGCAACAACAAAATTTAAGAGGTTTCATATGCATGCGTTTAAGTTTTCTGCTTTGTCTGAATATTCTCAGTTAAGACACTCTTATGAGTTCTGCTTGCAAGATCTTAAGCCTTGTATAGTTTGCATCTTATTTGATTTGCAAAGAGGCAGGGCTCTAGTAAAGAGCTCCTTTTTTTCCAGTGAAGCACACATCTCAGGTTCTGTCCTGCAAGGATTATTACAGCTGAGAGCAACACAGTACAGTCTCCCGTCATAGCCTCACAGGATACAAAGGGATAGCCCAATGAACACACTTCATGAGCCCAACATAGAAGCAATACATGAAAAATGAGACAGCTGTAAGGTCTGTGTATATGTGCAAGGGAGTGGGGGGTGGTTTTCATCATTCCCCAACCTGCTGCCTTCCAGATGTTGAATTCCAACTCCCATCAGTCCCATGGCTAATGGCTGGAGGGCACCTGGTTGGGAAACACACGTTTGGCATATGAGGATCGGCTCAGAACAACAGACGTTTTTCATTATTCTGTGCCATTGTTTTGAGGCATATGGATCAGGTTTAAGTTCCTTGCAAGTCCCCAGCAGCAGTGTTTTAAAAACCAAGTTCATTAGTAGGTTTTCCTGCTTAATAGTGGCAGAAATGCGGCCCGTATAAATGATAATGCATTTTCAAATCAAAAATGTCATGGTTCTATTTTCAGTGACTTCTGTTGTAACATTCTGTGGGCAACGGTTCAAGTATGTATAACAAGAAAGATAATGTCCTCTCTACAAAACAGTGCAGCATTTGTATGGCAAAGAGAAGGTTGTAACGGCAGGCGTTGAGATCTGTAAATCTTTTTCATGCCATAAACAACACATTTTAATGTTGGCACAATGTTAATGTAACCGAAAGACCTCTCATTCCTCCTGTGGTACTAACAATGGCTTCCTTACATACGGTACATCTAACAGCACACCAGTGGCATTTCCTCACAATAACTTTGTAAGTTTTAGGTAGTAATATTGTCTACATGCAAAACAATGGAAATGAAAGTCCAGAAAGGATAAAGCCACTTGTTTCCAAAATGTTCTCCAAGCATGGATACCAAAGTGGTTAATGAAGTGTACCTGTAGTGACTCATGTTAAAAATTATAATCTCAGAAGCCCTTTTTCAAAGCATACTAATGGGGCCTCCGGACTGTCGCTGTTTTGTGGGAGGCATTCAAGTGCATACTAGATATGTTGGTTTGCATAGTTAAACTGCATTGAAACACTCTTGTCCCAGGACATCTGAAAAACAACCCCTAAACCAGGGGTCCCCAGACTTACCTCGCCTCAGGCCGGTTCCTCCAGCGCCGATTGCGCGGCAGGCCGGAGGGCGGGGGAGCGCGTGCCCATATGCGCGCACACTCGCTTTTTCCGGTACAGCGCAGCACCGGAAATAGCTTTTTTTGCATGCGCAAACGTCATTTCTGGTGCTCTTCTGGCTCGGCGCGGCACCCGAAATAGCTTGTGCGTGTGCACACAGCCCTCCACAGACCCAGAAGTGCACCGGAAATGATGTTTGCGCATGCAAAAAAAGCTATTTCCGGTGCCGAGCCGAGCCAGAAGAGCGCCGGAAATGACGTTTGCACATGCACAAAAAGCTATTTCCGGTGCTGTGCCGTGCCAGAAGTGGGTGGCGGGGGCCGGTGAATTGGCTCGCGTGGGCCGTATCCGGCCCGTGGGCCTTAGTCTGGGGACCCCTGCCCTAAACCCATACTTCTTCTTTTTTTTGCAATTAGTAAAATGACATTGAAATGCAATGAAAAGTGTGAGGTGCACAAATGATTATCAAGAACAGAGGCGCCAGGTTTTCCTCAAGATCAAGGGGGCCCAGCGCATGGTGTGTATGTGCGATGTCACACATGTGGCACACATCACATGCATGTGATGCCACGCACGGTGCATGCAATGTCATGTCATGTCATCTGAAGGAGGCCAAGTGCTCTGGAGGAGCCGGCCGCTGAAGCCAGGCCTCCTCAATATTGAGGGACAGTGGCGGAGCATAGGCCCGCACTGCCCAGGGTGGGCGTCCTCCTGAGGAGGGCGTGGCGTGGAGGGTGCCCTCCCAGGTGCAGGATAGCCACTCGGGTGACCGGAGTGGCATGCACGCCCTGCAGTCAGGGGCGGAGCGAGCCACTCACGGGGGCGGAGTGAGACACTCACGGGAGCGGAGCAAGCCGTCCATGGCGGACATTCGGTGCGCCGTCTGACCGCGACTCCCAAGCCTCCCTCAAGATGTCAAAACAAAGGGGGAAGGGGGAATGCCGCCAGCAAAGTGGCACAGCTCCCCCCTTACCCTGACGGCTCAGGGTAGGCTTGGGAGTCGCGGGCGGGCGGTGCGTCGAATGTCACCTCCCTCTGTGAGGGCACCCAGGGCAGTCCGCCCTTCCGCCCCCTTCCTACGTCCCTGTTGAGGGTACCTGGCCCCTTTCCATCAAATATTGGGAGGGGCGACAAAGACACGTTAGCCCCCTGGAACTGGTGCGCCTGAACAGGAATATGTGTAAGCACCCTACAAGCAAATCAGGATGAAGGCACACTAAAGAGGGGACATAGCCTGATGTTTGCAAACAATTAACGATGAATGATCAACAAACAGGTCAATTGGGAAAGCCTAAGGAAACCCACAAAGTGATTTTAACTTAGCTAGTGGTATAGCCCCCACCCACCCCCGCTGGCCAGAAAGAAACAGTGCAGCACCCAGTCTAGAAATTGATTTGATTTAACAGCATTTAAATACTGCTTGGTATTAATAAAACCTCGAAGTGTGTTACAAAATATATACCGGTAATAAAACATATCAGTAATGACAGGTTGTTGTTTTTTAATTCGAAACCAGTTGAAATCAACAATAAGCGAAAGACAGATTAAAACGTAAGTCACTTCTGCGTGTTTGGGTAGGTTTGCTAAACGAAAAGGTTTGAAGTAGGTGCCAGACGTCATCCCTCAGCCCAAACCATCCCTCAGGTGAAAAGCGGGTGAGACCATTCTGAGCTCCCCGGAGAAAGGACAGAATAATGAAATGCAATAAGAAAAATCATAAATTGGTTCCACACCTGCACATGCACACACATGTGTACAGAGGTGTGTGCACAGGTATCTATCCAAACTCAAGTGGGGCTGAGGCAAATCTTGCTGCACCTGCATTCCCCCTTCCTGCTTAACTGGCTCCTTTAACAAAGAGAGAAACTAGGCCGCTATGGCTTGATGTGATCTTAAACTCATGCTCAGTGCTAGTCATCATTCCATTGTCCTCCAGGTTACGCATTACTTGATTCATCATTTGCTCTGGCATCTCCCTCAGCATGCAAGTCAAGCCAGCAAACGCAGTAAGTCTTTACCTCTTCCTGCTCCTCCTTCCAAGAACAACAATAAAATATGTCACACCCCAAGGCTGTTTCTTCCATCAGTGCCAATTTACTCTCCCCCCTTCCCCCCCCCCCCCGCCATAGACTAGCAAGATGTTTCGTATAAGGAATGTACAGTGGTTTCATATGTTATATTTTGAAACTATGGGTACAGACGGTTTCCCAAAATCTCAAAAGAGAATTAAAATCAAACACCGTCAGGTCAGACACTTTTTAGACATAATCTTTGGGCAGATCCAAATGCCTACATTTAAAGCACCTCCTGTGGGTTAAACCACAGAGCCTAGGGCTTGCCGATCAAAAGGTCGACGGTTCGAATCCCCGCGACGGGGTGAGCTCCCATTGCTTGGTCCCTGCTCCTGCCAACCTAGCAGTTTGAAAACACGCAGTGCAAGTAGATAAATTGGTACCGCTATGGCAGGAAGTAAATGGCGTTTCCTTGCGCTCTGGTTTCCGTCATGGTGTTCTGTTGCGCCAGAAGCGGTTTAGCCATGCTGGCCACATGACCCGGAAAGCTGTCTGTGGACAAACACCAGCTCCCTCGGCCTGAAAGTGAGATGAGCGCTGCAACCTCATAGTCACCTTTGACTGGACTTAACCATCCAGGGGTCCTTTACCTTTACCTTTTTACCTTTACTAGCTAGGGAAATGCTGTCCTACATTTTATTTTCCGGTATCTATCCATCTGTTGGGACGCGGGTGGCGCTGTGGGTTAAACCACATAGCCTAGGGCTTGCCGATCAGAAGGTCTGCGGTTCGAATCCCCAAGACGGGGTGAGCTCCCGTTGCTCGGTCCCTGCTCCTGCCAACCTAGCATTTTGAAAGCACGTCAAAGTGCAAGTAGATAAATAGGTACCGCTCCAGCAGGAAGGTAAATGGCATTTCTGTGTGCTGCTCTGGTTCGCCAGAAGCGGCTTAGTCATGCTGGCCACATGACCCGTAAGCTGTACACCGGCTCCCTCGGCCAATAAAGTGAGATGAGCACCGCAACCCCAGAGTCGTCCGCGACTGGACCTAATGGTCAGGGGTCCCATTACCTTTACCTTTATCCATCTGTTACAAGTCTATTCCACCTTTCCTGCCAAGGAAAGTCAGAGCTGCAAACAAGAAAACATTAATAACAACAACAACAACAACAACAATAACAATAATACATTAATAATAGTACTTCTTATTGTTGTTTTTATATTTCTATTTTATTTTTCCCTGACAGGACTCAAAAGGCTCCCTATAAATCAAGCACACGCATCAGGGAGATGATAACTCTCTGCTTTGCTAATTTTCTATTTTCAGGAAGATTTTTTTTTTTTAACGCAAGGGAGCCTTCCCCAAGGGTAAAACTAGGCTTCATTTCACCATGGTCATATAGACCCAGTTTGAGACACACACACACATTTGCGTACACACACACACACACACACACAGGCTGGGGGCCTCAATGGCGCCCCTCTGGATGCTTCACCTGGGGCAAAAAACCCAGCTAGAGCCCAGCCTCCGCTCCCCATAGCTACGGCACTGCCTTCCCTACCTGTTGGCTGAAAAGACATAGTGTATTTTACAACCTCATCACCCTAATTCCTCCTTTCTGCCACATTCTGCTTCAGGTGTCGATCAGGCCTGAACCATGGAGACGTTTGCATTGAAATTGATGTAAAATTACAAACAGGAGTTTCCCTGGGTGGTTTTGGCATATCAGAAGACAGCAACAAACGGAATTGGAAAACAAAACCCTTTTGCTGGCGTAGTGCAATATAAGGTTTGTCTCCTTGCAGCCTGAGAACACAAAGCTTCGCTTCAAAAAAGTGAACAACATTAACTAAACAGGCTGCCAATATCCCTTCACAGTTGACTGCTTTGGTATTTTATTTAAACTTACATGCAGTGCAACTGTGCACAGTGGATGACATGGCCGGCTTATGAAGGATTACTGATTAATGAGTGACAATGTAGGTACATGCAAGGAGAGCTTCCTCAGAGCTTTTGTTAATGCCAAGCTCACCTATGAGCTAAATTCAATTGCTGGCATTGATTTTGTCAAATAACCTATCTGCAGCTATATGAAGGAAGCTCGATCACAACAGGTTTCCAGTCCGGAGATAAACTAAAGTTAACTTAAGTGCCATGTGTGGCAGCCCAGAGGGAAATTGCAATCAATCAAAGGCTAGCTTTTTTTCCTTGTTGTTCCTGTTCCTTGTTTGGCATCCAAAGAGAAGGAGCTTTTGGTTTGATCCCAAGCCCAGTGAAATCAGCAAGTTCTTCCATGTAGCTGAACTACATGATGCAAAGTATAATTCTATAATGGGCAGATGGCTCTTGTCCTAAGGGAGCCAGAGGCAATGAAAGTTGGAGCCAGAAAAGTGGAATCAAGACTGACCTGCTCCAATTTCTCATCATGTCTTAGAATTTCCCATCTTATACAGGCCTAAGCAGAAATAGGGATGAGCGAATACAGTGGTACCTTGATTCTCAAACGCCTTGGTTCCCAAATGCCGAAAACCCAGAAGTAAGTGTTCAGGTTTTCGAACGTTTTTTGGAAGCCAAACATCTGATGTGGCTGTTGGCTATTGTTTCTGGAGCACCTACACCAATCAGAAGCTGCGCCTTGGTTTTTGAACATTTTGGAAGTCAAATGGACTTCTGGAATGGATTAAGTTTGGCGTTTTTGTTTTTGAGGCTTTTTCGGTTAATTTGTTCTTGTGACTTTGTGGAACCCAGTTCACCTACTGAATGATTGTGTGACTGCGGAAATGGATAAAAGCCCCCATCCAAACAATTTGCAGCTAAGAAAAAATAATAATTTTAATTTTTATCATCTACAACACTGTCTTATGTATTTTATAGTACAGTACCGTACATTGATTATTGCTTTCATTTTATGGATCACTGGTCTCGTTAGATAGTAAAATTCATGTTAAATTGCTGTTTTAGGGGTTGTTTTTAAAAGTCTGGAATGGATTAGTCCATTTTGCATTACTTTCTATGGGAAAGCGTGCCTTGGTTTTGGAACGCTTTGGTTTTGGAACGGACTTCTGGAACGGATTAAGTTTGAGAACCGAAGTACCACTGTATGTCCATTTTGGTTTCTCCCATTTTCTCGGTCTTAAGTTCAGTTCTCCACATTTCTACGTCAGTTCGTGGTTGTTATTGCTTTAAATCATCATGAAAATTCATCAGCGTTTTAGTGCAAATTTCTTCTCATGTACACATTCTTGTAAGTTACTTTCGCTAACATGTGCACACTCTACAGTAGCATATGCATCTTTATGCAGATTACTTGACTGAAGAACTACATTGCAAAAATTGGAGCAGCACAAATCTGGAATGATAGCTAATCATAGATTCATAGAACTGTAGATTTCGAAAAGACCCTGAGAGTCATTTAGTGCAACTCCCGTGGAATGCAGGAATCTTTTGCCTGATGTGGGCTCGAACCCATGGCCCTGAGATTAAGAGTCCAATCCTCTACCCATCTGTTTGGGTTCACATCATGTTTTCAAAAGTGTGAATTAGGTAACATCACCTTTAAATGCAATTGTTGTTCAGTCGTTCAGTCGTGTCCGACTCTTCGTGACCCCATGGACCAGAGCACGCCAGGCACGCCTATCCTTCACTGCCTCTCGCAGTTTGGCCAAACTCATGTTAGTAGCTTCGAGAACACTGTCCAACCATCTCATCTTCTGTCGTCCCCTTCTCCTTGTGCCCTCCATCTTTCCCAACATCAGGGTCTTTTCTAGGGAGTCTTCTCTTCTCATGAGGTGGCCAAAGTACTGGAGCCTCAACTTCAGGATCTGTCCTTCTAGTGAGCACTCAGGGCTGATTTCTTTAAGAATGGATAGGTTTGATCTTCTTGCAGTCCATGGGACTCTCAAGAGTCTCCTCCAGCACCATAATTCAAAAGCATCAATTCTTCGGCGAGCAGCCTTCTTTATGGTCCAGCTCTCACTTCCGTACATTACTACTGGGAAAACCATAGCTTAAACTGGGTCCAATTTAGCCATCCTTAGTCAGAGGGGTTTTAGGAGTTCTTCTCAGTAAGCATACAGATGGTATCCCCCCCCCATACAACAGATCAATACAAAAGCAAGTAGAGGTCATTCCTTTCTGACTTTAGTATCACACACACACACACACACACACACACACTGCACAAGCCTACCAATTTGTTGTCAGACAGTTGGGTGGGGGACTTCATTGGCCCAAGCCATTAAAAAATGGTAAAAGGACCCCTGGACAGTTAAGTCCAGTCAAAGGAGACTATTTTTTTTTTTTTTTAATAATTTTTATTAGGTTTTTTAACACATAAAACAACAATTTCATCACATTTCATCAATCCTTAACATAATCATCAAATAACAAACAAACAAACAACGCATAAAACAAAACCTCACAACACATACAATAATTCTAACGTTTTTTCACCTTCTTATTCCATTACTTGTTAGGTGGACTTCCCCCGCCTTCCTCCACCGCGTTTCTTATTCCATACTTCAACTTATCAGATACTTATCATTATCTTTCAATTTACTTCTATTATCTCTAATATCTCCAATCTTGTTCTTAATATATTTCCTTAACTTAAACTAGTATTCTATCTTGATCTATGGTTGACAATCATATATTCCCAAAATCTCATATCTTACAATACACTGTAACAATTACTTCTAACTTCAAATTTATCTAATTACTAATTTTGCAACACTTATTAACATATTTCTTAAATTTCTTCCATTCTTCTTCCACCGCCTCTTCCCTCTGGTCTCGGAGTTTTGCAGACAGCTCGGCAAGTTCCATATAATCCATCATCTTCATCTGCCATTCCTCTAACTTTGGTGAGTCGTTGGTTTTCCAATATTTCGCAAACAGAATTCTTGCTGCTGTTGTGGCATACATGAAGAAAGTGTGGTCTTCCTTAGGTATTTCGTGGTTGACCATTCCAAGTAGGAATGCCTCTGGTTTTTTAGTAAATGTGTTCTTCAACACTTTTTTAATTTCATTATAGATCATTTCCCAGAAGGCTTTCGTCCTCGGGCAGGTCCACCACATATGATAGAAAGTTCCATCTGCAGTCAAAGGAGACTATGGGGTTGCAGCGCTCATCTCGCTTTCAGGCCGAGGGAGCCGGTGTTTGTCCACAGAAGGCTTTCCACATCATGTGGCCAGCAGGACTAAACCACTTCTGGTGCAACAGAACACCATGACGAAAACCAGAACTCACGGAAATGCTATTTAGCTTTCTGCAACAGTGGTACCTATTTATCTACAGTACATGGTTTCGAACTACCGGTACTAGGTTGGCAGGAGCTGGGAGAGAGCAACGAAAGCTCACCCCATCGCAGGGATTTGAACCGCCGACCTTCCGATCAACAAACCCAAGAGGCTCAGTGATTTAGGCCACAGCGCCACCCGCGTCCTTATGGCCCAAGCCATACAGCCAGCAAATACGTTGTTTAAACCCATCACTTTGTTTTTCCCAAATAAAAACACTGCCCTTTCCAATTTCTCTGAAATTACATAGAAAGTGGGGTGGCAGTTTAAAAATTCAGGAACAAGAAGAAATGAACTAGGAGGAAGGAACTCTAATGGGATGGATATGGCTGCTTCAGGAAGCAGCAGGCCACAGGTTGCCCACATATGCCCAGTAGATTGATGGGGCAGCTCAGGCCTGGCTCCTGGGGGCCTAACGTGGCCTGCCAGTCCGCCAGCCCAACTCTCAGAACTCTCCCCAGGCCACACTCTTCACTTGAGCATTTTTGCCTGGCTGGAATGTGTCATTGAACTCTGATTATGCCTCTTCCTTTTCTTGGGTGGAGGACAGAAATTGCTATGGGAGCCTGCAGTACCAAGGCAAAATTTACACAAATTTCTCCACCCACATTTGCAGCTGGCCCTGCTCAACCATTGGCATGTGGCTCTTAGAAGTTTGACCGGAAGGAATGGTGACCCTAAGGCTGAGGAAGTTCCCTCTGCCCTCTCCTCGTAGTATATGGAGAGCTTGCCACTTGAATGTTAATGCTCCCAACCAGAGGAAAAGCTCAAATGGCTTATCTGTGAATCTTGTGAATTCAGTGCCATGTGACTTAGGAAGAGATCATGCCTCTGGGCATATGCAGAATGCCTTTTCTTCCCCAGTAAGTAACCACCACCACACATATACATTTGGGATTGAGGAAAGGCGTTCCAGGTCTAGGGACATAATCCTTGAACCCCACACTTCTATTTTATTTTATTTTTTTAAAAAAGCAAAGCAAACATTGAGCAATGATCCCATCCCAAGAGCTAATGATGGGTTACAGGGGCACACAACATGAAAAGGCTTGTCTTTTCCTGAAGGCTCGCTATCCAAATTCCAACATTATTAGCATAAATGAGTTACCGCTCCCTTCATAATCGAGCACAACCCCCCCCCGAAAACTCTTCCACCCCCTTTTGTGATCTGGAAATTCCACAAACCCAGAACAATATTTTAAACGCAGTCTGTGGAGCAACATCTGTCTCTGAGCAGCATTTCCCGAATTCCTGACCTTGGGCTCCCCACAGTTCTCTTTAGTTTCTCCGCAGGCTCCTTCCTGAACTACTTACATCTTGCTTATTATTTCCCAGGCTTCTCCAGAACATTATCCCTAATCCCTCCAGTTTTCTGTTTAATGTCTCCATCCTTGGTGGCCATATCTCTGAAGTGTTCCTCACTGTGAGGGCAAAATGGAGGCTATTTGGGTCTTCTCCCAATACTTGGCAAACAGATGGTAAAGGTAAAGGGACCCCTGACCATTAGGTCCAGTCGTGTCCGACTCTGGGGTTGCGGCGCTCATCTCACTTTAGTGGCCGAGAGCCGGCATACAGCTTCCAGGTCATGTGGCCAGCATGACAAAGCCGCTTCTGGCAAACCAGAGCAGCGCACGGAAACGCCGTTTACCTTTCTGCCAGAGCGGTTCCTATTTATCTACTTGCACTTTGATGTGCTTTCGAACTGCTAGGTGGGCAGGAGCAGGGACCAAGCAACGGGAGCTCACCCCGTCGCAGGGATTCGAACCGCTGACCTTCTGATCAGCAAGCCCTAGGTTCTGTGGTTTAACACACAGCGCCTTCATTAATTTGGGGTGCTCTTCAACAGCAGAGACACCAGAGAGATAAGCTGCACCAATATTCCATTTCCCCCGTTTTGTGACTGCCACCATCTGATGGATTCTCCACCCACAACTCTCCCAGCCTATCTCACCTGAGCTAGGTCTATTCACACAAACATCCAGGTGCATGGTATCGGCTCACATCCTATGGTGAAGTACATCCGGAGCCATATATAAATACAGTGGTACCTCGGGTTAAGTACTTAATTCGTTCCGGAGGTCCGTTCTTAACCTGAAGCGTACTTAACCTGATGCACCAATTTAGCTAATGGGACCTCCTGCTGCCGCTGCGGCGCCAGAGCACGATTTCTGTTCTTGGCGGAGTTCTTAACCTGAAGCATACTTAACCTGAGGTACCACTGTATTTATGATTCAGCTTAATGGTTCTTTTCAGGTAATTGCAATGGCATTCCAACAGCTGACTCCGGCACTTGGCAGCAAATATGTTTGCCACAAAAGGATGCCAAAAAAAAATTGTGCAGGCCGAATCTGGAAACGACCCAATGGTCATGTGAGCAGGACACTGATGCACATGCACACACAACATCACACGCACACGCTGAACTGCAGACAGATCTGCTCTGTTCCAGAGCTGAAACTGCTCTCTTTTCAAACATCAGTTTGAAGGCTTTGCTTTTAAAGATGCAAGTCTAGCCTATTCAACAGTAGTCCGGGCTGCTTTTAAAACGTTGAGGTACTGCGTGTCTGATGTTAGCTCTAGACTTCTGCATCTGTTAGTTATGTGTTTACAAAGCACATTGATGAGTATAGTTAAAATGAAGATGTTTAATGTGTCCCCCTGCCCCCCGCCGCCACAATATACCTGTGTTGAATTTACACTTCGATGCAAGCACAAGTGTTATAAAATAAGCTAAAGCCAGCAGGCTTTTCTGACACGCAGGCTATGTGCTGAATGCAGATGGAGTCTGTCACATTCAGTTGCCTCCAGCTGTTGTTTCTTTGTCTGCCTACCCCAAGTCCAGGATGAAGGAATTTCAATGATCTCCGTTGAAAGGGGCCATACTAACAGGACTTCCTATGCAGCAGGCTTTCATTTCCCTCTGCTTTTTGCACACAAAAGATGAGCTTGTCAGTGCATAACCATTTCCATTGGCTGATTCAGAAGCTGGGGCGAGGGATGGAAAATAACGATGTGAGAAGACCCATTTCATCCTACCTTCAAATGACTTTTTGAGCCAATTGTCTGGCCAGGAGAAAGAGAGCCCTACCCTCAGCATCTGTGGCTGAGTGATACAATGTCCACCATATAATGTAGCCTGATTTCTGAAGAAATGTTTCTTCCTTAATCCTGCTCCACATTAAGGGTGTTAACTGGCCGCAGTATGATATTCAGTGAGTGGAGAAAAAGCTCCCTTTTTCTTTTGTGGAGTCTGAGAGTGTTTTATCACCACTAAGTACCGTATTTTTCGCTCTATAAGGCGCACCTGACCATAAGACGCATCTAGTTTTTAGAGGAGGAAAGGGGGAAAGCCCTGTTTTTTTGAGGATCAGCTCAAATTTGTGCAGCTTCTTTTGCAAAGAAGAAAAACCCCATTTTTTTGAGGATCAGCTCAAATTTGTGCAGCTTCTTTTGCAAAGGAGAAAAGCCCCATTTTTTTGTGGGTCAGCTTTGCTTTGCAAAGGGAAAAAAATCCTGTTTTATGGGGTTCAACTTACAGTTCTGCAGCTTCTTTAGGAAAGGGAGCCGTTTCTACAGTTTCCAGACAGATAATCTAATCAGCCAGTCACATGATGCTGGGGAAACAAACAGCCTCTGTCTGCAGAACATTCAGCAATGGAGGCCTGGGCAAGGGGCCGGGGCTGGAAAGGGAGCCTTTATTGCTAGCCTACCTTATCTCTCTCCCGATCTGCTTGCCTTGGCTGTTCTTTTTTTTTAAGCGCTTCCCCCCCCCCCCGCTGCTGGGCGGAGCCACCCGCAGGCCCGCAGGGGCGAGGGGAGGGGCGGGCAGCGCAAGGGTGACACCCCTCCGCTCCGCCTCCTCCTCGCTGGCCGCCCCGGCAGCGAGGAGAAAAGCGCTTTTAAAAAAAGCATCGCTCAGCTTTTTTTTTAAAGCGCTTTTCTCCCCGCTGCCGGGGTGAGGAGTAGGCGGAGGGGTGTCACCCTTTTGCTGCCCGCCCCTCCCCTCGCCCCTGCGGGCGGCTCCGCCCCGGCAGCGAGGAGAAAAGCGCCTTTTTCAAAAGCCCAGCGAATTCTTTTGGCGGCGCCGATCGCAGGGGGCGGTGCCCCCCCCACCCCGAGTGTCACCCCTACCCCAGGGCGCTGCCCGGGGCGGCCCGCCCCCATCGCCCCCCATCGCTACACCCCTGCCTAGTAAACCTGTGTCGAGTTCATGGGGTGTGCATTTGTGTCCACACAACATCCACTGGCATACCTTTGAAGGAATAGTCTTCTATGCAGACTGCAGCCACCCGATGATATTATGAAGCAAGCATGGCGGGAAACTGTCACTGTCGCCACAAAGGTAGCCACTTACTCAATCTGACCTTGGAGAATTTATTCTGCAGTTCAATGCTTGTTGCGGCTGTTGGGCCAGACGTGGCTGGTTCCTGCTGGAATCGGCTTGGAGCAGCGAGCTCTGACCTGCTTCGTGACCTCTGCTTTCCTCCGTTTTCATTCTTTAGCTATTTCCCATGCTACAGTATGTCTGCCTTTTTGCTGGCTTGTCTGCTGCCTTGATTCCCCATTAGCTGGCAAGAACAGGGGCAGATGGCAGCAGGTGGTTACAACAGAGCTGTCACACTCTGCTTTAGCTGGAATGCAAAAGGGCTGCATAGTTCTGCCGACTATTGTACTGCTACTGGACTGTGGCCAGTCTGTTCTCAGTACAAAGAGAACCCGCAATCCTGTCGAGGTACAAATTATTGAGATTTGAAAAGCTATACTTTCCGTGTATCAGAACCTACCGACAATTTTTTCTAAGCAATGAAAAATTCTCTGTTGCTTGCCTGCCGTCCAGCCTATTAAAATAGTGCTCATAAATTTAAACCAGGTGTACAAAGAAGACAAAAGAATGTTATGAATGTAGCCTTGCGAAATCGGTTGGAAGTATCTACAGTGCTCTGTTGTGCGACATACAAAGGGAATCCAGATCTTCCTCTTTCCTTCTTTGTTTATTTTCAATCTGCAATTACACATCAGATTTTCCGGAAAGATAAATTTATACAAACAAGAAAGAAAAGCAGGGATTGTATAAACGGGAATGATGGACATACAAAAGGAACCTTGTGTGCTGCTAGCATAAGGCAATCTGTATTTCATTAATAAAAATGAAGTGGTTTGAATCCTTTCTCAGCTTTTCTCTATTATTGGATAAAATATGTTTGGCAGCCTCTTCTCGCCTGGAGGAAAAGTAGCAAAATCCAACAAGGGACTAATAGATAAGATGCAAAGTACTAAAATCTTGTTCATGATTGCTGAAGGTGCTTGGCGATGCGTTTCGTGGAGTCAAGGAGGCCTCTGCTTTTGTTCATGCATCTTTCTACAGCGCAGAAACTCATCTGAAATCTCCATCTGTGCTGATTCCCCAGCATGTGGTTGGTTTTTCATGTGAGTCCTGGTGGCAGCAACCACCGGTTCTCACTCCCATCATGCAGAGGGTACACATGTACAAAACACTGTTGTCAAGCTTCCACATTCATTACACCTTCATATAACAGTGTCAATTAAAAAGGGAACGTGTAGATCACTATGCAAAATGGGGGGAGAGTAGTATGTACCACTCGACACACTGTACAATCTGAAAATGTTACAGAAAATGTCTGGATGGTCCTAGTTTGTTCCCTGCATCCTTCAACACACATATTAAAATGCTAGGAAACATCTTAGGATTTGCCTGAGCAAAGCAGGTGACACTTTCTGGACACGGGTGGTGCTGTGGTCTAAACCATTGAGCCTCTTGGGCTTGCCCATCAAAAGGTCAACGGTTCGAATCCCCACGACGGGGTGAGCTCCCTTTGCTCTGTCCCAGCTCCTGCCAACCTAGCAGTTCGAAAGCACACCAGTACAAGTAGATAAATAGGTACTGCTGCGGTGGGAAGGTAAACGGCATTTCTGTGCGCTCTGGTTTCCATCATGGTGTTCCGTTGCACCAGAAGCGGTTTAGTCATGCTGGTAACATGGCCCAGAAAGCTGTCTGTGGACAAACACCGGCTCCCTTGGCCTGAAAGCGAGATGAGCGCCACAACCCCATAGTCACCTTTGACTGGACTTAACTGTCCAGGGGTCCTTTACCTTTTTTACTTCCTGGATCCAGCCAGACCTATTCCCTCTGAAGAGCAATGCAATCTATCCAGCCCATTTTGTCTGTGAATACGACAGTCCTCATTCCATTGCATAACCGATTTGTTGGACCAGAGGTTGAACAGGCACTTGAAGAAATGTTCTATCATATCAGTGAAGCTGAGGAGACACGGCTTACTTTGCCAATGAATTAAATTGATAGTTGTTTATATACAGCAGTAAAAAAACGCATTGACTTGCAAAGCGCCACCATGTTGCTGCACTGATGCAAAAATCACTCCAAAGCGAATGGGACCTCTGCTGCTGTATCACTTTGAGAGTGAGCTTGTCTTTCACCTTTGCATCTCTAGGCTGAGATCCAAGTTCTGATGCAAGCATTGTAAATGACTTGCAGTGGTTCCATCATACGATGGAATCTAATCAATAAATCATATGTCATTTGTTATTGTTCCACCTGTCATATAGCTATATTTCACTGTCTGCATTTGCAGTGTTTAAGGGTTTTTGTTGTTGCTGTACCTTTTCCACCTCATTAGCTCCGCATTAAAGTGTGGTTATTCTCAGGTCAGAGTAATTGGGGGGGAATCAAATTCCATCTGTTTCTGCCAAAAGTGAGAAGCAGAATGTGGTAATTCAAGAGGAACTTTCTATTGCTTAGATATCCTTTGCCCCTGCAGAACATTAACACCTCCCCAAGTAGAATAAATAAATGAAAAATAAAAACTCCCCATCTTCACCCAAATTATGAATGCCCCATTTCTCCCAGTATATGACAATTCAGTTCCTGTTTTTTTAAAAAAACCTTCTGCAGCATCTTCAGTTCATGAGCTGTCTAACAGGCATCTAGCACAACCACTTGATTCAGAATGGAAAATGGATCCCCGTTAACAAAACCATGCAAAAACACCACTGTAATAAATCATCCCCTCCCCCTTCCTCACTTGATTTTGTTTGTTTGGTTGGTTTCTTTTTAAATTCTCACAGATTTTCAAATAAACGTATGCTCTCAGGTTAGAAAATGGAAAGTGGATTAGTATTAGTCTATGGATGCGGGTGGCCCTGTGGTCTAAACCACAGAGCCTAGGGCTTGCCAATCAGAAGGTCGGCGGTTCAAATCCCCATGACAGGGTGAGCTCCCGTTGTTGAGTCCCAACTCCTGCCCATCTAGCAGTTCAAAAGCACGTCAAGTGCAAGTAGATAAATAGATACCGCTGGGATATCAGATCCAAACTCCTCCTCCTCCTCCTCTTCTTCTTCTTCTTCTTCTTCTTCTTCTTCTTCTTCTTCTTCTTCTGTAGCTACTTTATAAGCCTCAGGTTTTCACCTATTACACAGTAAACAGTGTGGACTTCCTCATCAGCTGCCTCTCCCCTTTCCTTCTGTAAATGAAAAACCCTTCTCCCCCACACCTTGCCTGTTCCTTGAACTGACTTGATTGTGCAACCGGATAGTCCCCTTTGCAGTTTCTTGCTAAATGCCCAGTTTTTCTCCATCTGTAGCATTCATGCAGTCTATGGAGGACGAATGCATTCCTCCACAAGGAAAACACCTCTCCAAACCTCTAAGCTTCTGTTGTGGGCTAGTTTATAGATTCATGTTATTGTCAAGATGCGAATCCTGTAAATTCCTCACTGCTGCTTCCATGGCCGCTGTCACCTTTACAGTTTTGTCCCAGATCAGCTACCCATCAGCCAGTAATGGCTTTTCAGTTTTTAATAACTGTGCACACAAGTCTATCTCTCAGCTTCTCCTCCAGAATATTTCCAAGAGAACAATTTGAGTAAGCCTTTCTTGAGATCAGCCATATACTCCCTTCCTCCTCCTATTGTGGAATTTGAAGCATTCCACAATTACGTTTGGCCTCGGAATATAGTGGTCAGACAAGCGCTTTTGCAACTCTGCCAAACTTTTGTCCCCTGGCTTTTGTGGTTGCAATGAACTTCTTAAAAGGGAGTGAGAAATACTGCCTTTTGTTTGTCACCCTCAGTGGTTGTGTTAGCATGGAAATAATGGCCCAATCTTTCCATGTATCGCTGCCATTCTTCTCTTCCTGGATTAAATTTCTCCATTTTCCCGTTGGCTGACATTTTTTCTCATTGCCACTGTTAAGCTCTTATTTGTGGGTCCAGAACAAGACGCTGTTTATTGATGAAGAGGCTCACACACAGCTAAATAGGGAAATGAAAGTAACCACAAGAACAAGCTAAAGGGTAGAGCCTTAGTGCCAGCCAAAAATAGCTGCGGGCAATATTAACTCTGTAATTACCCATTGCTGCAGAAGTCGCTTGTGGAGAAAATCAGGTCCATCATATTATCTGTCACCTTTACATGAATGAATCCGAACTTCAATGTCTAAAATCCCTGGTAGAGGACGGATCCTGAGATCACGTTAAGGGTAGCCAGATTCTGTGTGATTGCCATAAAACTTAGGGAACAAGCTGTGCTATCATAATGATTAAGGCCTTAAATGATAATTTTAGATTGCATGTTAGTGACTAAGTTTTAATTTATGTATTTTTAAACTGTTGCTATATCTGTATTGTCCCCGTTATACCTAATTGCAAATTCAAATGTATCCCTATCATGATATTGTATGTGGGCTGGAACTGGTCTGTGACCGAAATAATAAATTCAATCAGATGTCCTAAGGATTCCAGGATCAAATCAGAAACTGGGATAGCTTCTGTACATCTGGGACTGTCCCTGGAAAATAGGGGTGCTTGAAGAGTCTGCCTTTATAGTACACATGAAGCTGCTTGCTGTATATATCTCTGCTGTTTACCTTTCCCACAGCCTAGCTATGATTAGGGCTAGATGTGAACAGGTGCAATGAAGATGAATCCAGAGAAGATTGAAGTAAGAGCGGTAAGCAGACATGTGACATATCAGACTGTTTGCTACAGATATAGTCCAGTTCTCAGTTGCTCACAATCAAATAATACAGCATCTGCCTGGAATTTCAGGATGTGTTTGCTTCCAGGTTTGAGGTTACAAATGCCCCTTGGCAGCAACCTTGTAACACTTATTTACAAAGAAGCGAAGTTACAGGGAACCAGGCAGAGGGCCTTCTCGGTAGTGGCTCCCACCAGATGTCAAATAAATAAACAACTATATGACATTTAGAAGACATGTGAAGGCAGCCCTGTTTAGGGAAGTTTTTAACGACTGATGTTTTAATGTATTTTTAATCTTTTGTTGGAAGCCACCCAGAGTGGCTGGGGAAACCCAGCCAGATGGGCGGGGTAGAAATAATAATAAATTGTTGTTGTTGTTGTTGTTGTTATTTACAAAATTAAAAGCATGG
The DNA here is from genome assembly GCA_034641395.1 of Darevskia armeniaca. Classification (NCBI taxonomy): domain Eukaryota; kingdom Metazoa; phylum Chordata; class Lepidosauria; order Squamata; family Lacertidae; genus Darevskia; species Darevskia armeniaca. The sequence continues at coordinate 943,801 of JAWWNF010000371.1, forward strand.
CACAGTCCTGTGAACAGACTGAATCTGCATCGAGTTTCGAGAAAGCGACTTGCGTGGCACCATCCCTAAGCCTACAACCCCAGTTTCCAGCCAGGGAAAAAAACCTCTCCAGAGGCGTAGCAAGCCCAGGTGGTACCCGGGGCGGAATTTTTTTGTCACCCCCCCCCACCACCACTTTGCCAGGGCACTGGCAGAGCTTTGCCCAGTGGCATAGCAAGTCACCCCCGCCCCCAAAAAATGATGGTGCCACTTTGCAAGGTGTGGGGTTTTTATGTGTGTGTGTCTATTATCTCTTTTTTTTCAATAAAGTTAAATTTTAAACTTTTTTTTAAAAAAATAAAAAAATAAAAATAATTAAAAATAAAGTGTCACCCCCCTCTGATGGTGCCACTTTGCAAGGTGTGGGGGGTTTTGTGTGTGTGTCTATTATCTCTTTTTTTCAATAAAGTTAAAATTTAAAAAAAATTAAAATTAAAATTAAAATTATTTTTTAAAAAATAAAAAATAAAAAGTGTCACCCCCCCCCCCTGATGGTGCCACTTGTGATGTGTGGGGGGTTGTGTGTGTGTGTTTATTATCTCTTTTTTTCAATAAAGTTAAAATTTAAAAAAAGTGTCACCCCCCTCTGGGGTGGAACCTGGGGCGGCCCACCCCCACTTGCTACGCCCCTGCCTCTCCCTTCCTCCCTTTCCCTATAAAACATGCCAATTGTAGTTAACTGTGTTCTTACCTCCTCTGCTCAGTTGCAGTTCTGATGGGCATCACCTTACGAATACCTGAGAGAGAGGAATCTGACCTATCAATGGTGTCATCAGCGCAGGACTTTTGGACCGATGTCCAGCGCCTCACAAATCAGAATGAGCAAGAGGCAGGTCTGGCTTTCCACATCTTGAAGTAAGTGAAGTGATAATTTCCATAAGCTACTGTTCCCTGGATTGTTGGGCGAATGCAATGTGCTTTAAATGTATGGTGTGTACGTAAGCCTAAATATCTTGCTAGATGAAGTCTAAAACAGGGTTGAGGACCCTGTGCCCCTCCCCCCTGATCCTGTGTGACTCCAGCCTCATGCAGCATGGCTAATGTTCGGGGGTGAGAGGAATTGGGGCACCAGCAATGTTGAAGAGGATCACAGCTTTTCCATCTCTAACTGCAGTGCTGGTTAGTCATCTGCCAGCCTAACAACTGCACCACTGGTTGGGTGGTTAGTCATTTGCCCACAACCCTACCAATGTACCTTATTTGAATCAAAATTAGTAATAATAATAATAAAGGAAGCAAGAAATAATAGATTTGTGGAAATTGGTTTACATTCAAGATGGGAAATCTGTGGCCTTGCTCATTTGAATGGACTACAACTTCTATCATCCCTGACCATTGGCCACACTGATGATGGGATGATGGGAACTGGAGTCCAACGAGATCTGGAGAGGTACAAGTTCCCTATCCTTGGGTTTACAAGATGCAGAGAGAGTTTATCCTTTGGATTACTTTGAATGACCATCCACAGAAAGCAATAACAATATTCTGGTGATAAAGCACAACTAAACTGAAGGTATAATGTCTAATAATATGAAGATGTTTATTGAGAGATGGCCATATTGTACAGTGATATAGAAGAGATAAGAGAAAGGATTTGTTCTAAGTTGAACAATGATATAGGAAGAAAAATCAAACATGACCCGGGGCTTTGATTTAGATCTAATCGTTTGTTGTTTATGTATTAACTATGCACGTGAATGACAGAAACAATGCTGTCCCTGTCCATCTGACTTTGTCTGTGTGCATTTATGTTGTCCAGGACAATTAATATTCTTGTGGGATGCTAACCAGCAGAGACAATATCATGTAGCGGTCAGTGTGCAGGACATGAAACCTAGTTTCAAGTTCCTACTCAGCCATGAAACTCAGTATACTACATCTCAGCCTAACCTATCTCACTAAAACAAGAAAATTCCCCATGTATTCTACCTGCTACTGTCCTTGGAGGAAGAGTGGGGCACAAATGTAATTTATAATGATGATTTTAGCAGCTGCTTGCTCTCTTCAAAGCAACATGTTTAGGGATTGTCCTTTGGGGGTGGCGAGGAGAAACTTTAATTATTCAGCAAGAGGTAAAATTCAGTTTCGTTTTCTGAAATCCTCTCTCATTAAAGGGTATGTCTGCTGAAAATAACATCCATACTTAGAACTTTGTTAATTTCCAAAGTGCTGGGAGGGAGGGGGGAGTAAATAATTAGTCCTCACAGCATTGCTGCAAGGTAACAACATCCCAGTTTTACAACTAGAGCAGCAAATTCAGGAGGTTTCAGTGAGGATGACTCAGTGCTCCAGAGAGGTTTATGATGAATTTTAGTCCCACGGCTACCACCCATGTCTCACTCACACAAACATGGTTATTCTTTCTCATTTTTTATTATTACTTGTAGCTAAAGGTAAAGGTAAAGGGACCCCTGACCATTAGGTCCAGTCGCGGACGACTCTGGGGTTGCGGTGCTCATCTCGCTTTATTGACCAAGGGACCCGGCGTACAACTTCCGGGTCATGTGGCCAGCATGACTAAGCCGCTTCTGGCAAACCAGAGCAGCACATGGAAACACCGTTTACCTTCCCGCCAGAGCGGTACCTATTTATCTACTTGCACTTTGACGTGCTTTCGAACTGCTAGGTGGGCAGGAGCTGGGACCGAGCAATGGGAGCTCACCCCATCGCGGGGATTCGAACCGCCGACCTTCTGATCGGCAGGTCCTAGGCTCTGTGGTTTAACCTACAGCGCCACCCATGTCCCTTACTTGTAGCTACTTCCCTTTTAAAAAAAGGATGAACTAGAAACTGGGACTTTCTGTTTATGAAAGAAAATGAATGGCTTTCATTGTAATTAACATTCAATTCATTGCCAAGTTACTCTTGAGGGCAGCAAGGACTCTAAGTCAAGAGTTATTCACACAAAAGGTTAACAGCTCCAGCCTTGGTGCACACTTTAAACATCAGGCATGCTTTTAATGGCAGGCTGGATTTCCCTACTACTTTTTTTTTTTCATATAATGTATTTAGCGCTGACAGCAGAACTCATTCTCTGAGTGTGGATACTTACGTAGCCAAAACAGGAACATCCACACACAGGGCCGGCGCGTCCATTTAGGCGAACTAGGCAACTGCCTAGAGCGCCAAAATGGAGGGGGCGCTGGCCAGCCTGCCCCCGCCCCCCGCCCGGTGCCGCCCCAACCAGTGGTGGAGCAAGCAGGTTGGGGCGAAAACCACGGCGGCGAGGGCGCCAAAATGGAGGGGGCACTGGCCAGCCTGCCCCCCACCGCCGCCCCAGCCAGCGGCGGAGCAAGCAAACCGCGGCGGCGAGGGGCGCCCGGCAGGGCAGGGGGCGGGGCACCGCTCCGCAACGTGCGTCATACGTAATGACGTCACGTGGCCCGCCCCCTCGCCTAGGGCGCCAAAATTGCCAGCACCGGTCCTGTCCACACACAAGAGGGAGGTACTGGCAGGATTGCAGAAGTACTAAAATCCCCAGGATTGCAGAAGTACTAAAAAATCTTTAGAAAAAAACTGTAAGAGGGCAAATGAAAAGAATTGAAGCAGACTAATGAAAACTGAGCATGCTCAGTGGGCACAGAATGTTAACTCTGTGGTGGGGGTGTGAGTGGGATGGAATAGGACGGATGTGGGGAACATTTCCAGCTTGAGAGCATGCAGCAAACTTTCTGGATGTAGCCAAAAACAAAAAGTAGGTTTGGCCAAAGTGAGCAGGGAGTCTGGCAATCCCAAGCAATTGGACTTTGGGGGGTGGGGATGCTTTTTTTCAATACAGTGGTACCTCAGGTCACACACTCTTCAGGTTAAGAACTCCGCTAAATAATGCTTCAGGTTAAGAACTTTGCTTCAGGATGAGAACAGAAATTGTGCTCTGGCGGCGCAGCGGCAGCGGGAGGCCCCATTAGCTAAAGTGGTGCTTCAGGTGAAGAACGGACCTCCGGAACGAATTAAGTTCTTAACCAGAGGTACCACTGTACTAAGTTCCAGGGTAGAAGAGCATGAGAGAAAGACTGTGCATGTATGCATTTTGCTTGGAATGGTTTTTTCTGAAACTTGCAGGTGAGGAGGGAAAGCTTAACCTCTCTGCACAGAGCACTTCCAGTTAGGCTGGGAAACTGCTCTCCACTGGCACCAAACAGAAGGCTGTTTTCAAGCCTTGCAGGGGGGCTGGTTTTTGGGGAAGGGTTTCCCAATGCATGGTGAGGAAAGGGTTAATAATACCCTCACCCGCTACTACAACAATCCAAAAATAGTCTCTATCATAAGAATTAGAGGCAAAAAATTAAATTTTATAAATCCCCCCCAAAAAACCCTCCTATTGGAACAGTATGCTTTTTCCAAGCCTAAGTGCAGCAAGGATGATTTGGGGCAAGATAAGGTCTCAGTGCCAGTGGTGTAGGAAGCCACTCGGGCACCCGGAGAGGCAAACATGACGTGCACCCAGGGGTGGGGCGTTTCTACGTAGCAGTGGCATGCATGCGCTGTACATAGCGGGTTGCCGGCGCCTCTGCTCCAGTGCCAGACGGATGGAGGATCCTCTACATGCGGCTGCAGCCACGAGCAGAGGATCCCGGCACCGTCCGTACGGCGCTGGAGCAGCACCACCGGCAAACCACATGCCTTGTCATCCCCAGAGACGAGGCACCGGGAGCGCACCGCCACTGCTCAGTGCATAACCATTTCTTCCCTTGCTGCATCCAGGAACAATGTGTCTGCGCGCACACACACACACACACATAGAGCGAACAATGTATCCGCTGCCGGTACGTTTTTATTTGTGTGCTCAATTAGTGTTTTACTATGTGATGTTTTGATTGATTGTGAGCTGCCTTGAGGTGGTCTGGCACAAGAAGGCAGGATACAAGCATCTTAATCACAAAGCGACTGCGAGATAATCACAGATCACAATGTTAATGGGAGATTTCCATGCTACAAGTGGTTTAGCTTGGACAAAAAGGGCCCACTAAGTCCAATGTATGAGAAAGGAAAACAATCCACAGCGCTTAATCCAGGGACCTGGAACAGGCATAGGCAAATGCGGCCCTCCAGATGTTTTGGGACTACAACTCCCATCATCCCTAGCTAACAGGAGCAGTGGTCAGGGATGATGGGAGTTGTAGTTCCAAAACATCTGGAGGGCCGAGTTTGCCTATGCCTGGCCTGGAACCTATGGCTCTCCAGAGAAAGGGAGAGAATTTTTTTATTTTTTATTTTTGCTGAACTGCATCATACTGACTGGGGCTGATGGGAGTTGGAGTCCAATGAACACTTGGAGAGCCACAGCTTAAATCAGGAGCTGAGCCTACCTACCTTAGTCTAGACCAGGGGTTGTCAACCTGGTCCCTACTGCCCAGTAGTGGGCGTTTCAGGATTCTAGGTGGGCGGTAGGGGGTTCTACGGCACAAGCTGAATCCTCCTTCCATTGAGCACTGTTGGGCAGTAAGGAAATTTTACCATCAAGAAAGATGCATTAGTGGGCGGTAGGTATAAAAAGGTTGACTATCCCTGAAGCAGAGACATCACCTTGCCGACAAAGGTCCGTATAGTTAAAGCTACGGTTTTCCCAGTAGTGCTGTATGGAAGTGAGAGCTGGACCATCAAGAAGGCTGATCGCCGAAGAATTGATGCTTTTGAATTATGGTGCTGGAGGAGACTCTTGAGAGTCCCATGGACTGCAAGAAGATCAAACCTATCCATTCTGAAGGAAATCAGCCCTGAATGCTCACTGGAAGGACAGATCCTGAAGCTGAGGCTCCAATACTTTGGCCACCTCATGAGAAGAGAAGACTCCCTGGAAAAGACTTGTTGGGAAAGATTGAGGGCACAAGGAGAAGGGGACGACAGAGGACAAGATGGTTGCACAGTGTTCTCGAAGCTACCAAACTGCAGGAGGCAGTGGAAGACAGGAGTGCCTGGCGTGCTCTGGTCCATGGGGTCACGAAGAGTCGGACATGACTAAACGACTAAACAACAACAATACCTGGTCTAGACCAAAAACTGATAGGAACAAAGATGATAGGGAGGTAGCTTGCAACCTGTCCCTTTCTCCCCCCTGGGACCCATCTTAAGGGTTTTGTCCCTAAGATAATCCCATTTTCTCCCAGAGCAGCCCGATCCCCGGGGATAGACGATGCCACCCGATCTCAGCCCAGCAAGTAGACCCTCCTCCTTGGTGGGGAAGAGTCGCTCCCAGCGGTTTCGCCTTTCCAGGAACGCCAAAAGGCTGCTACGACACAGCAGGAAGGTGATTCTGGTTTTGATTCCTCACAGCCCCCTACAGGGTGAAGCCGGTGGGGTGGGCGGGCGGGCGGAGCGGGGATGTCTTCCTTCCGCCTCCCACAGCGCCGGCAGATGTTTGAGGACGAAGGAGAGAGCTGCGCGCCCGCGCCCACCCGGAGAACAGCTGCGGCACCCAAAGCGGGACGATTGCGCGGGGGCGCGTCAGAGAGGAAGCGAGGAACGCGGGGGAGTGGCGTTTCCCTGCTTCTCTCTATGGAACCACTTTCCCTTCTTCTTCTTCTTTTTCTTCTTCTTCTTCTCCGTCGTCTTCTCCCCGCCCATTAGGGACAGGAAGGAGAATCAGACGTTCTTCCCATAGGCAAAAAGCCCGGCGAAGAGGCTGCTGCTGGGAACGGGGCTTCTAGACTCCCGGCACTCCATCGATCCCCAGCAGAGCTTCTGGCCAGGCGGGGCGTGGGAACAGTGACGGGTTTCGGTGCCTGCCTCCTGGCCTGGACGCGACAGGAGTGGGGAGAGAGAGAGAGAGAGAGAGAGAGGAAGGAGCGCCTCCGACGACGCCTCTTATTATTATTTTTAATATCGTCTGTTGTAACCCGTGCGCTGCCGCGAAGGCTTCTTGGCCAAGCCCCGTCGCCACAACCGGGTGGACGCCTCGCGTTAAACCCCGAGCACGAGGTTGCTGGTGTTGAGAACTGTTGTCTTCTTGGAAAGACCCTGGAGAGCCACTGCCTGGTTCCCTGTAACCTCGCTTCTTGCAGTGAGGGAACTGCCAGAAGGCCCTTGGAGCTGCACGATGAGGGTATATCCTTCAGGTATACTGGGCTGATGCCATTTAGGGCAGGGGTCAGCAACCTTTTTCAGCCGTGGGCCAGTCCACCATCCCTCAGACCATGTGGTGGGCTGGACTATATTTTGAAAAACATAATGATGCCCCACAAATAACCCAGAGATGCATTTTAAATAAAAGCACACATTCTACTCATGTAAAAACACGCTGATTCCCGGACCTTCCGTGGGCCAGATTGCGAAGGCGATTGGGTCGCATCTGGCCCACGGACCTTAGGTTGCCTACCCCTGATTTAGGGCTTTAAAGGTCAGCACCAACACTTTGAATTGTGCTCGGAAACGTACTGGGAGCCAATGTAGGTCTTTTAGGACTGGTGTTATGTGGTCTCGGCGGCCACTCCCAGTCACCAGTCTAGCTGCCGCATTCTGAATTAGTTGTAGTTTCCGGGTCACCTTCAAAGGTAACCCCACGTAGAGCGCATTGCAGTAGTCCAAGCGGGAGATAACCAGAGCATGCACCACTCTGGCGAGACAGTCTGTGGGCAGGTAGGGTCTCAGCCTGCGTACCAGATGGAGCTACATATAACAGGGATTTATGGCTCCCAGGGCCCTACCAGTTCCCTCACCCTGGGAACCCCCAGATAGCTGTGCTTTGACCGCCTTTCATGTTGGCGTCCTTCATACCAGTTGCATCAGTCTCTGCTCTTCATTAGGGTACTTGATTCACCGCTTCTCTTTTGGTATATGTTGCAGGCAGCATTGACTTGTAGGGGCAAGAGGCAATTGGCAAGTCAAACTGCATTAATGCTGATGTAATGCAGGAGCTATTTTGTGAGCTGCAATCTCCTCACCAACCACAAAGTCACCAGGAGGACTTAAACAAGCTGGTATTTGCCAGCTTCCCAGCCCTCACCCCCTTCCCCCAATTGGCAAAATTGGTTTAATGTATGACCTAGTCTTAAGAGGGCTGTAGTATGAATTACTGAGCTGATGTATGGGAAGTAGCCTGAACACTTGAAATGTGCTACATTTGCTATCTAAGTATTATGATTACAGCCTAGCAACCTCCACCCATAGTTGAGAAAATAGGTACTCTGCCCATGAAATGTGTACCTACATTAAACAGACGTTAAAAAAAAAAGTTAAGCTGCAACCATTTGATAGTTCAATACTATGCACACTTGGAAATAACTGCCTCTTAATTCACTGGGACTTGTTTGCAAGTAAGTGCTCATTAGACCACAAGACTTGGAATCATAAAGTTGTAAAGTTGGAAGGGACCCCTTGGGGTCATCTAGTCCAACCCCCTACAATGCAGGACTCTTGCCCAATGTGAGGCTTGAACCCTGAGATTAAGAGTCTCATGCTCCACCGAATGAGTGAACTAAGAAGTGGAAGGAGTAACTTCCATTATTACCGGTAGTTGGGCAGGCTTCTAAGTGCACGGCTTTCGAGTACGGGTGGTGGTGGTGGTGGTGGTGATTGAGTAAAATGCGTATAATGTCTTAGGATACAAATTGAGGTTTATCTCTTCCAATACCTGCTTCCAGCTTCCAAAGTTATCTGAGGGGAAAGGTACCTGCACAGCTTCCTAGGGCTTACTCTGTTCCACCCTACAACTAATGGTCCTCTTCTTTTTCCATTGCAAACACATCACATCTTAATTTGTGTTCAGGGATCTGTAACCTGTCCCTTAACACGTTTGCTCAGAAGTAAGTCTTACTTCCAAAGCGAAAGGCTTCAGGTTTGTGTCATATAGCTCAGCTTACATTTCAGTGGACAGTGTCATAAAAGGATCATACTAATGGGGGCCATTTAAAAAAACACAGAAACAAAAGGCTTCTTTGGAGCCTTATGAAAGGGTGCAGGATTGCTTAACAGACAAGGTTAATGTTAAGCCAGTGAGGTGTATTTGTACAGTGTACTGTACTTCGCAAACCAGGATTCAAACCCCTATTCAGTGGGACAAGAATCTCCCAGGCATCCTCACTGGTTTCTTCATCCTCATATGTCACACTCAGAAGCCCTTAGAGCAAATTCAAAACGAGATACATTTCACAGACCCTCCAAGTGTCCCTATTTTCCAGGGACAGCCCCGGATTTACAGAAGTCATCCGGGTTTCTGATTTGATCCTGGAATGTCTCACTTTTCCTTAGAGAAATGTTGGAGGGTATGGATATATTGCGACCCCTGAGCCAAGATTAGTAACTATACAACGTTTAGAAGACATCTGAAGGCAGCCATGTATAGGGAAGTTTTAAAAATGTATTATTATGCTTTTAGAAATGTTGTAAGCCTCCCAGAGTGGCTGGGGCAACCCAATTGCGTCCCTAATTTTCAACTAAGAAATGTCGGAGGAGGGTATGATTTCACTGCCTACAGCGATTCCCCAAATAAAAACTCCTCTGCACATGCTCAGAGACACTTTCCCTAGGTTACATGTGGGGAGAGAGAAAGAGAGAACTCGGGTCTAAGGCATGATGGGAGATGCAATCCCCGCTGCTGCGCTGCGCGTCCAAGGTCCCGAAACGTGGAGCCGGAGCCGAGCCATGGCGCCCGCCGCCCGAAGCTCGCCCCGAATCGTCGTCCCCCCATTCCCGCCCCGTCACGTCAACAAGCCAATCCCCCTCCGCTCCCCGGGAAGCCTGAGCGGCTGCCGGATAAGCAAACAACGCGGAGAGGCGCGTCGGAGAGAGACCCCCTCGCCAGCAGCGCGCGGGAGGCTTCCCTCCTTCGCTCGCACTGAGGGGGAGGGGGGGAAGCAGGCGAGGGCGGGCGGCGGCGGGCTGGAGGGCGGGCCGAGAGCCTCTCTCTCCTCCCCGGACTGGTTCCCTGCCCTTGCATTTATTCTTCTTTTCCCTCCTCCTCCTCCTCGCCTCCCAGTTTCCTGTCTGGCTTTGTGCTCGCGACGGATATGTGCAGCGCCCACAGGTGTGTCTCGTCCGCGCCGCTTTTGCCGGGCCAGGAGAGCGAGAGAGGCGGGTCGCTGAGGCGCGTCATGTGATGCGCTCCGGCTCTCTGTGGCGGCCGAGTAGTGCCTTTCCCAACCGCTCCTTCTCCGCCTTTCCTCGGCTCGGGAAGCTGCTTGGTGCCGCCGCCGCCGCCGCCGCTGCCGAGGCTCTCGCGCTGATTTGTGGAGGCTGCTGCTGAGGCGGCGCCTCCGCCCTCCTTCCTTTCCCTCAGAATATGGACAGCAGTCCGCCGGCCCAGCCGCTGGCTGCTGCGGGTCGTGCGCGCTGCCTCAGGGGGCTGCTGGGCTGAGGCGCGGCCACTTTGGGAGAGAGGGAGCGGCGGAGGCAGCAGCAGCAGCCCCAGAGCCGCGCGCGCACAAAGGCGCCGCCGCCGACCAGCAGCGTTCTTCTCCTCCGTCTGCCGCCTTCCAACTTGGGTAAGTTTCGCGCGCGCCCCCACCGCCGCCTCACGAGAGCTCTCCCTGTTGGCGAAGGGGCGGCTCCACCTGTTGAAAGCCTCGAAACCCCTCCCGGGGAATGCTGATTTGCTGAGCCAGTAAGCCAGGCAGCCCAAGCAACCTCTTGGGGAGTTGTTTTTTTCTCCCTTCCTTCCCCCTTCCCCTGTCGCTGCTTCTTCCTTCCATTCACTGGGCGGCCGCCACTTCGGTGGCTCTTTCGGCGCGTCGAGGAAGTTGCCAGAGCCGCCGCCGCCGCCGCGATCCCGCCTGGAAGCAGCCGGCCGAGCTGCGATGAGGCCCGGGAGGAAGGGGAAAGTGGACCTCATTGCCCTGGTGGGTTTAATTCGAGTTAACTGCTGCTGCTGCTGCGTCTCCTTTCTTTCTTTTTAAAAAACTAATTGCTCGTCCTGCCTTGTTCGAGCAGCAGATGGTTCCCATTAAGAGCAAAGCCTTGGCTCTTTCCGCTCAACGATGTGGCTGTGGACTTTGATAGCGCTGCGAGGCTTTTGCGAAATGTGAAACTTTCCCAAGGACTAGCTGCTGGTGGGTGAGCTGTGATGGCTGCTTTTCTATCCGATTGCGTTTGTAAACCTTTTTTTTTTTTTTTTTTTTTACATGACCAGGGAGAGGAAGCTTTTTAGATCCCTGTCAAAGGTGGTGGGGGGGGGGGGGGGAGAGACCATCTTATTCAGCGTCTGAGTGAATGTGCGAGCGATTTCTCCGCCTTCCCTTTTAGCACCAGGCTTCTGGAACACCGAGCTGGATTTTAGAGTGCGTTATTATCCTCGGGAGTTTCGTAATCGCCGCTCCACCATTCACATAATTAAAACCCATTCACTCACATCCCATTCATTCTTGTTCGGCTGCGTGTGGCTAGGCATTGGTGGTTTCAGTGACAATTTTTGACCCTTGGCTCTTGAGATCCCTTGGCTCGGTTTCAGATCTTGATTTGGGGGTTGGAGGCAGGTCCAGTTTCCTCTTGTCAAGGGCAGAAATGGCTCGAAACTTTCATGAAGCAGCTCTTTGCCGACTGCAGGCACACACTTTTGCTCTGGGCAAACAGAAAGCTCTTTGCATGTTTTGTGACTCACTCAGGTTTATTTGCTTTGGAGCTGCGCAGCATTGTCTTTGGGGACTATGATTCTAGTGAGACTGTCCGTTCACACGCATGACACTGTGGCCTTTCCAGTTTCTGTGTGCAATAAGGTACCTAGCTCATCTCTTTCTCAATTTATAAACTGGAATACAGGACACACACCCAAAAGGACCACACACACAAGTATGGCTCTCTGAGATAGTGGACTCAGATTCATTTGTCATTTTAAAATCTAACAGGATAGAAAGACACACACTCTCTCTCTCTCACTCTCTCTCTCTCTCTCTCTCTCTCTCATGTCTCTCCATCTTTGAAGTTCAGCTGGCTAGGGGATGAGGCTGGTTTTAGTTACATTCCACCAAAGGAAAGACTCCTAACCTATGCTAACCAGTGCTCACCTGTTGTATCTGGCCCTATGCAGAACATTTTGTGTGTCTCTTGCTACAACCTAGAATGTACAGTTGGAGAGAGCTTGATGTCTGCATGCATTCTGGTAAAAGAGAACTTGATGTCTGCTTGCATTTTGGTAAAAGAGAACCGTTCTCTCTGTCTTGGACATTGAGAGAACATTGGTGCAGTAACACAAGCCAGTATTTTGCAGTGTTTGGGTATGTAGGATGTATATATACCAGCACCTTGTTGCATGTGTGCATCCCAGAGCCATAGACATGTTTACTGAAAAGTATGTCCTGCTGAGCTCATTCTCCCCCTCTGATTCCCTCCCAAGGATTACAACTGTAACCTCTTGTTTTGCTTCATTTTTTATCTTTACGAGTTTCCTATTTATAGGTGCTTCCTCCTCCTCCCCCCTGAATAATACGGAGGATTACAACTGTCAACTGTTGTTTTGTTCCATTTTTTAAAATCTTTGTGTGTTTCTTATTCATAGATGCTTCCTTCTTGCCCTGGAATAGTTGTTTTTTTCTGGTATATTTCCTAATGTAGAATGTGCACAGTGACATCAGTCTCCCCAAAGAAGCTAGTGGCTTGGCATCTTTAGTATTGTCACATGCTGTGATGTAGGAGAAAAGAGAAATTTAGTGAGTGGGTAAAAAATGGTGAATATGTTGATACAATGGCCCAACAAATCCAGCATAAAGAGAAGGGTGGGGTAGGGCTCTGATAATGGAGAGAGGATGGTGAGCATTGGCTGTTTTGACTTCTTACCTGGACAATAATGGGACAATGTGTACCCATTTGGTGAGATACAGGCTTTTTTGGGGAGGGAAGAGGACCAAAAACCCAGGATTTAGAATACTAAACAGTAACCGGTTATAGGATCATCTGCACCACTACTCTGTGCAAAAAAACCCAAGGACTACATGGGGAAAGATATAGAATGTATTTATAGTTGATGACCTTAGCTTCTTGTGATCTAATCTGGGTTTGAATTTGCACTTTAGCAACCCATGAGTTAAGAGAGTTTAAGTTGTATCCAGTGATAAAGATAATGGATTCAAAATAGTAACTGAAATGAAGCACTCGGTTTATTGATACACAATGTTTAAATCTGAAACTATTATCTCCGTAAAGAAAACAATGTTACAAATGTTGAAGAGGGGGAAAAAAATTGCAACATAAAGGTAAACGCCATACTGAGATATAGTACTTAGAAAACAACACTGTTTAAAAGTAGCATTGTAATTTCATTGACAAAGCAATAAATTAGAGGAATTTGAAATTAGAGGAAGTAATATGTAGATGATCATAATCCTAACTAAGGCAAAATGTAACTGGGAACCCAAGTTTTTAGGCATACCATTGCTCATTCCAGTATATTCTTCAAAACAATTAACGCTGTGGTTCCACATCTGCTTTGACATGTGTTGCTATCTTACTTCTTAATAAGGTAAAAGATGATATACTTATCAGGTCCTTAAAACCCAAGATGTCAACAACGCTTCATGTTGTCAGTCACCGTGAGTCATCAAAAAGTTGCAAGAAACTTACACAGAGTTAAACTTTTCGATTATTGACATCCATTTCGGTCCATTCCAATGTTTGCTGAAGTTGGTAGCTCCTTGGGCCTAGCAGGGGTCAGACTAACAGCAACTTCACCACCAATTAAATTATATTGCTCTGTTATCCCAGATATCTATCGCTCTGCAGGAGGGCTCAGTGTACTTGGGTGGATGAGAAACATTCTTGTGTTGCAGAGTGAGAGATCTGAGTATGCCATCATTTTCTAACTACTGAGTAGTGATAGATATGCTGGTTGATATAGAAATATGGAACACAGGCTGTTGATTCCAGAGAAACAATTAGTGGAGGGTTTATAGACACTTATTTTTCAGCAGAAATTCTTCTGAAGCTTCAGTTAACCATAACCAAAGACAGAATGGCATGGATTTTATTTCACATCAAATGTTGCTCTTACAACTAAGTGACAGAGCAAACATGCCAGGAAAAGAAATAACAGCTAGCAGACAAAGCAAAAAAAAAAAAAAAAAAGCAGATCAAGTAGGCCCAGAGGTCTCCCTGATGAGCCACGTGGTGCCTGTGGGGTCACATAGTAGGTTTTCCTAAAAATAGCATTCCTTAAAACTGGCATTGCCTCATTGAACATTATTTGGCAGGGGTTTTTAGAGCAATGCCTAAGGTAGAATATTTTTTTTGGGGGGGAGGGAGGCAGTCCTTCAGGTATTTACCCCCAAACGATGTAGGGTTTCAAAGGTAACTAAATTGAAATTAAATGGGCAGTCAGAATTGAATTGGCCATCAGCGCACAGCATACTGAACTGAAGAATTATGGACCATTTGGTTAGGTACTACTTAACACACCTGGCACATGGGTGGCGCTGTGGTCTAAACCCTGAGCCTCTAGGGCTTGCTGATCAGAAGGTTGGCGGTTTAAATCCCCATGATGGGGTGAGCTCCCGTTGCTCTGTCCCAGCTCCTGCCAACCTAGCAGTTTGAAAGCATGCCAGTGCAAGTAGATAAATAGGTACCACTGCGGCGGCAAGGTAAACGGCGTTTCTGTGTGCTCTGGTTTCTGTCACGGTGTTCCATTGTGCCAGAAGCGGTTTAGTCATGCTGGCCACGTGACCCGGAAAGCTGTCTGGACAAACGCCTGCTCCCTTGGCCTAAAAGCGAGATCAGCGCCACAACCCCATAGTCGCCTTTGACTGGACTTAACTGTCCATGGATCCTTTACCTTTTACACCTGGCAGTAGCATCCTGCACAAGTTGAAGCCTGTGTGTTCTTCAAGACCAACCCCGTGTAGAATGTGTAATCAAGAGGCACGAATGAAATTTTTCCAAATCTGATGGATTTTATCCTATGTATCAAATCTGCCCTGTGCTCTGCTGTCCTTAGGGTTATTCTGCTCTTGCATTTTGCAACGCCAAAGTAGTGTAACTAAATACAATGCAAGCTTTCCCCTTTCAACCTACAGGCAGCTGCTGTGTTTCTTTTAATTGAACTGAGAAATTTGCCCGGTGCTTTGCACTGGCTTCAGCCAGGTAGTACTAGATAAATAGCAGTCGCCACAAGCTTTGAGTGCTGGTCAGGTGTGCATTAAGACAGTTGTGGGCATATTTGCAGGATCTACTTTTATTTTACTATATTGCTGTTGGACTGCTGGCACTGCTTGAAGGCACACAATCACACTTAGGTGAATAGAATCATAGAATTGCAGAGTTGGAAGGGACCCTGAAGATCATCTGGTCCAACCCCCCTGCAATGCAGGAATATGCAGCTGTCCCATAGGGATTGAACCTGCAACCTTGGTGTTATCAGCACCCTGTCCTAACCAACACAGCTATCCAGGCCCTCCAGAAAACGCAGATTTCATTAAGGCTAACTGTAGCTGATGGAGTCCTTTTGCTGTATTGATTGTTTTTAATTGCGGTCTTAAGGTGATTATGTTTTGTTGTTTTAATGTATATGCTTATAAACAGGCTTGGGATCTTAACTGATGAAGGGTGATTAAGAAATGGAGTAGATAGTAATAGGAGGAAAAACAGAAGCTCATGATCCACTGCAAAATAGTGTTTTTTAGAAATGCAGAGCCTGATGTAAAATGATGCGTCAGAGGATGGCACCAAATTTCTACAGTGTTCCATGAGCCATACACTGGGGTAACCTGTTTGCAACCACATTTGAGTTACTATGGAACAGAGATTCCAGCAGCCTCATTTAGGGGTTGCAGAGAAGGATGGTGGGCTTTGGCTATTTCTCTTGCTGAGAGCCAAAAAACCTTGCCAATCTACTGCAAATCACCCAGTGATCTGCTAATAGATCGAAATGTACCATCTGCCCAATCCTCTATTAGAAGGTTGGTATGAACAAAAATCTAGAGTTCCTGAAGAAGCAAATGCTATTTAAGTTGCATGTTTTGCTCAGTATTAAGCAAGCAAGGAACTAAAAACTCATGCAATCTATTGGTTTTATTTTCTCTTTGTTGTGTGAGAGAACCACAATAACTCAGTATTACAGAGCTGATGTGATTTCAGTACATCATCAGTGCAGCAAAGAAAAAGTACTGCTATAAGTGTACCCTTGACAAACATTAAAAAGTAAGATACCAGGCAGACTTGTCTGAAAATTTAAGGGCTGACCATGTTGGCATTCATAGAAATAGTGTTTTTGATTGGGCCTTATGGTTTGTGTATAGTTAAATAGTTTTCTGGCACAGTATGCAGCTTCGTGGTCCTAAAATGGTTGCAGGAAGATTAAATGAATGTCTTCTCAGTCTGTTGTACTTGGTCAAATTTTTCTGTACACAATATGCAGAATAATTTTTATGGTTTTTTAAAAGTAGCTACTGAATGTGCCCTCCTTGCTTCCAGTGTAGGATTTGAATTTTAGAAAACAAGGAGAGGCAATTGGGAAAGGTCTTCAGTTTAAAAACAGATCGACCAATTATAATGAGCCTCAAATGTGAGTTGTCCCCACACCTTCAAGGATCTCAGTGATAGTGAGCTGCTGAAGGTCTGCCCTTGAACTTTCACCATTGGCTGTTTTGCCTATTTTTGGTTCTTTAGACCCACAGCTACACTCCATTGCACACCCTCAAGGACTGTGTAGGCCTGCTAAACTCTTTGCTAGCAAGAAGCCAAAGAGGAAGAACAATAGTATTGAGCTTTCTGTCTCACATGGTGCTTCTTAGTTCAAGCTCTGGTAGAAGGGATGGTGAATACAGTTTGGCTCAAGTGGTCTTTCCACCCATGCAGATGACGTGGGAGTGGGCAGCTGTTTGGAAACTGCAGCTGTTGTCACTGACTATCTCAACATGTACCAGTGCCTGAGTCACCCTCCTTGCTTTCTATTACTGTAGAAGGTGATTTGTGCAAGTGAGGTCTAAAGTATCTTGAACTTGGAACAATTTCAGAAAGTTTCCAAACAGACTTTGAAATGTTAGTTCCTATAATGCTTCAGGAATTTGGATGAAATAACTCGCAGCAACTTGTTGAAACCTGTTTGGATCCTTGCCTTGTGTGGGAGTATAGGAAAACATTAGTACCTCCTAGTTTGGGGAGGTGGAAATGGAGGGCAGGTTGATGCCATAACATGAAATAAGTCTTAATTCAGTGAACCTATCATTGAAATACCTGGCAACTCAAAGGAGCAGTACAGTATGATAACACTTACCTTCCTGATTTCTGAAATCTTCAGCTAATTTTTTAAAAACAGGATTTACGCCATGAAGTTCTGTAACACTTGGAGTGCTGCCAGAAAGTGGTTGCTGCTACACTGAACAAATATTAATAGCAGTGATTTTATGCTTGCCATTCTCCTAGTTATTCTTCCATTCTCCAAACAGAATACAGTTCCCCAGATGTTATGCAAATTCACTGCAGAATTACACAGTTACCATATTTAAGACTTGATCATAACTCATGACTTCAGTGTCCAGGTTGTAGATTTTCATGCATGGGAAAATCCTTGCAAAATTAAACTACACACACAAAATCACACACAGTGTTAGAAACAAAGATATATAACCTAGGCACCAAATGGCTCCTTAAACCAGGGTTAACAGTTGCCAAAACAGAATGCCTAGTTGCCATTTTTGGACCAGACATCTTGAAAGTTGTATTTTTCAATATGACTTTTGGGTTCCTGAAATTCATCCTGATTGTGCAGATAAAACATAATGGATAGAATTCTACAGGATGTGTTTCTGGTGCGTGAAAAGAGTCAAGGTTCAAGGATCCCCCGGCATGCACCTCCAGATGGTGGAGGCGCCATCCAGGCACCTAGGTATCTTCACTTGGTTGCCAAGTGGCTGATAGCAGGGTACAAAATGTGCCTGGTGAATTTTGAACACCACACACACACACACACACACACAGACACTCTAGGGCACGGGTGTCAAACTCCGGCCCTCCAGATGTTTTGGAACTACAATTCCCATCAGCCCTAGCTAACAGGACCAGTGGTCAGGGATGATGGGAATTGTAGTCTCAAAACATCTGGAGGGCCGGAGTTTGACACCCCTGCTCTAGGGTGTTTGCAACTTAAGTTATACTCAAAGTAGACCCATTGAAATTAATGGTCCTCAGCGAATTGTGTCCTATTATTTCCAGTGGGTCTGCTCTGTGTAGGACTAATGTTGGATGCAGCCATTTATTTTAAATTAGTCCTGGAAGTGCTAGAGGGGCCCTTTTTTATGGCATGAGCAGCACTGTAGTGCAGCTCCTTCCAGTTCTGTGAAGATAACATCGGAAGCCACAGGCTACAAGAAAGAGTGTTCCACATTGCTGTCTCTTGTCACACTTGCTTCTGTTTCTAGGACCAGCAGCATGTATTCCCATCAGGGTGGATTTGATTTAAATCAAATTGATTTAAATCACGATTTAAATCACTAGTCAGTAAGACTTGATTTAAATATTTTTTTCACAGGAAGACTCATTCTTGCTGGTATAATCTTAATATTTACAACCATATGAAGGTTTCATTTTTGGAATAATAAATTTTCAGAGTAGTTTTTACAGTTATATCAAAAATTACTGATTTGGTTATACTACTAGAAATACATAGACAGATAATTATGAAATTATGGTGAGGTTTAATAAGTTAACTGTTTATATTTGGACAACTTTTCTGCACTTTATTGGAAGGAGAAAAATAATAATTGAAACAATTTATTTAACTAAAACAATAACATGATAGCATATGTATCCATGTTTGTTAACTGATGTGGTTAAACATTAAAAAAAAACCACTTAGACTGAGTTTTAGCACACTTGATAAACTTAAAACAAATCCTTATTTCCTGATGAATAGCCTTTGGACTACAATGTAACTTAAATAGAAGACTATATTTAGAAAGATTTTTCCTCCAAAAGCATTTTATTTTAAAAATCCAATTTAAATAAAAAAAATCCAATTTAAATAAAAAAATCTGATTTTTAAATTTTTTTAAAAAAATCATTGATTTTTATCCACCCTGATTCCCATGCTATGAAGGTAATTTGGAGAGAGGATCCTGGAGTAAACGGAGATCTTTTGTGTTCATTGGGTTGTTGACTAATACCAACCTTTTAACAGAATGAAGAAACTGGTGAAATCATTTTATACTGTTTTACAACCGACAGGAAATTAGTTCAATGAAAGGAAATCAATGGAGGGCTAGGTTTTGTAAGAGTGGCGGAATCTTATAGTTGAACATGTAGAGATTGTGAAGAACCATTATCCACCTCTCTCTTTGCAGACCAAAGGTTGCCTGAAAAAGACACCATTGGATAACTCAAATCAAGAAGGCAAGAGACACTCTATAGGAAAAGTGAAAGAATGAAAGTAGCATGTCTGTTTCACTTGCCCCGTTATGAAAATCGCTGAAATGGTGTGATGCAGCCTATGCTACCTCTTATTTTTATATCTGAATGGAAAGAAAGCTGGAGTGTTACTTACCGTAGTTCAGGCTATTGCCCTCCCATGTGCTAGGGGAGTCCTGCAGTGTTTTGTTGTATCTGCTTAGGGGGAATCATTTGGGGTATGTTTTAGCAGCCCTTGGATAACTGCACATACTGGAACACTTAATTAAAGCAGATAAGTATTATCAAAGATTATTATGCAAAGTCTAACATGGTTCCAACTTGGATTTTACAAAAATGAATAAATCAATGCAGATTATATCTAAATCAATAATTTGTGTTTTAAGAATTTAAAATTGGATTTTAAGTGCCTTGCTCTATACTCTCTGGAGGAAATGCTATGCTGACCTGAATTAAAAATCTATCTCTTGAACAACAGATAATGCTTAGCTAGCTACTAGCTTTTCCTTATGACCATGTTTTTATTATCGAAGGAGTTTCTTTAACATTGTTCAAGTTATAATTCTTTAGGCACTTACTTTGGAGTAAAAACATTGCAACAGCCCTTTCCTGAAAAAACAGTCAGTTCCCCAAAGCCTGTTGGGACAAGAAAGAATATGAGTCTTACTACCCATATTTGACACATTTTGGTGCAGAAATACCACCACAGCCAGGATGTGACTTCTATGTTAGGAAGCAGCAGTTAGGAAGTTGCACACAGAAGTCCCTGGGTTCAATTCCACTGAGTTCTACAGGACAAAAAAATTGATAGCGGCTAATGTGAACTCATTGAGACACCAGCCAGATGTATATTGTCGTCTATACTAAAGGCACATGAAAGATTCAACAATATCTAAAGATGTAACAGCATTTATTATCTGCTATGAGTGTCCCTATGGTGAGGCCATTAAAACAATGGATATATATTTTTGGTCGTTACTATACTTTTTATTTTGTTTGTAACCTGCCTTGGGAAGGTGTGGAGTATGAAATCTTCATCTATGTCTATGTGAACCCAGAGCCTTGTAAGCAAACTCTAATCCCTTGGCTAAGTTAAAAGTTGAGATAAAAAAGGTGTTTGGCTGACACCCCCCCGCCAAAAAAGAGAGAAATCAAATAAGGTACCAGGCAAAGGCTTCTGAGGAGGGCGTTCCAAAGTTGGGTCACCACCACCAAAAAAAGTTCCTTTCCTCAGAAGATCTCAGTCGTACATCTCAAAGGAGAGCACTTTGAATTAGGTCCAGAAACAGACTAGGAGCTGGTATGCCAGTAAAACATTCATAATGTTCTGGGGAGGCACTGGGCTAGTGTATGCATAACAAAGCCTTGCAGCTATATTTTGAAATAGAGTTTCTGGGCCATTTTCAAAGGTAGCCCCTTGCGTAGCATAATGCAGTAGTCAGATCTGAGGGAGTTTACCTACCCTCAACAAAGGAATTGATCATTTGGTTCTGAAAAGCCATTTAGTTCACCATTGCTAGACTCCTTGGCTAGATAGTTCCGCTTTTTTCTCCTTTGCCCCAGTGTTCAAAGCTCCCGTTGTTCTAGGTGCATTTTGCGACAGGGAATTTCATTAGCGCAAGCTGTTAATGAGCTCTGGGGGCAGTACTGCGCCTAAGATTTCAGATTAAAACTGCAGAGTGGAAGGAAAGGAGGACCTTTTTCTGCCTCCCCTCTTCCAGCTACTCTCTGAAGACTGGAGAAGAGACCCTCTTAAGAATATTAGGGGGGGGCAGGGGAAGGACTAGAGCAGGTATCCCCAACCTTCAGCCCTGCAGATGTTTTGGACTACAATTCCCATCATCCTTGACCACTGGTCCTGTTAGTTAGGGATCATGGGAGTTGTCGGCCAAAACATCTGGAGGGCTGCAGGTTGGGGATGCCTGGACTAGACCATGTGAAAAATGAACATAATATTTTAGCTGCAGTTCATTCATTTTCAGCTTTGTATTCTTGTTATTAAAAAAGGTGCGCCTAAGCCAAGCATAGGCAAACTCAGCCCTCCAGATGTTTTGGGACTACAACTCCCATGTTCCCTAGCTAACAGGACCAGTGGGCAGAGATGATGGGAATTGTAGTCCCAAAACATCTGGAGGGCCAAGTTTGCCTATGGCTGGCCTAGGCATTCCATTGTTGCACCCATATATCTCAGTTTATAACACTTCTTTGCCCACTAATATTCATCTGGTGCACTCTGCTGCCAAAGTATTCGCCTCTCTCCGAGTATTTGACTCTGCTTCTCAAATCCTTTCACTAGGTTCCTGTTTTCCATAACAGAACTCCCCATGTCCTTGTCCCTCGGTATCTGTCATACCTGTTACTTGTAAAGCTGAATGTGTGTATATATATGTAATGTGGTATACATCGGTTACAACAGTTGCTGCATATAATTATAGTACAACTTCAAGCATCCTGTTCCCACCTTCAAGGGGACGCTCATCAATGAGGTCCGAGCAATTGCAGCAAGCAGTTGTTTATCACACTGCCAGTAAATACACTACATTTTTTTCTGGAGTCTGGCTGACTAATGCAAAATGAACTTCTTGAGACTCATCTCTCCTGTAATTGAAAACTTTTCCAGAGTGGGTATTTGTTGCCAATCCAGTTGGATTATTATCCACATCGTGATGATTCTTGGCTTGAGGAACTCCTGGGTCTTTTTAGTGGTGCAGATGGCTAGGGCAGTCCAGTCAAGACTTCTGAGAATTGCTCTGGTGGTTATACTGGCTTGCAGCTTTCCTGACTTCATGCTGGGAAGCTAACTCCTTTAGCTTGCTCTCTAAATGTCTCATAACAAACAGGTTCTCATTGCAAATGTCCCTGGCTTTTTCACAGAAGCCAGTATCTTGTACTGTGATCATAATTGCATTATGTTACTGGCATTTTATTAAAAACATGCTTTGAATAACACATGTTTTATGGATTTATGTGAGAGCTGATGCTGTCATGCACTGCTGGACTTTCTATGTGAGCAGCCAAAGAAGAGCATTCTCATTTCTGAAATAATTTCCTACTTTTTAATCTGATGATCAGCAAACTATTCTTTGGACTGCAAATATGTTGAGGAATTTACAGCTTTGTGAAGTCCCTCTTGATTGTTTTAATGGGAGGGGAGAGTAAACCACAGCTTGGGTTGCCTCTGCTCTCTTGCTAAGCCCCTCCCAAAGCCTGCTGACTTGAGTAGGAGCAGTGACAGAATGAAGTGAAGGGCAGAACTGGGGTGGAGAGAAGGATTTTGATATCGCTGCTCATAATGCATTTGGTGGTCCAAACATAGTCCTGAGCAGTGTTAGAAACTCAAATATATAAGCTTATCGCCAAATGGCAACTCCCAGGTTGAGCAGCGAGTTGGGAGTTTACTCAAGCAATGTGAAAAATTGGGCAGGGAGATTTTTATCTATGCCATTTTATTTTAGCTAAACCAATGGTAGAGTCCAGGAGTGTGCAGCTACTCCTCGGTTTATTTTTCCTGGCTACAACTGTGCTCTGTGTCTGTCTCTGTGTGTAGGTAATATTACCCCAGTAGCTGCTGAGCAAAAGTGGTTGTACAAACAATCCTTTTCTAGTGTTATTTAGCAAATAAATATTATGTGTGACTCAGCCCACAAAGTTTTATAGAATTGTTCTCTTATAAAGATTGAGATCAGAATTTGAATACTAAGTCCTTGGGTGCTTTTCTCTGCCAACGGAAGTGTGAAGTTATGTTTCAAAGAATCCCTCAAATATTAATCAACACCTTTTATTTAATGAAGCTGTGTTAAAATACTGCCTTCTAATTACCATGACTTGAGAGATCAGATCTGTTTGTTTTCAATAGGAGACCAACACATACAATTTTTTTGTTAAATACATCACCAGAGGATTGTTCGCTTGCCATCTATAATGGAATCCTGCAAATTGTTAAATCCTGTCAGATATGATTGATATACCGTAGTGGTTGAATGAACTTGAGAGGGTGGAAACTTTATGCTTTGCCTACTGAATATTAAGGGAATAAGAGCCATAGCCCTACTTGTTTTATTTCCTCCTCCAGTGAGAGTGGGAAAGCACTTCAAAAAGTTTTTAATATGCATTGTGGGCCACATTAGCAGTCAAACTTATTTTCCCCTAGTGAGTTACTTAACAGCTGATGGAAGCTCCAGTTGTAATGAATGCACACCAGTTTTTTAAAAACGGTATAAATTACAAAGTCAGATAAACAATTTAAATTTCTTTTGAGCACCCCCCCCCCAAAAAAACTACACACACATTTAATTATTTTATCTTAAAGGCTTTTATTCAAGCAGAAACTACCTTTGTAGCTAAATTGCAAAAAAAGTTAGTAAGGTTCTACAGGAGCAGGCTTGCTCAATATTAATTGAAGGGAGAGGGAGTTGTTTCCCCCCCCAAAGTCTGCAACTTTCACCTAGCTTTGCTCCTTCCGCAGGTGGACAAACCTCACCAGAAGGAGCACGACGTGTGTCATTTTGCATTTCTTAATGCAGAAAGTATTGATCTGATGTGTTGAGATCTTTCCTATTTTGATTAACACAAGGGGATTCTAGAGGCTACTAGAAGCTTCTCTGTGTGAGACAAGCAGGCAGAAACTTAATGATTGTTTGGGTTATACCTTTTGGGAAGCTGGTTTGAACTAGTTCTCTTATCTCTTCCAATTAAGGTCATGCTGACTATAAATATATAAGACCAGAAGGTGCCTGGGTTTTACTTTCTCTTTCTCTCTCTCTTTTGTTCTGGTGTGATGTTCTGTACATAGTATGCTTAGTGTTAAGCAGGGGTTGGCAACCTCCGGCCCATGGGCCAGATACGGCCCACGGAGGCCGGTTAACCGGCCTACAAGCCGTCCAGTTACTGGCGCGGCGTGGCACGGGGACTTGCGCAGACGCCGGAAATCGCATCTGCGCAGGCGTCTGGGCACGCGCAGAAGCGATTTCCGGCGCCGGAGACATGCCCTGACGCCGGGGGACTCACGCAGATGCCGGAAATCGCGTCTGGGCTTGTGCAGAAGCAATTTCCGGCGCCGGAGACATGCCCTGATGCTGAAAATCGCTTCTGGGCATGCGCAGAAGTGATCTCCGGAGCTGGGGGACATGCACAGATGCGATTTCCGGCATCGTGTCTGCGCATGTCCAGCCCACGGACAAGCTCCGTGGGACGCATCCGGCCCATGGCCGGATAACGTTGCCGACACCTGGTGTTAAGGTTTAGTCTTGTTATAAGTTTATAATTTTTTGTAAGTGCTGCAACTGGATTTTTTATGGACTGTGCCAATCCTGAATGTATGTGGATGTGTGACCATTAGGCTCATTTGCCTTCAGCACAAGTAAAGCTGTTCTGGATGAAGTACTATTGCCTCTGGTCTATTTTTGGAAACTCTGCAACATGTTTTAAGTTTTTCTTCCACACATACGACAATGTGGCCCCCACCAGAGGTGCTACCCCTACCCCGTTACTGTACATACTTTTAGAGGAAAGCACAGATTAAGTTGACAGTATGTTTGAAGGGCTTTGAAAGCAAATAAACCATCCATGTGTGTATATCAGTTACATAATAAAGCACTTCCCTGAAATCTGATGACTTCTAAGCTTAGCTTTTTCATTTTGAGGAGTTGGATGGTTGAAAATTTCAATACTGAAATGTTTGACTCTTAGAATACCCCGTTATTTCAGGAAGCTTGCTTAAAAATGTGACAATTCTCAGCTGACCTCCGCATATATGTCACTTTTCAGCCCTTCATTTTAGCTATAATTCACTAGGTCAGCTTGTTGTACAGCTGGTACCTGTTACCCATCCTCATCACCAAGTGTTTGTGTCCCGTCTGCCATCTGAAAAAGCCCCCCCACTCACCGTGATCTCCTCCTCCAGCAGCAGCAGATGCTAAGGGGCTTGCAGGGCTGCCACTGATGTCCTCTGACTCAGCCCTGTACAGATTGACTCTCAGCATGCCATTGCAATTGGATATAATTGGGCAGTTGCATTTCTGAAAGTTGATGCATGCTGAGCTCAGCATGTGCCAACAGTGGTTGTGTGACTCTGCGTGCGCACTGCTGGAATTGAAACATAGTGCAGGTTGAGGCATGCATCACCTGGATCTTTATTCAGTTCAGATTGGAGGGACTGGCACTCCCCCTTTTCTCCCCATTTCTTTACATATAGGATTCTATTACTTTTGAGTTAAGAAAGATGGGAATTGAAGAAATCTAGCTACATAGATCATGAAGGTGTGCCGCTTCTCTGTGGATTGGCTTGCAATTATACAGCATATAAAGGATGCCCTGGTAGTCTGAAGACACTGTTTTTGGAAGAAAGAAGTTACATTTTCATTCTTAACACAATGCTAGGTAGTTCTGGCCATGCTAAGCATTACCATTCTGTTGGAAGCTGTATAATGTTTAGTGCGTTGAGTGTGAACTGAATATGGAAGATTACCTAAATTGTTCTTTTCAGAATCCCAGCATTTCTCCAGTTTTCGTTTCTATGCAATTTTTTAAAAAAACACAAAAAAACCCACATCAATATTTTAATGTAAATTACTTTAGGGATTATTTCTCTTTCACAGGCTAATCCTGTTATCAAAACATAGTATCTCAACTGCTGCATAACACTTGAGCTTGCTAATTATAATTTTGCAATCTGTGTTGCTTATACTGCTGCTTTTTTCAAAGATTATCATGTACAGGTATACCCCTGTAAGGACTCTTGAATTTTCTTTTCCCAGTTGTGTCAATTAGTCATTATCTTTTCATTCCAGTCCTCAGGCCTGTAAATATATAAGCACATTTCAGAAATATACACAATGGCTATTTTTTTCGTGAAACACCCCCCCCCCTTTCAAATGTCAAGAAGCCACAAGCCAAACTTTGTCACCTGTAATATAAATAAATCTACTTAAATGAAAATTCTCTAAGCAGAAATCAGCCTGGAACCTTAAAACATAAGTCCAGTTGTTGGTTGTTGGTTTTTTAAAAAACAGATATTTATATGCTATTTTTATGCAAATTGTTTTGAGCCCCAAGGTGACATCCTGGGGGGCTGGTCAGATCAGGATGAGGAATGGGAAGGGTTTGAGGATCTGCAATGAACCCAGGGATTGACCCAGCTCATTGGGGCAGGATGTGTCCAGGTGCCATGAGGCGTAGGAGCTGTCGGAGAGAGATGTGTCGAGCAAGGAATGCTAACCAGGAGAGCGGCTCAGAAGCTTCCAGCCACATTGGCCACTGCCACTTCTACCCACCACCCCAGATTCAAGCCACTGGATGCCAGCCCCACCTCCAGCCTCGAGGATGCCTCCAGAGCTGTCCCTCCATCAGTTTCTACTGTTGGGCCTCTGCCTACTCAGGAGACATCAGATACTGAAGGACCAGGTGCGCAGCCTGGGAGTCATTTTGGACTCACAGCTGTCCATGGAGGCGCAGGTTAATTCTGTATCCAGGGCAGCTGTCTACCAGCTCCATCTGGTACGCAGGCTGAGACCCTACCTGCCCGCGGACTGTCTCGCCAGAGTGGTGCATGCTCTGGTTATCTCCCGCTTGGACTACTGCAATGCACTCTACGTGGGGCTACCTTTGAAGGTGACCCGGAAACTACAACTAATCCAGAATGCGGCAGCTAGACTGGTGTCTGGGAGCGGCTGCCGAGACCACATAACACCGGTCTTGAAAGACCTACACTGGCTCTCAGTACGTTTCCGAGCACAATTCAAAGTGTTGGTGCTGACCTTTAAAGCCCTAAATGGCTTCGGTCCAGTATACCTGAAGGAGCGTCTCCACCCCCATCGTTCAGCCCGGACACTGAGGTCCAGTGCCGAGGGCCTTCTGGCGGTTCCATCACTACGAGAAGCCAAGTTACAGGGAACCAGGCAGAGGGCCTTCTCGGTAGTGGCACCCACCCTGTGGAACGCCCTCCCTTCAGGTGTCAAAGAGAACAACAACTACCAGACCTTTAGAAGACATCTGAAGGCAGCCCTGTTTAGGGAGGCTTTTAATGTTTTATAGATTATTGTATTTTAATGTTCTGTTGAAAGCCGCCCAGAGTGGCTGGGGTATAAATAATATATTATTATTATTATTATTATTATTATTATTACTGAGGCTGAATCTGGTATGGTGCTGTCTCCTCCTGTGTCACCTAGGAGAGAAGCAGGTGCAGACAGACAGCTCAGATCCAGCCCACTTTGAAGGAGTTAGCATTTGCTTTCTAGGAAGGCTAGATACTTCTTAAAAAGATGAAAGCTCAGAGTCTGTGAGTCCTCCCTGGGTGGTGCCACATCACCTATGGGCATTGGGTTGGTGACCACCACACTACTATGGTTAATTAAGGGACATGGCAGGAGGAGCTTCTAAATTCCTCTTCGTTAGAGTTAGGAGGACAGCATGAAGGCTTAGGAGGGCTTGCTGTGGTTCATTTCCACAAGAGTGAACCATGGATTGGTTCACAAACACACTCACACAGGTGATTTAATTGCACATCATGCTTGAAGTTTTCGTTTGTGTTGAGGCTGTGTAGTGTGAAAAGTAAAAATGCCTGTTACAACGAAAAGAAAACCCATAAAAAAACATCAAAGTGGAAATCTATGTGAGAGAAGAACATGCAGCGGCAAGTCTAGCTTCCAAAGGCTCAGTGGAAATGAGAAATGTTTTGCCTGTTTTGGAAAGTGGTCGAGCGTAGAGGGAAATGGGATCTCTTTGGGAGGGCATTCCTTAGTCCTGAATCTACTGTAGAAAAGGTTTCACTTTTTGTTTATGACATTCAGGCATACAAAAAAAGAGCAGGGATTTACTGGATAATCCTTAAATTCCCTCAGGTGGGTGGGGATCATGAAGGCTTTCTGAGGTATATAGGGCTTTAAAAATAAAGTGAAAACAGCCTCTTGATTTGGGACCAAAATGAAAGCCAACTTACAGTAAGTTGTTTCAAAAACTGACCAGGCTACATGATATTGCTGAGCAGTGAAGCTTCTGAACCTTTTTCAAAAACAGCTCCACTTGAAATGCATGATAATCTAATCTAAAAGTTGCCAAGGCATGGATGGCAGTGCTTGAGGCTTTTATCTTCCAGTATTGGGCATAGACTATTTATACTTGATAAATGACATTTTAAGCCACATCTGACACCAGGTCCATTGCCAGGCCCATGATGAGCACCCCCCCAGCATATAAGCCTTCATGGAACCAGATTAGTCCCCTTCCAGTCAGAAGACGACCACACAACTAGACCAACTAGATTCAAACAGCAGTTAAAAACCAGCACGACACTGTAAAAAGAAAACCCAACATGACTTAAGAGAAGCAAAGCTGTCAGCCAGCGCTTGCAAAATCCCTTGTGAAACAGCAGCAAAATTCCGCTAGTTTGAGGACATCCTAGCATGAATGACCCAATCTCTCTCTTGATATGGCATTCCACAGTCTGGGCTGCACAACAGAGAAGGCAGTGCTCTGCAGTCTCTTCCACTCTGGGGAAGATATGTATGGGAAGACTTCCAGAGGTAGCCTCAGTGAGCAGGGAAGAATTTGTGTGAGTAGGCATTCCAGGTGGTGTACAGGGCCCATATGGTATATTTACAGATGGATAGCCTGTCCTAAGAATGAGATCATGTCTGTTAATCCTCCCCAAGCCATCTAAAGCAGTCCCTTCTCTCAATATCTTATAAGTCAGCGTTTCCCAACCGGTGTGCCGTGGCACACTAGTGTGCCGCGAGACACCGGCTGATGCGCCGCGGAAAAAGGGACCTGCAGCCCAGGGCTGCACAGGACCGTGGCGGCGGCGCTGCTGGAGCCCGGCGGCGAAGCGGAAGCCAGGGCGGCGCTGCTCCCTTGGCTGCTGCAGCAGCAGCAACAGCAGCCTCGCGCGAGAATCCCGACCGGAAGCCTCGCGCGCGCCGCACTACAGCTGATCCCAGAGGTAACTCTGGGTCAGGAGACCCGGCGCAGCCGGGTGGGGGAGGAGCGGTGTGCCGCGAGATTTTTTCATTGATTCAAGTGTGCCGTTGCCTAGATTAGGTTGGGAAACACTGTTATAAGTAACCATGCTAGCAGCCGAGTCCCATAGGGTCACTTTCAGGTATGGGTTCGCTTGTATTACAACCGGTTAATCTCTAGTTGATTCTACAGATCTTAGGCATGCATGTCAATAGAAAAGCTGGGTCTGCGCCTAAAACATCTAACACCCTACATTTTAATGGGCAGTGCAAGTCCTTTTTTATGCCACCCTTTCTGTAAAGGTCCAAATTACTTCCACGATCGCTTTACTGCATCTAAATTTCTGATTTGAGTTTACCCAGCTCTTTAAAATAAGGACGTGTTCTTCTCTTGAAACTTACATCCAAGAATGTAACAAAAGTGTCTCTCTCTCCCTCCCCCCCCCCCAACACCTGCATACAAGATTCACATTGACACACTGGTAGGTCCTGACCTACTACTTGGGGAATTGCTAAACTAGCAAGGAGAGCTTGTAATGTAGTATTTGCCACACACTTATTCCTTTCCCTTTCCTGTGAGCTCACTTCATCACCCTTGGCTTTTAAATCCTGCAAATGGGGTGATAATTTTTAAATAAACAGCCTCCTTGCCAGTTTCTTCCCACAGAATGTGTAAAATAAATAGAGTACCTTTGCATTTTATTTTTGTATGCCTTCTCACTTTATTTTAAGGCAGTCTAAACTTTTGAACTTTTTTCAACCTCTCTCTCTCTCTTTATATATATTTAAGAAGTGTTTTCTTTAACCGCCATTTACATATATGGATTGGCAGACTTGATTGTTGAGAAATATGCAGCTGTTAAATAAAAGGGACACTTTTTTTATTCGCGCCCCCCCAAATTTTTCTTCCATCAAAGACTGGGTTAATGGAGAGCAAGTTGTAGTTTAGGAAATATAATGGTGCAGGCATTCTGCTTTTGGGAAGCTCAGCTTTTTTGTTTTTTGGTGACATGCCCTTTTTGCCTCTGTATTCTCTAAACTTGCTTTGAAGAGATTGACTTGCATACATTTGCCCTAAACCAGGGCTACAGTAGGCCTGGGCCCAGGGGTCAGCAAACTTTTTCAGCAAGGGGCCAGTCCACTGTCCCTCAGACCTTGTGGGGGGCCGGACTATATTTTGAAGGGAAAAAATGAACGAATTCCTATGCCCCACAAATAACCCAGAGATGCATTTTAAATAAAAGCACACATTCTACTCATGTAAAAACACGCTGATTCCCACGGGCTGGATTTAGAAGGCGATTGGGCCGGATCCGGCCCCCCGGGCCTTTGTTTGCCTACCCATGGCCTGGGCAATATATCGATATATCACCCAGGACTGGTATGTGGGTGCAGACTGATGAGAGCTTCACTCAGCAGTATATCGCTGATGAAACCATCACCGCTTTTGAATTCCTCTGTCTCCACGAAGAGAGCTGTGGCAGTTTCACCCGGCATCTCACCGGCTGGGGCCAGTGCAGCTTTTTTTCAACATCAGCGGTATATCGCCAAACCGCGATGTTTGGATGGCGCTACACCGTGATGTTGAAAACTCAACACCACCCAGCCCTAGGCTACAGCTAGAGGCCGGTCATCATTTTCAATAGATGCTTTATTAGATTTCTTTTTGTTTTCTAATTTTGTCAAAACAGTGCAACCAGCTGCTTTTAAGGCCACGTTTTCGCTTTGCCACTCTCTGAAACCTTCTTTCATCAACTTATTTCCAGTGTGCCAGTTCCTGGGGGAGGATTTCCAGGCTTCTGAACTGTGTGCTGATCACCCTTTGGCACACTCCAGACTGGTGATACTGTAATCTTTTTGTCTTTATTATTATTATTATTTTTTAAAAAGCACCTTGGAAGGTGATGAGAGAAACCACGATACTATCATTAAAATGCTGCTTCCACTCTTTGGCAGAACAACTGTATCACAATTAGAACGCTGATGAAGATAATCTTTTAGGAAGAGTTCATGAAAGTCTTCTATACTGACATTTGGAACAGTGCCTCTCCCCACTGTAAGACCTCAGAACCACCTGAGAGTTCACCTCTTTGTTGAGAATCTTCATCTCTTCTGGTTTTAAGTTTCAGAAGCGTTTGAACTATGTTTTCTGAAATGAGCTTGCCCTTTGAATAGGTCTCTTGCTTTCAGGTTTAAACTGCCCATGACTTAAGTGGCCTGCTGTGAATCTTCATGACACATGGGAAGAGGGAAAATGCAGCTACAGTACTTTCCAAGTTAACCTAGATCAATGTGTCCTTGGAAGAGTCACTAACAAAATACAGGGCACCCTGTGCTTCTCCTTGATTCAGGGAGCATGGCATATTCTTCCCAAGAGCTAGTTGCCTAATTAAAAGCGGGATAGAAGTATGTCCTGTTTTAGCCTTTCTACCCTGGCAGGTGAGCTCTCCCACAGTTGGAGCTGGTGTTCCTTTAGACTGAGAGCTGTTGTTTCGGCACTCAACAGTTAGGTAATGGTGGTTCATGATGGGAAGAACCTGGTGGCATTGCCTCTTCCGAGAATGGCTAAGGTCTAGGATCTGTAGCACCCATGGATCGGAGCAGATTGGGTGTGTGAGACCTTGGACCATGAAGTGCTTCACTGGTCATGAGTTTTGGCTGGGTATGCTGTTGCTTCTGAAACAGTGGGGTGGTAAAGGAGGGCTCCAAAGCCCCCTCTGAGGGTGTCTTTTTGAGAACCAGTCTTGGGTAGTGTTTCAGGGATTATTGAAACAGGGTCTCCATCTATGCAGAGGGGCACATCCTGCTCTGCCTTCTTTTTGAAGGAAGTGTTATTAATGGGTGATGGTTGAGTAGTGGCTTGTCCTGACAAACAGTAAGAATGTTTCTGTAGATTGGTCATTCCTATGTAGAGAGAACTTCTGGTCTGACTTGTACATTGTTAAACCAGAAGGCTAGAGACATAAGTCAAGGAAAGTATGATGACTGTAGCTCTTCAGCCTGAAGAGACAGGCAGGGGACTATTGTTGGTCATATCTGTTGCTTGCTATTTGTTTGAGGCTATTTTTTTTCAATAATTGCTAAGTTCTGATGGCAAGCAAGCTGTATTTTACCATGCAATTGTGAGTTCCAACAGCAGTATTAAACATTTGTGTTTTATTATGGGATGCCCATTGGGCAGCATGTTGATATAGTGGGGATTTTTTTAAAAAAATTATTTTGGGGGACAGAGAATAGAAACTATGCTGACAATTCAACAGGTATAGTGTTACAATGAATGCTTCTGACTCCTTGCTTAAAGCTAAATAATAATAAAAAAGTAATGAAGGTGGTCTGCTACCGGTAGTGTTCTCTCTCTCCTCTGTGGAGGGATATTCTATCTCTAGTATTCCCCACCTCCATGCCATTTAGCAAGTGAGGTAATAACCTTCTCATTTTCCCCCTTTAAAAATAATGGAAGCTCTAAATGCCTTTGTGACTCTGGGAGCAGCTATGGATAATATTGATAAGTATTGTTTCTTCGTCTTTCATTCTGACATTGCTTGCTGAATATAAATAGGAGACCATAAACACTGGCCCAGCTACCTGAAGCTCCCACATGGGAGCTGATTGAAGAGCTAGAATTTCAAAGCAAGAATGTTGCTTCTCAGTTGGGCTGTTTCCTGCTCTGCATTAGAGGTTAGATGAAGCAGCAACCGCTTCACATTTGCTTAACAAGTTTTACTCTATCTTCCAATCTCTGCAATACTAGAAATATACTGTGTAAAGGTCCCCTTCTTAACATGCATTAAAGCATACTGACTTTCTTTCAAATTCTCCACCATCTACCATAACTTCATCTGCAAAAAGCAAACAAACCCAAGATGCCCAAGACACAAGACAGATTTTGTAGCATATTCTTGAGAAAACAGAACTATTAAATAAATCAAAACACTATAATGCCTTGCCTCTTACAGATTCTCTTTTATTGCAGCTCGGATGCAAAAAAAAAAAAAAAAAAGGAGAAAAAAAAAGAGAGACTAGAAACCAGCAGGGAAGTGCCTAACAGAGAATGTAATGGTACAATGCTCATTTTTTATATATAAAGTTGGAACTCTGAATTTTTTAACATTTCTTGCAGGCGGGAAATATTTTGACAAACAGCACAGTAGCCTTGTAAATAAAAAGAAAGATGATCAATTAATGCTAGCCGAACAAAGAGGATAACCTGTCCATATAACATTTTAAAGATGTCTGTTGACGTTTTCATTAAAGCATGAAGATGATTATTTGAAAATGCAAAAGGTGACACCCATTCTTTCCTGATGCCCTTTTAAATAAACAGTAAAAAGCAGCTGCACAGGTTTTTCAGTTGTTTTCTACTTCAGTATAATCTGTAGGGATTGTTGCGGTGATGGTGTAGATGCATGCTTTTTATATTTGTTTAATCCTGGGTGCAGTAGGTAGGTACCACCCAGTGCAATGCAGATTTGTATATCTTGTGGGAGCCATAGAGCTGGTTACATTTGTTTTCTAATGAAACATTCCTCAAATAATACGTTAACCAACATTCCAAAAACTTGTAAACAGCTATATGTATGCTAAACAGTAACTCGGTCTTAACGGTTCATTCTTAATATGTGGCGAAAAGTCTCAGCAACTTTTTCTTCTGTTGTGAAATGGATCAAGTAGTGCAACTTCCGCCGTTGGGACATTTTCCAGAGTTTTAGGAAACCCTGGGAATATCCCAGCAGCTTTCTGAATAATGATCTGGATTTCCAGTCTGGGGCTGGAAAAGGCATTAGAATTGCCATGGGGATGTTTCCAGAAACAGAATCACCCCAGATGCAGTTGTTAGAGTCGCTCACCACTTTAGATGGCTTGTCATCCCCTGGAGTGGTTTCAAGTCTTCAGCAGCAGCCATTCGAAGCATAAATTTGCATGTGATGCAATGACCACCTGCCCTATGAATCATTCTGAAAGTTAAACCTAACATCATGCTGAAAAAAATCGCCTTAGGAATGTTGTTTCCAGGAGTGGCATTATGTGCCTTGTGATGGTGTGACCTGATCTTGTTTCCGTTGTGTTCAGTGGGGTTTTCTGCCAAGTACAGTCATACCTTGGTTCTCAAATGGAATCTGTTCAGGAAGTCTGTTTGACTTCCAAAAACGTTTGAAAACCCAAGGTGCAGCTTCCGATTGGCTGCAAGAGCTTCCTGCACTCAATCGGAAGCTGCAGAAGCAGCAGTCGGACGTTCGGCTTCCAAAAAAAGTTCGCAAACCGGAACACTCACTTCTGGGTTTGCGGCATTCGGGAGCCAAAACGTTCGACTCATGAGGCGTTCGAAAACCAAGGTACGGCTGTAATTGGGCAGTGCATTGCAGTGGTACAGAGTTTTTCTTTTTGAATATATAAATTTTATATTTAGCACCCAGCGGGGCCTGAAGTCTACAAAAGACCCTGCCAATTAGGCATGTGCAAGGACATGGATTTTTGTTAGAAGGGGCAGGCCTTTTGTGTGTGGGGGGAAGAACCTCAGTTTGCTATGTATTTTTATTGATTGGGGGGTAGCTGCCCCCTGCCCCCCCAGCTATGCCCATGTACAAGGAAATGCTTGTTTTTTTAATGATAACTTGTTTATGTTGCTAGTGTGGTGTAGTGGTTAAGAGCGGTAGACTTGTAATCTGGTGAACCGGGTTCGTGTCTCTGCTCCTCCACATGCAGCTGCTGGGTGACCTTGGGCTAGTCACACTTCTTTGAAGTCTCTCAGCCCCACTCACCTCACAGAGTGTTTGTTGTGGGGGAGGAAGGGAAAGGAGAATGTTAGCCGCTTTGAGACTCCTTTGGGTAGTGATAAAGCAGGATATCAAATCCAAATTCTTCTTCCTCTTCTTCTTCTTCTTCTTCTTCTTCTTCTTCTTCTTCTTCATCTTCCTCTTCCTCTTCCTTTTCTTCTTCTAAAAGCCTCCTTTGTCCTGCTCTTCATTTGTTAAAATCTCAATTGTTTCGGATAGTCACATTTGTCTTGGGGTGGTGTTCTTTTAGAGGTCTCACTGTGTGATGAACTCATAGTTGCCAATTTGTCTTTCCCAGAATGCCCCATTTATTGCACCACAGTGGGGAAAATGGCAGCTCCAAGCTGCCTCTTTGAATGCACTG
This sequence comes from Darevskia armeniaca, assembly GCA_034641395.1. Taxonomy (NCBI): domain Eukaryota; kingdom Metazoa; phylum Chordata; class Lepidosauria; order Squamata; family Lacertidae; genus Darevskia; species Darevskia armeniaca. The sequence continues at coordinate 979,188 of JAWWNF010000371.1, forward strand.
GAGGAAACAAAATGGTGGCTGCTGGGGAAGGAAATGCCTCCCCACCTCAGAATGAAATGGATGGGCATGAATGGAAGTACACTTATTCCTCTCTGCATTCATTTTGGGATGAATGAAAATTAACTCTCAATGGTGGACCCCATTCAGTTCACTTTTCATTTGCCGTAAAACAAATGCATGCTTACATCATGAACTTTTGGACAACCGCCTTGCCGATGTGGGGATTCAGGGCACAGTCTGACCAACAATGGCAGCGCTCCTTTATCTCAGGTCGGGGCAGAGGCGTAGCAAGCCCAGGTGGTACCCGGGGGCGGAATTTTTTTTGTCACCCCCCACCACTTTAATTTTAAAAAAAATTAAAAAAATTAAAAAGTGTCACCCCCCTCTGATGGTGCCACTTTGCGAGGTGTGGGGGTTTTGTGTGTGTGTGTGTGTGTGTGTGTGTGTCTATTATCTCTTTTTTTTCAATAAAGTTAAAATAAAAAAAAAAGATACAAAATAAAAAAATAAAATAAAATAAAAAGTGTCACCCCCCCTTTGATGGTGCCACTTTGTGAGGTGTGGGGGGTTGTGTGTGTGTGTCTATTATCTCTTTTTTTCAATGAAGTTAAAATAAATAAATAAAAATTAAAAAAATTTTAATTTTTTTTTTTTAAAAAGTGTCACCCCCCTCTGGGGTGGAACCCGGGGCGGCCCGCCCCCGCCCCCCCGTTGCTATGCCCCTGGGTCGGGGACAGAGGGTGGCGCTAGGGAAGGAGTTGTCGCCGCAGCACTCCTTGGTGTGTGGAGTCCCGCAGGGCGCAATCCTTTCCCCGGTGCTTTTTAACATCTTTATGCGCCCTCTTGCCCAGATTGTCCGGAGCTTTGGACTGGGCTGTCATCAATATACTGATGACACCCAGCTTTATCTGTTGATGGACGGCCGCCCTGACTCGGTCCCAGACACACTGACCAGGTGTTTGGAAGCTGTGGCTGGATGGATGCGTGGGAGCCGGTTGAAGTTAAATCCTTCGAAGACAGAGGTCCTCTGGCTGGGTCGGGGCGACATGGGGTTGAGGGGCCAACTCCCATCTCTTGCGGGGGCCCAATTAGTGCCAGCGCCTTCTGTCAAGAGTCTGGATGTAACCTTCGACGCCTCCCTTTCCATGGAGGCACAGGTTGCAGCCACAGCAAAGGTGGCATTTTTCCATCTCTGCCGTACTAGGCAGTTGGTCCCCTACCTCTCTCGCCCTGACCTGGCCACAGTGATACATGCGACGGTCACCTCCAGACTTGATTATTGTAACTCACTCTACGCGGGGCTGCCCTTGAAGCTGACCCAGAAACTCCAGCGGGTGCAGAATGCCGCGGCGAGGCTCCTTACGGGGTCTTTGCCGCGGGACCACATTCATCCAGTGCTCTACCAGCTGCACTGGCTCCCGGTGGAGTTCAGGGTCAAGTTTAAGGTGCTGGTTTTGACCTTTAAAGCCCTATGCGGCCTAGGACCCTCGTACCTAAGGGACCGCCTCTCCTGGTATGCCCCATGTAGGACCTTAAGGTCCTCAAATAATAACATTTTGGAGGTCCCGAGCCACAAGGATGCTAGGCTGGCCGCAACTAGGGCCAGGGCCTTCTCAGTACTGGCCCCGACTTGGTGGAACGGTCTGTCACAAGAGACCAGGGCCCTGCGGGATTTGGCATCTTTCCGCAGGGCCTGCAAGACGGAGCTGTTCCGCCTGGCCTTTGGGTAGGTTTTAGTTTAACCCTGATGTTTCATTCCTTTATGGTTTGAATGGTGGGCTACTTAAAAATGAGGCTGCATTTTAAACTTTAAATCGTATTTTAACCTGCATTTTAATTGATTGTTTTGTATGTTTTGTTGTGATTTTATGGGTGTTAGCCGCTCTGAGCCCGGTCTTGGCTGGGAAGGGTGGGGTATAAATAAAATTTTATTAATTATTATTATTATTATTATTATTATTATTATTATTATTATTATTATTATCTACTCTTAATTTTGTAATAACTTTCTTCACATAATGCATTTGATATCCATACATAATTTTAAAAAATAAAGAAATTGACCTATTACATAACGCAAGTAGATTTTATAGTATGGGATGTTTCAGAGTCATAATTTGGCTTGGGCATCTGTTCAGTTCGGACAAAATGTGGTATTTTAATGCAGCTTCTAGGAAACAGATACATTAGAAACTAAGCATCTAAGACTGAGTGTATTACTTCCTGACTCTTTCTCTCTCTTTTAAGGGATACATTCCATAGGGGATTACTGCTAAGCTGTTTTATTCATAGGAATGCCAGAAATTGTTGGCTGCCAGCTGTTTCTGAGCAAATTTTATGGCGCATCTTAGAGATACTTATGGAAAAATACCAGGGGATACCTCTCTGCTGGCTTAACTTTATTCATTGGGTGGCACTACTGTTTTTCAGTAGACAGTGTGATGCAAATAGAGGCTGAAATCTCCTCTACCCAAGGGAGAGCCGCATTCATATTACATCCTGTTCTAAAGCTGGGTCGTGGATATCCTTCTTAAGGAATCGTGTTGTGTGGTTGTGGGGCGGCAGTGTTCAAAAATAGCCAGGTGCATTTTGCACCTGGCTATCAAGCACTTGCGACCAAGTGAAGATGCCTGGGCGCCAAGATGGTGCCTGGCATCTCCACCATCTGGAGGTGCATGCCTGGGGATCATTGAATCTGGACTGTTTTCGCACACTTAATACCGCACCCTGTAGAATTCTATCAGTTATATTTTATCTGCACAATCAGAATGAATTTCAGGAACCCAAATTCTTTTTCTGTGCAGGCTGAGCAGGAGCATTCACCATTAAGAAAAAGAGATAGGAATAGGTCAGGATATATGTGGACTGTCCTTAGATCAGTTTTCAAAGTTTGTCACCTGAACTAGCCAGATGTTTAACTGAGAATCAATCACAGTCTGTCCATCATTTGAAAAACAAGACTTTAGAGCCGTCTTACCCCCAAATGGCAACTAGACATTCCGTTTTGATGACTGTAACTTTGGTTTAAGGAGTCATTTGGCACCTAACTTATAGTCTGGTTTTACATAGGAAGACATGAGAGTTTGGATTTGATATCCCACTTTATCACTACCCGAAGGAGTCTCAAAGCGGCTAACATTCTCCTTTCCCTTCCTCCCCCACAACAAACACTCTGTGAGGTGAGTGGGGCTGAGAGACTTCAAAGAAGTGTGACTAGCCCAAGGTCACCCAGCAGCTGCATGTGGAGGAGCGGAGACGCGAACCCAGTTCACCAGATTACGAGTCTACCGCTCTTAACCACTACACCATACTGGCACCACATGAGGACAATCAGCTGTTCCTCAGCAGGTCTTAAAATTAGGTAAACACAACCTCAGATGAACAACAGCACATGCCATATTACATCGTGTCATGATTTATTTAAAGGCAAAATGGAAAAGCCATGTGTGAAAAACTAAGTACACCTTATGATTGAATAGCTTGTTGAACCACCTTTAGCAGCAATAACTTGAAGTAATCGTTTTCTGTAGGACTTTATCAACCTCTCATATCATTGAGGAATTTTGGCCCACTCTTTATTACATTGCTTCAGTTCATTGAAGTTTGCTGGCATTTGTTTAGGCACAGCTCTCTTTAAGGTCCTGCAAAGCATTTCAATTGCATTGAGGTCTGCAACACCTTGATTCTTTTTCAGCTGTTCTGTTGTAGATTTGCTGGTGTGCTTGGGATCCTTGTCCTGTTGCATGACACAATTTCGGCCAAGCTTCAGCTGCCGGGCAGATGGCCTCACATTTGACTCTAGAATATTTTGGTATACAGAGGAGTTCATGGTTGACTCAATGACTGCAACGTTCCCAGGACCCGTGGCTGCAAAACCAAGCCCAAAACATCACACTTCCACCATCATGCTTGACAGTTGGTATGAGGTGTTTGTGCTGACATGCTGTGTTTGGTTTTCATCAAACGTGGCACTGTGCATTATGGCCAAACATCTCCACTTTGGTCTCATCTGTCCAAAGGACGTTGTTTCAGAAGTCTTGTGGTTTGCTCAGATGCAACTTTGTAAACCTAAGCCGTGCTGCCATGTTCTTTTTAGAGAGAAGAGGCTTTCTCCTGGAAACGCTTCCAAAACAAACCATACTTGTTCGGTCTTTTTCTAATTGTACTGTCACGAACTTTTAACATTTAGCATGCTAACTGAGGCCTGTAGAACCTGAGATGTTAACTCTTGGTTTTTGTTTTGTTTTTGCAATTTCTTTGAGTGTTGCACAGTCTGACCTTGAGGTGAATTTGCTGACACGTCCGTCCACTCCTGGGAAGATTGGCAACTGCCTTGAATGTTTTCCACTTTTGAATAATCTTTCTCACTGTAGAATGATGGACTTTACATTGGCTGGAGATGGCCTTATAACCCTTCCCAGTTTCATGGGCAGCAGCAATTGCTTCTCTTAAGAGCATTGTGTCGTCTTTCCTCCTTGGCATTGTGCTAAAACACACCTGAATGCTCCAGACCAGCAGATTGCTAAAACGTCAGTTTTTATAGGCTTACTGATGATCAATTAAGCTAGGGCATTTGATTAGCCGCACCTGTCTTCTACTTAGCCTCTTAATTCCTATGGAAGCGGTAAGGGTGTACTTCATTTTTTTACACATTATTTCACCATTTTGGCTTTATTTCTGCCAAATAAATCATGAGACGGTGTAATATGTCATGTGTTGTTGTTCATCGGAGGTTGTGTTTATCTAATTTTAAGACCTGCTAAGGAACAGGTAACATATGTAAAACCACAGAATTCAAGAGGGGTGCGCTTTCTTCTTCCTATGACTGTATATATCTGACTTAACACTGTTGTAGGGTGTGTATGTGCTTGCTCTTTTGGTCTTTAAAATGGCATGGAATCCTTCCTTTAACAGATTCACATTTCTGTCAACTGAGCTGAGAATATTATGTAAAATTGTCCAGTTTGAAAAGAGCTTAGGAGTATAACCTGGTAATCATTTATCTGGGAGTAAGCCTTGTGGAACATGGGGGAACTTAGCGTTGTTCAACTATGATTTATATATGCTATAAGTCACCCAGAGTGGGTGGTATAAAATAATAATAATAATAATAATAATAATAATAATAATTTGCTTATGATACCTTGCACTGCCACAGACTGATGAGGCAGGCTTGCATTTTACAGCAGAAGCACAAAATGCAGCAAGACTCTTTTGTATTCAGTTCCTTTTATGTTACATAGATACAGTGCTTGAGACGGCAAATGGTAGTTTCTGAATAAATGCACTTCTCTTTCCTGCCCCAAATATAGTTACTGAGACATTAGGGTTATAGTAATTTCGAAATCCTTTCATCAAATGGATTTAGCAGCGTGTGGGTGGTGCAAAAAAATGTACCCGAGCCATTTGTTACACCAAGTTAGGCATGTGCTATTCTGTCCTGTGAGAAATGCAGCATGCGGGGTACAAAGGCATCTCATTCATCAAAATGTATCACAGTGTCACTAATTCTATTTTTGAGTTATGAATTGTGGGCGAATTTATGAAAGATGCCTGTTGGAAGAACCCATCTGTCTGAATGACAAGATGTTAGGAGCTGTTTGTGCAGCAGACATAAAGGCTGTATGGCACAGAGATTAATTACTTCAAAATATTTAAGTAAAACTAACTTTTAACATCAAAGGGAGTTTGCACTTAATCCGGCACTTCTGATTTTATATACATGACTTCAATTTTACAGTGCTTTGCTAGCTACTGAAACTTCAAAGTAATATTACCATTGCATTATCTAATTGATCCAAATAGCACTGCCTTGGAGACTTCAAAGTATTGTCTCCTATTTTACAGGTAAGTAAATAAAAGATTGAAAAGTCTGAACCATCCCTTGGATAATTAAGCCACGGGCTAAACCCATCTGTTATCTGTGCTGTGTGGGTGCCCTTTCTGCATGGTTTGTTTCCCTAGCCTACCTGTAGTGTTTGAAAATGCATGTTGACTACCCCAAGTGAAGTCATGACCATGCCATCTGCCCATTCATGTAGTCCCCTTCATGTAAATTAGAACTGAGTAGAAGCAGCGTTCACCCTTCAGAGGTAAAGCATGGGTGGCGCTGTGGTCTAAACCAGTGTTTCCCAACCTAATCTAGGCAACGGAACACCTGTTTTAGAGAAAAAATCTCGCGGCACAGCACCCACAGCGCGCGGTTTTTTCTCCGGGGGGGGGCCAGCACAGTTTTTTTTCGGGCCTCCGAGGCCCAGCGCGGCTTCTTCCCACGCTGGGGAGGCCCGGCGGGGCTTTTCCCCGCGCCGCAGAGGCCCGGCGGAGCTTCTGCTCACGCCGGGAGGACCCCGGCACAACTTTTTTTTTCGGGCCTCCGAGGCCCAGCGCGGCTTCTTCCCGCGCTGGGGAGGCCCGGCGGGGCTTTTCCCCGCGCCGGAGAGGCCCAGCGGAGCTTCTGCTCACGCCGGGAGGACCCCGGCACAACTTTTTTTCCGGGCCTCCGAGGCCCAGCGCGGCTTCTTCCCGCGCTGGGGAGGCCCGGCGGGGCTTTTCCCCGCGCCGGAGAGGCCCGGCGGAGCTTCTGCTCACGCCGGGAGGACCCCGGCACAACTTTTTTTTTCGGGCCTCCGAGGCCCAGCGCGGCTTCTTCCCGCGCTGGGGAGGCCCGGCGGGGCTTTCCCCCGCGGCACAGCAGCCGGTGTCTCGCGGCACACTAGTGTGCCGCGGAACACCGGTTGGGAAACGCTGGTCTAAACCACTGAGCTTCTTGGGCTTGCCAATCAGAAGGTCAGCGGTTCAAATCCCCGCAACGGGGTGAGTTCCTGTAGCTCGGTCCCAGCTCCTGCCAACCTAGCAGTTTGAAAGCACACCAAAAAGGTGCAAGTAGATAAATAGGTACCGCTCCGGCGGGAAGGTAAACGGCGTTTCCATGCGCTGCTCTGGCTTCGGTGTTCCGTTGCGCCAGAAGCGGCTTAGTCATGCTGGCCACATGACCTGGAAAAACTGTCTGTGGAGCAAATGCCGGCTCCCTCGACCTGTAAAGCGAGAAGAGCACCGCAACCCCAGAGTCGTTCTCAACTGGACTTAACTGTCAGGGGTCCTTTACCTTTACCTTTAAAGTGACAAGATACCTTTCTAAAGTCAGTTGAACACCAACCATTGGTTTGGTATATCAGCTTGGTGAGTGTATTTGAGTGATCAAGGCTGCAGTGCTCTGCAATTGGCGTTGAAATTTCTCAAGTAAATTTGTTATGTTTCTAGTAACATGTTACGTTTCTGTGCTAGTTAGATAGAATGCTAGATGTTTTCCTATAGAAGATTTTATGCATTGCAAACTACTCGGTTCACTTGAAAAATGTCTAACATTGCTGCGTTGTGTCCATCGTAGTTTGTTAGTATCACCTTAAAATGATATCTGGAATGCCAGACATGACTCCTAAGGTGTAAAACTCAGCTTCCCTGAAGATCTGTGCTAGTGGATGCTCTTCACTTGGATGGAATGTTTCTCATCCTTTGCACACATATGTGCGAATCAGATGCAGTGTCTCTGAAAGGAAAGGTTTTGCTGAGAGTTGTCCAGAGGTACCATCATATATGTGAGCAATAAAAAAAGCTCAGGGCAACCTACACCCGTTGTACAGAATATAAGCCTGTACAGATTGGATGCCAGACTCCTATTTAGTTTATAGACACTTTAGTAAATTATCTAGCAATAAAAGAAATCTTCAAATGTGATAAGCCTTTGGCATTGCAGCTGTCCTGGAGCTTAGGAAAATGCATAGCTATTGCCAAGATTTCAAGAAATAACCCTTTTCAATGGCTGTTTTGGGTTTACAGACATGCCTGCTTTGAAGAATTTGCTGTACAAGTAATTACAAAAACATTTAGAGGATGGGAAATATGCAAGTATACTGCTGATAACAAACAGTCAGTATTTCAGCATTGCAATTTGCATGGCCTACAAACCTTTTAAGATTAGTTTATTTTTATTGCCATTTTTTTCTGAGCTGTGTCTTTCTCAAAGTGCATTTCAGTTACATATATTGTTCCCAGGGACTTTCCAGTGTCACAGGGCATTTTTCCTGTTCTTCTTATAGTGTAACAATTATGCATTAAATGGCTATTATTACCACTGGACTAGCCTTGCCAGAAGGTCACTGAAGAAAGCAGAACAGGGGTTTGGTAAGCCAAAACTCCCATTACAAAGTACCCTACTTGGAAGTGCTGTTGCAGCCACACACATTTCCCTCATACTCTTTGTGCCTTGGTTGGCAACTGGAAAGAGAGAAGGAGAGAGAGAGAGAGAGAGAGAGAGAGAGAGAGAGAGATGTTGATATGATCACAGTGACAATGAACAGGGGTCAGCAACCTTTTTCAGCCGTGGTCCGGTCCACCGTCCCTCAGACCATGTGGTGGGCCGGACTATATTTTGAAAAAAAATATGAACGAGTTCCGATGCCCCACAAATAACCCAGAGATGCATTTTAAATAAAAGCACACATTCTCCTCATGTAAAAACACCAGGCAGGCCCCACAAATAACCCAGAGATGCATTTTAAATAAAAGGACACATTCTCCTCATGTAAAAACACGTTGATTCCCGGACCTTCCGTGGGCCGGATTGAGAAGGCGATTGGGCCGCATCCGGCCCCCGGGCTTTAAGTTGCCTACCCCTGGACTAGAACAATTACGACCATTTTTACAAGTCTACATCTTGGAATTTATCTCTTGATAGAAATGAAAATGCTGCTTAATTAGTTAAACATGGATTTGTTTCACTGACAAGGTTTCATGATCCTTTTGGAACTGTAGTTAATTGAGCATTGGCATCTGTTTGCAACTGGACCAAGTAATTCTTGGCCATTACTTAAGTGATACAGTAGAACAGTCAACAAATAAGTGAACAGTTGTTACGTGGGCAAAGCTACTGTCCACAACAGAACTGGACGAATTGGTTCCCCTGTTGCCTACATGGACTACGAAACAGTTTAGTGTGGGATCTAATTGAGTGTTAAGTCCAGTTGTGGCATTGCCCTTTCACTTTAGAATTTCTTGGAATGATGTGAGTATTGCAACTTGGAAATAGTGTGAGCAGAGTGTCCCAATAGAGGTAATAGAATAATGGTCGTTTCAGGCATGAAGAGATTTTAAATGGATTCATGACTGCAGTCCACATCTCGAGACATCTTCTAATTATAATGAGGTAGGGCTGTATTTGAATAGACAATATTGCATCCATAAAAACGCTGTGGGTTAAACCACTGAGCCTAGGGCTTGGCGATCAGAAGGTCGGCGGTTCGAATCCCCGTGGCGGGGTGAGCTCCCGTTGCTCGGTCCCTGCTCCTGCCAACCTAGCAGTTCGAAAGCACGTCAAAGCGCAAGTAGATAAATAGGTACCGCTCCGGCAGGAAGGTAAACGGCGTTTCCGTGTGCTGCTCTGGTTCGCCAGAAGCGGCTTAGTCATGCTGGCCACATGACCCGGAAGCTGTACGCCGGGTCCCTCGGCCAATAAAGCGAGATGAGCGCCGCAACCCCAGAGTCGTCCGCGACTGGACCTAATGGTCAGGGGTCCCTTTACCTAGGGCTGTATTTGAATGGACAATATTGCATCCATAAAAACACCTAATTAATAGTGCTCTCTTATCCTTTTAAAATATTAGAATTCCTGTTTATGTGCAAGTACGGAGGGCAAAGAGTAGCTGGCATGCTCTGTAAAGGGCGGGCAACTTTTTTGCTTTCTTTCGAGGGCTGCATTCCCTTGGGGGAGTAATCTGTCTTAGGCCTCGTGCTTGTGGTGAGTAAAGTAGAGCCAATGATGGATTTAGCCAGAGACAAATGAGTTCCAGATCAACTAAACTTGAATAAAGATAAGTCTTGGTTTTACTTGCACTATGGCAACCTCAGATTAGAATTCACAGTCCTGTGTAGGCCTATTCTGAGATAAGCTCTAGTGGCTTTGATACTATCAACAAGCATATAGGTAATTTTTAAAATTTTATTTCAGCAGAACAAGACCAATAATCTTACTGTTCTGAAAATAACTCCTTTCCAACTTTTGTGTGCCCCCCCCTCAAGACCTACGTGGCAGAAGCCTACCAGCTTAGTAGGGCTTGTTTTCCTGAAGCCGTACAGCTAGGGGGAAAGTTTTAAAAGCACACACATCAATTTATATTTATCAGATAAAATATTGCCTGATCCAGTCGTTCTGAAATTACCGTATTGGCCTGGATATAAGCCGCACCTGAATATAAGCCGCACCTTTAAAATTCAAGGGGAAAAAAAACAAAACAAAACAAAATACCCAAATAGAAGCCGCTCCCTTAAAATTCCGCAAGCACTCACACCCGTTCCTTTTTATTGTATCTCTGTTTCAGCAGCGATATCGCAATAGCCAATTTTTGCAAGGTCGCGAATTTAAGCCGCACTTTTAACTTTTCACAGTCGGAATTTGGAAAAAAAGTGAAGCTTATATTCAGGCCAATATAGTATATAGAAAAGGGTGGAGTGGGGAATGTTTTAAAAACCAGGTAAAATAAGAAAGAAATTAACAGGCAAGAAGGAACTTGGTGGGATGGAAGAACAGGGCTGCTTCAGGAGTCATCAGATGGGGGGGGGGGCTCCACACATAAAATTAGCTTTTGCCCACATGTGGTTCCCAGAGTGTTGGTTGTCCATCTGTGCTCTAGGTGATGAGATGTTTTGCTTGGGTTCAAATTCCAGGCAACCATGAAGCTCGGTGAGCAATTCCCTTGCAACATAACTCCACTCACTGTGCTGCTGTGAGAATCTGATTAACTCTGTAAATGTTACTCCTTGAATGAATAAGGGCGTGTGTCAGGGATCTGCCCACCCCTGCCAGTCCAGCTCTGAGTGCATACAGGGACCCGCAGCCTGTGTTAACGACAGATTCATCTTCGAGTGAATCTGACAGCCCCTCTTCGGGGGAGGAGCAGTTAGTGGCTGGGAGCCAGGGAATGCCAGGTGTCCAGGGAGTTGCTGAGAGACCTGGCACCACCCAGCAGACTTGTCCGGAGTGGGAGGCGTCCGTTCCGGCGCCTATCTCACGTAGGAGGAGAAGGCGGCAATTCAGAATGCCGAGGCTTTGGTGTTGGCGCCAAAACAGAAGGGGGGCACTTCCGGATTCTGCTAGTGACTGAGCAGACATGATAAACTGAACTCTACACTGTAAATAGCTTTGCACAAAACAGACTTAAAAACAAGATGGCTTGGTCTTACTATTGAACAACCGATAAGAGAATCTGACAGCGTGCAGAAGTATTACGTAAAACCAGCTATGCCTGCCAACCACATTGGGTCCATTGGGTTAGTGGGGGATTCCCTGTTGCTGCTGCTGGGGTGCTGCCCAATTGCCACTGACTGGGCTACCTTGCTAGGGTGCTTCCATTTATGTTCCCTCCTCCAATAAGTTTGTCTCCCTTTACATGTAGGTAGCCGTGTTGGTCTGTCGTAGTCGAAACAAAATAAAAAAATTCCTTCCAGTTGGTCTCTAAGGTGCTACTGGAAGGATTTTTTATTTTATTTTATTTTGTCTCCCTTGTCACCATTCAGAAAGAATTTGAAAACATTCCTTTTCACCTAGACATTGGGATACAGTACTGTTCCTGGCAACCTGGAAACTATTAGCTCTGGGGACCTTTGCAGAATAAGCTGCAGTAAATTGGAGCAAACAAATAACTGTTTATCCAAACAGGTTTGGGTATGGTGCTTAGTAGAGATGTACACAAACATGCATTTTGTTACATTTCCTTAGCTTATTTGTTTAGAAGAAGAAGTAGTATGCCAGTGTTAAGTGACCCTCACATTAGTGTATTCAGCGCTGCAAATCTGATGAAATCTTGCTTATAGGGGATGGCTTGGTGTCTAGTCACGTACTTGGTTCCGTTGAAGGTGAAACTAGGGACAAACTTAGTGATGTTTAACCCTGTACATACTTATACACAAGTGCTGCTCAGATAGAAAAGAATATAATTAACCCTGCAGGTGCCACTACTTACTGGAGCAAAATAATTTTCTTCGCTATTTTTGTTAGAGGAGCATTGTATTTTATAAACACAAAGGTTGTATGTTTCACCAAAATCTCCAACACCACACGCTTAAGAACATGTACTTTGAGGCTCATCCCATGGATTTTCAAACAGCTTCCAAGTCAATGTGCTTGACAAATGCAGGTGTATCCCTTGGCGTGTTCTTTGTCTTCAGCTGTGTGTGTGTGTGAAATGTGTGGAAAATAGGAAACATATGCTGTCATGGCACATTCTCTTGTCCCACAGAAACACCTGGTTTGTAGAAAGGAAGGTGTGCCCCACTTCCATTCAGCTTCAGACATGCATTGTGAGGCCACCACCTTAGAAAGAGGCCCATTGTCCCTTTGGTGTAGTTACAAGTGGGTCTGTTTCAGAGTGCTGAAGCTTGCTTTCAGTCAACTGGCACCTGGGGCTTTCTGACAATTGAGGTATGCAATCATGGTTAAGTGTACCTGAGATGTTTATAAATAGTAACGTCCACAGGAGTTTTCAAATCAATAGCGTGGGATGATTAGAGGGGAAACTACTCAGACAGAATCATCCTTTGCACTGGCTTGTGAGGGGGGGACATGGCCAAAGTGTGCCTCATTTCCAAATTAAGATGCACGCATGCACATACACACAATGAAGAGAATCTTGCGCTGCCTTGACAACTACTTGCTCTTCTCCAGGGAGAATCTTTTCTCACAATAGAGAATCCTTGTCCTGTACACTTCTGCATTGGCTGTGGCAGTGCTTCAGTCTTCTCTGTAGGAATAAAATATTTAATTTGGCCTAACAGCAGCTGAGTAATAATCCAGCAATGTACAGCACTTCTTCAGTTTAGCCAGTCTGCCTCAGATTCCAGCTGTTCCACGGGCACTTCAGAGGATACAATCGATTTCCAGGCAGCTGTGCTCAGGCATCTTTTGATTTATTTATTTTTTGTTCCTTGTTCTGCATATGACATTCACGGGAGATGGGGACTCCAGGATATTTGTGTGATCTTATTTCTACACTTTCAGTGGAGTGGTGTTGAATAGAAGTGATAGGCTGCATGGAGCGGAATGAAATTAGCTAGAATCTCAGTCTGGTAGCACCAACCAAGAAGTTTGGCCAATAAATAGGATTACATTTTTTTAAAAAATAAACAAATTAAACACCCTCTGGCACCAGTACCCTGATTTGTCTTCTGTTTTTATTATAACCTTTAAATTTGTAGCAGCTTGGTTTTTAACATGGCAACACTGTGAAAAACTGTTAACCGATCATTTAAAAAAAAAAAGTGTATCGCTCATAGCAGACAAGTTGCTCAAAGTATTCCGTAGTAATGCAAACTTCAGCAAAGGAGAATGGGGAACTTATTTTTCCTGCAGTAGCTAGGAGAGGAGAGGTAGGAACAGTCAGTGCTCTCATTAACACCCCTGGTAAGCTATTAAAGTGGAGGGGTAGGCAGGCTTTCTTGGCTGCCTGCTGAGCAGCTGAATTCGCTGGGCAAAGATGGTGTGCACAAAAGTGAAAAAGCATTGTTGGTTAAAGGGGTCATAACAAAGGCAGAGGTGCTGCGTTTTCTTTGACAACCTCTAAACTCAGCGGGACATCAATACATCCAGTATAGTGTCAAGTATTTACTTCCCAATAGTCTAAAAACAGCTGCTCCTAGCGTAGAGGTTTCTTAAAGGGGGGAGGTGAGTTACTCAGTTTTATCAGACAAAAACATCACCCACACCTTTCTTCCCCCTCTCCACCACTCACCTCTCATTTATAGCAGAGTTTGATTCCCCCTCCCTTGCCACTGTCTAAAAATCTGAACTGTAGGATCTTCTATGTTGGAGAAGATGCATTTTTCAGAGAAGAATGTGCTTATTGGAGAAGGGGCACCAGAATGCAATTAAATTAGAAACCTGCATGTTTTTGAAGTGCCATATTAACAGCCTTGCCTTTTACTCCCCAGAGCCTATAAAGAGTTTTAATTAGCACATTTAATTTTTTAATGGGCCTGGATGAATAAATGGACCTACTGTTTTGTATTTTAAAACTGAGAGTTTGGAATGACTGCACGACTTGTATTAGAACATGAGAAGAATCTGCTGGATCAGGCCAGTGGCCCGTCTAGTCCAGCATCCTGTTCTCACAGTGGCCAAGCAGGACCTGTATGGTACAACATTCTCCCCTTCTGTGGTTTTCAGCAACTGGTATTCAGAAGCTTGTTGCCTCTGATAGTAGAGGTTGAGTATAGCCATGAGGGTTAGTAGTAGCTGCTCATAGCCTTATCCTCCATGAGTTTGTCTGGTCCTTTTTAAAAAGCTATCCAAATTGGTGGCCTTCAGTGCTTCTTATGTGGAAGCAAATTCCATAAGAATTTGTGAAGAAGTTCTTTCTTTTCTCTGTCCTGAATCAAACACTCAGCTTCATTGGATATCCCCGAGTTTTAGTGTTATGAGAGGGGTGTGTGAGAGCTTTTCGTATCAGCTTTATCCACTCATTTTATTATTTAATTAATTCATTAAATCATCCACTTATGGGCTACATCTTTCTGAATATTAACAATCTGTTCTTCTTAAAAAAAATCTTCTGGTGAGATACACGCATTCTATCCTTTATTTCTTATTTTTCTCCCTTTAGTCAAACAACCCCTATAGTTTCACTACCACTCTCATGTTTCCAGATAAAACCGCTCCAGGTGAGATCCCGTGTGACGTTAGTGCAAGAAGCAGGAGTGTTGGTGGTGTTGCACAAGCTGTTTTTGTTGCATGAGCAATGGTGCCAGGTGTAAGTAGTCTTAACAGTAAAAAAAAAAAGTGATACAGCGGGTTAACACAGTGCAGTGCTTTCAATGGCTCAAACTATTGGATTCTGCAGTTGTGCTGTGCTAGAAATGGGACTTCTGGGAGCAGAGTGACTGTTGTACCAGTGGGTTGATCTCATTCTCTCTGTATGGAAGCTGCTAACTCTTGTTCTGTGGGAACACACCAGGCAACACTTCAATATCCTGTGGTACGCAAGCGTGAAACAAATGTGTGAAAAGGTACACTGCATGTGCAAAAGGTTTGGCAGTGCTGAAATAGAGAGTTGGTAGTATCCAATGAAGTAGACCTGCTAGCTTCAAAGATTTCTACTTGCGCAATGGAATGTCACCGCTTTCCTCTCCCCACGCACCTTCCCCAAATCTGCTCCACAGAGTTGGGGAAAACCCCCAAAATAGATTTCAGACAATACCACATGGTAAGAAGGGGGGGGGGGGTGAAAGTTCCATAGAAGTGCCAAAATCCATTGTGCTTCTGGATCTACCTCAAGGGCTGCTATCTCTTATTTTGTGTATTAAATTTGTCCTCTTTGTTTTGCTGAAGGTTGCAGGAGTATCTTTAATCTCTCAAACCACAACAAACGTAACCTGCTGAGTATCACAACTATAATGTCTTATTTATTCTGTCATCACCATCAAACGGGGTATGAAGTTCAACTCAAAATTTAACAAGGGTTGCAATACAAAATAACAAACATATATACAGATCTGCTTCACATCTATTAATAAGGCCCAAAATAATCAATGCATGGAACAGTAGTAATGATTCATGAAGTCCAGTAATGATCCATGCATAGGATGTGACAGTTCCATGAACTGACACGAGAAGAATTCGTGGGATGTAAGCGTTCCATAAGATGATAAAAGAAGGAACAAGGATTTCCGGAATATGCTCTCCCTGTTTCGCCCTTTGGCTTCTTCAGCAATATGGAATCTGGGTGATACAAATGAATGCAAGGCTGTAATCTTACACATATTACATAAAACAATCTTAGAAACACAATCTACCAAAATAAATTATACATACCAAACACAATGCTATGACAATGTACATCACAAACAAAATAAAAAATAAAATGAGCTTTCGTGTGCATGCACACTTCTTCAGATATCTGAAGAAGTGTGCATACACACGGAAGCTCATACCAAGAACAAACTTAGTTGGTCTCTAAGGTGCTACTGGAAGGATTTTTTTTTTAATTTTTTTTTATTTTGTTTTGACTATGACAGACCAACACGGCTACCTACCTGTAAATGTACATCACAGGTATTCCAAAAGGCTGCAATGAGCTCTTGTGGTACAATAAGGAATACTCTCCCTGTTTCGCCCTTTTTGCTTCTTCAGCATTATGGAATCTAAGTGATACAAGGCCGTAATCTTACACATATTATATAAAACAATCTTAGAAACCTAATATATCAAAATAGATTATACATACCACAATCTCTGTCAGAAGAGTGCTACTAAATTTGAGCAGAGATCGCAAGCTAGGAGTGGGAATTTGTTCCTTAGAAAGCATACCTGTTGGCTCGGAAGAAATATTCGTATTTTATTTGTATTGGGGTTTTTTTCCAGTTGCAGAGGCTAGTGGAAAAATGAGATATTCAAAATCATCACTTTACTAGCTCTCCAAAAATCCCTTGCTGTTGACAGCATTCTATTAGAATCCCTGGGGCCTGTTTCTTATGTCTGCTGCTTATTCCCTATAGGTTCTCCACCTGTCTCCAACAAGAGTCTTGCTTTCAGGATGTAATTCACACTTCGCTGTATCCCAAGGTTACAATAGACCACAGTATGGTCATGCTGTGTTTAATTAAACTGCTTATTCTGCATGCCGCATCACCAAACCTCTGTTCTTGCTTAGAGCGGCTTCTCGTTCCTCAGTGGAAGCAAGATGTGCAAGTGTGTGTTCACCTATCTTCAAGCACGATTGCACCAATACTGTTTCCAAAAGTAACATGAAAGCAACTTTCAGTGTGTCTCAAATGCTAGAAACAAACCTTGTCGCCACCTTGAAGAACTGGCTCCTTGGAGCAAGGCGGTTGTTACTAGCACACAGAATGTAAACAAAAAGATCCCCTTAACTGGTAATTTATTCATGATGTAGTTGTCCGCTGCCTAGTAGGAAGAGTTTCACTTCTCTGTCAAGGCTTCTCCATATCTTCAAATATTTCGTCAGCTGTCCAGCATATTCATTTCTTTGCAAGAAATGTCTCCTCTGCGATTGCTATGCTCCTAGGTTCCCAGCTACTTATTAGTGCAAGAAAAACAGGGGATAAGAGCTTGAAATGGGGTGGGGGAAGGAGGGAGAGATATGAAAAGAGGGAAATACGTTTTTGTTAGAAAATGTGTGCCTTGCTATTGGCAGTTTTTATTTATAATAGAGTGCTTGCTTTTCAGCTATTAATTTCGTATTCTTTGTAAAGATCAATATTGCCTCTGTTCTTGCTTGTCCCTTGATCAGCTTGTAATCCAAAGCCCATGTTGTGCTCCTGCTCCCGTAAGTGCTGTCAGTTCTCTTAGGAATCTGCCCTTGATGATGATCAATGGCTCATAGTGCTGGACTACACCTGGAATTGTAAGCCGCTGGGCTGGTCATTGCATTGCAAGACAAACGAGTGATTCCACCCCCACCTAACCATTGCGAAATGTGCTTGTTTCACAAGGAAAGGAAGCTCTTCAGCTGATTCTGCTTCCTTAGGCGGCTTTGCATTTACCCCACTGTGAAAAAAGGTTTCATCTTGCAATTTACTGTATAGAGAATGTGAGAAACCCAAGGATGTGGCTAACCAAGCTGGAACCTAGTCATCTGTGAACTAGGAGCAGTTTAGAAGAGTTGTATTGGAACTGCCGTGTCCAAATTGTGATATTCCTCCTTTCAACAATAAGAGTGGAGACTATGTAGGTTTGCATCATGTTGAGTATGCTTAGTATTTGCATGCTGGTTTTATGTTCTTCTAAGTCCTTTATGGACTAGGGGTGCATTTCATACACACACACACACACACACACACACACACACACACACAAACTTTTTTTGGCAGATATTTGCAGAGTGCATTTTTATTTAAGCTCTGAGCTGAATCTGTGAGACCCTTGTAATTGCTTTTTAAACAGACTGTAGATAAGGGTTTAGTCTAGATATGACTTAAAGCACGAACACTTTTTACTTAGGCGCAAAGAACAGGAGTAGAAAAGACCAGCAGAAAACTCCACAATGCTAGCTTCCAATGTGACAGACTTATAATGAAAGTAGTTATTCTCCAAACAATATGCTCCTATATTTAGTGCCATTGCTCTGCTCCATTAATGTTGCTTTCCTCCTATTGGTTCAAGGTTTATAGTTGATCGTTAAAAGCTTTTATTGCAGCCTTTAGAAAGATGATTATACATAAAACTGACACCACTGCCTTCC
Source organism: Darevskia armeniaca (assembly GCA_034641395.1). Taxonomy (NCBI): domain Eukaryota; kingdom Metazoa; phylum Chordata; class Lepidosauria; order Squamata; family Lacertidae; genus Darevskia; species Darevskia armeniaca. The sequence continues at coordinate 997,433 of JAWWNF010000371.1, forward strand.
TGGGGAATGCTCTTGAGGAACTGCTTGGCTGTCCGGGATGAGCCAGAGAGAGCCTACTCTCTATGAAGTGACATTAATGTATTGCTTCCCATCCGCTCCAAGCTCCCCATATCCTGGGATGGACAGGAAGAACTGCATGCCTGTTGTGGCTGAGCCATGACAGATGACCTTGGCTTCAGAGCTAAGGTAGCCCATGAAATCAATGGCTATTTTATAGACCTTTAAATTGGTTGCATTAAATATCTCCTGCTTTTCACATTTTTCAGTTAAAACTAAAAAAGCTTCTTTGGGTCACTGCTCCAGCTATGTAAAGCAAAGGGGAGGAGTCTGCAGCAGGGATGGAAATAGCTGTGTGGAAGAAACTACGGTAAAACTCTCCCACCTGTGTGCATGCCACCCATTTGTTGTTGTTGTCGTTTAGTCGTGTCCGACTCTTCGTGACCCCATGGACCAGTGCATGCCAGGCACTCCTTTCTTCCACTGCCTCCCGCAGTTTGATCAGACTCATGTTGGTAGCTTCGAGAACACTGTCCAACCATCTCGTCCTCTGTCGTCCCCTTCTCCTTGTGCCCTCCATCTTTCCCAACATCAGGGTCTTTTCCAGGGAGTCTTCTCTTCTCATGATGTGGCCAAAGTATTGGAGCCTCAGCTTCAGGATCTGTCCTTCCAGTGAGCACTCAGGGCTGATTTCCTTAAGAATTGATAGGTTTGATCTTCTTGAAGTCCATGGGACTCTCAAGAGTCTCCTCCAGCACCATAATTCAAAAGCATCAATTATTTGGCCACCCATTACGCTTCTGCAAATCATTTAAACTACTTGGCTACCCAAATTTGGTTGTCTGTCCCCCTGCATTGTAAAACCCAAGGTTGATACTGTGCATGTTAGTTAATGTAAATATATCATTAAATATTTTGGGGCATTTCTCAAGACGCTTGGTAGTAAGTAGGCATCGCTCTGGAATTCTCAATGACCTCATATCTAGTCCCTGTCATGAGTGTGGCAGCCAAACGGGTTTCTAAGCATTTAAGCACAAATTGCATAAAACTTCTATTTGGGTCATAATGGGTGTGGGAGGGAGAAGGAGAGAACCTTTTCATCTCCAATTTTAATTCAAGTGCAAGTGCTACTTGAGTCGAGGAACGTGTTAAGAGGGAAGGGAAGAAGAGACCATATATAATCTGCTCTGCAAGAGAATGAGCATGGCATAAGTGATTCCTGCCAGCCTGTCAAATGCTGTACATTGCAGACTAATCTTTCTGTATTTATACAGAAGATTGCTTAGTGTGACAGACAGGTAGCTCTTTCATTGATGGCATAATCAAAGCACGTCTGTTTTGTCTCATCATGTCTCCATTAATCAGAAAAAGAAAATTATGGGTATGATTTTTTTTCGTATGGAGTTCGGCTGTTTCTCTGTTAGAGAAAGCTGAATAGCAGAGATGCTGCATAGCAAGTAGGTTTCATGAAAGTGTATACGTGTGGCAGGAGAGAGAGAGAGAAAGAGAATTTCAGTTCTTCCAATACTTCCGAGCTACTGGTAAACCCCACTTCTAGTAAAATGATTGTAATGTAAGTGACGGAAAGAAAGCTCTACCATCACAGTCTCTAGTCACAGAGTAACTCTCCAAATACATAGGTGGAAATCCGATTTATTAGTTTCATTCTGGGACCTATCCTGTTCCCCCCCCCCCCCCCGATGCGGTTTGTTGCAGGTGGCGAAAAAATGATCAGTCCCCTGGATGTGATCACAGTTGTTTGACTTCTTGAAGATTGTTTGAAATACGGTATTATAATTGGATCAGTAAACATTTTATGTTGATGACCTTTAAATTACTGTTGCAAACCGCAAGGTTAAACAGCTTAGCTTGTTAAAAATAAAATCCTATTAGCTTCCTAGAGTATCTAGACTTTTATTATACTTTTATTATGTATTTATTGTTGCATTCATACCCCACCTTTCATCCATGGAGGTACATGATTCTCCCCCCACCCCACACCCCACCCCAAAAATATTATCCATACAACAACCTGTGAAGTAGGTTAGGATGAGAGCTGGTGACTGGCCCAGTATAACCCGGCGAACTTCATGGCTGAGTGGGGATTTGAGCTCTAGTCTCCCAGGCCCAGCACTCTTAATCACTACACCACTCTCACTTCCCCGAATATACAGATTCTGGTAAGATTTATAGGCATTAATTACCATATTGCTGAAGTTATGCTTAGCAAAGGTGCAGAAGATTCAGCTGATAGTTATCTGTATTCAAGCTGAACAAGAAGAGATTTAGAAATTCACCTTCCAGTGCCGCAGTGGAATGGGATTCAGTTGGCCAGCTTTGCCACTTGCCAGGATAAGACCGCTATAAGGCTGGCTTTGTTTTACATTATTAGGAAACAAAATATGGCTACTTTGTTGCCAGGTGCCTAAGCGCTTGCTGATGCCATGGTTTCCTGGGGGAAGTGGGCCTAAGATTATTCCAGCAAGTAAAGCTGATCCAACTCCATTAGTAGCTAATTCTGTATTAACATTACATTTAACTTTTAATTGAAGGATGGCTTTGGCATTTAAACACTGGCTGCCCCATTCCCTTGTGTGCCTTCCTCCCATATTTTGCACTCTTTCTGATGTCAGAAGCGTTGGTGTGAATAATTAGCCATAAGCATTACTGTCTCTGAAAAACACAAAAGAGTTAGAGTTTTTTAGATGCTCCAAGCAACCGCATCCAAAAGCAAGCCTGTGCTGTACAAGCAAAGCATATGAGCTTATTGCTGTTTTCCAAAGGGCCAAAGGGCCCTGCTGAAGCAGGCTAAATGCCCTTTGTAAATTTCATCACTCCTCCAAAAAGGGGGGATATTGCCCCACTCTGGATTATAGAATAGTTCCACCCATGAGAGCCCAATATGGTGTTGTGCTTAGATAGCTAGGCTAAGGCCTGGGAGTCCAGGGTTCAAGGCCCTACTCAGCCATGAAGCTCATTGGGTAACTTGGGGCCAGTTACAGTCCATCAGACTAACCCAACTCATAGGGTTGAAGTGAGGTTAAAGAAGGAGAAGAGGAGAAGCATGTGTATCATGTTGAGTTCCTTGGAGGAAAGGTGAGGGGGGCAACAATAAATAAAAATAAAATAACTTTCCTGTTGAACCGCATAATAGGAACATTCGGTAGCAGCGTGAAGACTAGGCATACATAATTTGTATAGTGAACTGGTGGCTAGAGCAGGGCGATATATCAACATATCATCCAAAACCGGTTTGCAGTCCATATCGTGATATTGGGTTTCATAATTTCTGAACTAGCAATATATCGCGAATCGTGATGTGTGCGCATTTGTGCGTGCTGTGCAAAAATCACAAAGTAGGGAAAACCGTGAATGCCTCTACATAGCCAATGCCTCTGCATAGCTCCATCCTCATTTCAGTCATTGTGATTATACAGTGGTACCTTGGTAATCGAACGGCTTGGCTCCCGAACAAATCGGCTCCCGAACGCTGTAAACCTGGAAGTGAGTGTTCCGGTTTGTGAACGTTTTTCGGAAGCTGAATGTGTGACGCGGCTTCTGCGGCTTCCGATTGAATGCAGGAAGCCAATTGGAAACCAATTGGTCTGACTCCCAGAACACATTTAATTCAAGAAACAATGTACCACTGTATCAGTATATTACAATTAACTGGTGATATATCATAGTGGTGGCATACCTTTAAGCTTGGCATTTCATGGAATAGCTACTTTTCCCGAGGTAGCTGAATCCATTTCAGCGATGGGCAGGAATCACAACAACTTTTTAAGCTGCTGTGTTACAAAGGGATGGTTCTGACTGGTTTGAATGGTTTGGTGAAGGGGGCTTAGTTCATCCACTGTAACCCAACCTGCATTTAATAGTGCTTGATGTGAGCTGCATTAGAAGGTGTAGGAAGCAAACAAACATTTCCAAGGCAGGAAGACAAGGGAGGGCTGATCTATGCCTGGCTGTACTCTGGTTCACTCTGCTATACTCTGGTTTTATCTCCTTAGAGATAAACAATTATTTTCTTATTACTTAAGACTTAAAATGCTTTGAGCTTTTAATCTGGGCGTTTCATTAAAAGGCATTACATCAGCACCTGATAAATGTGACAGTAGGTGTTGCGGGCATTAGTTACTGCGTTCCTGGTATGAGGAATTTCTTGGCACGCCCGAGAGAGACATGTTCAGTTGGTGGAATCCTTGCCCAGGGTTATGTTGATACTTGCCTCAAATAACCACCAGTCCAATCCTTTCTTGTTTTTCTTTATTTTGGAGGAAAACTATATTTGATATTTGAAATGAACCCATCTGTCACTTGGGCTCTCATAACTCAAAGATGCATCATTCTTGTAGCTAAAAAAAAAAATAACGATGACTTCCGTATAGCTTACCCAGTGTTTAATCGAGCAGCTAATATACTGCAGATGCTAATTTAGGTCTAGGAATTAGAGTTCAAAGCTGTTGCTTCAGAATGTCCTTTTCCGTGTAGTGACTCACATTGAGGGGATGCCTCTTTTCAGGTGTGCAGTATTGCTGTATCATTGGTTGTGTACAGCAACCCATCTGTGACAGATGAAAACAGATAATTTTCTATGCTCTTACATGAAGGCAAAGCTCACTATAGGAATTAGAAAGCCTGTAGTGTTAATAAGCAATTTCCAGGCTGCACAGTGACTACAATTACAGGGTCTGGAAACCAAGCCTTATGAGGAACGGTTGAAGGAGCTGGGTACTTTTAGCCTGGAAACGAGGATACTGAGAGGAGATATGATAGCCGTCTTGAAATATCTCAAGCGCTGTCACATGGTGGATGGAGTAAGCTTGTGTTCTCTTGCTCAGACCAGTGGATTCAAGTTACAAGAAAGGAGATTCCGCCTAAACATCAGGAAGAACTTTCTGACAGTAAGAGCTGTTCAACAGTGGAACAGACTCCCACGGGAGGTTGTGGACTCTCCTTCCTTGGAGGTTTTGAAGCAGAGGTTGGATGGTCATCTGTCATAGATGCTTTAGTTGAGATTCCTGCATTGTAGGAGGTTGGGCTAGGGATCTCTTCCAATTCTACAATGTTAGAATCCCTATTTCATCATGAAGCTCAGTGTGTGACCATCAGCTGTTTTATTCTTCTCAATGTTATTGTGTGGAGAAACAGGTGAAAAAGTTCTTTTTAAGCATGCTGCTCTTAACTTGGAAGAGGAGTGCTGGATCTAAATCTTTTGGCAGGCAGGATTCTCAGTATGTTTTCACCCCATCCTATAAACCAGTTTTCCATATGGTTGGATTCTCCCAGTGATGGGATACAAATTTTGTATGTACAACTGAGGGAAAGGGAGGGAGGTTCTGTCCCTGTTTAAGAGAATAAAGGTAAAGGGACCCCTGACTGTTAGATCCAGTTGCGGACGACTCTGAGGTTCTGGTGCTCATCTCGCTTTATTGGCCGAGGGAGCTGGCGTACAGCTTCCAGGTCATGTGGCCAGCATGACTAAGCCAGAGCAGTGCACGGAAACGCCGTTTACCTTCCTGCCGGAGCGGTACCTATTTATCTACTTGCACTTTGACGTGCTTTCGAACTGCTAGGTTGGCAGGAGCAGGGACCGAGCAACGGGAGCTCACCCTGTCGCGGGGATTCAAACCGCCGACCTTCTGATCGGCAAGCCCTAGGCTCTGTGGTTTAGACCACACACACACACACACACACACACACCGTGTCCCAGATGTTTAAGAGAATAGGGTGAGTGAATTACTGTGCCTGAGCTTTAATTTCTCATCTGTAAAATGGGACAGTTGATTTAGAGACGTGATTAAAGTCAAGTGGGGCAGGAGCGAGGGCTTGCAGTGTATTCCATGGGGAAACTGCTGACCACTGCCGCCAAGATTGAGTAAATGGCTTTTTCTTTCCTCCCGAGACCATTTTCCCCAAGCAAAATATGCAACATTCCATCATCTAGCTATTTCATAAGTAATTGAAGGAACTGCTGAAACACTCTTAAGAGGAAAATTCCAGTCCCCCCGAACTGCTGCTCCGAATGATTAAATGTTGGTAGTACGTTTTTAATATGTCTGAAAGTTATATATATTCCTCAATTACTCGACTGATAGTATAAACTGTTGGATATGAAACATTTTCTGTGTATCAATTTTGTTTAGGTGTAGTAGGGATGGAGAAGAAGCAGGCAAATAGGTTTTGTATACGTGTTCTGGAAGCAAAGCTTTGGGGCTGCTGCTCTCTTGCACAAATGTCCAGACCCGAAATCTGTTCGCTGGTGTCTATAGCCAGATTGTGGGCTGTCCTAAGCTATGTTAAGATACCGCTTGCTTGCGTTGGAATAAAGCAGAAAAAGTGGTGGCTTAGGCTGCTTAAATAATGCTTCCCTGCAGTGGTGTCCCAAGCTATGCAATGAGGAATTGCTATGATTCCCAGGGCCCTGCATTCAGTTGCTTCTAAGGTTGCTTCTTCTAAGGTTGATTCAGTCGCTTCTAAGGTTGGGACGCGGGTGGCGCTGTGGGTTAAACCACAGAGCCTAGGGCTTGTCCGTGTGCTGCTCTGGTTCGCCAGAAGCGGCTTTGTCATGCTGGCCACATGACCTGGAAACTGTACGCCGGCTCCCTCGGCCAATAATGCGAGATGAGCGCCGCAACCCCAGAGTCGGTCACGACTGGACCTAATGGTCAGGGGTCCCTTTACTTTTAAGGTTGATTCAGAATTGCTGTGTCACCCATAAGCATGTAAGCATTCTGAAAAAGAAATAATGGCAGTATTGAAATGGTGGTGACGATGAGCACAACAGAGTGCAAAAAAAGAGTGAGTAGCTCAAGTTATGTGTATTTCAGTTTTCAACCTTATCTGCAAATGGGCATGAAATCTGTCTGTCTCCCTCTGTTACAGAAAAGCACAGCTTAGCAATCACCCACTATGTGACACCTCAGTGAAACCAAACCTTCCACTAGAAGGGAATTGCATTTGAGCACCGACAACCAATTAGCTTGGTAACATTAAAGTGTAGCCTCGTTTTCATGCCTCTTTTGGGACACCTTAGAAATGCATTTCAAAGTTTTATAGCTTTCCCTGTGAAATTACCTAGAGGACTGTCTGATTATAATTTTTTTGGAGTCATTCGTAAAAGAGTAACACCTGCACGGCTTCTAAAATTGTACCTTCATGAAGGCACCAACTAGCAATTACCAATCTGAGTCATTCTCTGCTGCCCACTGCAGCTTCCTAGTAGGATTTAATTAAAATTCTGTGTCCTAATCTGGCAACGATCAAGTGTTAGGAGCCAAAGACAGGTCTTTGCCCGTGTTACTTGGAATATATTACTGTCTCTAAATGTGGCATCTTTCTACCTCATCGTATCTTGGTGCCTCCCAAGTATTTAAATACAGATACAACATTTTAATCACTCTTAGCTTAGAGGAAAAGCATGGTGACAAGTATACAGAGGGTTTTTGCATGTTGTGAATGGTTAATCTAATGTAATCATAATTGACTATTTAAATAATAACTTTGGGGAAGTTGTCCACCTCCTTCTTTGATCCACATTTGTCCCTGACACCATTTGTGCATCTCTTTTAGAATAACAGCCTGTTGCTGGTTATTTAAAAACAGAAAAAACAACAACTATGCAAGATATTGAACCCAATTTGTGCAACTAAAATAATAGGACGCGGGTGGCGCTGTGGGTTAAACCACAGAGCCTAGGGCTTGCCGATCAGAAGGTCGGCGGTTCGAATCCCCGCGTCGGGGTGAGCTCCCGTTGTTCAGTCCCTGCTCCTGCCAACCTAGCAGTTCGAAAGCACGCAGTGCAAGTAGATAAATAGGTACCGCTCCGGCGGGAAGGTAAACGGCGTTTCTGTGTGCTGTTCTGGTTCGCCAGAAGCAGCTTAGTCATGCTGGCCACATGACCCAGAAGCTGTACGCCGGCTCCCTTGGCCTAAAGAGCGAGATGAGCGCCGCAACCCCATAGTCATCCGCAACTGGACCTAATGGTCAGGGCTACCTTTACCTTTACCTTTAAAACAAATAATAAATACCAAATGAAAAACAGATATTACCAAATGAAGCAAAGGCATTGCAATGTGCCCCTGTTACTGTCACACTCCAGAGAGTGACCTCAGAACATTCACCAGCAGAGGCAGGGTTGCAGGTGCAGTGGAGTCCACAAATCGAAAGTCAAGAATACAGAATCAATCCTAGGTCCAAAATGTGATCCAGAGTCAAGGTCATGCTATAATCCAAGGCCATTATCACAGGAAGTTCAGGCAAGGTATAACACAGCAAGGAGGAGGAACTAGAATGAAGAGCAAGGAGCCAGAGACCTGTGTTGTTCTGCGGCAACAGGAAGGCTCAAGAGGGGAAACGTTGTATGCTCTCGCCTCCTAGACCACACAGCCATATGGTGACTTTGGATCTGTAGACACATGCTACCTCACTCTTTGGACCCAAACCTTTTGGCACTGGCATTCCCAAGGAAGGTGGCTCCATTTCTTCCTCTGATAGCTCCAAAGATTCTTCAGCTGGTCTCAGCTTTGCCTTCACCTTACAAGCGGAATCATCAGCACTGGTTCTAGAGCAGTGTTTCCCAACCTAATCTAGGCAACGGCACACTTGAATCAATGAAAAAATCTCGCGGCACACCGCTCCTCCCCCACCCGGCTGCGCTGGGTCTCCTGACCCAGAGTTACCTCTGGGGTCAGCTGTAGCGCGGCGCACGCGAGGCTTCCGGTCGGGATTCTCGCGCGAGGCTGCTGCTGCTGCTGCTGCTGCTGCTGCTGCTGCTGCTGCTGCAGCAGCCAAGGGAGCAGCGCCGCCCTGGCTTCCGCTTCGCCGCCGGGCTCCAGCAGCGCCGCCGCCACGGTCCTGTGCAGCCCTGGGCTGCAGGTCCCTTTTTCCGCGGCACATCAGCCGGTGTCTCGCGGCACACTAGTGTGCCGCGGCACACCGGTTGGGAAACGCTGTTCTAGGGGACCTTGAAGGTCCTGCATATCCTCTACCTCTTGGGTATCTCATCTTCTGAGGAATCAATAGCAATTGCACTTGTGAAATTTGACATGTCTGTTGGGGTATTTTATATCAGGCCAAAGGCATGAGTGTATATATGTACCTACTAGGTTAGATCCAGTTCTGCTGAAGACCTGGATTGGAAATGTAGTGCTACAGTACATAGCTAAAACGGCAAATAATTGTAGTGATGCATCCATAGAAATGCACACAAAAAGATTCAAATCCATTTTTGATTTGGGGTGGGGGGTGGGAAAAGGTAACTGCTGATCATGCTAAAGTTTTGGGATCTGCCATAGGATTTAGAGCAGGGGTCAGCAACCTTTTCCAGCCGTGGGCCGGTCTACCGTCCCTCAGACCATGTGGTGGGCCGGACTATATTTTGAAGAAAAAAATGAATGAATTCCTATGCCCCACAAATAACCCAGAGATACATTTTAAATAAAAGCACACATTCTACTCATGTAAAAACATCAGGCAGGCCCCACAAATAACCCAGAGATGCATTTTAAATAAAAGCACACATTCTACTCATGTAAAAACACCAGGCAGGCCCCACAAATAACCCAGAGATGCATTTTAAATAAAAGGACACATTCTACTCATGTAAAACACACTGATTCCCAGACCGTCCACAGGCCGGATTTAGAAGGTGATTGGGCCGCATCTGGCCCACGGGCCTTAGGTTGCCTACCCCTGATTTAGAGAGTGTTTCCTTGCAAGCAGAGGCTAAGTTACTGTGGCTTCCCATTACTAGGAGGAGCCTGTATGAGGATTCCCCCTCTCTCTGCATTTACATATTGGGAGAGGAAAGTTTCCCCTCCCCCTTTTGAAATAACCACAGAACCCTGTTAACTTCAAAATGTGATGGGCCTGCACAGCTGCATTTCTGTTGAATCTGAGATGTCCTGTTCTCTTTTGATGCAGGAATTGGTCTCTGCCAGCATGTTCCAGTGCTCAGGCAGGCATGATGGGAGTTTGAATCCAGCAGCATATGGAGGGCACCACATTGGCTACCACTGTTTCAGTAGTGCCCTAACCCACAGATCCTTAAGCACAGAGGTGCAGACTATAAATGCATAGTATTTGTGCAAAATTCCATGTGCTCATCTGTCAAAGGATGGAAGCCACAGGCAGCACACAATAAGGTTTTGTTCTTTTAAATAAGAGGGCTCAATTTAACAAAAGTCTCAAGGAACAGTTCCTTAATGGACACATGCAAATTGGTTCTTAATTAAGGATCTGGGTGGTGGGGATCAGGTGGAAGGAGACAGTAAGGATAGCTTTGCAGGGAGTGTGGGAGAGAGACTGTAGCTGCCTGGTAGTAACAGATGTGGAGTGTGTGTGTGTATGTGGATTGGGAGCTGACAGTTGCCGATGACAGCAAAGAAGTAAGTAAACAGGAAGAGCCAAATGTCAGAGGGGAAGAGAGGCCATAAAAAGAAAAGCCACAGAAAACCCTTCTGAGATGCATGCCCCAAAAACTTGAGTCCCGAAATAATAGTTATCTGAAGCAGTGAATTGTGAGGAGAGGGACTGCTTTGGGGTGTGGGCACAGCTTGCTTGTTCATGGCAAACCAGATGAAAACAGGCGGGTTCCTTGCCTTTTAAAGCTGTAAAGAGAGAGATTGAGCTTTCAGCTAGGTGAGAAGGAGAGCATTTACCATCCAGATTTTATTAATGTGCCCTTATATCATTTCACCCTGCCATTTCTTAAAAGGTCAATAATTAATTCTCCCACTCCATCACATACAGCATCACACACAGCATCAAGTCATATTTTTTCTTTACATGAATAGGCCAGTATTCCTATGGCATGGACTTCTAATTTAAACGTATTCTTTCTCCTTTTTTATTTTTAAAAAAGCATATTCTCCCTTTCTGCAATGGCATTCAAGATAGCTTTACGAAACATCATAAAAATACAAAACACCAACAGAATAAAGACTGCACCAATATAAAATTATATAGCTAAAAGCAACAATAAAAATATTATGAACACCAGAGAAAAATAATGCGAGCACCAGAAAAGCAAATGGTACTACAGAGAGTATTCTGGTTTGATTATAGTATAAGGTAGCTCAAGAGGCTGGGTGTATGTTTGTGAGCCTGCATCTATTCACTAAGGGCAGCAAAAGGAATGGAATATTTTTGTCCTGGGGGGATATCATGCAAATATGGGGATGATACGCCAGCCACTAAAAACCCTGATCTCAGTGAGACTTTGTATCCGGCCACACCAATTCTCAATGTTTTCAGTTTAGCACTGCTAAATTGAGCAAACATTCTTTAATCTTTTTTCCTGATTTTGAATTTGTGTATCCCAAATCCATAGCTCTTAAGTTTTCCTTGACCCTCAAAACATCTTTACAGCTGATTTTGAATTTGTGTATCCCAAATCCATAGCTCTTAAGTTTTCCTTGACCCTCAAAACATCTTTACAGCTTTCTTCTGTGCCCTGACTATGGACATTCCCCATGAAATAATTACGATATGAACTGATTTGTGTGTCTTTTCCACCTCTCTGTTTCTAGATTAAGGACTAATCCAGAATATTTCTTAGAATCTTAGTTGAGAGCTCTCACCTGTTTCTTTAACCTCAACTCACAGGGAGACTTTTTTTTTTATTGCTCTGATCTAAAACAATTGAAATCCCACTTTTGAAGTTACAAGTCGATTGCGGTTGATGTGAAATATGTAATCAAATAAATCAGTTTGCCTCTTTGAATGGCATGCAGGACCGTGCCAGGGAAAGTAAGTCTGGTCATTTCGTTTATTTATTTTTTAGAATTGAAGGGTATATGTGGGATCCATAAACACAAAGTATATATTTATTTCCCAAAGTTATTTTAATAAATTGCATGGAGATTTCGTCATTGTGCAAATGAAGACTTCTCCAACTTTGACGCATTCATCTTTGTTACATAGTTAACTAACCTTACTGATTAATGTGGCCTTGTCAGTATGGTGTACCTAATAACTGGCGCAAGTGTGTCACAGCTCTAGCTGGATTTTGGACCTGACATGTGTGGAGCTCCCACCACAGCTTCTGCCATTGTCTCTCTTCTTCTGATGAACTTGTGAATGTATGTGCTTTAATCTAAGGATTTGTGATAAACATGCTATTTCAAGCTTCCAAATGCAAACGGCTTTTGCCATAAAAATGCAAGGCCTTTGATAATAAAACACAAGGTATGCAGGAGGTGTAGATTGCTCCAGACAGGATGCAATAACCATCTAAATGGCTCATCTACATCAATACAAAGACAGGTCCAGCCGTCTGCGTATGTTTACAGATGGATCTGTGGATTATGCCGTCAACATCTCATACAAAATTAATCTGCTAACTTTTATTCCGAAACAGGGACCTATCCAGTTCTGTGTACCTTCTGGAATCAATAAGGTGGTTGGATATCTTTACATGGAATTACAAACCACTATTTCAAATGCTTAAAAAAAAAAAAAAAAGATGTGTGGAACATTATGGAGCAGATAATTTGAAAGCATTGGCATTTTCAAATTTTCACCCATCCCCCCCCAAAAAAAAACCAATTTAGAAGTTCTCGCAAAGATTTATTTCACTATTTATTTCACTTAACAGGCGACGGGTATCATTCCATAAGTACAAAACTACTGTTTCCTAAATAAATTATAAATTTATGGCCAGTGAATTGTATTCCATTGGATAGTTTTAAAAGGATAGTGGGGCCCTCACATTGCCTCCAGTCCTTCAAAACTTAAGTAAAAATACTTTGGACTTCCTGTAAGTCTTTATTCTTCTTTATTGAATAATCAGATGGCTTCTACTTCCCCCCCTGTTGAATAATGTGCTGTAGGTTGTGTGAGGAGAAGGGCTCAGTCCTGGGTATGGTGTTGAAAATAATCTCTTGGGTATGTGTTGAAAATATCTCTTTTCAAATATCTCTTGAAAATATACCCAAGTGATAGAAGATCCTAACTCCCATGTCTTAGAATGTTTCTCTTCTCTTTACCCACCCTTTAGTTGTATGGCTTGCTAATACTAATGTTTTCTTGATGGTTATGATTGTTTTCCTCCCCCAAAAGTGTTGTTTACACAATAATTCTCCTCCCCACAGTTGGAAAGAGGAGCAGGGTTTGTCTTGTATATACAGCACGACCACCTTGTGATTTGTTTTTGTTTTCGCTATGACTCAACAGAACAATGAAGGCAATTTTTTGTTGTTGTTAATTATATCGAGGGTTTGTGGCTTATTAATAATAATCAAGACTTGTGTTGATCTATACTCCTTAGACATACTAATCTGGCAGTATTTACAACCCTGATTATGAGAGTCTGAAATGGCATGATGCAGTTCTGGATCGCTGGTCTGCAGCTGATTTCTCCTCTTTGCTTTTAACAGGTCTGAAGCAACAACATGTGGGGCTTATTGAACAGGGCTCGCCAATACGCTTTTTCCTGACTAGAATATCCAAACTTTGGGCCCCTCATAACTCTTAATTCATTTACTATTAACCATATTCAAACTCCTACGCTCTGGCTGCATTCAGATATCGGAATTGAGCGTTTGGTTTATTTGTTCCCTCCCTGGGACAACTACAAGGAGGAGCTTTGAAAGGTTTTGCTTCCTATTTTAGTTAACCAAAGTTTAGCATTACAGCTGAACACTTACCTGTGGTTAATCTTGTGCACACACGTACCTTTGAAGACATCGGAAGCACATTCTCTTCCTCAAAGCATTCTGGGTACTGTAGTTTGTTATGGGTTTCTGGGAATGGTAACTGTGAGGGGTAAACTACAGTGCCCATAATTATTATTATTTTTGGGGGGGATGTGCTTTGAATGGTATTTAATACAATAGCCAGTGCTTTTTTCAGCGGGTACTCAAGCGTATGCAGTACTGGCACCCTCTTTTTTGTATTTTGTTTTTAAAAAGTGTAGCAGTTACTGTTTTTGGTTAAAATGTGTGACATTTATTGTAACAACTTCATGGTTAGTACTGGCACCTATTTTTCTAGTGGGGCTAGGAAGCACTGACTATAGTAATGATGATTTGATGTGGGCATGCTCCAGAATAGAAGTTTCTAGAGCTCCTTCTTGCAGCTGTAGTAGGTGGGAAATGAAAGGCTCACCAGTGTCACTGTAAATATTTGATATTTTTGTGATATCTGAATGCAGCCTCTCTCTAACAATAAATTTGGAAATAGATGTCAACTATAATAACCTTGGGGCAAAGCTTCTCCCACCAGCAGAGTGTAATGTGCTGTTCCCTGGTGAGAAATCTTTGCATCAAACTAAAGGACTGTTATTTTGAACTCTTTCTTTTTTACTTTTTTACTTTTACTATGTAAACTTTATCTTAAGTATATGAGTTAGGAATAAACTAATGTCCCAAGTTTTGACATGGGTGGTTTATACATGGGATGTTGCTAAACTGGCGACCCTCGACCAACGGGACACAATTTTTTTCTTGCCTCTGTGGCTGTATAAGTTTTCTTCCTATGACCTCTTAGTCCTTTTGAACAAGTGGTAGCTCATATTAGCTTTTGGCACTGATCCTATGCCAGGAAACCACTGCTGTTCTTTCCCATTGTGAGGTTCAAAGAATATACTGTACAATGCACCCTTGGGATGTGGTGAGCTGGAAAGGAGCATGGTGATTTTAGTATGGAACCATAAACAAGACAGACCAGTTACAGGTAGGTAGCCGTGTTGGTCTGCCGTAGCCGAAACAAAATAAAAAAAAATTCCTTCCAGTAGCACCTTAGAGACCAACTACCGTAAGTTTGTTATTGGTATGAGCTTTCGTGTGGATGCACACTTCTTCAGATACACTGAAATTGCACCAACAAATTAGAAGACTGGACATCACTAGGTGCCCACAATCTGACTGGAACTGTGAGGTTTGAGCATGGCTCCCCCAAGATATAACACAAGATTCTATTTTTTATTTAAAAAATGCAGTGATGAGAAAGATAATGACAGTGTGGCTGAGATGCAGATTGAGAGGGAAAAATAGAGAGGAAAATCAAGGACAGAACAATAGGTAGGTATAATATCACTCTTCCAACACCTCAGGCTGTTTCCTCTTGATAGATATACATAATATATTGAACTCATGTTAGTACAGGGGAGTTTAGTTTAGATTTTAAAGATGCTGCTGTTTCTTCTGGCATGAAAATCTTCAGGATTTATGTTTGTCAGATGCTTTTGCCCTAGAGGATCTACTTGTTTTTCCCAGCTATGTTTTGGATTTCACAACTCTTCGGGAAATGCTGTCTGACCTCGTGTTATTCTTCTGTGTCCCTGGCTAATTTGGTCAGAACCTGATGCAAAGCTACGCTCCCGTCCTTATTCCCTGCTGAGGGCCCGGACTTGCAATGCCTGACACAAAGCTTGTAGCATGGTTCTGCTTCCTCTCTAGGCCCTCTACTTTGAAATTTTAACTTGTCTTGTGGCTAGTCTGAATGCATTTGGGGGTTTGGGGACTGGCTATGATGGATATTAGGCCATGTGCACACGAGAAAGCCCAATCTCTCTCCCTGTATGGTCTGACAGGTCAGAATAGCGATGGGGAACCTGTTGCCTTCCAAATACTGGACTGCACCTCCTCATGACCTCCAGCTAGCATGCCCAATGGTCAGTGATGGTGGGAGTTGTGGTTCAATGACGCCTAGAGGGCCACAGGTTTCCCAATATTGGCTTTAGAATGTAGACCAGGGTTTCCCAAACCCTGGTCTCCACTGTTTCTGGACTACAACTCCCATCATCCCTAGCTAGCAGGACCCAGTGGCCAGGGATGATGGGAACTGTAGTCCAAAACAGCTGGAGACCCAAGTCTGGGAAACCCTGATGTAGACAAACTACCATTTTAATGGCTTAAAATATTTCTGGGCCAAACTGCATATATTGCTGCGTGTCAGAATCTATTGCTTCCTGTCAAAATCTGTTACTACCTCTTGATTTTGTAAACATTTGATCACAGACTCAGTCCTTGATTTCCTGATTTTGCTAAATGGCTCTTTATCAGTGGTATTGAAGTTAGGAGTGCATTTGCTTGTTTGATATTTTAAAGCTTTGGGGAGATTTGTGAAGGCATTCCGAAGGCACACAAGGATTTGTCTTGATTATCCATTGAAGAACCATTGTTCTGCTCCAGCATCTGGAAAAAAATACTGGTCTTAACAAGGTATTTCCGTCATGTCGAACCACATAGTTTTACAGTATGCAGTCACCTGTGAAATGTGTTAATAGTTAACCTGCTGAGAAAGTATAAAACCTGAGGAGATGAAGGCTTATGCTGAACAGAATTCAGGAAGTAGGTGAAGGACTGGTATGGATTTGTCAAAAATCAGTTTAACCCAAGGTTCACTTGTAGAAGGAAAGTTGGAACAATTTGGTTGACTGAATAATACATATATTTCCAGGTGATCCTTATGGGATATGCTATTTTTTGTCATACGGTGATTAAGAATGCAAAAGTTTTTTTTTTCACAACTTGCAGACTTAACATATAGAATAAGAGAGTAGGAAGAATATACGTTTAAAGAAGATTGGAAAATGTTTGTTGAGTATATGGAAAATAAGTGTGTACAGCTGAAAACGCTGGCAGCATTAAGATGAATTCAACAGTGTAAATAATCTTTGACGATGTAATAATGGAAAACCGATTGGAATAGTTTCTGGTAAACTAATGCTGGGATATAAGATATGCAAAATGAACCCATGGAAAGAGAAGAAGTCATTGATATTTTAAGTATGTAAAATGTTTATTTGAAATTGTAAAACACACACACACACACACACACACACACACACACACATATATATATATATATATCTCAAAGTTTTGAAGTGTACACATGGACATAGTTTACCACTATTATTCACATTCCCCCTCTCCTAACTCTGATCTCAATACAAGTTGACCTGTAACAGAGAGGGTGTAGCTGTTTCTGCCTTTTCTTAACACAGGATTGTGTAGCTGACTTTTTTTGTCCTGTTCAGCTGAGCTGATTCTGTTCTGAATCCATGTTAAATTAATTCCTGCTGTATTTCATGATTAGTCAATTAGTCTGAGACCCTTCTTTGGGGCAGATATCCAGAGGGCAGCAACACAGCAATGGGTCTTTCCCCTTGTTTTGAATGCTGCTCCTGGAGAGGCCTGCTTGGCACCTTCATTGCATATCTTTAAGTACCAGGCAAAAACATTCCTCTTATCCAGAACATTGGCTAAGAAAACAATCTAAACTGTGTGTGGTTTTTTCTTTCTTTCAAGTTTTTGTTTGTTACTATGTTATGTATTTTTGTGTTTTTACTGTATATTGCAAATTGCCCTGTGATCCTCAGATGAAGGGTGGTGTAGAAATCCAAATGAAATAATTAATTAATAAATTAAAGCCTCTAGCAGACCTTGATAAATAACCCTGTTGCTGAATTAAAATGCTTCCCATTTTGGAATGGCAGACCAGTTGGTGGTACTGCGATGCGGTATGGTACAGGACAACCATAACTATGTCTACTCAGAAGTAAGTCTCACTGAATTTTATTTATTTATTGAGTTTATTTACATTCACACTTCCTCTCAAAGGAGCTTGGGGGCTTTCTGGGGTGGGCATGATAAAGCAACTGATTAGCAGGCAGCTTAGGACAGACAAAAGGCAGTATTTCATCACACATTATTACGCCATGCACTGTCACAAGATTTGATGACCACCAACTGAGTTGGCCTTAAAAGGACATAGGTCTATCAGTGGCAATTAGTCTCCAGAATGAGAGAGGCAGTATGCCACTGAATGCCAGATCCTTGGGAACAACACTGGGCAATGGGATATTGCCCTGCTTGTGGGCTTCCCAGACACACGGCAAACAGGATGCTAGACTGGATCGGCCATTGATCTGATCCTGCAGCACTGTTCTTACATGTTCGGAAGCACTATAGCTAGTCCTCCTTGTCAACAAATACCCCCGCCTGGGGCAGTTTGTGAGACTGCCCAAAGCCAGAGCAAAGCTGTGTGCGCACATCTCCGGCTACTTGAGTAGTCCGGTGGCGCTGTCATATGTGATTGTTCCCAGCATGAAGAACAACACACACAAGCCATGATTAAGGCTAAACTATTTATTATAGGGAAAGTGCAGAGAGTATCTCTGCTGCCATATCAGTAATAGAGAGCTGACATAAAAGCGTCGTCCAGCATCAGGTCTAGCCAGAAAAGAGAGCACAAAGGCTAAGATTACAATAGTACAGTGAAACATAAACATTCCATGTAGGAAAACAGATAAGCTTTCTCACGGTTTAGTGAGACAGGCAAATGTCAGACCATCCTCGCTGCAGCTGTTTGCCGCTCGGCTTGGACAAAAATCATAACACTCCTTCCGCTGCCCATACAAGCAAGACTTCTGCATCTTCTGCTACTGGACTGGATTTCACCTTGAGTGGAGACTTGCAGGATTATCTGGCAAGGTCTAAGACAAAGTACAGCAGTGTTTTGAAATGATCATCTGCATCCTAAGAGAAAAATGCTCTTATTTTTTAAAAAGTCTTAGGGCCTAAACTTTAGGCTGGACAGAAATGATGGACAGAAGGAGCAGGTTCTTGTTTTGAACATATGTATCTGGTTTGAGTAGGCAACTGAGATAATTTTATTTTCCTATGAGGAGTGTGTTTATTAGTCTTGTATGTGTATGCATGAACACCCATATGGTTGGATTCGTCAGTGTGTCAGGGAATAACAAAACAAATACACTAATCAGACCTGCTGGCAAACTGTTAAACTCTCCAACTGTGTTGTTTGCAAAGCATTGTAAATTGTTATCAAGTTTGATTTGATTTTTATGCTAGGAAGACAAGACACCCTTCTTTTCCTGGAGGTGTTCCTTCCCTGTCAAGTTAGTCAGACTAATGAGATAAATCAGTTTAACCCACAGTATCAAAACTGTCCGCACTTTTCCTGTACTCATTCAGAGCTTTCTTTACCTGTGCCAGTTTTCGGCATGAAACTATGAGATCTAACAGCTCAACTGTTAGAAAAAAGAAACTATTACTCCAGAAAGTCTCTTCATAAAGATCAAATATATTTCTTGCTTTGTGGTTAATTGCGAACTTTTAAACAAACCTCCAAGAAGCCAAAGCAAATAAATGAATCAGCCAGTGCAGAAAGTCAGTCAGTTTTAAAAAAATATAATAAAGATTTACTCATGGAAGCAACGTTTCAACAGTAGCTTTGCCACGGTGCTGCTGCTAAGCATTCTAATAGAGCTTGTTAAGCAGCGCTATGGTGATAAAGCTTGTAGTTGATATTTAATATTGCATCAGTGATCTGTAGCAGAAACCAGGCATTGTGTTGCTGGGCAGCACCTTCTGCGGAGTTTAGTGTTGCCTTCCAATAATCTTAGTTTAGCATCGTTAAGTCCGGAACCAAGTATCCTGGCTTACAACAAACAGATAGTGCCAACAAGGCAAATTCGAACCATGGGTCATGAAAGAAGTTTGTTTAGCTAACTGTTGCTCGTTGTAAATCAGGAAACTGGTTCATGTGTGTAAAAGTAAGCCAAGATTCTTCAAAAGCTAACTTGATAGTTCTCCTCCTCCCCCTGCATGGTTGGAAGAAGGTAGGAGAGGGTAGTGTGCTAGACTAAAACTTTGCTTGGGCTTATGAAGGCTCATCCACATAGTGTTAAACAAACCTTCCCCTAACCCCACGCTTTCCAGATGTTTGGGCATGCAGCTCCCATTGGCTCCAGCCAACATGGCCAGTGGTCAGGGATGCTGCGAGTTCTATTCCAAAACATCTGAAGGGTAGCAGATTGGGAAAGGTCATGGTTACAAGTGCTATTTTTTTCTAGAAAAAGAGGTGCTGGAACTCGCTATGAATGCCTCCCTTGTTCTCTTATAATGGCGAGGGCGCCCACCTGAGAGGTCTTTAAAAAGTACTGGTTTAAATATTATAGTAAAGGTAAAGGGACCCCTGACCGTTAGGTCCAGTCGCGGACAACTCTGGGGTTGCGGCACTCATCTCGCTTTATTGGCCGAGGGAGCCGGCGTACAGCTTCTGGGTCATGTGGCCAGCAGCAGCGCATGGAAGCGCCGTTTACCTTCCTGCCACAGCAGTACCTATTTACTACTTGCACTTTTACGTGCTTTCAAACTGCTAGGTTGGCAGGAGCAGGGACCGAGCAACGGGAGCTCACCCCGTCGCAGGGATTCGAACTGCCGACCTTCTGATTGGCAAGCCCTAGGCTCTGTGGTTTAACCCACAGCGCCACCCGCATCCCTGCTTAAATATTATACATCCATTGAATTCAGTAGAGCTTACTTTAGAGTTGGCAGTGAGATTGCTCCATGAGTGCCATAGATATGAATGCTGGATATAGAGACATTTTATTTCCCCCCAGAGCCACTTGTGCATGCTTTTCTGGGTCATGCTGTATATATTCAACCCTTCTGTGGATATGTTTGAATGCCGGGTGGTTCTTCTGAGAGAATACCAAAGATAGTTATTTTACAGAAAGAAAAACCGCCCCATCAACTAGTTTTTTTATAGATAAAAAAATCTAGCTCTAAAAATAATGTTCCACAGCACATATTTGAGGATGGTCCAAGTACTGTTATGCTTCTTGCAGTTCATTGCACAGCAAAGCCAGCATTGCACTCGCCAAGCATGGCTATTCAAGGACCCTAAAATGGCAGAAATGTCTGCCAGAGGCAACAAGTCGAACATTTGCTGGACTTCGTCCAGGAAGCTTGTGGTTTGTAGCTTTTTCCGACGAGGGAGAAGTGATTAAGGATGCTAAAAACTGGATGATAACAGAATATCTGACGATGAATCTCTATCCCTAGATGCAATTACATTTAATTTAATTACATTCGTGTGCATTTCCATTCACATGCACGTCCACACGTGACTGCATAGATAGTTGTATGGTCTGTGAAGAGTAAAGCTATGGATGAAAGCCGCAGGGTTCCCTTGATATTTTAAGATGATGTTTAGGGCTTACTTTAAAGAAAAATACTTGAGGCTGCAAAAGAAACTGCTAATAAGCTGAACTGTCATACCTCCTGCAGAAAAGTGTAAAATAGGCATTTAAAAGCAGAACAGTTCTATAAATGCAGATTATTTTCCACATCAATTGCAACTTCTCTACAATTAATTGCTTTAATCCAGCAGTTTTGCTGCAAAGTGGAAAATGGTGAGTGTTTACCCTTTCTACTGTAGTTTAAAAATGAGGCCTCAGGAAGCAAATTGTATTTTAATGGATTTTTTCTGAAATAAGCTTTAATAATGACACCGTGACTTCCCTCTCCCCCACTCCGCATTGCCTTATCTGATCAGTTACACCGAACAAGACGTGTGCTCGCCTTAACTAAATTTCAAAAGTATGCACATGGATGCCTGCACAGATTGATGTGAAAGTATGAACTGGGCTAAACGGGTGGGTTGCTTTGCAGTATGTCACTGTCTGGCAGATTCTTGGAATCTTTTCCACTTCACCTGCAAGCTGAAGGTTCTGTGCTAATCTTCAGTGCCTGCACTGTCCCTTTGCTAAAAAATCTGTACCTATTCGTGCTGGGATAGCCACCATGGTGCTTTCCAGATGTTACTGCACTAAAATGCCTCATGTCCCTGACTGTTGTCACTCTTCCTCAGCTCCTGTGCTGCTTATGAAACAAACCAGAGACTGGCTTAGCCATCTCTACCAAGGCTCATGGTTTGTTTCTCTACAAACTACCTTGAGCGTCACAGTTTTGGTCTTGACTTACTGCTCGTGGCTTATTTGATGGAAACAAACCACGAGCCTCTGTTCAGATCATGCAAAGTCCCTTGTGGACTTTTGTGGTAAGGGTTCTCTTCTGGGATAAACTATAGCAAACATTAAAAAAAATTATCTCTCTCTTCAACGTGCCCTAGGTCTGCCATTTGAAACAAGCCTGCCGCATGGAAGGTCTGGTTCCAAGTAGTCTAAGATTAAGGAAACATTTTTTTTTATTTTTTTGCGATTTCTACTAAGTTCTTGCCTTTTATTTGCATTTATAAAAAAATCTGCTTAATATAAAAGTGCGTGTTTATAATATAAGTGAGTGTGTTCGCTGCTGAGAAGGAAATTATGTAGATTGCAGTCTTCTGAAAAATATCCCAGTGCTGTCAATGATTAGGGGGTGTGAAACTGGAGACTTGGCCAATTTAAACTGCTTGAACTCTGCTGCTGAACCTCTTCAGGTAGTGGGTGGCAGCTATATTTTAAAGCATTTAAGGGTTCCACCTTTTCCAGGAGATGCCGTTTGTTTTCAGTTTCCTATCCCCACATTGCTAGTGATGCCTGTGTTAATTACTGTTTTAAATGTAGAAGGTTGGTAGGGGGTATGGTTTTACTAATTGCATTCTAGGGTGAAATTATATGATTGAATGCAGAGGTGATGAGCATTTTGTTCTGACGTTTATGGTTTAAAGGCATGATATTGTTTTTCGACACTTATGTGTAACCAGGAGCTCATCTTTCCTGCTGAGGTTCTAATTGTCGCATAATGACATTTCCCCCCCACATCTCTCCTCCCAGTGTATACAGGAGATGACAGCCTATACCTGCCTACCATATTGCATGTTCAGAAGTATGTTAGATGTCTTGCTGTTTTGCCAAAGTTGTTGACTATCCCATTCCAGCAGACCTGGGTCAGGGAGGGAAAAAGTTAATCTCAAATGCAATCAAAGTTAATTCTTGAATTGAGGTAATGGACTCCACTGTTCCTTCTGCAAACAAGGGCAGGCATTCCTAGATTAATGAGGTCCGTACTCCTTGCGGCAGGTTAATTTATTTGAGTCAACACTTTATAAGAACACCTGAGCACTTCTCTGGCAAGGAACTAGGAGTTGTGTTATAAGAGTTAACCCTAGCATGCACTTATATTAAAGGAAATTGCCTATAGATGCAAGTCTCTTGGCATGAGGTTGCCTATAAGAAATGTGCCATCCTTCCGTAGTTTGGAAATTTTCATACCTATAGTAGTCCCAACATTTTGGCTCAGTTTGGGCATTAGTAATGGCTAAAAGGTAAAGGTAAAGGGACCCCTGAGTGTTAGGTCCAGCCACAGACGACTCTGGAGTTGTGGCGCTCATCTTGCTCTATAGGCCGAGGGAGGCGGCGTTTGTCTGCAGACAGCTTCCGGGTCATGTGGCCAGCATGACTAAGCCGCTTCTGGCGAACCAGAGCAGCGCACGGAAATGCCATTTACCTTCCCACCAGAGTGGTACCTATTTATCTACAGTACTTGCACTTTGATGTGCCTTTCAAACTGCTAGGTTGACAGGAGAGTAATGGCTAAGACCTACGTAAAACAATTGAATGAAAATTCTGCTTTCAGTACAACTTGGTCACAACTAATTGCAGTTTGACTGGAGTCTGAACCTTTAAGTAAAACTAATGTCAAAAGATCTGTGAAGAACAGTGTTACATTTGGGTTTCAGAATTCTAGGGCCTCTCTTTGAAATCCCCCGATTTATGAGCATGAAAGTCAGTAATTTGGTACTTCTTATGAATTTACTTTTGGTATGTTTTAGCTCATTAGATTTGATCAGCCTCTGCCTCATCAACACATTAAATTGTGTCTTTAATGCCCTGTTCTGAATTTATTTTTAGGTCCAATTTGCAGCTGTTAGCCTGTTTGATCAGTGACTCTTAATGAAAATTCAAAGCAGGTTTTGATTATAAAGTTTAATGTCTCCCCAAAAGCTGTTAAGATTTAATGGGTTACATCTGTATCTTTCATTATGGGCATTTAAAACAGTATGCACCTGTGCAATTACTCGTTAGAGAAGGTAAATCAAGAATATTATCTATCTTTACGCAGTGTTTCTGTTTAGTAAAACAAACAAAACACCTTTCAGATATGTTGTGTGCTGTTTTCTCGGTGCTGGAGCCAAAATGATTTCTGGATGGAAAATCTGACACATTTGTGTGTGCGTGTTGTAAGGTTAAATTACCGGTAGTCCATGCAACAGGTCCATTAAAGCCAACTACCCATTTGACCAATAGGTTCCCATGCTAGTCATTTGTGGCACAGCGATGACCTGTAAGAGAGACAAAGGCTGGCTTATTTTAGTTCCAGGGACGCGGGTGGCGCTGTGGTCTAAACCATGGAGCCTCTTGGGCTTGCTGATTGGAAGGTCCACAGGTTCGCAACAGAGTGAGCTCCTGTTGCTCTGTCCCAGCTCCTGCCAACCTAGCAGTTCGAAAGCACGCCAGTGTGAGTAGATAAATATGTACCGCTGTGGCGGAAGGTAAATGGTGTTGTCGTGTACTCTGGCTTTCGTCATGGTGTTCTGTTGTGCCAGAAGCGGTTTAGTAATGCTGGCCACATGACCCAGAAAGCTGTCTGTGGACAAACACCAGCTCCCTCATCCTGAAAGCGAGATGAGCGCCACAACCCCATAGTCGCCTTTGACTGGACTTAACCGTCCAGGGGAACCCTTACCTTTTTACTTTTTTATTTTGGTTCCCCAGAGACAATATTTACTCGGCACAAGTATGGGGCTGCCTGCTAGCATGGCCATCACCCCCTGCCGAAATTGTTGCCAGACTTGGTCAGTTCCTCCTCCTGTATTGGATCTTGATTCTTTAATAGGCCGAAGTCTTTTGCAGACCTCAGCCTGATAGGGCATGTAACTGGTGCATCTTACATTTTGATGGTGCAGCTAGACGTTGCTCTTGATGGCATTAACACCTTTATTCTCCCACCCACGTTGTGAAATTAGATTGGGCATTTCCCTGACCCTCGTTCACATCATTGGCCACTGGTAGTGTGAGGGGAATGCACAGTGTGATGTCACAGAACTGATAAGGGTGCCTACATAATAAAATGGAGTTGCAGTTTTGGGAGGCTGCCCTATGTTTAACCCAAGTACAGTGGTGCCTTGGTTTGCAAACAGTCTGGTTTGCATATGTTTTGGATTACAAACACGTCAAACCCGGAAGTGCGTGTCCTGGTTTGCAAACTTTTTTTGGATTAAAACCCATTTTGGGGGGGGGGTATTATTGTCACACTCCTCCGGGATGCTCTTCTGCCAAGCATTCAAAGAGAGTCCGAGTGATTGAGCCATAAAAGCTTTATTACTACTAATTGGTTTACAACTCTAAGCACATAGTAAATACGTCTAACTCTATGGCCATCAGTTGCCGTAACTGCCGGATGTGGGGGTTTGCCGCCGTTTTCTAAAGAAGCATCTCGGGAAGTGGAAGCAGCTGGTGTTCCTTCTTTTCCTTCCCCCTAATTCGGAGCTACGGCTCTGAGAGGCTGTCAAAAGCCCTTCCACCGCTTCCTCTTCCTCGGAGCTCCCTTCGGACGTACCGCTCTCCAAAATAGCTGGCTGTTCCCGATATTGGCTCAACGCTGGAGAAGCAGGGGGGCTCTGCTCTCTCCTGACATCCATGAACAATTTTTTTTGGGCAGGCCCCATTGTCGAAAGCACGCCTTGGGTTACAACCTGTTTTGGTTTACAACCAGACCTCTGGAACGGATTATGGTTGTAAACCAAGGTACCACTGTATCTAGTTCTGCCCTAATTGTAATCTTACGAGCAACACCTTTTTCAGGAATAAGGGAACCTAACCCCTTGGCCCTTCCAGTAATTTTTTTACTCCCAATTGTTCTGACAGTGTTTTGGTATGATAAACAAATCTATCTAAAGTGTTTGTTTCTGTTGCACTAATTAGCTAGCATTTGTGCTCACCCATAGAAAATAGGATGAAAAGTTTCTCGGAACAAACTAGAAGAATTTCAATTAACAGCTTCAATAAACACACAACTGTGGCGGGGGGTGGGTTCTGTGTGTGTTTTTTAATTCCATAATTGGACACATGTTCCTTCCCATACATTTTTTTTTTTGCCTGAAGGTTGATAAAAGGAAACGTATTCATTTTATGCCACTTTCAACATTCTCCACATTGTATGTAAGCATAGTGCCCAAACCAAAAATTTAAAGCACTGTTATACCATTTAAACAACCATGGCTCTCCACCCCTGAATCCTGGGAACTCTGGTTTGTCAAGATTCCCTAGCTAGCAGGACCAGTGGTCAGGGATGATGGGAATTGTAGTCCCAAAACAGCTGGACACCCAAGTTTGGGAAACCCTGGTCCAGAGGTTGTACGTGTTTTTTAGATTGTAAAAAAGCGCTGTGCGGTGCCAGAAATTTACAGTGTATTGTTTCAGTTTGAATATATCTCATTTTAGGGGTGCAACCTATGTCTGGGGCCAGCATATAATGGACCAATACAGTAGTTCTCCTGAGCATATATACAAATACATGATTTGTCTCTCGGTGTGTGTGATAAGCTGATGGTGGTTTTAATAAGTTGTTGTACAGCTTGCCACAAAAGTTGGTGCAGTAAATTTCTTGCTACTTGGTTTCCTTCTCACTCATACTTTTAATTATCAGTATCTGTCACACTCGACTACTAATTAAAAATGATTAGTTTACAGCTGGTTTAGCAGTTGATGAAAAATTGATTCTAAAATTAAAGTTCCCCCGAAGGCAGGCATCTTCAGATTCCTCTCTCTGAGGCCTTTATTATTTCTGTAAAGATTCAGGGGTAAAAATTGTTCTGTACTACATGGCTTGGTTGCTTGAATACTTTAAAATGCTGCATATTTATGACACTTGCTGCATAACACACAAGGTGGCAGGTTAGGCAATGGTTTCAGTTTTTCAGGATGCAATTCTATACATTCTTACCTGGAAGGACACTAACTGATTCTGTAGGACTGTCTTCTGAGTAGTCTTGCATAAAGGGAGATAATTAGTGCCCAGTTGGAATGATATGCAGCAGAAGAACTAATGACCAGAACATGGGAAATGTTCAATCAGATGTTCAGATGGATTTCAAGTCCACTTCAACAAGATGTTCAGTGAAGTTGGTCATACCATAAGATCTTTTGATGATCTTTTGATGTGTTTGATTTCACTATAATTTTATTCAAACACCTTCTTGCTTTTATGGTGTCTTTCCCTTCATCTTGACTAGTGCCAATAGTAAACGAACCATGGTGTCATCGAAGTCATATCCAAATTCCATTAGAAATATTGATATACCGGTAATTTGTTCTGAAGAGATTTGATAAACTAATGTGACCCCATCTTTGCTTACATTCTTTGTTTCTGCATTCCCTGTGTATGTACAGTATTAGTTTATGGAACAAATTGCAAAATACCTTTTTTGTTGTTGTTCTTATTGTTACTCTTCATTGTACCATGTAAATTGCACAGAACTCAATAATATGCATGGGACGTGGTTGTCGCTGTGGTCTAAACCACTGAGCCTAGGGCTTGCCGATCAGAAGGTCGGCGGTTCGAATCCCCGTGACGGGGTGAGCTCCTGTTGTTCGGTCCCTGCTCCTGCCAACCTAGCAGTTCAAAAGCATTTCAAAGTGCAAGTAGATAAATAGGTACCACTCCGGCGGGAATGTAAACGGCGTTTCCGTGCGCTGCTCTGGTTCGCCAGAAGCGGCTTAGTCATGCCCCAGAAGCTGTACGCCGGCTTCCTCGGCCAATAAAGCGAGATGAGCGCCACAACCCCAGAGTCGTCCGCGACTGGACCTAATGGTCAGGGGTCCCTTTACCTTTACCAATAATATGCATATAGAATATATTGTATAGCACAATATTCCATTACACTATCAAGACTATATGTTCTATTTTATGTAGCAAAATTGTTATGAGTCAGTTAAGAACTGGGCTCAGATGCCGTTCAAGTGTTTTCGTCATTGTTAAAGTATGTCTTGCTAGGATGCTGAAGGTTCTCAAGTGTGCAGCAAGACTTTCTGCAAATGCAGTTCCCTGCTCTGAAATGAGACTCAAATCTACAAGCTTTAATCAGGTTCCTGAGCTTTATTGGCAGTTCAGGATTTTTTATACTGGGATCAAAGGACTGAATATAAAATTCTCCTGCCTTTGCAAACAGTTCTATCATGTGGTGAAATATGGATAGCAGTTCCACACACTTGAGTTTAGTGAAAGAGCCTAGCTGCCTACCAAGAGGTGTCAACCCCTCCTTTTCTCCTCATCATTTCTGCACATGTTATCTCTTCTGATGTTTACCTTTAAGTTTTGTTCAGCGTTGTGCAGTAAGACTTTGATTACTGCAGTTGTCTTTGGAGCAGCGTAATGGGATCTTCCTCTGCCTCAGGATATTCTTAGTGCAACAAGATAAGGTTCAATGTAGAACTTTCTCCTATTTGAGAGAGGATCACAAACATAGCATATCTCTTTAACTTGATGGATACCAAGGATGCTAAGTTGATACTGGCCAAGCTGTTATAATCTTCCATGCTCCTACACTGACTTTTAGCCACTGACTTCTAAGAGCAATTTTCACTTCTAGTATGTGACAGGTTTACTTGGTAGTTCCTTAATCAATGAGACATTTCAGCTCATCCCTATATAATATTTATGGTTCACAGGGGAATGCTGGATTGAAATAAGGGCACTTGCCTTTCTCCCAGTGGCACGTGTATAGAAAATGGCTTTAAGGGTTTCGAAAAGGGCTGGGTTACTGCCATATAATATGGGGAAAACATCACTCCATCTCATAATGCAACATCGTGTTGGCTATCGATAAACAGGTGTAACCATTGCTGTTCGTTTATTTAATTGATTACATTTGCACACTGCTCATTCTATCAAGTTCTCTGGGCAGTTTACATGAGCAACAAAATAAATTGCAGAAGCATAAAACCTGAGAAAGGGGAATTTGGTGCAAAACCTGAAGTACCCAATACATTGGTACCTATGGTTACGAACTTAATTTGTTCTGGAGGTCCGTTCTTAACCTGAAACCGTTCTTAACCTGAGGTACCACTTTAGATAATGGGGCCTCCCGCTGCCGCCGTGCCACCAACACACGATTTCTGTTCTCATCCTGGGGCAAAGTTCTTAACCCGAGGTACTACTTCTGGGTTAGCGGAGTCTGTAACCTGAGGTGTTTGTAACCCAAGGTACCACTGTAGATCATAATTAAAGGTGCAATGCTAGCCCCTTTTGCAGTGGGCTGGGGTTGAATTGGGCAACAATGCCCCTTCGCAGTGGGCATTGGGCAACAATGCCCCTGTCAACCTATGTCTCCACCCTTTGCTCCTAAAGTAGCTCCACTGCCATTACATAATAATAATAATAATAATAATAATAATAATAATAATGATAATAATAATAATTTATTATTTATACCCCACCCATCTGGCTGGGTTTCCCCAGGACATCAGTAAGCCTGTTGAAGAATGGAACAAGCTCTACCAGCTCAGGCAGTTGCAACCATTTGCTTGCTGCCACCGCAACCCTTTCTTTCCTGGTTAATGTGGATTTTGGCGGTAGATTTTGGCAGTGGCTCCACTGCTCTATTAAGCTGTGCTAGGATTGCGCCTTAAGTGACCTTTATTTGGCACATAAAAGGCCATGCCATTGGTACCAGTGAGAACTTCTGGGGAGGCCAGTCCGTAAGTTGCTGCCTGCCTCACTTCATTAGAGCTGGGGAGCCTGGAGAAGGTTCCCCAAAGAAGATGTCAAAGTCTGGGGAGCGAAGTATGAGCCAAGTGATCTTTCAAGTGCCTGAAGAAATGCTTTTGATGGATCTCCACAAGAGATTCTGGGAGGGAAAGAGGCCTGTCTGTGCTTCCTAAGTCTTAGACTATGTTGTGCTAACCCTCCTTGTTCCATGATTTTATTAAATCCAAATGGCTCATGTTAGCTGCCGCTACAGCCTATTCATGAAAAGTTCTGGAGGGGTATGATTTCAGCATGCTTATTATGTTTTGTTTTCAAACCAGCCACATAATATTGCTATCTAGAATAAAGCTTTCTTGTTCCTTGAGCCATAACAACATCTTCTATGTTTGCGCAGTAGCTAAGAAGATATAAAATCTAGCTATTCCTAATTTTGCTTGTTCCCCCATTGCTAGGAATGAATGTAGTTAATTGGTGCAGATCTTTATTTTCGGAGTGATTTCATCTCTTTGTTTTATAGCCTAGCTATCTTGCATAATGTGCTCCTAGATCGTCAAAAGATGCCCTCTGTGGAGGGTTGATATATTTAGAGACATAGAGTGTGCAGTCATTTTAGTGGTCCCTCAGGTGGCATAAAGTTTGCAACAATATTTTTAGTCAGTTATCACCTGAAGTTAGCGTGTTAAAACTGTAGTCAATAAATATGAGTAGTGTTCGAAGAAGACTTTAAAAAAAACACCAAAAAACAAAACAAAAAAACCCACAAACCCAACTAAAAAGGAATGTGTGTTCTTAAAAAGAGCTTTTGGATCGCTTGCAACTTGAAAGATGAACTTGAGAGGCAAAGGATGATTGACTTGTATTAGTGAAGGGAAAGAATCTTTATTCTCAGCTGGAAAAGAGAGTGCACAGTCCTTTGAAGCATTTGTTCAGACTGGAATAAGCTGACCTTTAAGATTTTAAGTGAGTTTAAATCAGAATCTTTACTGTCAGTGCACTTGAAGATTAAGAAGACCTGGATTTACTCTAGAACTTCTTAAAAATGGACTTCTATTATGTTGATCAAATTTGTTACAATACTAGTCCAAACAGGAGCTTTCCCCCATTGTAAAAATTAATCTTTTCCTTGTGTTTACCCCCCTGCAAGTAAATATTCTGTGCAGTTCATGGTAGAGTTTCCATCACAGTATATTATCCTAAATAAAAATATATATCTATTCGGGCTGTTAAAACTATATTGCAGACATGTCAGTTTTGATAACACGGGTGACTATATGGTATTCTATATCTAAGCATAAAGTGCATATATTTTATAAGGGGCTATCTTCAATGAAGCAAATATTTATGGTGAAAAATAATTTAAAGTCCTTTTGCATTTCGAGGTAGCAAACTATTTGTGTTCATATAGGCACCTGGGTACCAGATGTAGGTTATTGTGCAGAAGGTGTTTTTGAAAGAATTGACTTGATTTCATTTTGGATGTGATTTTAGTCTTACCGGTAGGTGGTATACTACAGAACCATTTTAAAGGCTAGAATCCAAAGAAATAATGTGATTGTGAATCAGGAAACCAGATGTACATAAGGAAAAAATTAATCTGCAGCTGCTGCTGCTTCAAGAGAGGCTAGCCTCTTAAAACATAGCCCAGTGGCTTACCTCTTCAGGAATGGCAGCTCATGGAGAGAAATCGCACAATAAATCTTTGGCTAGGCTACCTGCTTTAGTGTGCTTACTTGCATGTGGATTGACTAATTAGGTTGTGGCCAATATTAGTAGTTCATGGATGGTATATCATGGCTTGGAGCAGCTCATGAATATTGAAAATCCTAGAAAAGCTTATAATTTTTTAATGACCCTTGTTGAAAGGTCGAACGCAGCATTTATGATCTTACTTCTCTGCAGTAATTAGCAGTCAGAATGAATAAGTGTGGCAATTTCATAAAATAGCAGCTCATTGGGGATGCTGAAAATTAATTCAGTCCTCTAATTAGAACCACCTGTATTGTGATAAACGACAGTTTTCTAGCTCTGTGAACAAATAGCTTTTGTGACTTAAAAATAATAATAATTTGGCAAAGTTTCCAATTCATTTCCAATTTAGAAAAAAAAAACCCACAATTGCTGTGCCAGACTCGGACATTTGTCGAAATCCTATTTCCTGTTCTTATATTATACCTGAGTGAAGATTTAGTAACTTCTAAATTGCATCTTAAGTAGGTATGAATTAACAGTTAAATAACTGGCAGAAGTTCACATATGCAGTCAGTATTGCTTTTATGATCTGGTGTGTGGTGACATTTTACCTGTTGCACAGAGCAATCCTAAGCACAGGAAGAGGGAGAGAATGAAGTACAGCAGCTCCAAGTTGACAAGGTTAATGGGCTTGATCTCTGGACCTCTGAGGAGAACAGGGGACCTTTGGACCCAGTCCTCTTCCCCATAATATATTCTTTTGGGGCCTACTGCCAGTGGTAGACTGATGCCAGTGAACTTTCCATGGGTGTACCAGGTGGCAGTGGGTTGAAACCCTACCAGTAGAATGGCATTTCTACAGTATCCTCATGTCTCCCAGCCAGCAGATCTGGGTGTTGGAAATGTTCTAGCAAGCCGCAAGGATGAACTTGCCAAGACTAAACTTATCGTGAAAGGAGATGGTGGGAGAAGGAGGAATATAGTAAGATGGTTCAAGTCTTGCAGTGTTAAACCATTTTAAATATCTAAGAGAATATAGCTGTTGCTACATATATGGACACATTTTGCAAACTTTCCCTTTCCATTTATATTTTCTCAGAGCTAATTACAGAAACGACATCTTTTAAAACACCATTTCTAGTCTTTTGATGCTGTTCTCCTTTTTCTCACTTGTGGTATCTCCGTAACCTAATATATGTTTTTCCATTCACTCCGCACAGAGTATATTTTATTTCATTTAGCCACCCCCATTTAAAACTGTAAAGGAACTGAATATTCAACTCTTTGGAATTGGATATAATTTTAGAGCTATTGTATTTTTTTAAATTCTTGTAATGTGGAGTATTCTACTCAAGTAATTTAGTTCATTGAAATTGTGTGTTTGAGAGAGAGACTACACATTCCAAACTAATTTTGTAACTCTTTTCGCCCCATACCGGTATTTGATTATAATTTTCTATAGTACATGTAAAGCATAACCGTGATTATTAAGGAAGCTGAGTTAAGGTCTGTTGCTCAACACTAGCTACCCTTCCCTGGGATGTTTATACATAGAAATGCCAGCAAAACTTGTACTATCCCTCTGTAAGTAGGCTGATTATAAAGACATAGCAACATTTGCCACATTCAGACATAATGTTTTTAACCATAATGAAAAACCTCACTGTAAATCACAATAGGTAGCCAGATACAATTGTTTTCTCATAACCGTTGTTAAACATTATGCCTGCAGAGGGGCTTTTAGAAAGAAAACTGCACTGAAAACACTTCATCTCAATATTTCTCAAAACATTCCCTCTCACTTGTTACATCTTCTTTATTGATTATGATGCATAAATTACAAGGAAATTGCCTGTAGTTCAGTAAACTTGTGTATTGATCAGATACCTCTGAGATACTTATTGGTTGCTACTTTGTTTTGCAGTTAAGATTATTTTCACTGAAATAGCTTTTCTGCTTTTTATTTAAGCCAACGTGCTTCGTAGTAATTCACTAGCTTGTTCAGCCAAACTGGGACCTGTTTATACCAGAGGGAGGCATAACGTCAGTGGTATTAGCCATGAATTTTGCCATATTTCCTTCCCGCTGGTGGCAGAATACTCTCCAATATACTATAATGGGAGCAACTGCTGCTGTTAACTACTGTAAGGTTGAGTCTTGTATGTCCCTGAAAACAATTAATTCTACAGTGGTATACTGCCAGTCTAAGGACTACTGCCAAAAAAGAAAAGAAAAGAGAGAGTCTAATCTCAAATGAGCCCATAAACTGCTAGCAAGGCCTGTTGGTAAAAACCAGGATGCAGAAGTTGTACAGTGTTATTTTTAAACGTAGACACTGAACCGTCAGCAGTGGAAAAGCAGTTTCGCTTTGAATAAATGCTTCCAGACCCAGAACCACCCACACGATAAGGGGCTTTTGCCAGAGGAAATGAAATATAATGCATCCTACACTTCTCTGGGAATGTTCACAGGCTATGATATCACTAATATATTGCCAGCCATCAACTGCAGACTCGAATATATGGCTTTAATATAATGGCTCTAAATTAAATGTTAAGTTGCTTTCCAAATGCATAATTAACTTAAGGAATTCCGTAGCACAGGTTATGGTGATGGGCACTCCCTTAGATCTAGACTTAATCCTTTTTTAAAACTAACTATCATTTTTCATCAAGTTATGACAGCTAAATGGAACCCCGTGTTTGGAGAACAGCACATTCCTGAATACAAAATATGGTGGGCTAACAAGAACATAAGGTTGTTGCCTTCCTGTCTTGCCTGTGAGATCCCAAGAGCCATGTGGTAGGCTTCTCTTGGGGATAGGATGCTGGACTAAATCTAGGTCTGATCCAGCAGATATATTTTTATTTCTTCTTAGGTTACATTCACAAGAGTTCCATCATTTGCATATCCACAGTACTCTGTAAAGCTGCGTAACACACAGCTCATTACTATTTTTTTTTCCAATTTTATTTTATTTTATTTTAGTTTTTAAATCACATATACGTTCCAATAATACATAATAGATTTTTTTTCTTTTGTTTGGTTGACTTCCCATCCCATTTGCCATGGTGATTTTAATTTCTCTCCCTTGCCGTGCCCTATCTTCTCCCTCTTATATTATTACAATAACACAATAGTCATCTAATTCCTTCTGTTGCACATAGTTCAAATCCTACTCGTGAATTCATCATATTATATTATGTTTCTTTAAATTGTCCAAAAAAGGCTTCCATTCTTCTGCAAAACAATCATTGTTAGGTTCTCTTATTTTAGCTCAGGGGTCAGCAAACTTTTTCAGCAGGGGGCCTGTCCCCTGTCCCTCAGACCTTGTGGGGGGGGGCGCACTATTATTTTTTTTGGGGGGGGAGAACGAATTCCTGTGCCCCACAAATAACCCTGAGATGCATTTTAAATAAAAGCACACATTGTACTCATGTAAAAACACCAGGCAGGCCCCACAAATAACCCAGAGATGTATTTTAAATAAAAGGACACATTCTACTCATGTAAAAACACACTGATTCCTGGACTGTCTGCGGGCCGTATTGAGAAGGCGATTGGGCCGGATCTGGCCCCCGGGCCTTAGTTTACCCATGGTTTAGCTCCAGTTACAGGTAGGTAGCCGTGTTGGTCTGCCATAGTCAAAACAAAATAAAAAATACAAAAATTCCTTCCATTAGCACCTTAGAGACCAGCTAAGTTTGTTCTTGGTATGAGCTTTCGTGTGCATGCACACTTCTTCAGAAGTGGTTTGCTTGGTAGCAAACCTGGCAGAGTCTCCTGTTTGACAATCCAGGATGACATGGTTTAGCTGCTAGTTTTGCCAATTCCACATAGTCCATCACTTTGCTTATCCATTCTTCCTCGGTGGCAAAGCCCATCACTAATATTTTAATAGATTGAGCAATTCCAATGAATATTCTGAATAGGAACATAGCAGGCTGCCTTACACTGAACTGCGCCCTTGGTCCATCTAGCTCTTATGGTTTGCACTTACTTGGCATCAACTGCCCAGGGTTTCAGACTGGAGACATTCCCAGTCTTATCTGGGGATGCCAGAGATTGACCCAGGGACCTTCTGCAATGCAAGAGCTCCGAGCTACGGCCCTTACCCTGTAGGAGTGCTACAGCTGTTTTCTTACACAGCAAAGCTAGCCTCAGTGTCTTCTTTCTTCCTCCACCTTCTAGCACCCTCCATTCTAGGGATAGGATATCAGAGTTTGTGCATGCATAACACAAAGGAATCAAACGTGGTTGTGGACTGCTTTGCTTGGTCATGCGGAAAGGCCCTGAGTGTCTTTGCTTCTGTCATTTAAGTAATTCGGTTAAAGCATACACTTTAATCCTATTAGTATTCCACTGTTGTTACAGGGATGGCTCAAGTAATCTTGCCGTTTTGCTTGGTAGCAAACCTGGCTATGGCAGAGTCTCCTGTTTGACAATCCAGGATGACATAGATTTCAGCTTCAGCAAGGGAAATTTAATTACTTACTACCTAGACAAGCTGTAAACACACATTTAATTGCTTACAATGCAGACATTGGTGACTTCACTTAGCATGGTGTGTGTGTGTGTGTGTGTGTGTGTGTGTGTGTGTGTGTGTGTGTGTATGTATGCACGTAGACTGACCTGGATCTGAAAAAGAGGTTATGCAAGTCTCCTTTGTAAATGCCAACTGACTATTGTGGTAATAATTCACATTGAGAAGAGGAAGCACCCGGAACATCAAAACACCTCTTTTCAAGGAGCTGAGCAATTAAGAAGGGTTAATTGAGTGGCACCTGAAGGAAGGTGGGGACTGGATAAGTAGTGAAATGTGAATCTCACACATGGATCTCTCTTGCTGGAATGGTCCAATTTGTAGTTGTATCTAGTTGTGTCCCTCCACTCATGGAAGGACATTTGCTGCAGTGGAGACTTCCATGAATGGAAGGGGGATGAGGATGCAACTTCCTCCTTGCAACTTCCTCCTTGCAAATTCCTCCTTTCTCCTACAGCTTCCCAGTCTATTCCTATGGTGTCCTAAAGCCCGCCCACCCAACGCAGATTTGGAGGAGGTGCACAGAGGGCTGACAACAGAAAGGGGAATTGATGACAATGGCCTGTCTTCCTTCAGTCGCAGCAGCCTCTGCTGGGGCAAGGAGCCTTTTGTGAGTGGAGACACACAACCCACTTGCTTTAATGGAATGCTGATTTCTGTACTAGTCTATGTCTTAAAACTGTAGGATTTTGTGGACTTTTGGGTCCTTGCAGATCTTGCCTAGTTCCAGACCTTATCTGTCATACAGTATATGCAGAAATTACTGCTGAAAATTGAATGTCATGTGAAAGGATGCACAGGTAGGCAGTCATCATGTTCCTTAGCTGCCCTGAGTTGCATTCAGTAGGTTTGGGCAGCAGAATAAAAGGGAAACATGAATTAGTTCACGTATGCATGCTCATCACTTGATGGCAGCACCAAGGGATGACTTGCCTGAAAGGGATAACCATCAAGAGTTTTCATAGGATCCAAAATACAATTGTTTTCAAGAGAACTGGTTCATGACTCCCACTGGGAAGCAGGTGCTGAACATGGATGTGAATTTGTCCTATCTCTCTAGCCTTTGTTTTCATTGTGCTCTAATTTAGTATGCCCAAAATACACATTGTATAATAGTCACCAAAAGGTGCATTTAGTTGACTTTACAGCAGCGGAAGGAATTAGAGAAAATATGGTCAAGATGTTTTTCAGATGGTATATGACCCCGAATAAAATACATAAGATGTACAAAACTAAAGACAACCTATGCTGGAGATGTAGAAAGGAGGTGGGAACGTTTATTCATGTGTGGTGGCACTGTGACGAGGTTAAAAAATTTTGGAACCAAATATTTGAGGAAATAAAGAAGATACTGAAATATAACATCAAAAAAGAACCAGAGTCCTTGCTGCTGGGAATATTGGAAGAAGAAATAGATAAACAGGATCGGAAATTGTTTCTGTACTTAACTGCAGCAGCAAGAATTCTGGTTGCATCATATTGGAAAAAACAAACTACTCCAAGTGTTAAGGAATGGCAAGAAAAAGTATTTGGTTTTTTGGATTTGGCTAGATTAACTGATTCAATTAGAGGTTGTAGTAAACAAAAATTTAAAAAGAGCTGGGAGAAATTTGGCGAATATATGAAATCACAGTGCCCCAATATGAAAACATGGATCCACTTCTAAGTATTTCGCTTAGTAAATTAATGGAAATGAAGTAACAGTATCTAATAGTGGTTAGAGTAAGAAAGGAATATATGCAACGTGTGAAACTAAGATGAGATATATACTCGGAGTGGTCGGTGAGTGGAAGTCACCAAGGCAATACGAAGTTAATAAAAGAATGAGAAGGAATGAGAAGACAGAAGAAATTGTAAGTCAACAAGCCATTATAGTAATCGGACAGACCTGATAAGTAAAATGTTACAAAAAAAAAAATAAAAAAAATAAGATAAGCAGGAAAGGAAAGATGTAAGTTAAGGTAAGAACTTAGGTATGTATATAATACTATGTGAACATTCACGGACACACATCATGAGTATATATGTTCATGTTTATTTGTACGAATATTTTTCTTTTGTACTCATTTATCCTTTATTTACTTTGGTTAAATCAAGGATACCTACTACCAAATAGTAGGTTCAGAGGTCCGTTTGTATTTATGATTTGAATTGGTGTTTGTATTTATGATTTTTTTTTTTGATATGATTTTGATTTTAAATAAAGATTAAATTAATTTAAAAAAAACAAAAAAAAATACACATTGTATAATAGTCACCAAAAGGTGCATTTAGTTGACTTCAAGTGAAATATTAAGTGTTAGATAAAACACTTATGGGACCCAGGTGGCGCTGTGGGTTAAACCACAGAGCCTAGGGCTTGCTGATCAGAAGGTCGGCGGTTCGAATCCCTGCGATGGGGTGAGCTCCCGTTGCTCAGTCCCAGCTCCTGCCCACCTAGCAGTTCGAAAGCACGTCAAAGTGCAAGTAGATAAATAGGTACCGCTGTGGTGGGAAAGTAAACGGCGTTTCCGTGTGCTGCTCTGGTTCGCCAGAAGCGGCTTAGTCATGCTAGCCACATGACCCGGAAGCTGTACGCCAGCTCCCTCGGCCAATAAAGCGAGATGAGCGCCGCAACCCCAGAGTCTGACACGACTGGACCTAATGGTCAGGGGTCCCTTTACCTTTAAAACACACTTTAAAGCCAACCTGACAAAACAAAGTACAGTCGTACCTTGGTTCTCCAACAGAATCCATTCTGGAAGTCCGTCCGACTTCTGAAAACGTTCGAAAACCAAGGCATGGCTTCCGATTGGCTGCAGGAGCTTCCTGCACTCAATTGGAAGCCCTGCTGGATGTTTGGGTTCCAAAGAACGTTCGCAAACTGGAACACACACTTCTGGGTTTGCGGCATTCGGGAGCCAAAATGTTTGAGTCACAAGGCATTCGAGAAACAAGGTAGGACTGTATTTTGTTTTGACAGATTGCCTTTAATGTGAAGCTAATTAATTAAGGATCATCTATATGTGGATATTTGAGAGGAAGCTCGTTCAGTGGCCAGGGAAAGCAAGCATTTAGATCTGTAACTGATCAGGAAAAAGTTGAGAAGTATTACAGACCAGGGACTTTTTTTGTTTTGTTTTGTTAAAATTGCTGGTGTTTTTTCTGTTTTGTTTTTTGCTGGGATACAGGAATAATCACACTGTCCTATAACTTGGGGAAGATTGCGTCTGAAAATGAATCC
Organism: Darevskia armeniaca; assembly: GCA_034641395.1. Taxonomy (NCBI): domain Eukaryota; kingdom Metazoa; phylum Chordata; class Lepidosauria; order Squamata; family Lacertidae; genus Darevskia; species Darevskia armeniaca. Next base: position 1,036,353 of record JAWWNF010000371.1, read on the forward strand.
CTTGAAGTCCATTGTAGACTGGATATACTATAGCGTTTTTGCTTTTTATTTATAGAAATGAATTGTTAGGAGGGGAAATGCATACCTGGATTTGTCTATGGAAGTCTTGGTAATTCCGGGAGGTCATTTTCATTGTAGCGGTTTCACCCTGAATGAGCTCTCAGCATCTGATGTTTTAGTGAGAATCAACACATTTGTTCTGCAAATTGCTATGCAACTTGGCAGAACCTAGATCCTATTTCTCTGGTAAGGTGCCCACTGCTATAGGAAACTCGTTGCTTTCAATGACCTTTTCCATTCAGTGTCATTCTAGTGGGCTGATCCACAGGTCCTTATTATCCATGAAGACTTGGGAGTCCGGAATTCTGCACTTGCATATTGCATAATTTTGAGTTGCGTGGTTCCTGAAAAATGGTTTATTATGCAAAAACCATATACAGCGGTACCTCGAGTTACAAACGCCTCAGGTTACAAACGCTTCAGGTTACAAACTCCGCTAACCTGGAAGAGTTACCTCGAGTTGAGAACTTTGCCCCAGGATGAGAACGGAAATTGTGTGCCGGCGGCGCAGTGGCAGCAAGAGGCCCCATTAGCGAAAGCACGCCTCCAGTTAAGAACAGTTTCAGGTTAAGAACGGACCTCCGGAACGAATTAAGTTCGTAACTAGATGTACCACTGTACTCACCTTAAACCCACACTTGCTATTACTTGGTATTGATATAGTAAGTGTAAGGGCTCGGGGTTGTCTCCTTGAGAGTAAAGAGCCAGAAACATCCGTTTTTCTAAAGCTAATACTTTATTTACAAACTATGTACATCGGAGCGTTTAAGATTCATGTCTGCTTGAGTCGGTTCCAGAATCCGGGAGTGACTTTCGCCGGTTCCTCCCCCAACATAGAAGCTTTGGAATTCCAAAGCGTCGCCTCCTTTCCTTATGCTTCCCCCCTCCCTACGCATTTGGGGCGACGGAAGTAGCTGACCGCTTTGCTTCTCAGACCACTCAGGTGGTGCTGAGGCTCTGTCAGCATCTCTGACCCTCAGCTCCACCGCACTGCCTGGCAGTTCCTGCTCCTCACCACTGGGGCTTTCCTTGCTATCCCCGCTGGACTCCGAGCTGCTTCCCAAGAGAGGCTGCACTTCCCTCCACCCCTCCTTCCCCGTCTCAAGAGCCTTGTGTGAGGTCAGATCCCTGACAGTAAGACTCTGATGTTTGAATATTTTGTGCATCTTAGTAGCCTGAAGAAAACTTATCTCCATAACAAGACTGAGTTTGGAGTCCTAAAGTTATGGGTTTTCCCTACTTGATTGAATCTGCCTGGCTGCATCAGGGGGCAAAATTACACAGTGAGAGGCCTGCCTATCAGCCAGGGTGGATTTGATTTAAATCAAATTGATTTAAATCACGATTTAAATCACTAGTCAGTAAGGCTTGATTTAAATCACTAGTCAGTAAGACTTGATTTGAATATTATTTTTACAGAAAGACTCATTCTTGCTGGTATAATCTTAATATTTACAGCCATATTAAGGTTTCATTTTTGGAATAATAAATTTTCAGAGTAGTTTTTACAGTTATATAAAAAATTTCTGATTTGGTTATACTACTAGAAATACATAGACAGATAATTATGAAATTATGGTGAGGTTTAATAAGTTAACTGTTTATATTTGGACAACTTTTCTGCTGTACTTTATTGGAAGGAGAAAAATAATCATTTCCTTAATAACCATTTAAACAATTTATTTAACTAAAACAATAACATGATAGCATATGTATCCATGTTTGTTAACTGATGTGGTTAAACATTTATTTTAAAAAAACTTAGACTGAGTTTTAGCACACTTGATAAACTTAAAACAAATCCTTATTTCCTGATGAATAGCCTTTGGACTACAATGTAACTTAAATAGAAGACTATATTTAGAAAGATTTTTCCTCCAAAAGCATTTTATTTTAAAAATCCTATTTAAATCAAAAAAATCCGATTTAAATTAAAAAAAAATCCGATTTAAATAAAAAAAATCCGATTTTTTTTATTTTTTTTAAAAAAATCATTGATTTTTATCCACCCTGCTATCAGCCTCTGTTTCTATTCTGCCTGGTCATTCTGTAACCTTTATAGAAGATTATGCAATAGTTGGTACCTGTATTTTCTTACCTCCTCTCACCTTCATATTCCTTAATAAGCAGAGATAACGAATGCGCATTTTTCCAACACAAGCATCTCCCTTGCTCTTAACTTTATAGTGTGAACAATGAAGCCAAAAAACCTCTAATAAACCACAGTTTCCCAATTCATCCAAACTGGGTAACTGGTTTGACACAAGCCAGGTTATTAAACCAACTTGAAACCGCGGCGTAATATCCCCGACTTCTTCCAAAGATGGGAACAATCGTTTCCCAGTTTGAATGAAATATGAAACTATGGTTCGTTAGAGGTGTCCTGGATTGATGACTTGCATGAAGGAGTGAGGGGGCTGCTTGTATGGTGAAAGGTTGGTTGATGTCTCGTTTTATTAAACTGAGATTGTCTGAATTGAGTCGTTGGCTGTTTTGAAACTGTTACTAGCCTTTACCAAAGAAAGAGAAGCCAAGAAAGAACTATAAAAAAAATAAAATATGCACAGTTGTCAAAGTGAGCAGCAGTCTTTTAAAAAATAAACTGCTATGTGCTTGGATATTTACAAATATGCGTTCAAGTTTTTAGGAATTGTTATTAGTACAGTAAATACGTACAGTGTGCACATATTACAGACCTACTTGTCAAATGATGATCTTGTTGGTGCCATAATATTGCCTTGGTGCATATGGCCATCCCATTTTAAAGAATGCTTTAAATCCTTAACACAAAACTGCTTTCTTCCTCCTGCCTTTGGATTGTTTCCTAATTAAATTGTCCAGGAGCCAACTTGTAACTATTGATTTAGTTAATGCTGAACTTTGGACCCAAGCTGTTTAAACAGATTACACTCTACTTTTATCAGAGAGAACTCCCCCTCTGCTTTTTAACAAGGCTAGTTGGATTATTTGTCTTATTTGATTATATATTGACACAGCACGTTAGAGAAGAATCTTGAATATTCAAATTATGACGACTGCACCATTAAGGTAATGGGTGCACTTGTGGGGCAAATGTGCGCACAGTTTCTCTCTCGAGCTCCTTCATGCGTCGGGCATAGATCAACCCATCTCCACATTTTGGAATTTTGATAGCACACACATCAACGTAAGCAATTTGTGAATCAACTTGACCACCCTTTGTGACTATGTAAATAGATGAGCAAGGATGCACAAATGTGCTTGCCAACTCGCCACTGGTGAGCATGTTAGCGAGATGAGCAAAAGAGATACCGGTAATTCCTATACTGCTACCCTGTGAAGCAGGCAAGTACTTTTTCACACAGTGCATTGTTAAACAGGTAGTTATGGCCACCAACCTGAAGGGCTTTAAAAGAGGGATATACAAATTCATTGAGATAAGGCTGCCAGTGGCTACTAGCTGTGATTTTGTACTGCCTGCAGTATGTGGGGCAGCATGCCTATCAGTACCAGTTGCTGGGGAGCATGGGTGCAGTCTTGTCTTGCTTGCAGACTCCCCAGAGAGGCACCTGGTTGGCTAGCATGAGAACAGGATGCTGGGTTAGTTGATACAATGCAGCAGGTCCATTGCTGTGTTCCAAAAGCATACCTTGTAATAAGAACATATGGACAGCCCGCTGGATCAGGCCAATGGCCCATCTTGTCCAGCATCCTGTTCTCACACTGGCCAACCAGATGCCTGTTGGAAACCAACAAATTGCAGTCCAACTTGCGGGGGGACGACGACGACAAACCGTGGAAACAAGCCGTGGCACAGTGACAGCTGCAAGGTACCTGAGTTGAGGTTACTTCACATGCCATGTTCACCACACCATTCCAACGTCAGGAAACATGAGAATGGCCATGACCCGTGGAGCACTCATCTGAAGATAAAATAGCACAGCGTTTCCCAACCGGTGTGCCGCGACACTGGCTGATGTGCCGCGGAAAAAGGGACCTGCAGCCCAGGGCTGCACAGGACCGTGGCGGCGGCGCTGCTGGAGCCCGGCGGCGAAGCGGAAGCCAGGGTGGCGCTGCTCCCTTGGCTGCTGCAGCAGCAGCAACAGAAGCCTTGCGGGAGAATCCCGACCTGGTGCCCCAGCTGAAGGGCGGGAGAAAGGACGCCGCGCTACAGCTGATCCCAGAGGTAACTCTGGGTCAGGAGACCCGGCGCAGCCGGGTGGGGGAGGAGCGGTGTGCCGCGAGATTTTTTTAATGAAACAAGTGTGCCGTTGCCTAGATTAGGTTGGGAAACACTGAAATAGCAGCTCCTTAATTAGGTGTAATCACTACGTAAAGTTGAAAAGCACTTCAAAAGTACTGGATTACGTATTGGGAAATTTAACCTTTTTGCTATACATACCACCACTTTAGAGATGCTCCTTAATGTATTGATAAAGTTGTTGTTGTTGTTGTTGTTTTTATTTGAAGGCACTGTAATCATTTGTATTCAAAGCATATCTTTTGGAGAGAAGGTTGTGAATCATTTTTAAAAGCCTACCAAGCGCTGCTCTTTCAATTTTATTCATCCATCCATTCTTTCCCATTATATCCCACCTTTCTTGCATCATGAAACCCAAAGTGGCATAAATGAGGTCTCCCCTCCAGACAGTGCCTAAAAACCCTGACTTACCTTCAGCCACATAGTGATCTCATGTGCTCAAACTATGCACTATGATTCTAGCAGTTGCTTATTGTTATCTCTCTAATTGCCCCTATAAAATATATTTATATAGATAGATATATGACCAACCACTGCCTTGCCAACCTTACTTAGTTAGTGATCTGGTTTTATTATTTCAACAAACCTTCTAAATTGAGTTATTTATCCCAATTGGCATCTGTATTGAATTTGAATTGATATACCGGTATATGCAGTTGTTTTAACTGGTTCTGTTTAACTGTTTTATATAGGTTATACAGTAGTTACAATGATGTCATTTAATATTTAGAAAATGTTTATGTGGGCCACGTTTCAATGAAAGGCATGTATCAAAGGGAGGTAAACTGCAAAATGAACTTTACAGGGGGAGTATAATTACTTTATACTCAACAGGCCTCTGACAGAAATATTGAACATCCTTTAGTGAATGCCATAGATGTTTCCTGACATTTTATGCAGGGGAAGAGTCCTTTGGAATGACAAGCCTTCTGCGAGAAATGGTCTGCATGTTGTCTATTTCTAGCCTGAACCTAGGGACCATTGGCATTTCCAACTCCAGACATCCTTTGTGGATGTCATAGCATGCTCAGTGACAGGCAAATGTATTTCTGGAAGCTGGTTCTGTAATATTGATGACTTTAAATACAGCAGTGAAGTGGGTGGTTTGCAGTCGGGAAGTTTGTGAAATAAATATGTATCGGCTGCTCCTGTGAAATGTCTTCATGATCTCAGGTGGGTTTTGGGTTATGTTTTCAAGAGTTCTTTTCAAGCAGATGTGGCTTTTGTTGTTGTTATGGGTTATTATGGCCTTTTTTAACCTGTATGTGTGTTGAAGCTATTCACAGAAAAGCCATCAGCAGTAGTACATTTTGTTTCGTATAAAAAGGCTATAGAGCCAAATGGGAAATCTGAACTTCTAAAATGACTTCATTTTCGCTTCTGCCCTTGTATGATGGAAAGTACTGATGGACTTCCTTATTATGATCTGGTGTGTACTCATTGAAGATGGGAGTAAAGAGGGCAGAACATCAAAGTAAAATGTGTTGGCCTTTTTTAAAAAAAAAAATATTGCTTTAATACCAACTGTGTAAATATTGAGTCAAGTGGTAGCAAATCACATCTTCTCAACTCTCAAACAAAGGCTGATGTAAGAAATAAATGTTTCCATTGCAAACTAAAACATAGCAGCAAAAATCCAGTTTTAAAATGTTGTGCTTGGATTGTTTCCAAATCGTTGCTTTCCTCACACCCTGTCCTCCCTGGAAACTGATTACAGGTGATACTGCTACCAGGACTCTTTAAAAATTATTGATGCCTGGTTGATACCAGGACTTTCCTGGGCTGCTCCAAAGTGGTATGATAGACGTACTGGATTAGACAAATAGTGGTTTCCAAAAAGAGAAGTGTTTGGGTGGTTCTCCAAACTGGGTGATGGGATAGTGGCAAATAGAAACTCTTAGCAGATCTTAGCAGCTGATCACGCAGTAGCAGGAAATTGATGGGTTGTCTTAGGAAATGAATTCTTTTGATAACCAAGATGTGAAGCTGAGATATTGCTTCAGGACTGGTCAGAACAGGGGTCTGCAAACTTTTTCAGCTGGGGGCCGGTCCACTGTCCCTCAGACGTGGGGGGACGGACGGACTATATTTTTTGGGGGGGGGGAATGAACGAATTCCTATGCCCCACAAATAACCCAGAGGTGCATTTTAAATAAAAGCACACATTCTACTCATGTAAAAACACGCTGATTGCCGGACCGTCCGTGGGCCGGATTTAGAAGGCAGTTGGGCCAGATCCGGCCCCCGGGCCTTAGTTTGCCTACCCATGGGTCAGAACCACACCCATACCTTACTTCCTAAGGTAGGAGAGTAAGAGAGATTGTTCTTGCATTATGCCCTATATCAGTCAGGTTTTCAGTGTCTATAGGAGCAGGTTTTTTTACCACTGCAAGCTCCAACATATATTCTCCCTTTGCCCCAATGATTCCTCACGATCACACTGATTATCCAGTACATTCTGTGTTCTAATAGTTCCCTCATGGTTTTTATTTTATTTTAAAAATGTCTAGCTTCACTGACATCGGGCATGGTGGCTCATCTCCACTTTCTAAGGAAGCAGTTTGCTGTGCAAGCTGTCACTTATCAATGGCTGTCAGAAACCTCTCCTTTTTATGTGTCGTGGTAAGCCAGTTGACCCCTCTTGCAGTAATGACATTTAAATATAAAAATTCTGGATGAGAAAAAAGCAAAGGGTTTTTCTTGGGGGGGGGGAGGCCCTCCACCATTTGATCATAGTAAAAGTGACAAATTGCTTCTCTTAAGCTTCATTGCTCAAGACCTTCACAATCAGTTTTAAGGAGCTACCTACAGTGTGGTAATGCTTTTGGAGATAAGATAGCATTAGCAACAACAACAAAAATGCCCACCTTGTTAGTATACTTGAATACATGTTGTAAAATACAGTTTTGTTTAAGGAATGTGTCAGTTGAATTTTAAATTAACCTGAGCTTGCACTCTTATAAATAAATATAAATTTATGTGTGCACTGTAAAAGATCCTTTTGGCACTTGATAATTGTCACCCAGATTCTGTGGCAAAGCTGGTGCCTGCAAAGCACTGTTTGCTATTTGGTAATCTGGCAAGTTAACAAATAGAGTCATGCTTCTCTATTCATTTCTGTAGGAATCTTATGCTTCCATGTTTTAATATAATTTCACTTATTAATTCAACCCTGCGTGTGCATGTTATCAGCTAACAGCCATTATCTTTTAAATATTTTTACATAAGTTTATATCACTAATGCTTTTGCCGGGATGCTAAAAATAATTATATACCATTTTGCATAATTATATACATGTGTTTTTACTGTAGCGCAAGAACATAATTTCCTTAGTAATGCCTTAAGCGTAATGAGATGTATCTCATCTTATTATGCAAGCTTCTCGCACCATGACAAGTGTGCTTTGGCTGTCTCCATTGTAACTATGTGTATGTGCAGATATGGCAGGATGGGATCATCACTGTGGTTGCCCAGTGATCCCAAGTCACCGGCTTCTAGGCTGGGAGGAAGACATTGTTTGGCAATTGCATGACCAAGTTACTTGGAGCACCTTGGACACACAGGGCCAAACTTGCAACCCCCACCTCCACTCTTCCCTGCCCTGGATCAGGAACAGGAGACAGATCCTTGGCTGTAGTTTGAGGAAAGCACCCATAATTCCTTGGTCACATGGAAACCAAATTGGCTTCGCTGCCAAAATAAGCCCCAGTTGTGGATCACTGGACATATTAATATTGTCCTGGCTCGTACGAAACACTAAACCGTGGTTTGGTAATAAACACACCAGGTGGAATATCTCATTGGAAAGCCTTTGGCTTGTGTACTCACCCCCCACCTCCTTGTTCCTCCTTTCACATGGGCAGAAGAAGGACAGTTTGGCTGCTTATTATCTATGAAACAGAGATTGTGGTTTATAATGAATTCTGACCAGTTTCTAAGCAGGCATACTTCAAACTCTGGGCTATGAAACCAGCTTTTTAAAACTGTGATCCAGCCACGTTTCTGCAAAACTGGAAGTAGCTAGCCATGAGGTTTTTCTCGCACACCAGAGAGTGGGCCCAAGGCACAATAAGTAATCTTAAAATGTTTTTGACACTTAAGAGTGCAACTAGCCTGGATGCAAGGCAATGGGGCAAGAGGCTTTTGCATGTAACTTCATGCTGGGTTTGGACAAAAGGAAGTCTTGGAGTATATGTGTGTGTGTGTGGTTTCAGTAGATTGAGTTCCAAGCTAGCCATAGACCCATCTTAGTCAGTGTTAGAAACTCAGATATAAGCTGGGCACCACATGGCTCCTTAAACCAAGGTTACAGTCACAAAAACGGAATATGTGGTTGCCGTTTTGGGGCAAGACGGCTCTAAAGTCTTGTGGGGTTTTTTTTTTCAAATGATGGGCTGGCTATCAGTTAAACATCTGGGTAGTTCAGAGGAACACCTTGAGCTAGGTTATGAGGTTTGAGAACTTAAAGAAGAAACGTCACTTGATGCAGGGACAGGCCACATATATTTTGGCCTATTCCAACCTCTTTTTCTCAATGGGGACACAGACCATTCCTGTCTTAAGGATATTCTTCACAACGGTGAGCAGGGCAGTGGGTGGGGGAAGCGAAGACATGCGACAACAATTAGCTATAACGTCGTTCCTTGCTCCTGCTCAGGCTGCACAGAAAAAGAATCTTGGTTCCTGAAATTCATTCCAATTGTGCAGATGAAATATAATGGGTAGTATTCTCCAGGATGGGGTATTAGTGTGTGAAAATGGTACAGAGCCAAGGATTCCCAGATGGTCCAGGTGTCAGGCAGCATCCTGGCGCCCAGGCATCTTCACTTGATTGCAAGTGACTGATAGCCAGTTGCAAAATGCTCCTGGCGTCTGATCTTAGTTACTGAAATATTTACAGTGGTCTGCATTGCAGAGCTGCCATAATCTGTGTTGGCAAGAGCCCTCCCAAACTGCAGTAGGGTAAAACATTGAGCTGCTCTGCAGGGTTTTTGTATAGCATGTTCAGCCCAACCTGCACCATACATAGCACTGCAGGGTTGTTTTAAGCTTCTCTCGTATCTTCATCCCAACCTGTATTGCAGCAACGTTGTTGCATATAAGTGATTCAGCCTGGACCTTCCCTATTCAGTGTGAACTATACAACAGGATTGCAGTAGGTTACTCCCAACCAAGTCCCTGTCACCTTAAGATATGAATATTGAGCATTTTCTAAAACAAACTTAACAGTTGTAGGCAACGTTTGAAATCCGCCAGGCATATTTTGTATCTGGCTACCGGCCACTTGCGAACAAGTAAAGATGCCCAGACGCCAGGATGGCACCTGACGTCTCCACTACCTGGAGGTGTATGCCTGGGGATCCTTAGATCTTGACTGTTTCCACACTCTAGCAACACATCCTGTAGGATTATATCTGTTACATTTTATCTGCACTATCATAATGAATTTCAGGAACCAAAACATTGTATTGAAAAATAGGACTTTTGTGCCATCTGGCCCCCAAATGGCAACAAGGCATTCTGTTTTGGCCTATAATCTTGCTTTAAGGAGCCATTTGGTGCCTAGCTTATATATCTTGAGTTTCTAACACTGGCTGTAAAGGTAAAGGTACCCCCGATCGTTGGGTCCAGTCGCGGACGACTCTGGGGTTGTGCGCTCATCTCACTCTATAGGCCGAGGGGGCTGGCATTTGTCTGCAGACAGCTTCCGGGTCATGTGCCATCATGACTAAGCCACTTCTGGCAAACCAGAGCAGTGCACAGAAACGCCGTTCACCTTCCCGCCGGAGCGGTACCTATTTATCTACTTGCACTTTGACGTGCTTTCGAACTGATAAGGTGGGCAGGAGCTGGGACCAAACAATGAGAGCTCACCCCATCGCGGGGATTCGAACCACCGACCTTCTGATCAGCAAGCCCTAGGCTCTGTGGTTTAGACCACAGCTCCGCCTGCATCCCCAAGCACTGGCTTTAGTAGGTGCAAAAAAGTAGTTATAAGATGGTATTATGAGTCACAAGTATATCTAGTCGGAATTGATTGGCCTGTCTGAATAATGTAAACCCTCTTCAACAACAGGTCTCAAAGCACTCTTCTTTCATTCCAGCAGAGGTGTATTACAGTGTTGCTATTTGAAGGTCAAACTTAGGAGATCTCTGACCTCTCAAAGATTTTCCAAATTTACAAGTAGATCTGGACTATGCCACTGTTATTGTTCGCCCTCTGCTGCTTCTCAATGGCAGCCAGAAGTCTGAAAGTACTATTTGTTGTTCAGAGGGAAGCATATGTTGTTACCTATGAACCTGTATGTTTTGACTTGCCTGCATACATGTAACAGTGTCAAGGGGGTGGTTTCTTTTGGGAAATGAGGGAGGGGGAAGGGGAGTAGTAAAGCTTTCCTTGCTCAGTGCCACAGATCTGAATTGGAGGCTTAACGGTTTAAGATGCTGATCACAGCAAAGCAAAACATGAGCTTATGTGCACTCTTGCTTTGCTGTGCCGTTGCCGCTCCTAATGAAATTATGCTTAAAATTCCAAAAAAGTCATCTTTATTAATCTCAGTTTTTAAAAACCCACATCCCATAGTGTTTTTTTTTGCAGGGAGGTGTCTTGCTGCAGCTAAAACGGACTCTTAGCACCCATTCCAAACTTCTAAATGGCTTAATAAAACACCTTCCCTCCTTATTAAGTCCTATTAAGATAGTCAGCTGGCAGATGGAACCATTGTTCTTTGTAATAGTCATGCTGTGGCATTATGTGTGTCCTAGACCCAGATTTTTGTTTGTGAACCAGTTGTTCTGTTGTACTATTTGAAATACCTACAGCGTTAGTAAAAGTTCCCTAAGTACAACATGTCCACTGAGCCTTATCAGACGGAGAAAGGTTAAATGGCAGATCTCCACGGAACACTTCTTGACTTCTTGATTCCGATGTTTTTTGCTGTTTCACAAAATGAATGGTGCGGTTCCCCAAGGAAAACAAATAACATCAATGCTTGCACCTAAATGCTTGCACTCATCTGCCTTAATGCTTTGTGCAATTATAGAGTAAGGGAATTACCGTATTTTTCGCTCTATAAGGCGCACCTGACCATAGGACACACCTAGTTTTTAGAGGGGGGAAGCCCCATTTTTGGGGGATCAGCTCAAATTTCTGTAGCTTCTTTTGCAAAGGAGAAAAGCCCAATTTTTTTGAGGATCAGCTCAAATTTCTGCAGCTTCTTTTGCAAAGGAGAAAAGCCCCATCTTTTGAGGATCAGCTCAAAGTTGTTGAGCTTACTTTGCAAAGGGGAAAAACCCTGTTTTATGGGGTTTAACTCACAGTTCTGCAGCTTCAGGAAGCCATTTCTACAGTTTCCAGACAGATAATCTAATCAGCCAGTCACATGTCACTGGGGAAACAGCCTCCCTCTGCAAGGGGTCGGGGCTGGAATTTCACTCCCTTATCTCTCTCCCCAATCGTTTGCTGAGCAGCTGCTCAGCGGGCTTCCTTTCAACACCCCCTTCTCTCTCTCTTTTTTAAAAAAAGCACGATCTGCTTTTGCCCCTGGGCAGTTCAGCTCCAGGGACCACACATTCGCTCCATAAGACGCACAGACATTTCCCCTTACTTTTTAGGAGGAAAAAAGTGCGTCTTATGGAGCGAAAAATACGGTATTCACTTACTGTTCCATAATGGTATCGTGAGCCTCTGGTCTCATTGGTTTCTCTTTCGGAATATGTGCCAAAAATAAAAATGGTTCCAACCTAAAACTCACCAAGAGGTTGTGCGTGTGTGTTTTACTCTTGCTGCCATCTAGTTTTAATATTTCATTGTTAGGCATCTAATTTTCCCAGGCACCAGTGAGCAGCTGAAACTGCTGAACAAATTGCTTGCACTAAGACGGGCATCAGTTTGGGGCTGTATAAATCTTGTGCCATCAGGGTGCCTAGCATACACCATTCCTATTCCCTTTCTTTCCAAAGATTAAGTGTCCCTTCTGTAAGAGGCTCGTTCTCTCTCTCTCTCTCTCTCTCTCTCTCTCTCTCTCTCTCTCTCATTTACCACCTACTAACAGAGCCTGCTGAGCCTCAAGGCTGACTGCGACTGTTCTCTTGCCTATGCAAATGTGGAGAAATCGTTGTTCTTCTGACAAAATATATAATTATTTTCTCAGGTTCCATTGACGATTATTAGGGTAAATTGAAGCTCATTTGGTGGCTGTGCTTGAAATAAATGTTTTGCAGTGGGCCATTTCAGGTCCCAGCGTTGTGTAGCTGATGCTTTGTGCTGGGGGATTTAGATGGTAATTGAAGATTTTGAAGAAAAAAGGATTTCCTAGGAAATTTTATAAGGTGAGGCTATCCAGCTTAATGCAACTACTTGAAACCCAATGAAGGTTCAATAACATTTTTAAAGGCAGATAGCAAGAATATGTAATAACCAATTGTTAACAACTTCCAGATGTTTTGTTTTATAAATATTTTATTTTTAAAAATGGAGGATTTATTCTTATTTTTATTTTTTTGAAATTCTGGGGTTATTTGAAACAGATTTTCTAAGTACTTGAACTTGGGATAAAGAAAAATGTTTTGCTTGTTTGTTTGTTTGTTTATACTCCCCCTGTCTCACTGCCATCTATAACAACAACAACAAGTTTTACCAAGGAGAGAACAGGCACAGGGCATAACTGAAAGCTCTGCAGGATTTCTGATGCACAGAGAGAGCTTCAGGGTGGAGAGGAGCTTCTCCATTCTCTGTCTTGAAGTATGTGGTGTGTATTCAGAATGAGTAATCCCTGTTGCAAGCAGGAAACACTTCCTGGTTGATAGAAAAGGCAGGTTTGCACACACAGGGCGCATTCAGACATGGGAAATATATTGTGATAGTTTTCCTGATTATCCTACTAGTGCTACTGTTCTGCTTTCTAATTTCCTTTCACACTACAGTGCCTCTTGCATTATGCAACAGTGTCTTTTTGACTGATACATTGGCATGTTGTGCTAAACTTCGTTCACACCAGTTGGCGTGGTGTGACACAGCAACAAACATCATTAGACATGTCGCCACTCTCCCACTATTTCTGCACATGCATTCTTCTGTCCCCCCATGATTCACTTTATATGCCGACATGCCACCCCAAATCTCTTCACAGTATTCTCACAATTTTCTGGGCTCATGGGGTTCCAAATGTATTTTGCTGGAAGCAGTTAACACGGAAATGACGATAAGCTTCCACTACATTCTGCTAAAGCCCTGAAAGCAACTTTTATGTCGCATGAGAACTCAACTATAATGTGGAAATTGACAGTTAAATAAACTTTGGGGAACAGAATACACTGCTGTGCAAATGCAGAGTCCTGTGCACTCACTGTACACTGGCACCCTTTCTGTGTGCATGCAAGGTGCATAGATAATATTAAAAGATAAAAGTCTCTCTAGGGGCAGACAACATTGCCGGCGATGGTAGAAAGTCTTGCATATTGTATTTGTGCTTGGTTCTCTAGCTGCACAGTCAGGGAGAGGAAGGTACTACAGAAGGTCATAACCACAGCCTGAAAGATTACTGGTCAATGTGGTCATCCTCTCCCATCTTTGGAAGAACTATACAGTTCCCGTTGCCTTAAAAAAGTAAACAATATTTTACAGGATCCATCTCATCCGGGATATAGTCTTTTTGCACTACTGCCTTCGGGCAAGAGATATAGAACAATTAGATCAAGAACAAATAGATTGAAGAATAGTTTCTACCCAAGAGCTATAACCATCTTAAATGCTGTAACCAGATAATATGACCTTGGAGAGTTGTGATGGGTGTGTACGCATGTGCATGTGTGGCTGAAAATGTGGGGTTTTTTTTGTTTTTTGTGCTTTTTTTGTTTTGTTTTTATGGGATGGCATCCAATTTCGTTGCACGTGTACAACGTTGTACTTGTACTTGTACAATGACAATAAATAAATCTTATCTTAAATCACCTAGCAATTATGACAATGGTGGAGTGTGTGTGTTAAGTAGGGATTTCAAGTACGAAGAGGCAATGAAATATAGGTAATCCGTGTTGAAACAGTAAGAGCTAGTCAGAGGAAATGGGTAAAGTCAACTGAGGGAAGAGGAAATGAGATCACAGTAATTCATATATAATATACAACTTGATGGCTTGAAAGACAGTGTTGACTTTAAGGGTTTGTGTGTTTGTTTTCTAAGTATATGAATGAAAACAAGATGTTGCCTGATTATGTTGCAATGGTGTTCACTGGTTAACAAGTCTTCTGGAACAAATTTGAAAGCTGACTACTCAAAGTGAATTTAAGTCTAGGATGGTGGCAGTTGTTTTCTCTCTTATCTGTGTGTCTGGTCTATGCATTTCACTGTGTTTCTCACTCTTGTCCAGCTACTGTTGCAAATACTGTGCAGTTTTGTTTGCACACACAAAAAAAGACTGTGGAATCTGACGCCAGAAGCAAATGCCTCTGGTATCTGAACTACCAGATTGTTTCATGTCTCGTTTTAATTGATGTTGGAGACAAAACATAGAGCGCAAAGGAGAATACACAATTTCATTTACCTCTATCAGTGTTTTTCTGGGCGGTTGGTTGATTGGAAAATGTCATAGGTGCTAGACAGGGTGGTGATGACTTTTCAATAAAGGGGAAGGATTGCAAGGGCTGGGCAAGATGGAAGAAATTTCTCATTGTGCTTCTGTATTACTCTATGTATTATTAGTGCTGAGAATGATAGAGTAAAATAGGTCCTTGCCAGAAACTGGTTTTCAGTAGAATAGCTGAATTTGAGGCATGAGAAAGTTGTCATTACTTGCATTTTTACAACATAATGTCTTGTCAAGCTTTTAGGTTTGATTAATCTTGATAAATACATCTTGTTCCCCTGAGGAAAGCTGACAGAAATTATTATTTTTTGTTAGTAGTGATGGCAAGGTGTTCCATTCTTAGTATTTTTACCTATATTCCTGCTAAATGAATGACGTTATAGGAATAAGTCTTTGGATATAAGCCAAGGAGATTACAATAACACTGAAGCAATGAAACAATTAAATAGCCACATATAAGACTATACAAAGTAATACAGGACGTCATAAAATCAACAGCTGCAATTCTGGTCAAAGCCTTGTGGCATAGGAAGGTCTTCACTGTCTGTATAAAAAGGCCAATGACACAAATACAGTGGTGCCTCGGGTTACGAATTAATTTGCACAAGGGTGTAGATTAGACAGAGAGACTGTGGCTGGGCCCAAGGCCACTCAGGGTGCTTGCTGGCTGAGTGGGGATTGGAACCCTGGTCTCCCACATTGACTCCCATTAACATCCTAGCCAATGCTAAAGTACAGTGGTGCCTCTGGTTACGAACTTAATTCATTCCAGAGGTCCGTTCTTAAGCTGAAACCTGAGGCGCGCTTTCGATAATGGGGCCTCCCGCTGCGTGCACGCCTCTGGTACGCAATTTCCGTTCGCATCCCGGGGCAAAGTTCACAACCAGGAGCAGCTACTTCTGGGTTAGCGGAGCTCGTAACCTGAAGTGTTCGTAACCAGAGGTACCACTGTATGTGTGTACCCTTATTTCTGGTAGCTTATAACCTGCTGCTAATGGTGGAGGTATTCACAATAGGACGAACAGACTTTATACCGGTATTTGATTCCCAGGGAATGATAAGGTGTTCGCTCAGATATAAAAAATGCCATAGTTGGAAATCAAACAAGGTTGGTGTCACAAGTGCGTACTACCAGTAGTGACTATATATTTTAAACCAGCAAAGAGAGCCCATGAGAATGAGAAGGGCTCATTCCTTCTGTCCCAATGAGCTTTAAAGATGGTAAGAGAGCAGCATATTTTTTGGTGTTCCTTAGCAAAAGGGCAGGGGCAGATGACCACTTAACCTGGCTCTACCACGTTTAAGGTAAACTTGGCTGCTTTGATTCTGTGGCTAACCAGGTAAATACTTAACGTTTATTAGAAGTTTATTCTGCCCTTCAACCTTAAGGTTCCCAGAGAGAGGGGGGTGGTACTTGACAAAACATAAAATACATAAATCAATGGAAAAACCATAAAACATTAACATTAAAACAAAAATAACTGGCGTTCCAGTCTAACAATCAGTTAGATCTAAAAAAAAAAACCAGGCATGTGTTGAGCCGACACCTAGGAGTGATTTATGACAGGGGCAACCGAATCTTTGTGGGAGGGGAATTCCTCATCCAGGTTTCCATAACAGAGAAAGTTCATGTTATTGTACCACAAACTTTAGGTCTCAATGGAACTATGAGCAGGGCCTATCCTTGGGATCTTAAGGCATGGGCTAGCTGGCAATACGTGAAGAGGTCCTTCAGATCACAAACAATTTACGGCTTTAAAAATATATATATACTGTATAACGTTCATTTGGTTCTTGATTTTTATATAATTTTCTTTCTTTCCTTTTTTTGGCAGATTTGGCAGATCTGTCCAGAGCTACAGTTTTTGACTCCTGTGAGACCTGAAGGAAAAAATGGTTACATCAGTCTACCTTCCTTATTTTTAGAGCATTTTATGGTATTTGAAGAAAACCTGAGGTGGAGTCTCTTCCCAGTGCTAAAGTTCAGAGATTGTCATATGACTCACTGCAGGTAAGAACTAGTTTTAACTTGTTTGCTTTTTGAGGAGTGTTTATGCAGTATGTGGGTAAATAATGTTTCCAATATGTAATTTTTAAATAGCCCTTGGAATGGCAAACCAGTTCTGACATTTCTTATGTGTTTCCATTAATGATATATATTTTTCCCTGAACTCTCTTGAGCTATGTTTCAGAGTTAGCACTTATAACTGTAGTTCAAAAGTCTGCCTAGTCAGAGATTTCAGACTGCTTAGTGTTTTGAACTGCTCTAAGGTAGGTCTCATAGCTGAGCTTTCTACTAATTGCTTGCCTTACTTTATTTTATACTAGTAGACATTTAGCGCGTTAAATTAACGGGTGCTAGAACATTATGGAAAGCGGGACGGCGAGAACTTGCTGAAGTGCTCGATGTACTTTGGAGCCCCGGCCAGCGCCGAATGGCCCTTCAGCAGGCAGTGCAGGAGGCGCATTGCGGCGGCGGCGGCACTGGCACCAGCCAGGCCCCGGCAGGCCAACTCAGCCGCCACTTGTAACGGCCGCTGCCGCTTAGAATTAAGTCCACGCGAGCGTGCACCCGCCGCTTCAACAGCCCGGCTGGCCGAAGTCTCTGCGCTCCAATCCCTGTGCCCGTGGGGCACATGCGCAGTTTCACCCGGCCGCCCGAAGTCTCTGCGCTCCAATCCCTGTGTCCGTGGGGCACATGCGCAGTAGGACACAGGGACGGACACAGGGACTGGACGCAGAGACACTTGCACCTTATTATATAGGATTATGGGGAGACGTTGGAATCATTGGCGATCCTATCCTCTATTAATAATTTCTCTAATCCACTGTTAAAGCTATCTAAAACAGTGGGTATTACCACATCTTGTTGGAGTGAGTTTCATTGTGTGAAGGAGTACGACTGTTTTCCATACTTAAAGCTCTTCCTTGTGTAGTCATACACAATTTAGAAACTTGTAGTGTATATGTGACGGTAGGTTTCTTTGATGGCTTCCTTCTTGGAATGCCAGGGAACCCGCTGATATCTTGGTATACTGTAAATATTTTATCAGTAGTAGCTGAATTGACCATTGTTGTCGATTTGATGATCATGCACGTGGGCGGGGAGTGTGTATAATAAGGTGGCAACGGATTGACCTGTGACTCTCTAGATCATTCTCCCTAGAGATCATTCTCATGCCATTAATTTATTTACTCAGTTTTCCCTATGCCGTTTGTTTGTTTGTTTACTTAATTTATACTGTGCCCAATGGAGCCATTTTCATATCAGGGTGCAAGGTTTTCCCTAGACGAATATTTGAAGCACATTTCATGCTTGTGCAAAGGCCATGTGGAATATATTATAACTATTTGCATGCACTGACATACCTGTATGTCTCTGAGGGTAGAATTTTTTCCTTGCTGCTATGTCCCATTAGTCCTATTAACACTGTAGGCAACATGCAGTCCTATGGGCCTGGTTGCCTAGTTGTCAGGGCCTTTTACCCTGAAAGAGTGAGACTGCAGTGGAGCTGTCACACAACTGTTGGCAGCGTGGAGATGTACAAGCGGTGGCAAGGGTCTTGGCAGGCTCATGGGGGATTGGCACCTTGTTCTGCCTGCCCCAATTCCCCATTTTCATGTTTCACGGCACCGGTTGCAGAATGGTGTCAAAGGTTCTTCTAGCTGCCCGGTTGCTGCCGTTGTTTCCTTCATCCCGAATTAATCCATTGGTAGTCCATAAACCAACTCTTTCGAGGAATGACAACTGTAGCCATGGAGAACAAGGAGAGTCTTGCAACAAGAAACAGCCGCAGCCATAAGAATAAAATGACGCTTGACAAAACAAAAAAAAATGGTTAAGTGAATTTGGCATTCGTGATCGTTAATGAGAAAGTGTATTCTGTCATGAAGCACATAACCAGCTGCATATGAAGGACTTTTTTGTGTTAGTATAGACAGTGCAGCACAGGTTTAAGCTTCCCCTTAGGAATAATTTGATGAAAACATCTGCCTGCAATTTGCAGGCACCTGACAAGCAAAACCGAAGACAAAATTTAATTATGGAAGCTAGATTCATACAATGTGGTTAAATGCAGAGAGGGTGGTTTAACAGTCCTTACTTAGAGGACTATGTGACCAGAATACTGAGACAGAAATTGCCTGACTATGTTTTCAATACTTAAAACATTGACTTTATTTCTATAACCTCAATTGGTTGCTAATTATGGAGAATTTTAAGTTTTACTCTGGGTCTTCAGGAGCATGAGAACCTCAAAAGAATACTGTGGAAGACCCAGTGTGTGAAGATGTTAAAGAGGGTTTGACTAGGCCATAGGAGTCTCGGATTCAAATCCTTGGCCAGCCATGAAGCTGACCTTGGTCCAGTCATTATGTCTCTGGCGAAAACTACCGCACAGGTTGGTTATGGTGATAAAAACCATTCACCTTCCCTTGGGGCAGAGGAAACCCTTCATCATCCTTTGAGCATGTTGGAGGAAAGATGGGATAAAGGTAAAGGGACCCCTGACCATTAGGTCCAGTCGTGTCCGACTCTGGGGTTGCGGCGGCGGCGCTCATCTCGCTTTATTGGCCGAGAGCCGGCGTACAGCTTCCAGGTCATGTGGCCAGCATGACAAAGTCACTTCTGGTGAACCAGAGCAGCGCACGGAAACGCCGTTGACCTTCCCGCCAGAGCGGTTCCTATTTATCTACTTGCACTTTGACATGCTTTCGAACTGCTAGGTTGGCAAGAGCAGGGACCAAGCAACGGGAGCTCATCCCGTCGCAGGGATTCAAACCGCCAACCTTCTGATCAGCAAGCCCTAGGCTCTGTGGTTTAACCCACAGCGCCACCTGGGTTTAAAAATAAGTTTATATTTGCTTGTCGTCCATTTTGACGAGGATATTGTTCCAGCTTCAAACAAATATTTGTTATTTCACTTTATGCTATGCCCTTCAAAAACATTATTACTAGGGCAGCTTAAAATAAATTATTAAATACAACACAAAATAGCAAATCTGTATAAGCAATGCCTGCTCACCCAGTCCATTGGTGGGCGGAATTTGCTGCCTGGCTTCCCCGACGCTGCGGATCGCTGGAGTGCCTCGCCAAAACCCCATTTCAAATTAACCTATCCTGCGGCGTTGGGGTGGGTGTGGCCAAAGGAGCAGACTGAGAGTCGGCAGGTTTCACTCCAGTCTGCTCCTAGAAGTTAAAAGGTGGGCGGATCCAGCGGTGCCTGGAGGAATAGTTGGCAAGCTTCTAGCGGGTTCTTTCAGTTGTAGGTAGTCGTGGTGGCGAGACTGTGATTTTCATGGTCTCGGGTGGTGGTTTTAGGCCTTGGGCCTTAGTCTATCAATTGAATAAGTGGTGACTCACCCCCCCCCAATAGCGGCGTTTCCAGGGTTCGCCGTTAAAGGGGGAAGTGCGAGGGGAGTCATTGGCCTAACGCTGGAAGGCGGTCGGTGAACTCCCCTTAGTGGTGCGGAAGGGGGCGGCTAGCTGTGTCGACACATGTTTTGCAGTGCCCACACTTTGATCCGGTTAACCCTGCTGTGCCTCAGTGCCCCGGCATGGGAGATTGAGGGGGATACACGCCCAGTGCCTAAGCCAAGATTTCCTACATCTGAAATTGTTAATAAAGTTGTGGCCATTTTAAATCCCAAAATACGTTGTTCTGTGTAATCATTCTTCTCGGACTGACTCTCGAAGGAGTGGGGATCTGCGCCTGGGCACGCAATGTAAAATTATAACCAGTAAATACTCCAGTTTCACTTCAGATCATACCCAGTAAAGCAAAAATTGAAAAGCCTGGAAGATGAAAAGGCCTTTGCTTGGTGCTGAAAAGAAATTAGAGTGGGCTCTGGGCAAGCCTCACTGCAGATAAAATTGGGGTGCCACCACTAAAAATGCCATCTCCTTTTGCAGCCACCTAACACATTTTGATTAGTGGTGGTGGTGAAGACCTGGAGAAATGCTTCTGATGAGGTTCCCAAGCTGAACTTGGCAGCACAGGCACCCCAAGATAAGCCATTACCTGACAACTGATTGCACTTTGTAGGTTAGTAAGTTCAGCATTAGCTTGTGGTAATGATGAGGTAACTGACAAACTATTTGGTAAAAACACGTTGCAGGATGCAGTAGAAATTTGCTGCTTGCAAGACTCATTCTGAATCAGTCTTTGCAGGAGATGTTGGCAAATGGTGTGTGAGAAGGATGTGTATCCTCCTCAAGAATAAGCATCCACAGAGACCGTCTTCTAAACTAATTGCTTTATTTACAGCATCAAGGAAGACAGGTGTTACAGTTCTGCATCCGACCCTTCTGAGTCAGATCCTCGAAGTACCGGTTTGCGGCCCCGCCCCCAGCATAAAAGTTTGGGGAACCCCAGGCGCCACCTCCCCTCTTTCCGCTTCCGTCCTCTGGACCTAAGGGGGGCGGCGCTCGCCCCTTCCCTTTCACTTTCATCCTCCATGCTGGTGGTGTCCGAGGCTCTGGCAGGATCTTCTGCCCTCACCTCCTCTCTGCTCTCCATTTCCTGATCCCCTCCCATTGGCTGCACTGGAGCCCCGGTTGGGAGTTCCTCCCATTGCTTCATTACCGCTTCTGGTGTTAACAGGGGCTGTGTCTGTTCCAGGTCCCACACCCTCAATAACTCTTCGGGCGTCAGCTGTGCCCTGTCTTGGCCAGCTGTGTCCTCAGACACTGCTTCGGAACCCGGCCAGCCCCTGACATGGTGGCCTGGTTTGCATGCAACATGCAACCATAGTTAACAGTAAACTATGGTTGAGCGTTCATGAGCACCCCCTCCCCCCATTTCTTGATTCTGCTGTGTGAGCAGGGAAGCAAACTACATTGAACCCAGACTCCGAGTTTGTTTTCCTCCAAACAAACCACAAGTCGACACCAATTTCTGTTATATCTGCAACCCCAATTTCTCTTACTCATTATGGCATGACCAGTGTAAAACTTGTTTTGGGGGAAAAACAAACAGCCAAGAGAAGCACCTACACATGACATAGTTTTCTTTTTGGCTCCTTTCATATTAATATTGAAATACTTTGATTCTCTTAGTTATCGCCTTTTGAAGTTTTCGGGAGGGTATTTTTGTGCCTCTGATTCCGTTGTGGCATCTGATTCCGTTGATGAACCCTGTGTGCAACTCATGTCAAGTCCTGCAAATGGAATGCAGGTTTCCACAATATTGATACCTACTAGGAGAAAAATAATCATAATATTGTCAAATGCAATTAACCTTAAAAACTCCTTGAAATCTACAGGATTGTGTTATTCAATTCATTAATCTGAATTCCTTGTTAAAGGACGAGTCTGACTTTGATTAAAACTTCCAGCTTCGTTTAAAAGCTCTCCTTGAAAACAGGAGCCAAATTCTCAAGGTTATTTTATCAAAATATTTTGAACACTCCTATATTTAAATGAATTATTTTAACACTTAGAATAGTATTTTAATCTGCACTCAATAAAACACCCGTTAGCTTCTGAAAAATTGCTTGGCATTTGATGGGGGATACCGCTGTTGAGAAAAGAACACATTAAAGATGCATTCGGATCCCAACGGGTATTGATAAAATACTTCACCTGGGAACTGTTGATGGGATTAGCTGGGAGGAGGGGAGGGAGGGAGGTGCTTCGACAAAGGCACTTTGAGAAAAAGGCGAGCATCATTAAAGAGTATTGCTATATTTCCAGGCAGCTTTTTCAATTAGAAATTATTAGTCAACATAAATCTCTTAACTTTTTGGAAGTGCTTTAACAGCATGCATGTTGTAATCCTCTTTTCGCCCCCTAGCAACATTTCATTTTAAAGGTTTTACATTTCTTTTTTCGCAGATACTGGTACATAAGTCTTCATATATTTATAGTAAGTTATTATGCCAGGACCAACTAATGGAGTGCTTTCTTTTTCTAATTATGGAGAAGGAATGGGTCCCGAGGGATGCAGGCTAGATTGCCAGTAGCAGCGGCAGAGTGGAAACTCAATAGGCAAATAAAACATGCTTATAGTGCGGTGGGCTGGGCACTGCAGAATTGGCAGACAAATACCATCAGTCTGTTGTTTTAGCTTCATCTTAGTTAGCAGAAGGGTGATTCCATATCAAGTGATCCATTTTTTTAACCTCATGTCACCCAGTTTTCTTAATATTTTATATAGTTGAATGATCCAAACTTCTAAGTCTAAAATTAATTTTGTTTTAATTTCATCCTGTTTTTGAGTTAGGAGGGGTTGAAATTAAAAAAAAAGGGGGGGGGAGAGACAATTTTGAACCTCCAGCCCAGAATTGAGATATTTCAAAACTAAAAATACCAAGCTCTTCAGAACTTCGCAGGCTTTAATATGATATGTCTCATGATCGGCTTACTTTAAAATTTAAAGATAAGCTACAAAAGTTAAAATTTTAAGAAGTGATTTAAAAATTAATAGGATTTGAAAATTCCAAAAAAATGTATTGATCATTTAATATTTCTATTATTTCATCTTGGAATCTTAATGGATTCACATTTTTTTAAAAAAAAAACAACAACCCATTTTGTACATATATGTCTGCCTTATTGGGTTCTGTTTAGGATAAATGGGTCTTCTTGGAGTAAAATATAACAGAATAAACAAGACTTCAAACTATAATATCAATTACCTAGAATGTGAAAAACCATTGGGGAACGACGCCATGTTATATTTTGATGCTATACTGTTCTGAAAGTCAGTAATACCATAAGGCATGTAGTGCACTTCACCCAATAAAAGTCTTCTTCTGAATCAAAGTTACCAACTTGGTCTGGGCTCTCACTGCTTTAGCTTGGAAGTTATGCAGGTGTTTTTTGCCCAACAGCTAAAAGAATGCCGAACAATATAGCTATGTTGGTCAGTATAGGACGGACTATCCCCGCAGCTATTTTTTGGGGGGGGGGGAGAGAAGATATATATATATTGTAAGGTATATTTACAGGTAGGTAGCCGTGTTGGTCTGCCATAGTCAAAACAAAATAAAAAATAAAAAAATTCCTTCCAGTAGCACCTTAGAGACCAACTAAGTTTTTTCTTGGTATGAGCTCTCGTGTGCATGCACACTAGAAGTGTGCATGCACATGAAAGCTTATATGAAGAAAAAACTTAGTTGGTCTCTAAGGTGCTACTGGAAGGAATTTTTTTATTTTTTATTTTGTAAGAGATATTGTAAGAGACGTTTTTATATAAAATCCCATAAATTTACTTTGTACTTCTGTGTATCAAATAATTTAAACTTGGTTCTTTGCAAATTAATGAACTCCTGGAAAAATTAATCTCTGCAATCTTGGAACCTCCATTAGCTTTCTCGGTGCAAATTATTCTGCCGCTATCTGCACAGATTAAAACCAAACTGTCTTGAAGGGGGAATGAAGAAAGTAATTAATGAAACGGAAAGATCACCTTCCTATTAGCCTAAAGTAGGGCTGATAACATTTCATATTCTTGAATGTTAGTATCAATATTCCAAGAGCTAGAATCAGATATTAACATTGCCAAACCTGCTTGGAACTTAAGAAAATATTTCAAGTGTCTTTTCTGCTGGGGATTTCAGGATCCATGCATATGAAACAGAGATGTGTGAAACTGTTGATACATTGCCAGAGTTTCCTGTAGAGCCGAGGCTTCCAAACTTATTTGTCTTACTGACCCCTTTTCAGAAATAAATAGATACCGGTAAATAGATAAATGATAGATAGATAGATAGATAGATAGATAGATAGATAGATAGATAGATAGTCAGAGCCCCCTCACCCCTGGAAATCTACCATCTTTAAGCGAACAAACAGAAAGATGCTGTGACAAATTTGTGTTCCTTTATCTATCTGTATTTCTACCTATGTCCTACGACATAGTAAAGAAAGATGTTGCTGTAAATAGGCAGGCAAACTGCGATCCACTTCCTGGGCCTGGGTGAAGCCGAAAAGGGTTCAGTGAAGTCCAGGGAAAACCCCTCACCTCCAGCATGACCGCTGGATCCAGGGGAGGCGTTGTCGCCATCCCATAACGGTGCCCAACCTGGCGTTAAGATAATAATAATAATAATAATAATAATAATAATAATAATAATAATAATAATAAATTTATTATTTATACCCCACCCATCAGGCTGGGTTTCCCCAACCATTCTGGGTGGCTCCCAACAGAATATTAAAAACACGATAAAACATAGAACATTAAAAACTTCCCTCAACAGGGTTGCCTTTAGATGTCTTCTAAAAGTCAGATAGTTGTTTATTTCCTTGACATCTGGTGGGAGGGCGTTCCACAGGACAGGCGCCACTATTGAAAAGGCCCTCTGCCTGGTTCCCTGTAACCTCGCTTCTCTCAATGAGGGAACCGACAGAAGGCCCTCGGAGCTGGACCTCAGTGTCCGGGCTGAACGGTGGGGGTGGAGACGCTCCTTCAGGTATACTGGGCTGAGGCCGTTTAGGGCTTTAAAGGTCAGCACCAACACTTTGAATTGTGCTCGGAAACGTACTGGGAGCCAGTGTAGGTCTTTCAAGACCGGTGTTATGTGGTTTCGGCGGCCGCTCCCAGACACCAGTCTAGCTGCCGCATTCTGGATTAGTTGTAGTTTCCGGGTCACCTTCAAAGGTAGCCCCACGTAGAGTGCATTGCAGTAGTCCAAGCGGGAGATAACCAGAGCATGGACCACTCTGATGAGGCAGTCTGCAGGCAGGTAGGGTCCCAGGTGGAGCTGGTAGATAGCTGCCCTGGACCTGTGCCTCCATGGACAACTGTGAGTCACAACGGATGAAACATGTATGAACGGTTTTTAAAAATTTTATTTTCTTCTTTATGCTTCCACCACCATTCAGTGTCCCCCTCCCATTGTACCGCCCCCCTGTGGGCAGTATCACCCAATTTAGGAAACACTGCTGTAGAGCTTTCTGAGGCTTGAATTAGAACTTTCCTGGATTTCCATAAAAAAAGCCCGTAGAACCCAGAAAACACTTTCCAGGCCAATTCAAGGGTTTGAAAAAGTTTGGACTTCTGATCTCCACTGTCCTCCCTTGCTCTTCCTCTTTCCCCCTGTTGTCAGTGTGGAAGCAGCAGTGAGGAATGGAGAGGTGAAAATGGATTCTTTTCTTCTCTCCTTACATCCTCTAACCCCATTCCTCAGCTGCTGAGATGCTGTGAACTGTGGGTAGCTGTAATTCTTTCAGTAGCTCCTGTGGATTATATGCTTTGTCTGTACATGGAGAAGTTGGGAGGTAAGCAAGAGGTTAAGCCAGTAAGAGACTAGTAAATCACAATATGTCTGAGATCAAGAAGTGCTACTGCTGGTCTGTGTACTGTAGACAATCCCAAGCTAGATAGACTAGTGGTTTGAGTTTGTATAAGGCAGCTTCCTTTATTTTGTTCCTTCATTTTCTTATCCGCCCTTGTCATAAGGACCCAGGCTGAGTTGCAACAATAGAACCTACAACAAAGAAAACAAAATCATTGACAGGGATAAATGTGGTCTAGGAATAAGGGCCCAAGGCTCATGTGTCCAGGGACCAATGACAAGAAGTTGAAGACTATAGTAGGGAACTGATAAGTTGTAACAAGTTCCCTCCCACCTAGTTTTAAAGCCAAGACAGGGCATGTCTTTTACTTGTAAGAGTCTCTATTCCTGTCGGAATGTCTGGTCTGCAAGTGGGTGCTTTGTCTATGTCTTTCTCTGAAGACATCACCTTGTTCTGAGAGAGAGAGCTGGACTTGCCTCTGAAAACTGCTCATCCACCCCCGTAGCCGTTCCCAGACTCCAACAGTACTGTGTCCCCCACAGGGTCAAGATATACAGTACATCTCCTGCTCTCTACTTGCCATTCCTCCTTTTTCATGACATGCAGGTCACTGAAGTACCAAGCTGGCTTGCGTTCTCTACACCAGAGCTTCCCAAACTTGGGTCTCCAGCTGTTTTTGTACTACGACTCCCATCATCCCTAGCTAGCAAGACCAGTGGTCTGGGATTAAGGGAACTGTAGTCCCCAAACAGCTAGAAACCCAACTTTTGAGAAACGCTGCTCTACTGTAACAAACATGTTCCTATGTTCAGAATCTTTGTCCATATCTAGACCTCTCGATTATGTGTGCGGATAGAATTTAGGATTGAACATGCGTTGTGAATATACACTTTGACTTGTTTTATGATACTTCCCTCATTGAGTATATTTTATTGTGTTGTATTTTGGTTTTTTGCCTCCCATTTTTGAAACTATGTGTGGGGACCAAGTTGGATATTTATACCTGATGGGTGGAACTGTACCCTGAAAATATGTACCACATTTATTTAGAATGAAACTGACCAATACAAATTGGCAAATGGTGGTCAAGTAAGAGCGTATGGTCAAGAAGGGCTTCCACCTTGGAGACCCCACCTTCCTTTGCAAGGGAGTTACCTTTAAAATGCTATTTTTGCACTGCTAGGTTTCTGTCTTGCCTAGAGAGATGTTGAAATTGTGCAGATTTGCTTCCTTATTCTCAGTGCTTCTCCAGAAGAAAATGAGAAGTTATGTAGGCCAGCAGTAAAATAAAAATAATGGGTACAGTATATCAAGCTGGAAGGGGAAACTGCGACTTAGGAGATGAGAGGACATCAGCTAGTTTTGGTAAGTTCTCCTAATGGAATCTACCAGAATTATACTGGATGGTTGCTTTATTTTACTTTCTTAAAAAGAAAGAGATAGAATTGAAGCATTTACACAGACTTCTTAGAATCAACTTAATTTTGACATGCCTGCTTTTTTTTCAACTTTTTTTTGTTTATGCCTGTTGAGCTTTAAATTCTCAGGATGTTGAATGTTTATCTCTAGTGTTTCATTTTTTTTTCCAATTGAAGGAATGTATCCTTAACACAAGTGATTCAACTTAATGCTTTTCAGTATATTATTTAATGGGCACAAACAACAGTTTTACAGGGGTTTTGTTTCATTTTGTTTTTGCCGACAGTTTGTAGATTAGTCCCAGAAGTGTTTTGTGGAGGTGTTTTTTGCTTCCGTGAGCATATCTGTTTAGAATATTGATCTCTCTGATAAAGTCAAGGAGGGTTTCCTTGTTAGGAATTGTGTGTGTGTGTGTGTGTGTGTGTGTATGAGAGTCCTGCTCTAGGTAGTGCAAGTAGCACTTTAATATGTTTCTCTCTCCTTAAAAAGATTTTGCATTTTGGTTAAGAGTGAGAGAGAACCGAGGAGCCATAAATTAAACAAATAATTGTCCTCCTGAAATAATAGATTTTCTTTCTTTTTTTTAAGCATGGGATTTCAGCCACATTCATGTGACTGAAAGGTTGCAGCTGAATCTAGTATTATAACTGCACATTTGTACTGATTTAATTGCAGGGTGCAAGTACATCATTATCCTTGAAAGCACCCAATGATACCCTGACTTTTTTTTAATATATCACATAAAGAATCTCTTCACAGTAACGGCCATTAAGTCACTGGCAGTATGATGACAAGATTGCAGGGTTCAATTTCCTTTCCCTTCTTCCAAAAAGAAAAAAAGGAGGAGGAGGAGGAAGTGAGACTGGTACACATGTGACCCATGAATCAGACAATGGCATGTGTTCCAAGATAAAAAGTGTGCAAAGCTTTTCTATTCTTATGTGTATTCATTCTTTGACAATGTAGTGTGTATAGCAGTCAATGTGGAAACTGAGAAAACCACTAATATGCCGCAAACATTTAAACTCCCTAATTAAAGGCTCCTGTGAACCCAAAGTGTTCGCCCACAAATGAGGCGTCGGCTGTGCCTCTGTATGATTCACTGCTTTCCCCTTCTTTCAGATCAGCTTGTGCCGGGGACAGGTAAATTCTGCTGCGTTGCTTTGTCTAGTATGATTGGATCATTCAATCATTCCCAGGGCAGAATTATCTGCTATCAGAGGAGTTCACCATTGCACACAGCAGCATGGGAATTACTGCAGTAAATTGGAGAGTACAGCTGTACTGGCAGGGCTGTGTGTGTGTGTGTGTGTGTGTGTGTGTGTGTGTGTGTGTGTGACACCACTCACCAGTATGGTGCCCATGGCAGCCATTTTTGAGCTCAGAGTATGTCCCCTACATAACCTCTGCCTAGCCAGCCCTTTAGTTGCCAAAGACTGTTAAATCAGGCAAAGGCCTTTTTACAACACAACCAACCACTGTGGAGTAGGAGGTAGGAGGTAGAGTCTAGCACAAACTGTGGGTCTTGTTGGCCTGTATGAGGTCTCAGTTGGATTCTTGAGATCCTGTAGCTACCATAGAACACCAGGTAGCAAAGTTCACTTGGATCTGTCTAAGGTCCCATTTTTGTCTGCCCTCTGTGGAAGAGAGCTTTTGACTTGACTTTATCTGCTTGTCTGGCCTTACCTGACACAACTCGCCCTTGCTTACATTGAAAAAGCTCCACCGGCCTTGACATGACTTCGCCAGATACTACTTGCTTTCCCTGCAATCCTCAAGTGCCCACAAGACATGATACCCTTACTAGGTTATTGTAAGGGTTACTGAGAAAATGTTTTGCAAAATTATTTGGACAATCAAAGCACCGGGTGTTACAGTTCTTCACTCAGTTCCATCTATTTCCTTCACTGAATACCTATAATTAACGTTTCATTTATTAGTCCACCTCTATTCCAAGCTTCAGCCAGGTAATACCGTAGTAACTTTAAAACATTTATTTTTATAAATCATTTGCAACTTGCTTCTTCTTGCCAGCTAGGATTCTTGGAGCAGCTTACCGCAAAAAATAATGACGACTATATCATCACGGGGGCATTAAAAATAAAGTGAACTCTCAAAGGATCTTTTGAGCGCCCTCAAACTTATGATGGTCAGGGAACTTGGACTTCAGTTTTTCTTTTAGCAAACCAAGTGGTCATATTTCACAATATTTGCAATCCGCTTCTAATGAGTGTTCTCTTCTTTTAGTTCTCAAAAAATCAGCAACTCTAGAAATAAACAGTGATTCTTGCTCAGCTGCCTCTGATTCACTCACTGGTGATTCAGTTTGGTGCCACTTACAAGACTGGTTCTCTGATGCAAAATGTGGAGATTTCAAAACACGATTATGAAGGAGAGAAAAGTAAAGTTATATTTCGGGGGGCGGCATTGCATAAAAGCCTGATTCTTCTCCCCCTTTTCTCTAAAACTGTAGCTCTGGGATAGCCAGTGTTGTGCCCTCCACATGCTATTGGACTACAACTCCCATCATCCCTGACCATTGGCCATGTCAGCTGGGACCGATGGGAGTTGGAGTCCAACAACATCTGGAGGACCCCTGCTGTAACTTATCTGCTGAAACTTTTTATCACTTTGCCTTACTGCGTTACCACTGGTTGCACTAGGATGTAACACTATACCATGGTTTATTGGAAAGAGGGCTAACCTGTGGCCTTCCAGACTTTACTTGACTGCTATAATCCTTGACAATAGACAGAGCAGGGTTGGTCTGGTGGGAGTTGGAGTCTAACAACTGAGTTAACCACCCTGAGTTAGTGTTATGAGGATGAACTGCAGTGAGCTTTAGGCTCAAGTGCTAACCCACTCTTCCTCCAGTGAGGTTGTGAGGAGGAGTTTAGAACCTTTCACTTCTATTTTAAACTAACTGTAGTTTACTGTGTCATCTAGATAAACTGCTGCTAGTCTTAACTATGTTAGCGGAAGCAATCCAATTTGTTTACAAAGCTGACTTCCTTTCCCTAACCATAGGTAAGATTAACTGAAGTTTAGGCATGACAAAATGTTTAAAAAGCGGTTAATTGAAAAAAATAAAGTAGAAGCTTCTTTGATCCAGCAATACAGCATTGTAATTCCAGTTTTAGGCAACAATTCCACTTCAGGCGAGGGGAGTATATGAAACATGTACACCCAATAGTAGTTAAACTAGTTCAGACTGTAAATAACAAAATATTTTCTTATCATTGGCTATGGCTAGAGAAAGTTCTCTGTGTGGCCCTCTGCCATATCTCCTTCAGCGAAGGGAATCTTGTCCTTCTGTGGTTGAAACAAGTAACGTTTGTATTTCTTATACCAGTGGCTCGATACCTACGGAACCTTATGGCACAAAAAATACAACAGCAGAATCATATCACTGTCTGCTTAGGAGTAAGTTCCATTAAGCTCAAAGGGCCTTACTCCCAAGCAATCATTTTGGACTGCAGCCTTGGTGTAAGAACTGGCATAGCACAGTAGCAAAGAGTTTGCACTACCAACCAATAAAGTCACTAGTTGGATCTCACCTTGATTATTAACTCAATAGATAGCCTTAATATCGAACCGCCTTGTTGTGTTATGGTAAAAGAATTCAAGAAGGTAATGCAAGGTAAGCACTTGAAAGTCCTATATAAATGTAAAGAAATTGGCATGCACAATTAAAAATTAGGCTGATTTACTTGGCCAGTAAAATCTCTATCTCATACTGTATGAACTATCTAAATCAAGGTGAGGAGCAGATCTCCTGGTAATTGAAGATTTACTTAACTTATTGAAAATAGAAACCAGAATCCACATTTCTGAGAGCTAAATTAAACTGTATTGGCTTTGTGAATATAACAATATATTAAGCTGTCATAATTCAAAAGGAAGCCACATTCATTAAAAACACCGCTCACTCCCATTAGTTTAAGGAAGCAAATAGTTTAATGATTTATATCAAATCATATAATTGATTTAGTTCTGCAGTTGGTGTTGGACAAGATGGTGTAGTGCTTTCCGGTACTACTTTTATAGTTTTATTGTTTCCCATTTCATTCACTGCTTGTAAGATAAACGTTTTCATTATCTTTCCAATCTCCCTTCACAGAGAAGACTTCTATGACGGCAATGTAGTTATAAGTTTAGAATTAATTATGCATCAACTAACAATTTGCAGAGCCGATATCTCTATTCGCTTAGGACCAAAATTAACTTTTCTTAAGATGTCTTCCTATTATATTTCATCTGAATGCTGAAGCTTAGTAACTAAAACTAGTAATTGTTGAACTTATTTGCCTCAAGGCAACTCCTGATGCTGTCAAGGACTCTTAAAAACACATGTAATGAGATAAGAGCATTGCACATATGGCCATAAATACTGCATGGTTTTCCTCTAAAAAAACAAAACAAAAAACTTTCCACATAAAGCAACGAATGAATCTTCAGGCAGTATCTAAGAACTTTGCACATTTGACTTGCAGGATCGCAGCTTTATGTGCTTGGTGGCCGACCAGCATGCAATTGCACAAATTAAATGCACACAAGGCAGAAGCTTAAGAGCTCCAGAAGGCTCCAGCAAGATCTCACAGGAACCTCCCAGAGCTCAGTAAGTCAGGTGGAAAACCTGTGGGAGTTCTGGCTATACGTGATTTCAGCTTTTTACACAATTCCTGGAGCCTAACTATGGAACCCAAGTCAACTGTAGTGCCATTTTAGTCATCAGCACAATTCTGTAAATTGATTAAAACCTCAACTATGAAAATCACCAGGGGTTCTGATATGGTCATCAGTTTTTGCTGTGTATCTCAGCACTTCAATTTTATATATTTATTTCACTTGTATAATGATTTTAAAAATAAATAAATCCAGAACTATGTACGTTGGGAACTTAGCTTAGCTCTTGAAACCTTGGGCTTTGCCAAATGATAACTTCATAATGCAGTAAGAGAGCATAGC
The DNA here is from genome assembly GCA_034641395.1 of Darevskia armeniaca. Classification (NCBI taxonomy): domain Eukaryota; kingdom Metazoa; phylum Chordata; class Lepidosauria; order Squamata; family Lacertidae; genus Darevskia; species Darevskia armeniaca. The sequence continues at coordinate 1,068,867 of JAWWNF010000371.1, forward strand.
TTATAGAATAATATATTTTGGCATGCACTTTTATTGTGTTTTAGTAGCTGCTGCTGCTTCTTTTTTAAATTTCTAGACCGCCCTTCACCCAAGGATGACAAGGTGGTTTATAATATAAAAACACAAAAATACATAATATAGTAACAAACAAGAACAATGACCTCTATAAAACAACAACGCCATCAAATTGTATCAAATTGCGTCCTTAGTTTACCTTCATCTTAGTTTACTTCAGGCAGGGATTGTGAGCAGCATTCAACTAAGTTTTACTCGAGTAGGCCTGCTTAAATTAATTGTTCTTCCATAGGCATGTGCGACGAACCCCACGACGCTATGCGATGTACCTCCTTCACTATTACCAGCAGTGTGCCTAAAGGAATTTAATTGTTGTTTTAAACAACCCTCTATTCCTTCTTTTACCCAAATAGACTCCCTGTCTTATTATGGGTTCGCTAGTACATAGAATGTAGCTCCAGTTCTCCACCCAACGTGGTCCAGTATCGTTAATAACTCCAGGCAAATGTTACAGGAATTTCTCTGTGCCCTTAGGTTCACCTCAGCAGCCGTGCCCCAGCACCCTTGCTACTTTGTGGCACCCTCTCCCTCGCACTTGCCTCTACTGAGAGTGACTTTGAGATGCAAACTACCCTGTTTCTCCTAAAATAAGACGTAGCCATAAAATAAGCCGTAGCAGGATTTCTACGCATTTGTGAAATATAAGCCATACCCTGAAAATAAGCCATACCCTGAAAATAAGACATAGTGACGCAGCGCCTCTCCCTTAAGATGGACTGGATAGGCGTGGCTATGCAGCGTACCGACGCAGAACGGTTAAAATAAGACATCCCCCGAAAATAAGCCATACTATGTTTTTTTGAAGGGAAAAAAATATAAGACGGTGTCTTATTTTAGGAGAAACACGGTATCAGCCTATTCTTCAGGCCTAGTTTCGCCTCCCCTCTTCAGTCACCCCCCTTTTCGGAGTATAGATACTTTGCTGGAATAAAGAGGAACATCTGATTTCACAACAAAAAGGAAAGCTTTATTTAACTGTAGTTCATGTATAATTCTTTATGGTTTCATTAGTTCAACATCTTCTTTACTTATAACTCAAACTGGTTATTACAAACTCAGTAAACCTCTCTGACACTCTACCACTACCACCCTCACACTCCCGCTCCCAAAAACCCTCTCAACACACTCCCCCCAACCAACGGTTAACCAACCCCTTTTGAACCAGTGGCTGTCCCGCCCCGCAGGGAATGGAATGCGTCAATCAGCAAGGAAGCTGGGTTTAACTCTTAACACCCTGGAGTTCTACTCAAGCCAGCCCCAATCCGTCACAGCATGTTCATTAATTTCAGTGGATTTGCTCTGAGTACAGTGGTACCTCTGGTTACAAACTTAATTCGTTCCGGAGTTCCATTCTTAACCTGAAACTGTTCTTAACCTGAGGTACCACTTTAGCTAATGGGGCCTCCTGCTGCTGCCATGCCGAAGACACACAAGTTCTGTTCTCATCCTGAGGTAAAGTTCTTAACCCAAGGTACTACTTCCGGGTTAGCGGAGTCTGTAACCCGAAGTGTTTGTAACCTGAGGTGTCTGTAACCCGAGGTACCGCTGTAAATCTTAGAGGAGTGGCATACTAGGCATGCTACCAGAGTTACGGGTTAAGGCTGAGGGCCACTTCAAAAAAAGGCCACATTTTCTATGTGGAAGTGATTTCCATGTAGGAAATTGTGCGAATGCAAGAAGCAGATTAATGAATGACTTGTATGCTTGAAAGCTTGGCTTTCAAAAATATATGTGTACATGGCAATGCAATAGGTGCACTTATATATTATCTACATGTGACATTTATACAGTTCCCTGCACATAATTAACTTTCCTATGGACATAACATAAGAGAGACTGCCTGTATCCGATCTGTTGACAATGGACTTTGCCTCCAGGGGTGAAGTCAAACTTCTGGGGAAATCACAGTGCCTGCTGTGGCTGTAGAGACCGGTAACTTGTAACTGCTGCCTCCCACATTGCTTTTGCTGCATTCAGAACACCAAAGTGAACTCTCCTGGGCGCAAGCCTGGGCAGTGTACAGTGATCCCTCGACTTCCGAATGACCCGACTTACGAGTTTTTCGAGTTACGAGGGATCAAAGCGGCCGCCGCTTCCGAATTTTTTCGACTTCCAATCGGAAGTCGCGGCCGCTTTATATGCAGTTTCCTCGACTTGTGAAGGTTTTTTCGACCTACGAATGCGTTCTCCCAACGCATTCCTATGGGGACTTGAGTTACGGTGATTTCGACTTACGAAGATTCCGTCGGAACGGATTATCTTCGTAAGTCGAGTGTCCACTGTATATGGAGTTCCTGGGCTGCCCAGACAACAAGACCCTCACCACCCCTCGGCCTCGCTGATGTGGCCCAAAGAAAAGCAGAGCAATACATTTGGCACCAGCTGAGCTGGAGGAGGGAGGAGTTCAAGAAGACATCTAACCATCTTAGGGGCTCCACTCTGGGTTTGTGTAGGGTTTATTCCTTAGCCTTTACTTGTGTACACTCCCTCGCAAAGGACAGGTGTAGTCAGTACACTGAAGTGAATATATACCAGGTAGTCTATTTTCTCTTTCTAAAAAGTAGCTTCAAAGGGACACAGGGAAATGATAACGTCTGTGCTGCTGGAACCTGTTTTGAGTTGGATTATATATATTTCTCCTTAGAGTAGCTCATACTCAGGCTTATTTGTATTAGCTCCTGTTCTGTTCCCAGATGAGCTGGTTTGTGTTAAGTGTTTGCTAAACTCAAGTAGCATGGCCTTTAATATATCAGTGCCGTGAAAATGCTGTTTCCATAAAACAAATGTGGTGATGTGTACATACTTGTCATGTGCCACAAATGGTGGTTTTTAATTACACTGGCTTGTTGTGAAAGGTTGATTCAGCGCTATGTATTAGATTTTTGTAGGTAGAAATGTTGGACCGGTTTTCAGAGGTAAGCCAGATTGTTCTTGGGAGGCGTTTAGATTGTTCCAGTCGCCTGAGTATTGGGAGATGTCTGTGAGTGTTAGCAAAAGGAAAGGAAAGATCAATTTCTGTCTGCCATTTAAATTCCTAGTATGAGATTGAATACACATTTGGATACCCTGGGAAATAAAGTGCATATAAATAAAGTACAAAGATCTGTTGTCACCTGTCAAAAATTATAAAGAAGTTCCATGACTTCACATCTTATCCAAATAGTTATGCTTGCTTTGCATATCTAAATGTAAAAAATATTTCTGTAAGGAAAAAGTCACGCTGCAGTATGATGGCCAGGCAAACTCCCAACATAAGAATAGCAAGTGAAGCAGAAGCGAAAGACACTCTTCCCTCTACACTCCCCTCTGCTCTGTTCAAAATGGTGGCAGTGGGATTTTGGGATTGGGATGAACTGTGTCGGGGTGTGTGTGGAGTTTTTGGGGAGAGTTATATGGGAATGGGGAGTGGCAGTGGAAGGGGTTGGAGTAGGCAGGGAGCTAAAGAAGCTGTGAGAGGTTGGGAGGGTGAAAGAATGTGGGCATTTGAGTAAAATGTAAAGGGAGGATGTCGGCCTCTAGTAGTATACATTTTCCCAAATAACTGGGAGCTAAGTATCACAATGGCACCAGGTTCTTATAATGCTGTTTTGATTTCTATTCAGAAATGCAAGCTTACACTGGTGACAAGGAATTCTGTAAATTAAGACAGCAATAATTGTTGCTGGCATGTCTCAAAGGCCAAGGAGATAGGTGATGGGCAAGCCCTTGCCCTAAGTCACACAGGAAGAAAGTGAAAAGCTGGAAAGCGAACATCGGAGCAGCTTACTAGATCAGCCAGTGGCTCATCTGACCCACCATTCTGTTCTCACAGTGACCAGCTAGGTACCTGTGGGAAACCCACAAGCAGGGCCTGAGCACAAGAGCATGATCCCTTCCTGTGGTTTCCAGCCATTGGTATTTAGAAACATACTTCCACCGATCATGGAGGCATAGGACAGCCATTGTGGTTAGTAGCTACTAATAGCCTTATTCTACACACACACACAGCCATCGAGGTTGGCGGCCATCACCAAGTTCTATAAGGGTGAGTTCCATGGTTTAACTATGTGCTATGTGAAAAGGAAGAATCTCCCAATGTTCAGCTTGTCCCAGATGTCCCAGAATGGGTTGTCAAAAGAAGTAGGAGTTCTTGTTGCAATTAACACTAGAATAAATGTTCCCAAGAACTCAGGCTGAATGTTTTAGCATAAGAGTAAGTTTACTCACAAGTAGAATCAAATAAAATTCACTATTTCCTATTGGAATACAGTCTTAAACAGTAGTAATAGTTTTACAAAGAAAAGTCTTTTGAAGATGAAAGTTGGGGCTTCTGAGATACGAGAACTGGAACCCAGGACAGGGCCCTGTTTCGGACGATGCCTTCTTCAGCTGGTGGTATCAAATAACAAAATAACAAAATGCATCAGAGTCTAAGGTTTCAATGATTCTAATCAAAACAATGGTTGTGTTTAAACAATACAAACAATATACATAATGGTTCTAAGATATTATTCATTACCCATAACTCTTCATACTATTTGGTTTCTTACCTCGTCTTTTTAAACAGAATGTGAGTAATGTATGCTTTCTATTTCGTTTGAGTCTTTGGTGAATGAAACGTCTGTAAATCATTGAGTCTGTAAAGCCTAAAGCTCATCCATATTAACTGTCCAAGCCAGGCTTCCTCAACCTCGGCCCTCCAGATGTTTTTGGCCTACAACTCCCATGATCCCTAGCTAGCAGAACCAGTGGTCAGGGATGATGGGAATTGTAGTCTCAAAACATCTGGAGGGCTGAGGTTGAGGAAGCCTGGTCCAAGCTATATGGCCATATCTTAGCTAAATAAGCAGATAACCGGCATCACTGTGCAAGCGTGCAAACAAATCAGGAAGTATTGTGTTAACTATAGTTTCCCAGTTCAGATAAACGAGTTAACAGTTTTTGAAGAATCCAATATATTAAACCATTGATTTGCGGTTGGGTTAATATCCTGGCTTGTCCCCAGTCTGCTAGCCACAGTTTAGACAAAATGGGAAACTGTAGTTAATGGAAGCCTTCCTGTTTTGTTTGCTGGCTCAGGTAAATAATTTATGCACATTCCCAAAAAGCTTATATTTCATCTCCTTAAGCTGAGATGCAATCATCCAAACACACCCACATGTGACCTGACACGAGCACTATTTTTAAAAATAGGATAAACTCTGAAAATTGCTTCCAAGATGCTGCAAATTCATGTGGGGCACCTCTGGTTATACAATAAACCCATTGTGATAGTTGGGGTAGCTTGGCCCACGTTGCATGGGAAAGCTTGATAGATTTAATAGAGGACTGCACAGGGTTCTGCTTCTTCATTGTGAACCGAAGTTCCTTTACTGACTCCTCACAAGAAGAATACTGAACAGTTGGGAGACAGATTATTCCGCCAACCAATTTGCCTATCAGCAGGGAAGATTCAATAGGTTTTTTGGTTGTTTCTTTACATTAGGGATCACATAAAAGCAGACGAATATGTCTTCCAAAGTCAGCCTAATTTAACCTTGAAATTACTTGACTCAACATGGCCCCTGACATGCATAAAGTGGTGTGTGCCACATTTGTTGTTTGTGTTGCACTCATTATAGTGAACTGAAAATGGTATTGATCTTGCAAAATTGCTTCTTTTTACAGACTGGGAAGGCTCTAATTAAGGTTGCTCAAAACTAGGAGGCCCCTTTCATAGGATTAATTTCCCCTCCTGAGCTAATGCAGTTTGTTGTCATGAGGTGTTCTGTTGGAGATAGATGAAGGGATTCCTTTGTTCCCTCTGGTTACTCAAAAGATGTTTGCTGAAGCTGCAGGGATGCTGGAAACTCTGATGCAGCCATAATAAAGAGCGGGGAGGAGACACCTGTAGCAATTTGAGTTTGGGGGCAGACAAGGTTTGGTTTTTAATCAGTGGGGTTATTCTCTCATCCTAGTTAGCATTCAACATGCTAAACGTTTCTGCAGGGGTTTATTTTTTTTTTTAAGGAAGAAAACTTAGAGAGTGAAAAGAAAAGATAAAATGGTTATTGATTATTGAAACAGAAATTAATCTAGTGAGGTGTCAGTCAAGAGCCTTGAAGATCAGGGTTCAAATCCCCACTAAACCTTTGCTGCCTTTGAGCTATTCATGATCTCTCAGCCTGACCTGCCTCACCGTATGCTATGAGAAGATTTTATTTTTTGCCTGAAAAATAAATAATGACACCTGGATTTGAGGATTGAAGATAATGTTTGTTTATAGAAAGTGGCTTTGTGGGGTGTTATATTGGATTGGACTAAGTGAATATTCTTTTTATATAGCCGACAGATGAAGAATCCGAAGTTCTTTTCTTTCCGGATCTTATTTTTCTATATTTCGTTATTAACCTCTGTCCTGTTCTTTTATAAATTTATTTTTCCTTCTTTATTTCTCTCCCCCTCCCCTTTGTGTTTTTATTATATCTACCCTGTTCCCCCTTTTTTAATACGTAGTCATAAAGTAAGCCATGGCAGGGTTTTTATACCTTTGTGAGAAGTAAGACGTACCCCCAAAGTAAGCCATGGTGCCCGTCGCCTCCTCAGCCCCTCCTGCGTGCGCAGGGAGCCAGCGAACCAGTGAGAGGCACGGGGGGGAACGCGCCTCTTGCGGAGTTCTACCCCGCCTGCTTAGCACGCAGGGAGAGGCGCGGGGGGGGGGAATACGCCTCTTCCTGCCCCGCCTGTTCCCCGTGCGCAGGAAGCCAGCAAACCAGTGAGAGGCACGGGGGGGGGCCGGAACGCGCCTCTTGCGGAGTTCTGCCCCGCCTGCTCAGCGCGCAGGGGGAGGCTGTACCATACCATACTGACATAATAAAAATAAGACATCCCCCCGAAAATAAGCCACCCTGTGTTTTTTGAGGGGAAAAAATTATAAGACGGTGTCTTAAAAAGGGGGAAAGACGGTATATAAAAGTCTTGGTTTGGTTTAAAAAAAGGGGGAAAGATACTAAGTTTTGTATTTTTTTCTATGAACCTTAATAAACATTTATTTAAAAAATTGATGTGCTGTGAGGGAAAGGAACCATGCCTGCCACCTTTGAGCTCTCTGGAGGAGAGATGGGATAGAACTGTAATCAACAAATAAAATATTAACAGGTCATTTGGGGCAGCCATGTCAGCCCACCCATAACACTGTCTAAGACAAATACAACTAACTGGACATAACCTTTGAGAATTGTGGTCTCGCCAATATTTCCTGCCACACGTGCAGCCTATTCTCATGGTCTGCCACTGTTAGATGTGGAGGGCAGGGGGCAGGGCTTTCTTGGCCCAAGAAAAGAAATGCTCTTTTTTAAGTCTAACTTGTATTTTCTGACGTGGAAGAGCTCTTCTTTCTTTGTAGGATAGGCAGTGTGATTTGTAGTCCTAAGACGTGCATACTACGGTACCAGCATTCAAAACTTTATCATGAGAGTGGTATCCAGACCTCTTTGTGGAAAGTACTAGGATGAGTTATTCCTGTATGGGAAGAAAGTGACCTTCAAACCACTTATGAATATATTCTGAGTCATTAATGGTTCATCTTTGTCTTCCGCATGGTAACATAATTCTTGAACCTGCTTAATGGAAGCTTTTCCTGGAGATTCCGTATTGTAGTTGGCAGCCCAGTTTGTCTTCCCTGTTCAGATGGCTAAAGCAGTTTAAACTCCCTTCAGTATCAAACTTATCCCTTTTAAAAAAAACAAAACAATAGTTTGATTGCTTGTTGTTTTACATTTGCTCGAAAATTGTAATTACAATAAACCTTGGCAGGGAAACAAATCATGAAAAGGGTGGTATTAAAACTTCTTGTTCTTTAAAATCCAGCGGTGTTCAAGCGCCATACCAACTGAAACCTCTGAGTACAGCCATGATGTTAATGTAGTGCTTACTTATAGACCTCTCTGCATTATGTTCTCTAGTGGAGTGTGAGCCCATTTTCATAGTGATTTGCTAGTTACCCTGATTAAACTTAAAGTGGGTGCACTTAATCCAAATCAGCATTATTAATAACAATACTTAGCAGTTACGCAGCTTTCATATATTCAAAATGTGGACAATTGTGTATAATGAAATATGCATAGTGAAGAATTAGCTTACTTTCTTGCTTAGTCATATCCTACTAATAGGTTCCCTCGTGTGAAATAAGCAGTCAAAACAAGCATGTGGAAAAAAATATTATTCAAGTAAGTTCTGTCAGCAAGTGGAGTGATCTCCCCTCTGCGGGATTCTGAAAAGGACTTTCCTTTTTATTCCATTTTATCCCAGCCTCCTTATTTTGTTTTCTTGTGTGCTGCTTTCATTAGCCTAGCTGTGAGAGAAAAAGAAACCCGGAGCACTAATTTTTCCTGCAACATTGTGGTGCATTAAATTGCAAGTTCTTTTAACTTAAATGAAATCGTCTGCCCTACTGTGCCAGTTCATTATGGTGTTTAAAATGTCCAATGTTTTTATGATAAATGTCAAACCAAGTTTCATCGATAACAGCGCTCGGGAGGTAGATTGACCCATGGTCTCATTAACAGCTGGTGTAGCTAGAAAAGATGAGTCTCTCAGAGACTCAAACAAGGAAGAGGGAACCATCTGCAGGAGATTTCAGAGTTTATAAAAGCAGTCTGCTAAATGGCATTTTTGCCCACCTCTTTATAGCAAGAATGAGTAAAATGTTAACTAAAACTCACTGGAAAGTTTACTGCCTAAGATCTTACACCAATCATTATACTGGAAAGACAGTTTTGGGAAAATACTTTTCACCCTGGACTTGCCCTTGTTCTCAGTCCTTTGTTAAAACCAGCAGGGACTTGGGGGCTTATATCTAATCACACCCTCTGTCCATCTAGCCCAGAGTGCACTGGAAGCAGCTCCCCACAGTCTTTGACCTGCTTTTTTTGACCATTTTTCCTGAGGATGGGACCTCTTGCCTGCAAGCTATGTGCTCTGCAACTGAGCATATAAAGGTAAAGGGACCCCTGTCCATTAGGTCCAGTCGTGTCCGACTCTGGGGTTGCGGCGCTCATCTCGTTTTATTGGCCGAGAGCTGGCGTACAGCTTCCAGGTCATGTGGCCAGCATGACAAAGCCGCATCTGGCGAACCAGAGCAGCGCACGGAAATGCCGTTTACCTTCCTGCAGAAGCGGTACCTATTTATCTACTTGCACTTTGAAGTGCTTTCGAACTGCTAGGTGGGCAGGAGCTGGGACCGAGCAACGGGAGCTCACCCCGTCGCAGGGATTTGAACTGCCGACCTTCTGATCAGCAAGCCCTAGGCTCTGTGGTTTAACCCACAGCGCCACCTGGGTCCCTTTTTACTAGTGGGAGCCTCTAACGAAATGCATGTATGCACAAATATACATGTACATGTACAAACTAGTTATACTGTATGCAGTGTAAATAGTGAAGAGAGCAACGGGGCAGAATGACGAGTTTAGCAATGCCATTTTGAGTTGACTCTGTTCTGTCAGAGTTCATAGGCTCTTAACGTCAATCAGTTAGCAGCCCACCTACCCTCCTTCCCCAAGCCTGAGTTCTTCCCATTTTCCTGTGTGTCTTTCCATGTGTCTGATCCCCATAATAAGCAGCTCTGTATCCATTCATTCAGTCATTAGATTGCATGGCTCAGTTGGTTAGAGCGTGGTGTTGACAAGGCCAAGGTGGCAAGTTTGATTCCCCGTATGGGGGGTTGGACTTAGGTGATCCTCAGGGTCCCTTCCAACTCTACAATTCTATGATATTTTAATATCATTTTAATTATTTTAATTATAATATTAAATTTTAATAACTTATACAACAAAATCTCTTAAGTTCACACCAAGTACAACCATAAACACATTAGCAAAAAAAAAGTCTGTACGTGGTACAAAAATACAACAGAGAACCCCACCCCGAAATACTGAAACTATTCCTCTAGGCTCTTACAATGCTTTGAACGCAAAACATAGCGGCCTATGTCCCATGACCTATGACCCATGTTCAAACCCTAAACAGTGATTAACCTTAACTACTGCCTGTTCGAAGAAGCCATCTTCACAACCCATGGTTTGAGCTACACCTGTATCCTGAAGTACATTTTTAAAATAGCTCAAACCGCAAACCAAACAACAAAAAGGTTGCTTTTGTCTTAATCTTCTCTACAGCCCAGACTGCCCACAACCCGCTTTTTACCTCATTATTTTTAACACCTCCTGAGGAGCTTACCTGCCAGGCAAAATTAGCTCCAGGAAGCAAATTAACCCCATAATCTCCAAATCTTTCCCCTATATAAACAATCCAATTCCCTCACTGTATAATATAAATAAAGTAAAGTAAATGTATTCCCAAATTATTATTTTTAATAACAAAGTAAGGCTAACACTTGCCTGACATTTTTAAAAAAAAAGTTTCCTTGAATACAAGTCAGACTTGCAGATAAATACAAAATGTTTATCAGTATTGTTTCCAGCCCAACTACATGGGCAACCTGCCTAAGCAATGTTTTTAGCAATGCTTACCGGTATCTGGACTGAACTGTGAGTTGGTGAGTATCAGTAAGGCTGGTATTAGCACTCACATCCTAAATTGCAGTGGATTTACCTGTCCAGCACTGAGACTCGTGTTTTCCTTCACCCTAAGAATTGTTGAGCAATGAGCAAATGTTAACACTGCTTAGTTTTGAATCAATAAATGAGAGATGGATATTTGCAGTAGAGACAGGTAGCTTCAGTTACACAGTTACCCGCTTATACATCAGAAGAGACCACAAGAGTTTTTTCTTCATACCTGTAACTTGTATAGGTAACTACTGGCCATCCATTGGACTAATGATGCTGATACCTGCTTTCCATTAAAGGTAAAAGATAAAAGACCCCTGGACGGTTAAGTCCAGTCAAAGGTGACTATGGGGTTGCAGTGCTCATCTTGCTTTCAGGCTGAGGGAGCCGCGTTTGTCCACAGACAGCTTTCCAGGTCATGTGGCCAGCATGACTAAACCGCTTCTGGCGCAACAGAACACCGTGACAGAAACCAGAACACACAGAAACACTGTTTACCTTCCCGCCACAGCGGTACCTATTTATCTACTTGCACTGGCATGCTTTTGAACTGCTAAGTTGGCAGGAGCTGGGACAAAGAAACGGGAGCTCACCCTTTCGCGGGGATTCGAACCGCCGACCTTCTGATCGGCAGGCCGAAGTGGCTCAGTGGTTTAGACCACAGTGCCACCATTAGCACAGAGGTGGGAAACCTGATCTGGCTAGTGGGCCAGGTTCTTATCTCCCCTACCCCTCCCTCCTGCGCCAAATTTGGCAGGTAGGCAGGGCCAGCCACCTGGCAACCACCTGGCAACAATGACATTAGGTTGTGATCACTGGGACTTCAAAACACTCCACAGAGCCTGCAATGAGCCCTGCATGCATGGTGTTCAGCAGGCTTGAAGTCACCACCTATCAGCTGAAGGGTGATAGCCTCATGCTTCCTTTCCGCAGGGGTTGGTTGAGCAGTCCAGCTCTTCATGGGGAATTTGGTTGTGCGGCTTCAGCCAGCTTGAAGCCACTGCCCATCAGATGACAGGTGGCGACCTGAAGCCTGCTTTTTGCATGAATTGGAGAAAATTGCTCATTCGGCTGATCAACCTGCCTCCTGGTTTCACATTTGTTGCCTGGTGTGGGGCATGTGGGCATGGTTGGGGGAAAGCAACCTTGAGGGCCAGAGGTTTCCCACCCCTGATTTAGCAGGTACTCACTTATCACTGCATGTGTTTATATGTAGTGCTCTGTGCCACTTATAACTGCATATTTTTGGTTACACAACTATATGCACGGTGCTACTTACTTTCTTTATCCTACTTTCCCCACAAACACAATTTTCTCAAATTTCAGTCCTCTCTGCTTCCTATTTATTTATTTTTTTGCACTTTATCATAACACAAGTCTTTCATTTACTTCTTGGTGTGTCAGCATCGCTTCAGCTCTTAATGCAATCTATGGTAGATTCATTTAATGCAGCGTGTATAATGGATGGAATAGGGAACTTGTCTTCTAAAAAGACTGTGAAATTAATAGTGGGACACTTACTGCTGTACTCTTAATGATGGATAACGGACCATTTAATCAAATAGTCACCTAACATCTCAAGTTCAGGTCCATTTTTAAAAGGTTCCCCCCCCTTTTTTTTTTAGGTTTAACTATGAAAAGCAGAAGTGCAGATTTGTTTTTAATGATATTGCATTTGGTAATGATCAAGCATATGGCTTAGTTTGAGTAAACAAATGAATGTATTTTTAGAATTCCACAGTTAAGTCCTTGCTTTATTGCTGTTGCAGCATAATAAGCTTGGGTGACTATGAAGTAGCTAAATGGATGGGTTAATTTGGAACCAAGCAATTTCATGGTATGTTCGCTTGTTTACTGAGTGGAAGAGAGTGGAATAAAGGAGGTGAGAATAGCACGGATGTGCTTCAAAGTAGTTTTTAACTTTCCTTTTTTAAAAGAAGAAGAAGAAGAAGAAGAAGAAGAAGAAGAAGAAGAAGGGTGTGAAGCTATTATACCTGAATAGAATGAATACTTTTAAGCCAAGTGAACATAGACCTCTGTGTATCTAATTATGATTTATTATGAGACAACAGGTCCAACTGTTGTGCTTATTTCAAAGGTGCATACTTGTCTTTATCCAACACCAGCAAAAGTTTTACAGTGGTACCTCGGGTTTCAGTCGCTTCAGGTTACAGACTCTGCTAACCCAGAAATAGTACCTTGGGTTAAGAACTTTGCTTCAGGATGTGAACAGAAACCGTGTGGCAGCGGCACGGAGGCAGCAGGAGGCCCTATTAGCTAAAGTGGTACCTCAGGTTAAGAACAGTTCCAGGTTAAGAATGGACCTCCAGAACAAATTAAGTTCTTAACCCGAGGTACCACTGTACTTCAAAAAGCATTCCCAGTTAATCCGTTGTATGTACATCACAGTCATGGGAAGAAAATGGGGGAATTATAATTTTGACTTTGTGTGTGTGTGAAGGTGTTGTGTGTGTTTAAGAAGGCTCTTAAACAAGTATAAAATCAATAGCAACTTTTGCGTCAGATGCAGAAGTAATCACCATGTGCTTATAAGACTTTGAATGGTGTGGTCCCTCATCCCTACGTGCTATTGCACTCAGATTCTGTTAGTAGGCTTCCCAGAGTAAAGGATGTGGACTAGATGGGCCACCGACCTAATCCAACAGACTGTTCTTATGTTCAGATTCAGCCTTGCATAGGTTCAGAAAGGTAACGACATCATGTCCTCTCAGGCCATGCCCTGGTCCATGTAGCTGAATTATAAAAAGAATTCGATATTACTTAATAATGGGTGGTAGTTTACTGTGATAGCCACTGACTGTTTTTGTCCCTGGCTTCTGCCTCTGTATGAATACAGGTGACTCCCCAGTTACGCAGGGGTTACATTTCCAGGTACCACATGTACATACGTGAAATCGTGTATAGTTGGGAGAACCATCTAAAAGGCCAAACTCTGCCAAAAAAACCCACCACCACAATCACTCTCTCCAAACCCTCTTTCTCAAACTCCAACTCTCCAAGCCTCAAAGGTTGGTGCAAAGGCTCCTGGGATTTCTGTTGCAATGGCTCCTATCTGAAGAAGTGTGCATGCACACGAAAGCTCATACCAATAACAAACTTTAGTTGGTCTCTAAGGTGCTACTGGAAGGAATTTTTTTATTTTGTTTCGACTATGGCAGAACAACACGGCTACCTAGCTGTAACTAAAGGCTCCTGGGTTTGCTAGCAATTTCCCCCATTCTTTTTTGTGTCATTTTTGCACATTCTACACTCTTTTAAGGCCGTGTTTGAAATTTTTGCAGTTTAAATCGAAATTATTTCCTTGTGCTGCACACATATGCAGTCATGCACCAGTCGAATGCACATACGTGGGAAATTGCCTGTACTGATATACCATATTGTATCTGAACAGTTGTTCCTGTATGCTCTGCTTCCCAGGGATATCTGGGCAGAGTGCTAGACTAGATTGAGCCTTGTGTTGATTAGCAGTGTAACTCTTGCCTTGCTTTATTATTTACCAAGCATCCATCAAGGTCTGTGGCACAGACATGCAGGGTGGTTAATTATCTGTCACTGAAGAGTATTTGTGTAGGTCCTATGTTCATAATGGAATGCAGATGAAATGTGTGATTGGGAGATTAGTCCCAGCTCTATTACTTCATATTTATATTTTATGCTGCAGCTAGCAATTAAGAAACTTATTACTGAAAACATCTGCTTTGGCAGGAAATGAGTTCAGAAAAGGAGGAAGCATAGTATACTCTTAAAAAAAATCTGCCCAATATTTCTCAGAAAGGAAGAAGGATTATAATATGCTGCATAGGCTTATATTAGGCATTGATGAAGCAACACTTAACCAGCATTGCTCCTGGTTTTAAAGAGTGGATCAAAGCAATAGATATTAAAACTAGGTCTAAACCACTGAGCCTCTTGGGCTTGCTGATCGGAAGGTTGGTGATTCGAATATGTGTGATGGGGTGAGCTCCCATTGCTCTGTCCCAGCTCCTGACAACCTAGCAGTTTGAAAGCATGCCAGTGCAAGTAGATAAATAGGTACTACTGCGACGGGAAGGTAAATGGCATTTCCGTGCGCTCTGGCACTCGTCATGGTGTCCTGTTGCACCAGAAGTGGTTTAGTCATGCTGGCAACATGACCTGGAAAGCTGTTTGTGGACAAATGCTGGCTCCCTCGGCCTGAAAAGCGAGATGAGCATCTCAACCCCATAGTCACCTTTGATTGGGCTTAACCGTCCAGGAGTCCTTTACCTTTTTCCTTTTCCTTTACACTTAATCTTACATTATGTTCAATTCCCACTAAGACTTTAAGACAGGCTTCCTCAACCTCGGCCCTCCAGATGTTTTGAAACTACAATTCCCATAATCCCTGACTAGCTAGGGATCATGGGAGTTGTAGGCGAAAAACATCTGAAGGGCCGAGGTTGAGGAAGCCTGCTTTAAGAGGAAATTGAAGAGAAAATGTACATGCATTATGGGTTGTATCCAATGTTAGCCCTACTCAGTATACCTGAAGGAGCGTTTCCACCCCCATCGTTCAGTCCGGACACTGAGGTCCAGCTCCAAGGGCCTTCTGGCGGTTCCCTCACTGCGAGAAGTGAAGTTATAGTGGGTTCTCGACTTACGAAGATAATGCGTCCCAACGCGATCTTCGGTTGTCGAAAAAAAACGGAAGTCGAATCCCCATAGGGATGCATTGAGCGGCAAATCTTTGTAAGTCGAAGCAACCCTATTAAAAGTGGCCGCGACTTCCTCTCGGAAGTTGAAAAATTCGGATGCGGCGGCCATTTTTTTCTTCCGGAAGTCATTCAGTAGTCGAAAAACACGGAAGTCGAAGCACTCGGAAGTCGAGGACCCACTGTACAGGGAACCAGGCAGAAGGCCTTATTGGTAGTGGCACCTGCCCTGTGGAACGCCTTCCCATCAGATGTCAAGGAAATAAACAACTATCTGACTTTTAGAAGGCATCTGAAGGCAGCCCTGTTTAGAGAAGTTTTTAAAGTTTGATGTTTTATTGTGTTTTTAATATTCTCTTGGGAGCCGCCCAGAGTGGCTGGGGAAACCCAGCCAGATGGGCGGGGTATGTATGTATGTATGTGTAAATAAATAAATAAATAAATAAATAAATAAATAAATAAATAAATAAATAAATTCCATTGACATTAATGGACATGGCTAACTTAGGTTTCATTAATTTTAGTGAGTTTACTTTGAGCAAACCCGAAATATGTAAAAATAAATAAATCCTTGAGGGGTTACAGCACGCTATCAAGACCCACTGTTCCCTGTGGGGCTTGCAACATAGATTACAAGTGCATCCATGGTGGCAGATGTCGTGCATACTACTGTGCCATTTTTTATCTGCGAGTTTGAGTAAATAGCAGGAAAAGAACAAGTTTAAAAAGGACAAGCTCACACATTATTAATTAAAAGCAATTAGCAATAGAAGTAGCAGATGAGAATCATGATGAAGAGTCTTCTCCCCCAGCCACCTCTATGTAACTACCATAAAGTATCATTTTATAGGTATAAATCTCAGATTTTAAACTGGTGTTTATTGAGTGGGATTGAACCTGCAACCTTGCCATTATCAACACCATGCTCTAACCAACTGAGCTGGGCTTACACAATCCCAAAGTGCACATTCAAATTTAGTTAGTAAGTTAACGTAATTTGTATACAGCTTGATTGTAAGCGAAAAGTTTGCAGAATACAAATTTTGATAGAAAATAGGTAGTGGAATGTGAATTTTCGTGCAGATTCTCTCCCCCCCCCCCGCATTGCATTTTAAAGCAAATATGAGTCAGAATGGACTTACGAATAAAGACATGTGAAACTGACATGGGCCAGAAGTTGAATGATCTGTCCATCCCTAACAGTTATAGGAGGAAGCTATTTCTTTTTTGAAGCATATGTCAAGAAAGCTTTAAATGAACATAGAGGATTTATTTGGAAGAGTGTGATCTGGGCTCCGGATTAGAATAGTGAGCAGTTTTATCTGGCCAAAGAGAAAGTAGCACAAATCTGACAGTTTTCTACAAACCCTGAATAAAATGGTTTGCTCCAGAAACTACTTCAACTTCCCATCTTGAAAAGGCAACATGTAAATTCTCTGAGCGGTTCATTTCTCAACAGAGAAGCTGTCTTCAGCGATATTTCTTTGTCCTGTGAGGACTGGTAGATTTAATAATAAGAAAAGGTAAGTCAATAATATTGATTTATAATACCTCTTGTGCTGCTTCCTGCATATTTCCACTTTTTGCTCACGGTTACATCTTGTTGTTGTTTGAGACTTGTTTGTGGTGACTACATAACAGATGAAATATATCTATTTTCCACAATTGTGGCTTTTGAGCATGCATTCAGTAATGCCGCCAGATGTAATCTTTCCTGCACTGCATGGCAAGTAATATATGAGCACATTTGGCTGCAGTACGTGAGGGTATCTCTGTAGTTGTCTCATAATAGCAAATGGGATAATTGGAAGTACTTATAGGGACAAAATCTCAAGAGTTAGTAGCAGAAATTCCAGGGCTTATTTGTGCAGAACCATAGTTAACTTAAGTTTGTTGTTGTTGTTGTTTATTAAAGTTCTTTACTGCCCTTCATCTGAAGATGGTGGTTTACAAGATTAAAACACAAAAATGCATACCATAATAACAAACAAAACCAGTTTAAAAGGCCACATCTATTGTTTAATTAGCCAAAGGCCTGGGAGAAGAGGAATGTTTTTGCTTGCCTCCTACAGAGACTTAATGAAGGCACCAGGTGAGCCTCTCTGGGCCTTTGTCAATGTATGACTAGCATTGGATATCATCTTATATCTCTTCCAGTTGTTGGTGACTTTAGCATTTGCCAAATGATGGGACTTCAGTCAAGTTTCCTGGATAAACCTGGCTATAGACCACCCCCAGTATTGGTTGTGTGTTCTAAATCACAACAGAAAGCAAGGTGCTAAAATTTACATATAGGCATTTGCTTAAGACAAATCCTACCCCAGTGTTAGAAACTGAGATATGAAAGCTAGGAGCTAAATGGCACCTTAAACTTAGGTTATAGGCGCCGCAACGGAATGTCTAAACACGCTTTTTTGTAATAAGAATACAAAGGTGAAAATGAATGAACTGCAGCTAAAATCTTATATTCCTTTTTCACATGGTCTAGTCCTCATCTTAAGACTGCAAAAAACAAAGCCATACTTCCCCTGCCCGCCCCCCTAATATACTTATGAGGGTCCCTTCTCCAGTCCTCAGAGAGTGGCTGGAAGCGGGGAGGCAGGAAAAGGTCCTTCTTTTGTTCCAGCAGTGGCAGTTTTAATCTGAAATCTCAGGCGCAGTACTGCTCCCAGAGCTCAGAAACTGCTCGCATTAATGATTGCAAAATGAGCCTAGAACAATGGGAATTTCGAACGCTGGTCCTATCTCGATAGCTGTGGTCAACATGGTGGTAAGAGTTCTTTGCTCACCATACACAAAGCTGAAACGAGCTGAAAATTAGGGAAAGAGTGCATGGGTTATTATGGTTTCTTGATTAACTCCTCTCTCTTTTTTGAACTAATGAAAATGCAAATACAGTGGTACCTCTGGTTGCGGACGGGATCCGTTCCAGAGGTCCGGTCGGATCCCGCGGTTTCTGCAACCTGAGGACCGCTTCTGCATGCGCACACGGCAAAACCTGGTAAAATACTTCTGGGTTTGCCGCTCGCGCATCCTGAAGTTTACGTAACCAAAGGGTTACATAAATGGAGGTTCGACTGTAATTGGAGATTATATATATATATATATATATATATATATATATATATATATTTATTACAGGTTAACACAATAAGTAAATACTAACCCATTCTACTCACCTTCTAGCTTTCCACGTGTGGCTGGATTTTTAATTCACTTCAAGCACTCAGGAGAATAGGCATCAGTGACAAATTGCTGAAATATACTGGGCTTTGCTAGGCATGAAGTCAGGAATTGTTAACTTCAGAACACGTAGCTATGAACGGACTACCTGTCAAACCACTTCAGGTAACCTTGGTTGTGTAAGCAAGTCTTTAAAAACTGCTTAGTACCTCCAGACTGAATGACAGGTTCAGTCATGTATACTGATGGAACCAGTTTATTACCTCACTTTAAACTATACCAAATGCCTTGTATTAGGTATTCACCTCCTGAGCATTCTCATACCATGAGTGAACTGGCTTCTCCACCCCTAAGCTTGTTGCAACACATCTGTTTTACATTGTGCATGCCAGGTTTTGTTTTGTTTGCTTAAACCCTCAAGCCTAAAGTAGTCTCTGCTTTCCGCTCTCTGAATCATTTATTCTGCATTCCAGAGCAAAGTTATTTGCTAGGAGAAATGAGTAGAGCATTCCATTTAGTGCTGGGAGCATTTAAAAGCTGATTCTAGGGAGCACACTTGAGCTTACTGTGTGCCAGTACACCTATGAAAGCAGTTAGAAAGTGGATGCAACACATGGCAGTTGATCAATACGAAGTTTCCAACGGTTTTCAAAATGCTCTTTCGGCTGTAGGCGTCATATTGATTGCAGTTGGCTAACTGTTTGAGCGCAGACTTCGGAGGTTACAGTCTTTGTCTGCAATAGTGGCAGGGTGTGTGTGTGTGTGTGTGTGTGTGTGTGTGTGTGTTTAATATTTTATTTGATAATGATGGATGATTGCATACTTTGCTTTCAAATGGACAGCTCTAGCTGTGTGCAAGTGTAAATTTTAAGAAAACGGAAGCTTGCATTGATTAGCCTTGCTCATTGTTCTTCATAAATCATACACAAACAAATTAAGATGTATTTGTAAGGTATACCACAAGCTTACTTCTCTGTGAAAATAAACTGCCGTCTTAGTAACTGAAGCGGTGGTCGATACTGCAGTGGAAGGAGATCTCCCCACTCATAACACTCATGGCTATTGCTCAGCTTCCAAGCACTAGAATGGTAAAGCTAGAATCAACCGTCGTGTTATCTGAGAACATGTTATTTGGGGCACTGATTTGAAAAATCTGAAGCAAAACTCAGTTAAGGGAAATGTAAATTCTTTTATAAAGAAAAATCTACATGTGTAAATATCACATGGGGGAGCAAATGTATTCTTAATTTTCTGGAACAAATGTATTTGCCATGCAGTGTTTTAAAGTAGCTCAGTTTTGATTAGCCCAATTACTTTTTCCTGCCATTTTTGCTAAGGAAAACGAGTTTCAAATTCATGCTTTACTAAAAATTAATAAACGATTTTATTTACTTTAAGCTTCAATGCACCAAAATACAAACTAAAATTTTCTCCGTTATGTAATTGGCTATCTTAAAACAAGGGAATGATGAAAGCACCTTGTGAAATAGTTTGTGTTTCCTGGTCATTTTAAATAACAGCAGACTGATATTTAGAGAGAATACCTACTAATCACATGTTTGAGGGACGCTTTGATACCTTTACAGTTGCTAGTAGATTGCAATCCTGCATTTATTCCTTTTTATAAGTCCCCTTAGTCATGATAAATAAGTTGAAAAAGCATTAATCTGTGTTGTGTTCTAAATGCTTCCAAGGTGACCATAATTTTATCTCTGTGACTTCAGTTATGTCTATTTTTTCCCTCTGTTTCACAGAGACAGGTATATCCCTGCCTCCAAGTCTGGTCCTGACCAGAAGGTATCATCAACAAGGGTGCTTCACAGGAACTTAAGGTGGTGCTGTGTAATGTCAGGCCAGTGACCAGTGGCCATTTGAACCCTATTCTCCCAGTTCTTAGCCTGACACTCTGACCACTATACCACAGTGTGCCTGGATAGAGGACCACTTGGTAACAATATGTATGCCACCTTGGGTTCCATACAGTGAATTGTAGAGTCCGTAGGGATCCCAAGGGTCATTTAGCGAAACCTGCAGCAATGCAGGAATCCTGCCCACAGTTCAAACCACCAACCTTCTGAGCCAGCTATACTGACCCATTGCACCACACAGAGAAGAAAGGCAGGTTTTAAATGTAAGTGAGGAGAGGAGCAGAATAACAAATGCACAAATAAATGTTAGTTCTTTTCCTTGTTCGAGGTTGATACACTAGCACCCAGAATTTAAAAATGTAGCAAGAAACATGATTGATTTACCTTACGTGGAGCAGTGATCTTTTTCAGTAGTTGTAAACTAAATCCAAGGATGATCAGGTCTTTGTTAAGCATGTTTGCCTTTATGTAAAGTGTTTTTATTGACTGCAGCCAAAGCCCATTTCAGTTTAAATTGGGAAGCATGTTTATATGCATGGTCAGTGGTAGTCTTATTTTTTTTTTAAGTTAGAATTGTCTCCTCTTTGAGTCTGCGTATATTTTTGCATCTCTGTGAATACCAGAACAGATTGCTTTGTCTACGTGAAACCAGTTTTCACCAGTAGCTGCGGACAAGTTATAAGTACTTTTGATGTACCCTGAGTGCGGTAAAGGTAAAGGGACCCCTGACCATTAGGTTCAGTTGTGACCGACTGGGTTTGCGGCGCTCATCTCGCTTTACTGGCCGAGGGAGCCGGCGTACAGCTTCCAGGTCATGTGGCCAGCATGACTAAGCCGCTTCTGGCGAACCAGAGCAGCTCACGGAAACGTCGTTTACCTTCCCGCTGCAGCGGTACCTATTTATCTACTTGCACTTTGACGTGCTTTCAAACTGCTAGGTTGGCAGGAGCAGGGACCGAGCAACGGGAGCTCACCCCGTCGCGGGGATTTGAACTGCCGTCCTAGGCTCTGTGGTTTAACCCACAGCACCACCTGTGTCCCTAGCCTACTTATTGTGAGCATAGGTCTGAGTTTTGCACAAGGCATTTTGATAGGAGATGTAGAACATGCACATTCTTAAATTTATAAATATGCAGGCTTTAGATGTTTGTTTTGTTACTTCTCCCCAAAAAAATATTACTTGATGTTATTGATCAAGCACAGTTTAGATGGTGTTTGATAACTCTGTTTCTGCCAGTACACATTTTTAAAAAATGGGAATATGCAAGTTTATTCTGAGAGAAGAAGTCATTAAAATGTTGAATTCCTTATTCTATGCTTATAGTATATTGGATACAAATCCTTGTTGTTCTAACGTCTTGCAAAACTGTCAGAATTGGAGAGTTGATCACCTTTGTTTTTAAACTCCTTGGCTGCTATGTTGGAGAGTTTATATTTATGGACCCTGATCCCATCTGCTTGGAAGTGTCCAGTCAGCTATCAGTGAGCAAGTGTGTTTTCAGATTGCGGTTCTAAGAATGAGATTTTCTGCTTAGTCCTGTCAGAGAACAAATTAAATGAGTTTCTCCGTTTCATAGGATGCTATCGTATTGGCTCATGCTGTCATCATTTTCAAAGGAAAATGTGCAGCAGTGTAACATAACTGGAAAAGGGGTGTACCAATTTTTGGAAATTTAGCTGAACTACCCAACCTCCCTACTTACTTTTTCCACTTGAGCTTATTCCTAGCTCTCAGAAGGTATTATTTCTTATTTATATCTATGTTATCCAGATGTGAATAGAATAGGAAGGCTTTCCTTGGTCTTGCACGAAAAGTTGACATCTGTTACACTTTAAAGCAGATTTCTAAGTGAATCTGAGCAAACTGGAGTGAATCTGTAATCCTAATAAGAGGATGAACTTGAAATAATGACTTCGTTTTTAAAGAGAAATACTTCTCAGTTTATTTTTCAAACAAGTTAGTAAAGAAGGCTTAAATAGCTAAGGAGAAAATAAGTGTAGCATAGTGGTCTTCTCTCTAATAAGCTGGAAGCATTTTAGTCCTTTGCACTTTAGACAAATCATGACATGTTTTGGGGCTGGAGTGATTTAATGGAAAATAGATTCAGTAGAAAGTGCTAAATTTCCAAATGCACCCTTTTAAGGAGTATATAGCCTGGTCCTCAGACTAGATCCTATTAACCATACAGTGAGTCTTGCTGCATTTGTACATATGAGTCTAATATATCAGCAACAATAATGGCTTTGTATCAGTGAAAGAGGAATAGTGGGAGATGTTTACTGTATCTTTCCCACAAATCTTTGATCAAATAAAAATGGCTCTGTTCCCTTTCTCCGCCCATCATTTGCAGAATGAATGAATGAACCCAGGAGATAATGTGGGAAACTTCTTGTAGGGATTTTATTCTAAATTACAGCTTGCAATTTTCAGACCAGATAATTACAAGCAATATTTTGCATTTTATGTAAGAAGTACTGAAGTGTGTGTACAGTTCCATGTAAAATGGTACCAAGGTTCAATCTCCTTGGATATTTCAAACAAGGCTTCATTTAAATTACCACGCTTGCTTACATTAGTAGAAAGTAAACACATGCACAGGCTTTTATGACTGCGGGTCACTACTGAACATATAATAATATAATATTTGCATTGTCAGTTCACTAGATGTTATTCAGTTCCAAAACAGAGATGCATAGAGCCATTTCTGAATGGCTTTAAGCCATTCGCATATTTTATTTCCTTGCTACACATCCACAATAGACTGAGCCTTCCCAGCTGATGTGTATGCATACGGGCGTTTCTGTTGCTAGGAAAAGCCACAGCTTCAGACATGCATGCAGAAATTACCGTATATTCTCTCTGTGTGTTTCTTAATGAGCGAACTTTCCAAGGTTCGGTTCAGTTCAGAATAGGGTTGCCTGGAATGGTACTTAAATTTCAGATTGATTTGGAATGAGCAGAATTGGGTCATCTTAAACTTGGGTACATTGTTGTGGTCTATTGTGACAGTGATTAAATATTGGAGGCCTTTTGCTGCAACCCCAAACACCCCACTAGTACACTTCATACAGGGGAGGGTGATTAGGTAATGTCGATCTCCCTACACCCACATCTTTGGACCTTCTCTCGTCCAAAAGGGAGTTGCCCCTATCTATAAGCATTTCTTTTGAGGAACCACAGTAGAGTTGGAAGAGGGAGGCTAAAATAATAATAATAATAATAAATTATGACTGTGGAAGCTGAGTAAGGGAAAATGGGGTAGGTCCAAGTAAATTTTGGTTGGCATCTTCTAGGTTTAGAGACATTGACCATCCCTGCTGGAATAGCATTTCGTGATTTCCTCTCCTGTTAACATAATTTATAAGGTATAGCCAGAATTCCAGTACTATACAATGTATTCTTTCTGACAAAGGCGAAGAAGTCAAATTGGATAAATGTTTGGAGATGTTCTTGTTTCCGCATTGGTGTGGAAATGGAAGGAACCACTTTACAGCTTCGTCAGACAAAAAACCTGTATCTCAGCATGGCTTACTAAGTCTGACTCTCCCATCCTGTACAATATTATATTATATACTTTACATGTACAGCCGTACCTCGGCTCCCAAACGCCTTGGGAGTTGAACGTTTCGGCTCCTGAACGATCAAAAACCGGAAGTGAGTGTTCTGGTTTTCAACTGTTCTTTCTGAAGCCAAACATCTGATGGGGCTTCTGCGGCTTCCGATTGGCTGCAGGAGCTTCCTGCAGCCAATCAGAAGCCGCGCTTTGGAAGTGGAATGTTTAGGACTTCCGGAATGGATTCTGTTCGACTTCCGAGGCATGACTGTACTCTATTTAGGAAAAGGGGCAGTTTTATAACTATACAGTGGCAATTCTCAGAAAATACCCTAAATAAATATTGCTCGGTCCATTCTGCTTTATCACATTCATGGTGGCATTGAAATACGTTCAAAAGAAGCAAATAGAACTTACTCTCTTAAAAATACATGTATTAGGCAGGCTCCTGTAATAGACCTCTCTGCTTTAAGGAGTGTATTACTGAAAGGAAGCTTCAGTGGACTTAAACTGGATTCTAGGGTGTTCTTTTTATAGTTCAACACTTTTACCATGGCTTTGTTTCGTAGCTTTAGGCAAACTTATAAATATGTATCTACTTGCTGTCACCTTTGGTGAGTAATAATTACCTATAGGTGACCAGGCAAGGGTGCTGTTTGGAGCAAAGGTCTGTCTTTAGGTGACAGGGAAGGCATTTTTTTTCTAAATTGTAGAGGCTGGCGTTTTTTCCTTCAAGTCACCAACACACCACACATTAGTTACAATGCAGAGGGGCTAGCAACTTTTGTGGACTTGCGTGAGATGCTTTCTTCTGCTTCGCAGTCCTGAAGACAGTGGCCTGACTGGAGCTTGTGTGTGTCCAACTCTACAATGACTGCAGCCTTTTATCAATGAGCTTGCATGACAGGAGTGCAGTTAATTGAAGAGTTTACCATTCCATCATTTTTAATTGCTTTCGAGGGAATGACTCTTCTAGATTTAATGAGTGGATGCTTGTTGCACTTTTTGCCTTGTTGAATAGATAATTAAGACCACTGAATATTCATGTAGATGTTTAAAAACCTGCCTTGTTCATCTACTGCTTCCCCAAAGCATCAGTAATACCGTACAGGAACACAAAACCACTATTGGAAGGAAGCTTTCTCATGCTATTCACTCCTAATTACTTTATCTGATAATTTTGTTTACTTTTAACTAGGTACTCCAAAGCAGATGTTTCTAATAAGTAGTATGCATTGTTCTATATGAGGATAACAACTGGTTGTAATAGCGCAACCTGTTAAATCTATTTTCTTTCCATTCACTGCATCAGCAACAAAAAACCTGCAAGCTTTTGCTGAAGATTCAGTTTTCTGAACTCTGTGGGTTGTAATGATTTTTTAAAAGAAATCTTTTGCTGTGCGGAATAGCTGTGGTGAGTTAAATTTCACTTAGCCTTAATCATCATTTTGCCACCAGTGGTGAAAATAAATGAAAATCTTTGTAGAAATCCCGAGAAATAAAAGTTACCATGCAGGGTGAATGGGGATTGAAGTAAGTTTTGTGTTAAAAATATATATATATAAATACTTATTCTCACTAACTTAAAACGTTTGTAGCAGCATTTCTACTTTATTGATAAATGATGCAGCACGCTTTAATAAATTTTGGCTGAATGCAACAAATTCATAGAAACACTCAGTGGCCTATTGTGGTTGAAACATTGTAGTGGAGTTTATAATTCCAAGGAGTAGGATGAGAAAGGTACAGTGGTATAGATGCTTCAGGTTACAAACGCTTCAGGTTACAGACTCCGCTAACCCAGAAATAGTACCTCGGGTTAAAAACTTTGCTTCAGGATGAGAACAGAAATTGCGGCGCGGCGGCAGCGGAAGACCCCATTAGCTAAAGTGGTACCTCAGGTAAAAACAGTTTCAGGTTAAGAACAGACCTCCGGAACGAATTAAGTTCTTAACCCAAGGTACCACTGTAAAAGGTAAAGGACCTCTGGATGGTTAAGTCCAGTCAAAGGTGACTATAGGGTTGCGGCGCTCATCTCACTTTCAGGCCAAGGGAGCCGGCGTTTGTCCACAGACAGCTTTCTGGGTCATGTGGCCAGCAGGACTAAACTGCTTCTGGCACAAGGGAACACCATGACGGAAACCAGAGTGCACAGAAACGGCGTTTACCCTTCCCGACACAGCGGTGCCTATTTATCTGCTTGCGCTGGTATACTTTCAAACAGTTAGGTTGACAGGAGCTGGGATAGAGCAATGGGAGCTCGCCCCGCCGTGGGGATTCGAACCGCCGACCTTCTGATCAGCAAGCCCAAGAGGCTCAACGGTTTAGACCACAGCGCCACCCGTGTCCCTACTAAAGCACCTATAGAAGAGAAGCCAAGATGCTTCAATATTTCTTTCTGTTTTAAATTGTGGGTGCCACCTTCAATAGAAGCCACTATTGTTGCTCAACTTGCAAGCTGCTTTCATTACCTTGTGTTTACTAAAATATATTGGATTATCCTTAACCAAATACTAGTTTAATCAGAAATAAGTCCCACTTTGGTAAGTGAGGCTTAGTTTCAGGCAAGTGTACATAGGATCTTTGCGCAGGTGCCCCCAAATTCACTTTCAGAATGAAGTAACATCTGCTTTGATATTGCTGAAAAAGAATGTGCATATGCTGTTGTTATTGTTTAGTCGTTTAGTCATGTCCGACTCTTCGTGACCCCATGGACCAGAGCACACATATATGCTAACAAGTGATTTAAGTTTTCCATACACAAATGCTTGTTTTGTATGATATTTTTCCCGTTAAAAAGTTTGGGTAGGATTTCATAAATTGGACGTACCTGTATGTGATTGAGTGCAAACTTTGCCTGCAGTGCACCCCGAACCAAATCATCTTTTTTTATGATATGCCTTTTATGTCTGACAAAGTGAGTTTGTGGGAGTACATCTGCTATAAAAAGGAACAATTCATATTTCTTTCTTTCTTTTTATTATGCTTCATACAAAGTTAAAGCAATAACATATTATACTTTTCAATTGAATTAGGACAGTTTGCTCTATCAAATTTTATTGCCATTACATGGCATTGTAACTGGCTGATAAAATTATATTAGATGAACATCACAAGAGAATGGTGAGGTGGAAGCAGCAAGGTAAGAGAGACAGTCAGCACATAGTAATTGGGTTACAAAACAAAACGAATTTCTCAAGGTGAAGGGCATATAAGTAATATGTTATGTCCTACCAGGCATCATGTTAGAAAATCTCCAAACCATAAAGGCCCATCGCCTCCTGCTCACCAATTCCTTCCCCCTTCCCTGGTTTGCATAACAATAATTTGCAGTATTTTCAAACCATGGTTTAGGGCAGCGTGGTCCAACTTTTCATACCAAGTGGGCCGTGAGAGTACTTTGATATGGAACCAGTGGGCCACATGCTACTTTGTCGTGCAGTGGGGCAGGGAAGGAGCAAGGCCCAAACTTGAGCCCCCCTCCCAGCCCTCATGCTGCCTTCCCAAAGCCCACCAGGCTTTGGGAACGAAACACAAGGCTCTGGCGCACCAGGCTTTGGGAACGAAACACAAGGCTCTGGCGGGATCCTAGAACCCTCCCACCTCCTTTCCAAAGCTCGGGAAGTGATAGTTAGGCTTTTGGGAAGGAGGCAGGAGGACTGGCGCATTGGCACTTATTCCTTAGTTAAATGAGCAAAGTTTCTGCAAGTAGTTTCTTCTCTGTGCATCGAGGAGGAGGAAAAGAGATTGGGTCCAAGGCCTTTCTCTGCCCAGCAATCACAGGAACAACCACTGGGGAAAAAATGAAAGAGAAGGCGACGAAGGAGGAGAACTTATTTATATCCACATAGAGCTGCAGTGGACCCAGGTGGCGCTGTGGGTTAAACCACTGAGCCTAGGGCTTGCTGATCAGAAGGTCGGCGGTTCGAATCCCTGCGACGGGGTGAGCTCCCGTTGCTCGGTCCCTGCTCCTGCCAACCTAGCAGTTCGAAAGCACATCAAAGTGCAAGTAGATAAATAGAAACCGCTCTGGCGGGAAGGTAAACGGCGTTTCCGTGCGCTGCTCAGAAGCGGCTTTGTCATGCTGGCCACATGACCTGGAAGCTGTACGCCGGCTCTCGGCCAATAAAGCGAGATGAGCGCCGCAACCCCAGAGTTGGACACGACTGGACCTAATGGTCAGGGGTCCCTTTACCTTTACCCTAGAGCTGCAGTAATGAGAAGTTGCAAGCAACAGCACAGAGGAATCCTAGCTAGAGGTGCATGGTAAGGGGGTTGGGGACTCGCTGGGGCACCAGGCAACTAAAAATGCATTTACAACTATTGCTGCAGTGTCGAACCTATTTCAGAGATTTGCAAAAGTAGACTGAAGCTGAATCCATCCTGGAATAGCTTTTTCGCCAGCATGTGCAGCGACAGAGATTGACTGCAAATATGCAAATCCAGTCCAAATATTTCCAACCCATTCATTAAAAATAATGATTCACAATACTCCTTCCTTCTGCTTTTGCAATACCTGTTCTTTCCCAAAACACTTAGTTTAAATTTCTTGACGTTTCTGCTATAATTTTCATTTTCATTTTGTAATCTGATAAAAATGAAGGCGTGGGAAGAGAGGGAGGGACTCGCTTTTTTTTAAAAAAAAATGCCGCCCTTTCTTCCACACCTTCCCTGCTGAAAAGACTCTTGTGCCACAATGTCACAGCAGACCACGAGAACACAAATCATTGCAAACATTTTAAGACAATGTAAAATTAAAATGACAATTTTTAAAAAGTGGTCTAAAATAATTTGATACCACCAGGCATCGAAAGTTATGACTGCTGTGACTGTGCATTTATCGTTGTTGTCTATACCATTGAATGCTTAATAACAGTACTGATTATTTTAAGTTCTAATTTATATGGTGGAGATACAGGAATAAGGCCCAGTCAAGCAGAGGGGGAATAGCACTGGGTTTTAAAAAGCCAGTTTTCAGCATGGATGCAAAACAAGGGCTTGTGGCATCCTTTACCAGGCATGTACAACCACCCACCTGCTTCTTATAAGCTGCTGCAATTCCTATGATGCAATTCATTTATTGCATTGATTTTTTACCTTGTTTCTCCAAGGTACTCAAGGTAGCATATATGGTTCTCCCCTTCCTCATTTAATTCCCCCTACAACCCTGCGTGGTTCGAAAGCACGTCAAAATGCAAGTAGATAAATAGGTACCACTCCGGCGGGAAGGTAAACGGCGTTTCCGTGCGCTGCTCTGGTTCGCCAGAAGCGGCTTAGTCATGCTGGCCACATGACCTGGAAACTGTATGCTGGCTCCATCGGCCAATAAAGTGAGATGAGCGCCACAACCCCAGAGTCGTCCGCAACTGGACCTAATGGTCAGGGGTCCCTTTACCTTTACAACCCTGCGTGGTAGGTTAGACTGAGAGGCAGTGACTGGTCCAAGGTCGCCCAGTAAACTCCATGGCTGAGTGGGGATTTGAACCCTGGTCTCCCAGGTGCTAGTAGTCCAAAACTCCAATCACTACACCATGCTGACTCACAGTAGTCTTACAGTCAGTGTTAGAAACTGGGATAGAAAAGCTAGGAGCCGAATGGCTTCTGGGACCTGGGTTGTGGGCACCAAAGCAAAGTGTCTAGTTGCCACGGATTGCGGGGTTTGTGTATGTGCGTGTATATGTGTCTGCAACACTTTTTATTTATTCTTTTGATAAGCATGAATTAATACGTAATTCACATAAGTGACACATTGTTAATATCACATTTTTGGCAGAAATTGTTAATGCATGTTTAATTTGGTGTTGACAATAAACATATTGGTACCATACTTCAGTTTTCAAAACGCTCTAATCTTTATTGTTAAACTCCTTAGCACATTGCCCATCCTTAACATATACTCTGAGGCTTCAAAGCCACATACATTTCAGTAATCCTTGAACGTCATCCAGGCACGAAAAATGGCACCTAGGCTTTTTCAGGTGCTTTCAAATGGAGAATCTTTAGGCGCAAAATGCACCTGGCGCCCTGCTAATTATGAACCCTGGTCTACAGTAGACTAGAAAGGAAGGAACATGGTGACGCTAGGGTAGCATATGCATCACAGCAAGCCAGTCTACACCAAACAATGGCTCAGCCCAAACAAGCAAATGTCGGCTTCTGGAGAGAATATCTTTGTTTCTGCTCCAGGCCTGCTGCCTTCACGCTGCTAGGAGCTAAGCCATTGCTTTGTTCAGCCCTGTTTCCGAACCCAGGCTCATCATTTGCCTTGCTCTAAACAAACCATAAACTGTGCCCAGGGTTTGTTCAGTGGCCTACCCAAGTAGTTTGTCTGGGGAGATAATCTATGAGCTAACACATGGCTTAGTTTACAGCAAGGCAGCAGCAGTAGGACCCTGGGAGAAGTAAGGCTCCTTTCCCTTTTCTCTGGGATGTGTTTGTTCATGCTAAGTTATGGCTTGGCTTAGTGTTGTTACCTGTGAAGTTGTCCATGCAAGAGTAAAAAGGTAAAGGGACCCCTGACCGTTAGGTCCAGTCGTGTCCAACTCTGGGGTTGTGGCGCTCATCTCGCTTTATTGGCCGAGAGCCGGTGTACAGCTTCCAGGTCATGTGGCCAGCATGACAAAGCCGCTTCTGGCGAACCAGAGCAGCGCACAGAAACGCCGTTTACCTTCCCGCCAGAGCGGTTCCTATTTATCTACTTGCACTTTGACGTGCTTTCGAACTGCTAGGTGGGCAGGAGCTGGGACCGAGCAACGGGAGCTCACCTCGTTGCAGGGATTCAAACCGCCGACCTTCTGATCAGCAAGCCCTAGGCTCTGTGGTTTAACCCACAGCGCCACCTGGGTCCCTTCATGCAAGAGTAGCTAAGTCTTAAGATGCTTGTTGGCGATTATTGTACAGGATGATGTTGGGAGTATGGTCTCCTTGATTTATATGCAACATGACGCATAAACACTGGGTTCTATGGGGCCTTGCTAATGGATATGAAATTAGGTTGAATTTCAGAGTGTTTGTTGAAAATTGCTTCTAAATTAGGCTGACATTTCTTAAGATGCTTTCTACATAATCTGCAGTTAAATTTAAATTCCATTTTATATTTGCATGTAACTGAAGTTTCCAAGGGGGAAATTTTAAAAGACTTGTGGAATTACCAGCACAGGAAATTCTAAGTTTCTCCTGATCTCCAGTTAAGTCATGCATCTTTTAACTGTTAAGATTTGTGTGCTTTTTACATGTTTAGGAAAATATTCCTGGCATGATAGAAAATGTGAGAACTCTGCTGTTCACCATCTGAGCTTGCTAGACAGCTGGAGTTAGGCACTCAAGAGTGGCATTTAATAATAATACCCATGATTTCAAAGTTAAGAGGTTTTCTTTAAGTTCTGTAGTTGGCATGAAGTCATGATAAATCTTCATTGCTCTTCAACATTTAGGAAATACTTAAGTCTCATGTCTTAAAAAAAAAAATCAGTGTTTTTGTAGTTGTTTGTTTTTGCATGGAGTGCCCTATCTGGGTTGGATGGAGCAGCCAAATAATTTCGTTGTCCCTGAAGGGGATAATGACAATAAATATATTCTATTCTGTTCTATTCTATTTTTGTGCTTGCATATTAAGATCAGAAAAACTTTTTTCAAAAAAGGAAAAAAAAAACGTTCTCCACCAGGATGCAAAATCTGTGAGCGTCAGGGAAATACTCATGCACAAAATTGTGCAAGAGACTTAAGCCATGTGTGAGACTGTAGAGTATTGCTTGTTTTTAAAATGGGTTGTCCTTCTCACAAAAATCTCAGCATAGTGTACAGAGTCTCCCATTTTATTTTCATAACAGCCATCTGAGATAGGCTAGTCTGTGTGTGTGTGACTGGTTCAAATGATCCTCATCCGCTGAGCATGGTTTGAAACCAAGATCTCCCTAGTCCAAAGCTAACATTCTTGTTAGATCACTCATCACTCTCGCGTGATGTGGAGATTTGGAAAGCTTATGCATGTGAGACAAAAATCCTTGGGCAAGGTTTTACTCTCCATATGCAAGTTTATATCTTACATTGTTAATACAAAAGTAAAAAGCTCCCCAGTGAGAGGTACACGTCCACTATAAGCATAAATTGTTTTATCCTCCTACCCCTTATCTGGAAGGAAGACTGTTTTGAAGAGTAACAGTTTCTTTTGCAATGGAATTTAATGCACAAGATAAAATTTTAGGAGGTTTGTTAGGCCGTGATATAGCATGCCATTCTAGTTTAAAAGAGCCATTGCACGAGTAAAGATGACTCATGAATCAGGAATATTATTTATAAGTCTGATACTTTTTTTAAAAAAAACGAGAACGTAGCTGCTTCTTTAAAAATTCATCCATTAGTAAGATGCCCGTGCATTGCTAAGAGAGAGGAACAAAAGATCCTGCAAATACTTATATTGCCTCCAACCAAGTATGATATTCTCTGCCTCAAACTTGGACTTGCCAATCATTTATGTATGCATGTGTTTGGCAAGTGGAGCAAGTATGTCCTTCTCTAATCTTTGGTGCGAGCCATTATAACACAGCTTTGTTGTAGTAGTATGGCCTATAGAATTCTCTCCTCAGTGACGTGTTCCCTGACACCCATTCTCATCTTTCCATGTTGGGCATAGATGGTTAAAAAACAAAACAAAACTTAAATTGTTCTTAATTGATACCATTTGTATTCTTCTCAGTGCCGGATATACATATAAGCTAAACAAGCTATAGTTTAGGGCCCCACCCTCTTGCCCCCCCCCAAAAAAATTAAAAGTATTTCACTGTTAATATACTACTACTTCTTAATTGTATTTCAGTTCAACAATTTGATAAAATACATATTTTGTTATGTGCAAATGGCTTTAGATACCTATTAGGCCCATAAATTACCATATAGCATATATTCAACACAAAAAACAGTGACAATTTGTTGTTGGCAAAGGACAGCTGGGAGATATAAAGGGCCCCGTTACCTTCAGTAGCTTAGGGCCTCATCAAACCTAAATCTGGCCCTGTTTGTTCTGTGCTTGAACGGTTGATTTTACTCTTTTATAGCATTCTAAGCTGCTCTGAGAAAAATGCTAAAGGATGGTGTGTATGTGTGTGTGGGGGAGAGAGAGAGAGAGAGAGAGAGAGAGAGAGAGAGAGAGAGAGAGATCTTCCCTTCCATAGTCCCTTTCAGATAGTTGTTGGACTTCAGCTCCCATCATCCTCATGCATGCAACTAGGCTGAATCGGGAAACCTTGAATTCTAAAGCTGTAGTTTAGCTGTAGTGGCAAAAGCATCAGCTTACATGTGTTGGAGCAAGAGTTCTTGCTATTATCAAAAGTATATACAGTGGGCGCTCAGGTTGCGAACGTGGTCCATGCGGGAGGCACGTTCACAACCCGCAGCGTTTGCAACCCGCCGCGCCGCGTCTGGGCATGCGCAGGTCGCGATTTGGTGCTTCTGGGCATGCGCAAAGCGCGATTTAGCGCTTCTGCGCATGCGTGAGTGCCGAAACCCGGAAGTAACCCATTCCGGTACTTCTGGGTTTGGCGCATCCGTAACCCGAAAACGCGCAACCCGCAGCAAGCACAACCTGAGGTATGACTGTATCTGCATGCTTGGAAATCCTCGTACTCCTGATTACTTTTGCGCATGGCTGGCACACAAAAGAGCTGTTTTATACATTGCTCATTCTGTAAGGACCAGCATGTCTATCGTGTGCCCCTACTGGTATATAATTTAGTACAGGCATAGGCAAACTCGGCCCTCCAGATGTTTTGAGACTACAATTCCCATCATCCCTGACCACTGGTCCTGTTAGCTAAGGATGATGGGAGTTGTAGTCCCAAAACATCTGGAGGGCCGAGTTTGCCTATGCCTGATTTAGTATAACTCACTGTGTGAGTCAAGGGTTTCACATAATGTCTACATGCCCTTCTGCTGAACATGGGTGGGGAAACTGTCTATGGTCATGTCCATACATATAAATAAGATGCCTCCCCCCAAAGAATTGTGGGATTTGTAGTTTGTTGAGGGTGCTGGGAATTGTAGCCCTGGGGCTAAACTACAGTTCCCAGGGTTCTTTGATGGGCAGCCATGTGCTTTTTAAATGTATGGTGTGGATGTGACTTATATGGCGAGTTCATCTCCAGTGAATCCTGCTAAGCAATGCAGCCAGCTGGTTGGAAACTCCTCATGGGATTGCTGATGCCTTCAGAGAACATGGCATACGAAACAGTTCTTATCATCAATAAAGCTGCATCAAATACTTTGGTCCATGGCTGGAGCTACTTTGCAGCAGAGGAAGATAAATGGCTTCTACTCCAATGGCAGCGGGCCTGGCGCAGAGGGATCCACACGACTCAAGATGCTACAAATGCCAAATCACCTTGAGTTTCTGTTCACGTTTGGGCATTGGGAGACTTTCTGCAAAAGGTAAACAGCTTGACGTGTTTCTCTGGCAGGTGAAACTCCAAAGAGCAGTTGAGCTGTATGGGAAATTGTTTTAATTCTTACATAAGGGACACCCAAGATTTTAACTTCTGACAACCGCAGAACTAATTCATTGCAAAATGGCAACGATTAATTCATATGGCTTCTGACAGTAAAAGGTATTATACTGACATGTAACATGCATAAAAGGGTGTTTAAAGAAAATGAAGCTGCAACGCATCCACTTTAATTGTCAAGTTGCAAGGAACAGGCAGACTTGTGCAGGAATTTAATGTCTTCCTTGCTTAGTGTCAGTAACTTGTTCTACTTGTTTCATTGTCCTCTCAAAAAGCATTCTTGATCCTGCATGTGTATTTTAATGATCCCTCAATTGTACATCAGGCTGACTAGTTTCCAGGAATGGTGAAACCACAGGAATTTATTTTCATACGAGGGACGTTGATTTGAACAAAACAGCCAGTGTGTAGATAATTTGGGGCAGAGTTGCCCAGCTATTCCAGAGAAGACAAGGCAGGATTAAAACATTTGTGCTTGTGTTTAAAGCTTTTAAGTTTTGCTATAAATAATCTGTCTTGGAAAGAAAATGCCAGGAATCAGGATAAATATTAACTTGGAGGTATTGTGTATGTATATGTGTGTGGCAGAGAGAGGGGTGGATCCAGGTGTAAAATGCAAATCTTATTTGCACTGAAGAACAGTGAATTGCCAAGACAGCTGGTTCCTAAAGGGAGAAGAATCAATTCTAAATTCTTGAAATGCCCAAAGCTTGTCAGTACAACTGACATTTAAATTGTAGTCCTATTGTCCTGTCCTTGTGACATGTTTCTGATAGCTTCAAAGTCACTCAGTCTTATATTAGAGAAATGGAAACCCTGGGAATGAGCTGACTTAGTGAATTATGTGCATATAGCCATTAGACAAGGGTAGTTTAGCTTGAGCACTATTTGGTGTCAAAATACTGTAGCCGAATGGATTATTTTATTACACAAAAACATCTGTAGTTAATATAATCCCTTGGGTAGATCACGTGGCTTATGATCTGTGTAGGGAAAAATGTGCCAGCTTTAGAAGGCTTATTCCAAAGAAACAGAGTTTGGAATGTGGTTTCTAAACAGACATATATATATATATATATTTAGTTCCATATTCCTGCCATATATTGCCTGTGTTCTTGGATTTTTTCCCCCTCTGTACTTTCACTGCTTTTGAAAGTTTATGGAAATACTGTGTATTGTTCCGATGTATGCTGTCTAGACTAGAGATCAGTAGCTGGCTGACTTTGTTTTTCTCAGGGACGGAGCTGGCTCAGTCTGCCTGCCCCCCCACTCAGCTACCTAACTTAGGGAGTTTGCTGAACGTAATAAAAATGTATGGAAAGGTGGTTGCTGTGGCCAGGAGACTTGTGAGTTGCTCATTTTGTGGAATGGTGGGGGAGGTCTGCCCACCTCATCCAAGTATCTCAGCAGTAAAAAACAACTAGTTGCTGATCAGATGGTGAACCAATAGAATAGTCATTGCTATGAATTATGTATACTTTAAAATAATTTCAAACAGTCAGAAAGAACTACACTCTTTCCACCCACATCACCCTTGAATAAACATATGTCAGAGATGCCTGTTAAATGTCATGGTGCTTCTTATTGCTAACTCTTCAAATGTGCTCATTTGTCAAGTCTTGTACCTATTGCTTCATTTTCATAATAAAAAGAGTTGCGTTAATGGAATTCAGTTTGCCATTCTGTCTTTTACTTCTCTTTTTCATGGGACAAAAGAGAAAAAGAAGTGCGGAGGGGGGGAAAGAATGCATGAAAAGGTTTTAGTTCCTCACAGCAGTGTATTTTGGAGAAATGGCTAACAGGGAGTCTCTTCCAGAGAGGTACTCTCTACAAACATCATTTTGGGGGGGGGGGCAGATATGACTGGACAGAAAGAGTCCTAAGCCTAGGTTGTACAAAACAGCAGTTAAGGTGGAAAACTTTACCACTGGAGATTGTGGTTCAACTATATATTTGTGTATGTATGTTAATATAGAAAAGTAGCATTTAAAGCAGGCATCCCCAAACTTGGCCCTCCAGATGTTTTGGGACTACAACTCCCATCATCCCTAGCTAACAGGACCAGTGGTCAGGGATGATGGGAAATGTAGTCCCAAAACAGCTGGAGGGCCGAGTTTGGGGATGCCTGATTTAAAGGGAAAGGTTAGGCTAGCCTCCTTCCTGCTGTGCCAGTTTATTGTGGGGAGTTAAAACGGACTGTCATCCCATCAGTGGAGCCCCTGTTGCATGTCTGGTAGTACAGTCTTACATAGATGTATCGTGTTTGAAAACTAGGTGTTAGTAAATAAGCACACAGAGAAAGTTCTTGCTGTATTGTACCATATTAACATGCAGATGGTGTTTCTTGAGTGTTCAGCCATGTAAATTGTTTTAGACATGTCTGGTCAAAAGGCCTAGGCTAGCTTTCTCCTTGACATGTTGTTTTTGTATGTGCAGAGAAGAGTTTCTCATGAATTTAATCTGCTGTCTCAGTCTGGAACGGCAGAAATTCCAGCAACTGAAATAACGTTTGGGGCTCCTCATTGTGTTGTGGAAATGTGGAGCCGGTTGAAATCGCTTGCTGCCTCTTTTCCCCACTGTGCTTTCCCTGTAACATAAAGTGAGGGCTTTGTGCATTTAGCCATTTCTAATATGCACCATGTTGTGTGTTTTCCCTATCCAAAGAAAGGGATTGTGTGGACAGCCCCATAGAAAAAGGCCTTGCATTCACCATTGCAGGATACAAAAGTATGTTGCTTGCTGCAACATGTTGGGAAGCGAGTTGGTGAAGTAATGAGGCAGGTCTTTGGTGCTTTAGGTCTGCCTGTTAGGAATCTCATTTGGCTTATTGACAAAGAATGCCCAGTGCAGTGGGGCATCTCAGCATTTTTGTAGAGCTTTTTGCAAAGAACATCACTGGCTTCATGTCTACCCTGTAATGGACTGGAGGAATGCACGGTTTTGCTTTCCCACTTGCAATCTTGTAATTCCCATGCAAGAGCTCCTGTTACATTGCCTAGAGAAACATGATGCTATCAGTCAAAATGTGTAAATGTTGAATCTGAGCTAGTGGCCAGAATGAAATAGTATCGGATCTTCTTTCTAGAGGTAAAGTGACTGTTGACTTTTCTCACAAGTCACATTCAGTGCTTTCAAATATGCTACTTTCCCCACAAAGATACACAGAGTACCCAGCTTTCCATTTTCCTTTTGGACAAGAGGATTTCTCTCCATGTGTTGCAATCTGATGTGGGGAGAGAGAGGGGGGGGAACTAATTCACCTTTTTGTCAACTTACAAAAGCCAGTGTGGTGTAGTGGTTAAGAGCGGTGGACTCGTTATCTGGGGAACAGGGTTCGTGTCTCCGCTCCTCCACATGCAGCTGCTGGGTGACCTTGGGCTAGTCACACTTCTTTGAAGTCTCTCAGCCCCACTCACCTCACAGAGTGTTTGTTGTGGGGCAGGAAGGAAAAGGAGAATGTTAGCCGCTTTGAGACTCCTTCGGGTAGTGATAAAGCGGGATATCAAATCCAAACTCTTCTTCTTCTTACCCATATCATTCTTGTGCACAATGTCTCTCCATCTGTCAAGAGCAGGCATTTATGTGCTGTGGTAAAATTAGCATTTTGGGAAGTCAGATTGAGAGATATTACATGTTTCCTCTCTAGTTCTCAAATCAAGTTAAGGACCAAATCAAGTTATACTCTCCTCTGAAGCCAAGCAGTACTTAAAATGCTGTATGCCAGGCTTTGAGTCACACTGGAGTTACAGACTGGATAGCTGAAGGGAAACGATTGCTTTTGCTGTGCAGGTTTAAGGTGCTGGCCAGTTTGGTTTACATAACCAATCCTGTCCACAGATAACATTTTTGTGTCCACATAAAGAGGGAGTGGAAGTGGACACTAAATAACAAACAGAGGATTTCAAATACCAGTAGTATAAAAGCTTTCCATTGACGAAGCACTAAGTGACAGAAAGTGTGATTGTGTACAGTCCCCCATCACCCAACTCTGCTCTTATTTTCAGAACTGGAATTCAAGTCAAAACAATGTAAATGGAATTTGCAGTTTGGGTTTCCATCTAATCCCAGAACTATTAAATCCTCCCGATTTATATTCATGCAGGGCAGTTAGCAAGAGTTTGCCCAGTATTTGGATACTGAAGTCATAGGGCAAAATACATAGAACCATAGAATTGCAGAGTTGGAAGGGACTGCAACGGCCATCTAGCCCAGTGTCCTGCGATGCAGGAATCTTTTTTTTGCCCAGTGTGGGGCTCAAAACCGCAACCCTGAGATTAAGAGTCTCATGCTCTACTGACTGAGCTCTTTTGAAATGACTAGGTCTATTTGTGCAATGGGACTTTCCCCCTGCTCCCCCCATGAGCACCCTTCATAGTCATGCAATCAGTTCAGGGGGTTCTCCCAACCACCCAGAGCAGATCTGGGTGTTGGTGGAGGGTGTGGGGGGAAAGGGGGGCGGAGTCCCATTGCGCAAGCAGACCTTGCTCAGCAACTTAGATGAACTTCATCCAAAGCATTTCGACCATCTAAGATAGTGAAACTTGTTGATGTTCCCAAGTTGTTTCAGGAATTAAACTATATCTTCTTCCATATACTAAGATGTTACAGATCCCACAGAATGGAAGTGTTACGGTGATTTGAGGAAATCATTTTCAGATTTTGTAACTATTATTTTATATGCTCTTCTTTGCTTCGTGGTTTTTTAACAATTAGCTTGAACTGCACCAACAGTAGAAACCAGTTCAGACTCAGATGCGCACAGCAGAAGCTTATCAGGATGCCTTCCTTCTTGCCTGTATGCAGTCGTTGGTGTTCATCTTTTGCAACAAGGAGAATGTGATGCGAAATCTTGCACCCATTATTTACATGACTCAGCAACTTAATATCCTCTTTCTTCACTAAAATAGTGGGGCTGATGAGTCAAAGGCTCATCTGCACTGGAAATTGCTTCACTGACCACAAATAATGCACGTGGCTGTCTGAGAAACACTCCCCAAATTACCCAACTTTATTATACAATTCTGATACTAAATTCCCAAATGTTGCTGTCGGAATAACTTGCAAACAAGTCAACAGAGCCTTCATCAATAGTTAACATGGGGAAATCAACTAAAGCAGATTATTATTATTATTATTATTAAAGTGTTTTAAAAACCACCTTTCAGGGACAGGTTTTTGTGTGTTTGCGTGTGTGTGTGTGAGAGAGAGAGAGAGAGAGAGAGAGAGAATAAGAGAGAGAGAGAGAGAGAGAGAGAGAGAGAGAGAGAGAGAGAGAGGGGTAAAAGATGTGTGGGTAAAATAAAAATAATCTTCCCTAGCCTCAGAATCTTGAGGGGAAAGAAAGGTGAGAATTCCTCCATGGTAAACTATTCAGTGGCCATAAATAACTCGTTAGCCTTTCCTCTGTACTGTCCTGTCAGCCTCAAACATTGTTGCTCAAATGGCCTTCAGTTCCCAGCATGATGCTTCTGTTTCCGCTTTCTACCTTCTAAGGTCTGATTAGTGTAGACTCTGCACTAGACCCCAGTGTCTACCCACTACAGTGGTGCAAACATTTCTTTTTCTCACAGAGCCATGCTGTTGCATACACAATTTGTGGTTTCTGTTGTGTTGTGAAATCTGAGGTCTGTGCAAGGTGGCGGCAATGGACTAAGTTGCTATATTTGTAAGATTTTCAATCAGTTTTCACAGAGCAACCACATGCTCTGAACTTCCTACAAACAGTTCTTACACAAGTCAGTTTGAACAATAATGTATTAATTTATAATTGTATGCATCTCTTATCTCTGATAGACTGTAGGCTTATTTGCATCTGTGGGGTTCTGGTGCATAGCTAATTGTAAAAGCGAAACAAACAGAAGATACCGTACCTTTCCGTGTACTGTATAAGACTAGGTTTTTTTTTTTTTACTAAAAAATGTTTTAAAAGGGGGTAGTCTTATACATGGGGGCAATCTCTCCCCATTTTCTTAATTTTGAGTCCCCAAAAACACGGGGGGTGTGTGTTATACACAGAAAAATGCGGTATATTAATTATATGGCTGCCACTGGATTTATTTTTCTTCCTTACTCAAGATTCATAGATCTCCTTATGCAAATGAATTGATTCTAACCATAGCATTGCAAGTGGGTTTCAAATTTAGAACCTACCTTACCTTCTCTGGAGAATAATTTCCTTTATTGGTAATTTTAGCCAATAACGCTTCTTGGTTTATATTTATGTTTGCTTTGTTTTTATAGTAGTCCATGGCAATAAAAAAATTAAAAATGGGGGGAACAGGAATCTTGGAGTAGCAGCTAAAATTCAAGCAAGTATCTCTTCAAAGTCTGAAAGCACTACAAGAATGTAGAAGTTGGAAGTTGAGAGGGTATTATGGGAATAAGATATGCTGTGAAAACTCTGTATTTTTTATCCCTTCTTACGTAAAGTTTATGGCTTGATTAAGAAGAGATCGACAATTATCCATAAATTATGGAGAGAAATTAAGTGCATCGTTTTAAGAGCAATTAATATGTTTTGATTACTAGAAAAATGTTCATTCGGTCACATTTTAATATTAGTGTAAAGCATGTACATATGGAAGAAAACCCTCCTTACCAGATTTAAGTATGCATTAGAATGATGCTAATTATAGACTCCTTAGACCAGACTTATTATTTTTCCAAGATTGGCTTGGTGGACTGGGGGCATCAGTTGGACATGTTCTATTAGAAGAATTCATTCCTAATGGTCACTTTACTCTGGTGTAGTTCTAAGGACTTGTCTCAGTTCTGTAGTAGGATTATACATTGATTTAACTTCCCTTACAGATTCCTTCACCCCACCCTTTTCGCCATTGGCAATGTCTCTCATTTTGTTCGGAAAGTGAAAGTTGCTAACCCTTTGCAACACAGTGCCATGTGGACATGTGTTTTATGCTACACAAATCAGCAGGCAATGGTAGAAATCAGCTTGGGATATGGCATTGTTGAATATTACAATGTGGGGGGAAATACAGCAAACGGATTGATCTGCTGTAGAGGCTTGGCCATATGAAACACATGCACCGCAGAAACGCACACACAATTTATATGTGATTATCACTCTAAACAGTATGGGAGGCAGCAAAGAGAGGTTAAGCGGTTAAGCCATAGGAATAGTGGCGATTCATTTTTTAACAATGGGGCTCAGGACTGGATGTCAGAACAGGAGAAATGGTGTGTTTCATATACAGTATTTAGGATTTGCCGACTACTTCCCATTGTAAGCTGTTCTTCTGGCCATTGTTTGTGAAGGTTCCTCACATCTGTTGTTTGCAGCTGCTCTTTCAGCAGGGGAAAAGCCCTGGGGTGAAATATGCCTTTTTTCTCCTCCTTTCACTTGTATTCCTGATGATCTTGGAAGGGGGCCAAGGAAAAATCCTGAGACACGGTCCAAAGAGGAGCAAGTCCCCACCCTCTCCCGGTGCACCTGCAGAAGCAGCAGTAGTTGAATTGCCACGGAATTGACTTGGATCAAAAGCAAAAGGGAGAGGAATTTCTGGCTTAGGACCATTGCTATGATAGCATTTACCTTCCAGGTAAGGAAGAGAGACAGCCAAGGAATTCTCCATGCGTCAGTCCTAGTAGACTTGCTATGAACTCTTGAGTGGGAGGAGAGAAATAGAATGTGCTGTTTCTACATGCTTCTCTTTGATATCAGGGCCTTAGCAATTCATGTTGAAGATTTAGGCTGCTAATCCTAGAGCTGATGCATGATTTTTGACAAAGTTGGCTCATCCCTAGAGTGCCCTGCCTGCACATAGGTTATTCTTACTACAGTGGTACCTCGGGTTAAGAACTTAATTCATTCTGGAGGTCCATTCTTAACCTGAAACTGTTCTTAACCTGAGGTACCACTTTAGCTAATGGGGGCCTCCCGCTGCCGCCACACCACAATTTCTGTTCTCATCCTGAAGCAAAGTTCTTAACCCGAGGTACTATTTCTGGGTTAGTGGAATCTGTAACCTGAAGCGTCTGTAACCCGAGTAATGTCCACTCCTGGCTGCTATGGATGGGGAGGCGGAATCAGTTTAGTTCACATTTAAAAGCAAAACTACATACCTAAGCTACACAGAAACAACATGTGAACCAAAACACAGCCATCCTTTGAAATTCACACTTCTCTGAATTTTGCAACCCAGTCAAGTAATGTGTATGGAAATGCAGATACCAGGGGTAAAATGTGCATGAATGAATATACATAGATTCCTGAAAGTAAAATACAAAATGTGCATCATATTAAGGTAAAGTTGCTTTGCAGAAGTTTGTATATTAGAGGAAATTGCATACAAAAATGCGTATGTTTGCAGATATTGTTAGCGGAAATATCCTGATGGAATTTTTATGGGGATTTGTTGCTGTTGTTGTTGTTTTTAATTGCGAACTGATGGAAACGTGGAGAACCAAACAATATTGAAAAATTAGAAACACAAAAACCTAAACTGACAGATTCACCCATTCCTGTTTTCTAGTACTAGTCTGGAAGAATGAGGGAGCAACTGAAGGTGGAGTAGGAGTTGTGAAATAGTATGCATGTAGTAAAAAGGTACTAGGTATTACTATGAAGATGGATGAAGGAGTAATAGATGTTACAGGATTATTCCAAGTTTTGTTCCTCTTCCATGACAGTGCAGGGTATGTTCAGATTAGCCCTCCCAGTCTAGTAAAGGGAATTACGAAGCAGCGTAACACTTGCCTTCCTCCACATGCCAGAACAGGCCTTTACGTGACTGCAGGCAAAATCTTTAATGTGAGAAGTCCGAAAGGATGTCTTTCATTAGCTTTGCATATTTCATCTAAGCTTCTTAAAGCATAACTCTGCCTTCAAAAATGATGTCAGCGATTTGACCTCCTGCGCTAATTAGATCCTTGTTGCCACCTTGGAAAGTCTGCAAAAATGCCTGCCTAAATACGTCCAAAAATCTGTGCTTCATTATACCACACTCTTATTACTTGCTGAAAAGTTTTGTGTCACCCTTGATTGAATGCCATGTTTGCATGTGTCCCAGCTTATGTGTAGGCAATTGGTAGAATAGATTTATTTATTTTTTAAAAAAAGCAAAACCAAAAAACGAAGATTCAAACCAAGGTGTGCCTCACCTTGTATAAGATCTCAAATGTCCAAGGAGTCATCTATGGAAAGAGCTGCTTCAGGTGTACTAACCCTGAAGTAGCTAAAAGGTGACAAGAAATGATAGGTCAAACAGAGCTAAATCTTTTCTGTGGATTTTTAACCGATGAATATAAATAGCTATTATGAAATGATTTACAGATGTTACTAAAGATGGTAAGAAATTACTAAGATGATATGCAAATGAAGCGCAGCAGGCGGGGGGGGGGGGAGGAAGCCACACAAAAGATGTGAGGAACAATGTGGGGAAGATGAAGTTTGTTGTGTTCGATACTATGACTAATTCTTGTTAGAAGTGATGTTAAGAAAATGATGATTTTTGTTTGTATTTTGTGTGTTGTTTTATGTTTTATGTTTTAAATAAATAAATAAATAAATAAATCTTTTCTGTGGATTTTTTCCCCTAGCACAGCACCAGATGAAACCCTCCAGGGTTTACTATTTGGCCTGCAGAACTGTCACTAGGCCGCACCCCTTCGTGGCTGTGCACCATTTTGTCTGGATAGACTGTGTCCTTGAACTCTGAAGTTTCCTCTTGCCTGATCGGCTGTAGGATAGAGAGAGCTGTGAGTGGGTGTGTACAAAGGTTTGATGTCCACCCACTTTTGCTTTTGGCTCCGTCCATTGGCATGTGGCCCTTGGAAGGTTGAACACAAGGGAGTGAATCGCAGTTAGCTAAGTACTGCAGACCGCCTGTTTTTCAAAAGCCCAGCCATGGACCCTCTACTTTTGGAAATGCTGATATCGCTGTGGTAGTTTTTGTTATGTGAATGGTACCACGGACCCCTTTGGGTGGGTCTATGGACCACCAATTGGGAACCACAATGGAATGTGGCCTCTGGGCTAGTTGATTTTTCCATGGTC
The DNA here is from genome assembly GCA_034641395.1 of Darevskia armeniaca. Lineage (NCBI taxonomy): Eukaryota > Metazoa > Chordata > Lepidosauria > Squamata > Lacertidae > Darevskia > Darevskia armeniaca. The sequence goes on from JAWWNF010000371.1 coordinate 1,113,275, forward strand.
TTTTCTTTGTTTCCTTTGAAATACATTTATAACAACTTACGGACATTTAACTTGTGTGCATTCAGCTTTATAAACATGGTAAAAAATAAATTAAAAGGGGGCGGGCATTCAGTGGGAAATGCTTTGGCAATTCCACCCACCACTGAACTCAATGTATACAGGATTTTGGGTTTAGGCATGATCTCCAGAATGTAACTCCTGCTTAAGCTGTATACCAATTGTGCAAAAGATGTGTTGATAGCAAGACACAAAAGCAGAAGTGTGAAATGCACAAACTGCTGATGTTAACTGCAAATGTTTTGGCATTGCTCATCTTGTAGCTGGAAACCCTTAAGGCACTAGAAGATGTGGAATTAATGAGGTGTATGTTACAATTATGTGATCAAAGTTCGCTCAAGATCTTACTGAAAGGATCCACCAAACCTCCTGGTTTCTACATCATGCTAAGAGGCAATCCAAAATGCTGGTTTTATATGGGACATTGTGGCAACTAATGATGCTTCCAGCACTGTTAGCCTCCATAGTAAGCAGACCTGTCCCAAAGTGACTGTGCAAAAGTGCTAATGGTAAAGGTAAAGGGGTCCCTGACCATTAGGTCCAGTCGCGGACGACTCTGGGGTTGTGGTGCTCATCTCGCTTTACTGGCCGAGGGAACCGGCGAACAGCTACTGGCAAGATGACGAGGTAGGAGCATGAATGCGAGTCCAGGAACCTGGGGTCCGAGGATCACAGAGCAGAGAGTCACGAAGTCAGAGGTCCGGGAGACAGGAGACGAGAAGTCACGGATGCGAAGGTTCGAGAAGCAGGGGGTCACGAAGGCGAGGTCCAGGGATCAAGAAGCAGGAGGCAGGAGACAAGGGGCCAGACGCAGCAAGGCAGGAAGCGCGTTGCTGTGGCAAAGAGCTGAAGGGAAATGCTGACCTATATCCCCTCCCAGCTCTTGCCACCAGGTGCAGTGAGTTACCAAGTGGCCTCACCTGTGTGGCCACGCCTTGCCTCTCCAGAACAAACTTAGGGAGGCCCCAGTCCTGCAAAGCCCTGCTGGCTCCTGCACGACTCCTGACACGATTGGCCTGACTCAGGATTATATCATTCCATATTACAGGTGACATAGCAATAACTGAGTGTTCCTCCAAGGCATATAGAACTGCAAACCATTCCTGAGGAGCCTAGACTTGCAACTCTTTTTGTCCTTGTCATTTGATTTTTTTTTTTAATATGGGGGGGGGGCATTTGTATGGCAAAACATCCAATTGCGTGAGCTCCCACATAAAGTTTGTAGTGATATACAGTAGTTTACCACTTCATCTGTTTTCGAGTACTTGTACTATAATTACTTATCATCCCCAGGGAATTCTGTTCCCTTAAGGGCAATATTGACAACTTTGTATAGAAAGTACATACTGTATATGTACAGACAAACAGGAAGTAGTCAGGTTTATATCGTGTGCCCCATTCAATCCATAGATGGTTTTCAATTCTCCACTTCACCCCTCACCCCTATTTGTTGGGCAGGGGTGTTGCAAAGTTTATAGCCTTGTGACAAACAATGCAGTGTTTAAAAAAGTTGGGTGCCACGCACAACTCTCTGCTGAGCTGCATCAAGATTCCAAGGGGTTCCAGACACGCACCCAGGGTCTGTGTTCCCTTGGAGAATTGAGACATCGTGGAAGCTGTCATAGCTTTAATAAATATGGTTTATACACCTTCAGTCTGCAAGGAGGGAGTCCAAATCCTACAGCATAGTCATTTCAACAGGGGCTTGTACCCCACAGCAGTGCAGCTCTAGAGTCCTAGGCATCTCTCCCTGCCAGCCTTTCAGCCAGCCTGCCCAAGATGGACCCCAGTCTTCCTTCCTTCCTTCCTTCCTTCCTTCCTTCCTTCCTTCCTTCCTTCCTTCCTTCCTTCCTTCCTTCCTTCCTCTTCTTCCCAGCAACCCTTGCTCAAGAATCTCTTTCCCTGTCTCCTTACCCTTAACTTGACCACCTTCCAAACCCCCAGTCTCTATTCACACCCCAGGGCAAGGGGGGGGAGGACAGTTCTCTTGCATTGCCAATGGCCCTCAATGGTCCTGTATTGTTTCTTAATGGGCCTAGCTTGGCCAGGTCGTGTTTTTGTTTTGTTTTTTTGCATTGGCTAGCCCGGTAATTTCTCTGTAGCTTGTATTTCTCCCGTCACATCACAAATAATCAAAATCCTACCATTTATTAATTTTTAAGAGTTTAAAGGGTCCGTCCCCCCCTTTAAGAAAGTTCATATCCCGAATCTTCAATTCAGATAACTTGCAGACTCTGTGGATTGCAAGTATTGCTGTTCCGGTTGATTTTCTTTGGTCGTAAACTGATGACTCGTGTGTTCTTTGTTAAGTGATAAACATTATGCAGAGAACAAATTCTGACTGTACCAAAAAAAAGTATTGAGAACCAAAAGTAGAAAATTGGGAAAGTGGGTGGGGAGCCTGCAAGGAAGAAGAGCTCTCTGCATTTCAGTGGAGCCACTTTTTAAACTATTTTTATTGTTTGTGGTTTGGATCACTTTGGTTGGCCATTAACATTCATTTCACAAAGAGCACCATTGAAAGGACGGAGGAATGTCTGTGGCCACTGTGGATTTCTTCCATGCCTACAGGAAGAGTAAATTAGTTACGAGAATTTGACAGACTGTCCCTGGTGAGTTAACCCCTTCCTTTCAGCTTTCCCATTATTCCTTTTTTTAAAAAAGGAAACTGCACAAAGTATCATTTTCCTTTTATGAGAAACTGCTCATACAAATGGAGGCAGGCGGAAAAAAAATCACATTTGTTTAGCTTTCACATGAAAGGGGAAATTATTTTTTGCTGTTCAAGGGAGATTTTTCCCCCTTGATAACATTTCGTTTCTTTCGGGTTGATTATTTGTAGAAAATGGTCAACATTGACAGCTTCATTTGACAAGCACCAATAAAAAGCTTGTTTTTATTTAGAGGATACTTTGGAGTACATGTTCTCTAGGAAAACAAGGAATCACAATATTAAAGCAGGTGTTCTCTTTAGTAACCTGAGTCACTTCTGTATTCTTGCCAGCTAGACTCGCCACTTGAATGGGACATACAGTACTCTCTTACAGAGTGTAATCTGATTTTTGCCAAGGTAAAATTTGTTAATATGTTCATTTCCATTTTTTATGTGATAAATGAGAAACGTTTATTTTGAGCCCGTAACCTAGAATGAGGGGGAATCCTTCCAATAAGTAATAGGTGTAGGCAGGGGTTTTTTCCAGCAGGAATTTGCCAGAACTCAGTTCTGGCACCTTTTAAGTGGGCACTATTGCCATTATAAGAGAACAAGGGAGGTGTTCATGGTTGGTTCTGTCCCCTCTCTTTCTAGAAAAATAGCACTGCATGTATGGGAAGTCCTAACAGATGCTGATAGCAAAATCAGTTTGGTTAACTGTTTCTTGCCTAAATGGTATGTAAGTTGTGCTTAAGAAAATAATTGTTGCCAGGGCAGGAGGTTTGTGTCTGCTTCATAGCAGCCTACCTAAGTGACAAGGACCTGTAATGAAGTGTTTTGTTACCACTTGTTAGAGCAGTGTTTCCCAACCTAATCTAGGCAACGGCACACTTGTTTCATTAAAAAAATCTTGCGGCACACCGCTCCTCCCCCACCCGGCTGCGCCGGGTCTCCTGACCCAGAGTTACCTCTGGGATCAGCTGTAGCGCGGCGTCCTTTCTCCCACCCATCAGCTGGGGCACCAGGTCGGGATTCTCCTGCGAGGCTTCTGTTGCTGCTGCTGCAGCAGCCAAGGGAGCAGCGCCGCCCTGGCTTCCGCTTCGCCGCCGGGCTCCAGCATTGCCGCCGCCACAGTCCTGTGCAGCGCGGGGCTGCAGGGCACCCTGGGCTCTGATTCTCGCGCGAGGCTGCTGTTGCTGCTGCAGCAGCCAAGGGAGCAGCGCCGCCCTGGCTTCCGCTTCGCCGCCGGGCTCCAGCAGCGCCGCTGCCACGGTCCTGTGCAGCCCTGGGCTGCAGGTCCCTTTTTCCGCGGCACATCAGCCGGTGTCTCGCGGCACACTAGTGTGCCGCGGCACACCGGTTGGGAAACACTGTGTTAGAGTCACTTAGCTCAGTGGTACATAGACTTTAGTCTTGTGGGATCTACTTTTGATTTATTTATTTTTTGCTAGACACTAGAGATGCAGGAAAAAGTGCAAAAGGCACATAATCTTAGCATTAAAGAAATTTCAGTTTGGGAATTTCCTGTTGCTTTTTAGTAACAAAACTGAGCAGAACTCACAGTCTTTCCACACAAAATCTACTCTTGGTTATCTCCCCTCCATTGCATTAGTACAGTGGTACCTCTGGTTACGAACTTAATTCGTTCCAGAGGTCCTTTCTTAACCTGAAACCGTTCTTAACCCGAGGTACCACTTTAGCTAATGGGGCCTCACGTTGCCACCGTGCAACCGCCGCGCGATTTCTGTTCCCATCCTGAGGTAAAGTTCTTAACCCAAGGCACTACTTCCGGGTTAGCAGAGTCTGTAACCCGAAGTGTTTGTAACCCGAGGTGTTTGTAACACGAAGTACCACTGTATAACTTGAGTTTTTGTTTGTGTGTGTGCATGCAGGGGAGCCATTTTGTTTTTTGGTATTGTTAAAAAATGTAAGTCAGAAATCCTTGTCAACCTAACACTAGTCATCCAGAGATCTACCAATAAGATACCCATTTACTTTCTTCCCACCCCGGAGTGTAACTTATAGACCCATAAATGTAGTCAAACTGCATGGATGTTTTGAAGTGAATACCTTTTGCTGGTTCAAAGAGGAACAAGAGTGTTCATCCCGGGGTCTTGCAGCCATTTTCATTTTATTGCAAATGTAGGTAGCAGGAGACTTTGGGTTGTAAAATGGCTGAAATTCTGAAGGGAGAGTAAAGAATTTAAGTCATGTAGTCTGAGGATACAACCTATAGCAGTTTTGATCCAGTATAGAGTGCCTGGATGGGAGATTACATGGGAATCCTATAAACTGTTGGATGGGGAGATATGTGTGATTAAATATTCTTGCTGAATTGTTGCTGGCTTCCATGGGGGAGCATTTTGCACACTACAGAGCATCTTGACAATAACACATGCATGCACACACACACACACACACACACACACACACACACACTGCAACAGAACCACCCTTTAAGCTTCCACTTTCAACAGTATCAACCAGTGTGAAGGAAAAAAATAACTTGTTAACATTCAGGTTTGGATGGTGTAATTTTGTTAATTTGGCCCTGGATCTTCCTACAACCTCTCCCAACGTGCTTCAAATAGAATGACATTTGAAGTAAACCAATTTTTCCCATCTTCAAAAAATGCACAATACAAGATCACAGCTGTCTGCATCTTTTTAGCAAGCTGCCACTTCTCTGTGTTCCCCCATCAGCCACTTTCTCCCATTACTGAGGTGGTTCCTGATTTGTCTGTCACTGACTGTCGTTTTGCCCATTATGTGTACTTTATCGCCCTTTTCACTGCATACTTCCTTCACTGTGTTCTTCCCTATAAATCAAATTCTCCTCCTCCCCCTGCCCCGTCAACAGACTCTGTCCTTAAATGTTCCTTCCTCACTACTTATTTCTCTCCTGTATTGTCTGCGGTAGAAAGATGGTGCAATAACACGCAGATGCTTTCCTTGATAATATATGATTGCAATTGGGGAGCGTTTTAGAGGCATAAATCTTATGGTATCCTAATTACAGTGCTGAATAATACTAAGCTAAATTACGCCAAATGAATAAAACTAAAAGGCTAGGTGCAGAAATTTGCAATGTATGTTGAAAATTACGCTGCAGTAGGCCTAATCCAGAACTTTTAGAATGTGCATGAGCTCTGCTGGTTCTGCCACTGGTAGGTCTGTACCAGTACCCCTATTCATGTATTACTCAGAATGAGCAGTCACTCATGTGATGAAGCAGAAGTGAGGCTGTGCTACTGGCTCTACTTCTACTGGTGAATCCCTGAGCCATCCACACCTTCCTTAGAGTCCTTGCATGGAGTGTAGACACCCACAAAGCAACTTCTATGTGTGATCAGTTGGTTGTATGCCTCTATGGCATCCAGATTCCTGCACAACTGGGTGTCCAGATTGCATGAAGCCTCTCTGTGTGTGTTTCTTTGCAGATGTCTGTGCTCAATGTGGAAATGTGGGAGCAAGGCTAATGGGGGTATGCTGGGCCAGGGGCAGGTCCATTAGTGCAGCCCTGCTCCTTCTTCACATTATTTGCCCAATAGGTGCAGTTGAGGCCATTTCATATAGCAGTTCACAAAGATCAAACAGCTCAAGGGTCCTTACCCTCAAGGGTCCACTCTCTTCTGATACTGCAGAAAGATTGAGGACCCTCAATGAATCAGCATAAGGTGCTACAGTTGTAATGGCAAATCCAGAGATCCTGAATGGTATATGTAGATGTTCTTGTGTGGTGTACAGGGTCACTGGATCCAATTCAAAGAAAGGAGGAGCTGAAGTTCAACTGTTTTTGTTGGTGTATTTTTGGTAGGATAATGATTTTCTCTGAACAGAGAAGCACAGTAAAAAAAGGACCAGGACAACTGTGTGTGTGTGTGTGTGTGTGTGTGTGTGTGAGAGAGAGAGAGAGAGAGAGAGAGAAATGACAGTGGCGTGTAATCACTATATCTAAATCTACCATATGTATCTATATCTGTATTTGTATGTTATGGAAAATGTGCAAGCGCATGTGGGAGGCAGTGTACAGTAGGCTATACAATGCAAGTTTCTATGTGAGATTCACTATAATATAGATAAGCTTTGAGATGTGGAGGTAAAAAGGTACAATAGATGCTGTGGGGCTTTCAAGCATACGGGTCTGTTCTTGGATTTGGTACAGGAATTGAATTGGTGGTAGGAAGACTTAAGTATGGATGTGCTGGTGTGCTACTATGTAGCACTGTTGCCACTAACTTGCAAACACACAATTCTCAAAAATTGATTTATAGCAGGGGTGGAGAACCTATTGAACTCTGATGTCCGTGTTCCCTTGTTGTTGCCCACCTTCTAAAGGCTACATACCAGTACTGAATGGGCCAAGGCTGGCAATGGGCTAGGTCACACTCCCTCAATCAACCCCACTTCCACACATACATATCCCAACCAGCAGGTACGCTTGGCAAAAGCACTTTAGCTTCACCGCAGATGGGCTTTAAAACAGCATTCTAATTAGTCAGGAGCTTCAGTTTTATGGAGTGACTCCGATTCCGTGGCAGAAATGGAAAAAAATTGATGGACTTCTTTTACAATACGGATCTGGCTCTTTTTTCTTTTTGAAATAAAAAGCAATTAAAACAAAGCAACAAATTTACAAGCAACAGAGTACCTTACCTAACAGAATCCAGTATCATATCCGGCGTAAGCAACACTTATAATTCAGCCCATAAAGTCCCATTGTGAGTAAATGGTCCCGAACCTGGCAAGTACAACTTGGGTCCAGGTTACCCGAAGGACTAGCAGCCACTGTATAAAACTGTAAGAAAATTTATTCATGGGGAAATTTTTACTCATGGTGCTGTGCTCTACAGAAGATCACAGAGTGAGGACCTGAAAAATTGCATTTCTCACCATTGCCCTTGCACTCTAGAATGCCTTTCCCTTAGAAATATGTGAAGCATTGCCCATCAGTTGCTTCAGACATCTTCTAAAAACACACTTTTTTCCAGGCTTTCCATGATCCATAAGATCTGACCCTGCTATTATTGAATTTCTGTTTTTATCTCTTTTTATAAAACTGTTTTGGGTTTTCTTGAGCAGACTCCCTCAGAAGGTTGTGGTCTCTCCTTCCTTGGAGGTTTTTAAGCAGAGGTTGGATGGTCATCTGTCATGGATGCATTAGTTGAGATTCCTGCATTCCTTCAAACTCTTACGTTTTTATGATTTATAAATATAAAATATTTATAAATATAGTTCTAACACGGTGTGGCTATTCCTGGTTCTCTGAAGCAAGCACATTAATACTGGTATCTTATTGATGAAAGCAAACAAGGTATTTGTAGCCACTGCAGTTCTTTCTGTGTGCACAAGTTGTCTCCAGTAAAGATCCCAAGAGTAGCATTGCTAATTTCCCAAAATTACCTCTCTCTCTCTCTTTTTTAGTACATGTGTAAGATGTGTGTTCATGCACACCAGCATGAACCAGCAGATTTAGTAAATGTCAATGTATTCTAGCTACCAACAAATAGCAGTATAAGAAAAAGAAACCAGAATTTAAGACTAAATGTTGACCTTCCTCTTTCTTGTGTTCACCTATGAAGGCTCTCTACCCAGTGGACTGATTATAGGTTTAATACCGAGTGCTTATTATCTAGGTAGTATTATCTAGTTTTTAATTTTTCTTTGCTGCTAAAAGCAGTTCTAGAACAGCTTATGAGCACAGCACAGTGCTCAGCATATTAAATACCTGACCTTTTTCTGATGTATAATTTTCTGTTTTGAAAGGGCTTTCTTTTTTTCTTTTTTTTAAAGGAGTTATGTAACATATAGCACATTTTTCAACACTTTTTTGCTTATGGGTGTTGCTTTGCAGCTAGTTTTGAAACCAGTGAGAACTGGTCCTCGTTCATATCCAACAGCACCTCCCATCCCAGGTGGGAAGCCACTGAAGAATGTTTTCAAAAGACAAAAGCTACTGTTCCAAAAAACTGGAAAAACCCACACCTGCTAGGGCGATGTTCTTCAACCTCATGTTATTGAACTAGAACTCTCATCATCCCCAGCCACCTGGGTTGGAGCGATGGCAGTTGTAGTCCATCGGGGGACCTAAGGTTGAAGAACACTACTCTAGAACAAAGCCAAGTGCTTCGCTATGTGTAGGACTCATGTGGAAGTGGTTTGCCTATGAAAACCACCCCTAAATCAATCAATCTCAAACCTTTATTGGCATATAGACAAAATTCCGAAAGGTTCAGTACAATAAAATCACACAGCAAAATCTGCATCTAAAGGTTAAAATACTATTGCATAACATTCAGAAAATCCTCATTGTGCGTTGCAGAAACCTCGCTACTATCTCCATTGGGAGGAGCGGGTGGCGCTGTGGTCTAAACCACTGAGCCTCTTGGGCTTAGAATCATAGAGTTGGAAGAGACCACAAGGGCCATCCAGTCCAACCCCCTGCTAAGCAGGAACACCATCAAAGCATTCCTGACAGATGGCTGTCAAGCCTCTGCTTAAAGACCTCCAAAGAAGGAGACTCCACCACACTCCTTGGCAGCAAATTCCACTGTCGAACAGCTCTTACTGTCAGGAAGTTCTTCCTAATGTTTAGGTGGAATCTTCTTGACAATCGGAAGGTCGGCGGTTCGAATCCGCGTGATGGGGTGAGCTCCCTTTGCTCTGTCTCAGCTCCTGCCAACCTAGCAGTTTGAAAGCACACCAAAAAGTGCAAGTAGATAAATAGGTACCACTCTGGCGGGAAGGTAAACGGTGTTTCCCTGTGCTCTGGTTTCCATCACGCTGTCCCATTGTGTCAGAAGCGGTTTAGTAATGCTGGCCACATGACCCAGAAAAGGTGTCTGTGGACAAATGCCTGAAAGCGAGATGAGCGCTGCAACCCCATAAGTTGCCTTTGACTGGACTTAACCATCCAGGAGTCCTTTTTTACTATCTCCATTCTATCCCCATCCTGGGTAAACATTAGGAAGGTTGCCTTACAGTGAGATGAACCCCTAAATCAAAAGTGGCACTGGACAAGAGGAGTTAGTGGCATTGTTTTTTGCAACATTGCTTGAACATTTCAAAAATGCCATTTCTAAGGCTCTCTGTGCACTTCTACGATAAAAATGCTTTGGGAGGTTGACACGGGCCATTTAAAATGCTTCATAAAATAGTATCTTCCAGCTATACTAAGTATTTTAGAAATCACTTATTGTTCAGCTTCCATTGGAGCCTGGGCATATCTGGAACTGCAAGGTTCCAGTTTTGCATGGGATCCTTTTTTTTCAAATCCCAGCTCCTGCAGATTGATTATCTGAGCTGGGCTGGGCTGGGCTGGGGATTTTGAGCTAATACCATGTTTGCGATAACCCCTTCACCTACAGGGAGATGGAGATGAATGTAATAGAGCAAACACTGGTGTATTTTTGAGGGAGAAAAGCTCTTAGACACACGACCCATAATACGAAAATAATGATGATAGCACAATTTCAGTATATGTTCTGCCCCCGAGGTAGTAGTTAATGGCTGTACTTTAGATATATAGTAACAACTGGAAAATATTGTGTAAAGAAAGAAAAGAAAAGATGCGATTAAGTCCGAACACAGCCCTCTAACAAACACATACACAAACCCGAGAGAGAATGGTTCCTGCTGAGTTCTGTGATTTCTTCCCTGCCTACATCAAGTATTTGCATCGGTTGATGTAAACACTTCACGTAAACTTTCCCACATTTTGATATTAATAGGCAGAAACAGTTCCTTATGATCCTCCACCAAGTTATTTGGCAACAATGGCTTTCCATGTTCATCTTGGTCTTGTTTATCTCTTATTTTTTTATTCTTCATTTTTGAAGACTGCAAAAATTACAGCAGGGGATGAGGCAAAAGAACAACAGTTCCTTTTTTTTTTTCTTCAAGCCTGGATAGCTGGATGTTGGGTTTCCTCTTGATTCAGGTTAATGATTTGTATTCCTGCCAATATTATATGCAGGATTCTTAACACAGTATTTGGTCATGAGTATTTGGTCATTTTGGGAGAAAAGCAATGACAAACCTAGACAGCATCTTAAAAAGCAAAGACATCACCTTGCCAACAAAGGTCCGTATAGTTAAAGCTATGGTTTTCCCAGTAGTAATGTACGGAAGTGAGAGCTGGACCATAAAGAAGGCTGATCGCCGAAGAATTGATGCTTTTGAATTATGGTGCTGGAGGAGACTCTTGAGAGTCCCATGGACTGCAAGAAGATCAAACCTATCCATTCTTAAAGAAATCAGCCCTGAGTGCTCACTAGAAGGACAGATCCTGAGGTTAAGGCTCCAGTACTTTGGCCACCTCATGAGAAGAGAATACTCCCTAGAAAAGACCCTGATGTTGGGAAAGATTGAGGGCACAAGGAGAAGGGGACGGCAGAGGATGAGATGGTTGGACAGTGTTCTCGAAGCTACTAACATGAGTTTGGCCAAACTGCGAGAGGCAGTGAAGGATAGGCGTGCCTGGCGTGCTCTGGTCCATGGGGTCACGAAGAGTCGGACACGACTGAACGACTGAACAACAACATTTGGTCATGAAAGGGGGGAGTTGTTGTCTAGTAACCTACAGGGATCCAAAGTTGGAGAATGATCCCATAGAAGTACTGTTGTCTTTCCTGTGTCAAGCAAAATTATCTGAGAAGCTTATTGAGTCATGTAAAACACATGCACATATTCCTGCAAAATGCAAGTCCAATCCCATACCCTACAACATTTCTCTGATGAAAATAGGGACATCCTATTCAATAATAATAATAAGTATTAGTATTATTAGTATTAGTATTGTATTTTGTTTATACCCCCCCCCCAAATCTTACTGTGTTGCCCTAGCCACTCTGGGCATCTTCCAACATATATAAAAACATAATAAAACATTAAACACTAAAAAAAACCTTCCATGTACAGGGCTGCCATCAGATGTCTTCTAAAGGTTGTATAGTTACTTATCTCCTTGGCTTGAGGGTGATATAACTCCATACCCTCCAATATTTATCCGATGAAAATAGGGACATCCTAAAGAAAAGTGGGAGATTGCAGGATCAAATCGGAAACCAGATCGGCTTCTGTAAATCCGGGATCGTCCCTGGAAAATAGGGACACTTGGAAGGTTTGCAAGCCCCTTTATGTCAAAACCTCTTGTGTGGAGTACCAGTAACATTATGGGAAGAAGTTCGTTTTTTCACAAGAGGGCAAGAATATTCTTGCAAGCTCCTCCATATGCACTGTGAAACCACCTTAGGCTGCTTCTCAATCAACTCTGTGCTTACGCCTTGTTTCCTTAGGATTTGTCAACAACCGTAGGCATACCATATCATGTATTTATTTAATTTTTTTTTAAAAATGACCAATTGGCAATGAAAGCCTCTAGACTGCATGATTCTCTTGAGTTTTCTTTTGAGTTCATATTCACAGAGTGCAATTTAATTTTATTCACTACTAGTTTCTCTTCGGGCGCTTCACGGTTTATAAATAAATAAATGAATGAATGATGGGAATTAAGAGAATGTTATTTACATGACTTTTCCCAAATTGAAAGCAGACTGGACGTAGTCACCTGAGACTGTGAACTATAATAATAATGTAAACCTCACTGGAAGTCACAGGAGCAACAGATTACAAAAAAAAGCAATAAAGGGCTTTGCTTTTACCTTTAGAATTACCCAGTAGGTTGGAAATTATTCTGATAGAATATCATTCCAGGCTATCATTGCTGTGCAGGCAGGTATATAGTCCTAAGAGGATAAAGGGCTCTTAGCTATGCCTTATCGAAGTTTTTGTCACTCACCTTCTCCCCACACCCTCTAATAAGCAGCAGACGTTCACTGTATTTTGATAAGGTCTTTCTTATTTCCCCAGTGTTGGGTCGTAGACCTTTTGTCCAACAACAGAGAATCAGTAAAGATACTATTCATATTATTATTCATATTATTATTATTATTATTATTATTATTATTATTATTACTGCTGCTGCTGCTGTTACTGTTATGATTGCACTTCACTGTGTTTATTCAGTTTTGCTCTGAGTGATTGAGGGTCAATTAACTCTTTATAGAGCAGTTTTTGGCTGCATGTACAGACTAGTGATTTTCAGAGCATGCCCACTGAAATCAATCCACAAGTTCGCTGACGTTAAGGGATCTGTTGCAAGTGTAACTAACATAGGGTAACACCCATACGTACAATGGGTGTGGAATACAGATGCCCCTGTCTCTCTTCACATTTGACTTCTACATAAATAAATGCATAAATACATCGTTTTGCTTGCATGTCACTTCTCCATAGTTAAAACATTGCTCGTAACCATTACAAATGCACCAAAAATCATGAACAATAAATAAAATACATCAACATACCCTGTTTCTCCTAAAATAAGCCGTAGCCATAAAATAAGCCGTAGCAGGATTTCTACGCATTTGTGAAATATAAGCCATACCCAGAAAATAAGCCATACCCAGAAAATAAGACATAGTGACGCGGTGCCTCTCCCTTAAGACAGCCTGGATAGGCGTGGCTATGCAACGTACCGACGCAGAGCGGTTAAAATAAGACATCCCCCGAAAATAAGCCATACTGTGTTTTTTTGGGGGGGGAATATAAGACGGTGTCTTATTTTAGGAGAAACACGGGTATATACAACCAAACAATTTCCACAAAAAACAGAATCTAAAAATAAAGAAACAAAAATAATAATATCAATGACAGCAACAACCCCCCCCCCCAAAAGCCCTAAACAATACCCCAACCCAAGATGTGCATTTTAATGATTGGAGCATTGCTGCTTTATGTTTGCTTTCTTTAATTTATGAGTGACGGGAGAGAAATCTTACCCCAAAAAGGGAGACGCTGCACATGTTGCAAAAAAGAGCAAGTTATAAAACTAATTTCCCTTCTACCTGTATATGACCACAAAATGCACCTGAACAGTAGATGAACATAGAACTTTTTTCTGCTATTGCTGAAAGACCCATTCTTTCTATGTGTTACATCCTCATATGGCTGTTGTTTTACATAGGTCTGTCTAGAGGCAGCAAAGCAGAACTGTTGCTTGAAAGTATGAATTGATTCTGCAGCAAGTTGACTCCTCTTCAACAGGTTCTAGATACCGGTACTTGATCCTTCCAAAACGCCCTTGTGCTCTAGAAAATATTACTTGATACCTCCGTGCCACCTTGTTTTGATTCCCCCCCCCCAATAACCTTTTGGGGCGGGAGTTTAGTTTGGAAATCAAATAATACAGGCTAGTCCTGTGGAAATGCCTTTTGGAGAAGCCATATGCTACTTGATTTTCTCGGTGCCAGAATAAAATGCTGCTGGCATCGCTGTGTGGAGCAGCAGTAGTTCACCAAAGGGAGAAGAAGAAAAAGGTCCAAGTCATTAGTCAAAAGTAAGCCTTCCAGTTACCAAAGTCCTGAGAATTGCTGGACTGCTTAGGTATTTAAATAGTCGTGATTGCTGTGCCATCTGTGTTCTTAATTCTTTGCCCTCAAGGAATCTGTAATGTAAAGAATATGGCAGGAGAGTGAAAAACTGTCTTGGGGATGCTTGCATATGTCAGAGTTAGGTCAGCACACTTGACTGAAGCCCAGGTTTTATGCTAAGGTAACCTTCCAGCTTGCATTGAGTTGTTCTCTGTCCCAAGATTCTTGCTACACTTGGAATGCCAAAAGGGAATTCTGTGCAAGCCCTGCTGTGAATGTTTCCTGTACTATCACTTCATTAGCTGGCAGCAAAACAAAACCAAAACAAAACAAACGAGCACCCAATATCTTCCTGGTTGCTTGGTATAAATCACTGAAAAAACACTTGTGACTCATATTTTTTTTAACTATGAAAATAACATTTTATTATTAAACATTCAAGTAGTGAAATATTACACACCAAATTTTCCCCTTCCTCCCCCCCCCAAAAAAACCCTGGAACTTCTTTTTCCCTTACGGAATCTTAGAATATACATTATTGGTTGCATGATAACAATAGGCTTCACTTTTAGTCCTTTAATATGTAGCTATTTGTTATATGTTATATTGTTATATTTGTTATAAAATATGGTCAGAAGCTCAACATCAAAAAAACTAAGATCATGGCCACTGGTCCCATCACCTCCTGGCAAATAGAAGGGGAAGAAATTGAGGCAGTGAGAGATTTTACTTTCTTGGGTTCCATGATCACTGTAGATGGTGACAGCAGTCACAAAATTAGAAGACGCCTGCTTCTTGGGAGAAAAGCAATGACAAACCCTAGACAGCATCTTAAAAAGCAGAGACATCACCTTGCCGACAAAGGTCCGTATAGTTAAAGCTATGGTTTTCCCAGTAGTAATGTACGGAAGTGAGAGCTGGACCATAAAGAAGGCTGATCGCCAAAGAATTGATGCTTTTGAATTATGGTGCTGGAGGAGACTCTTGAGAGTCCCATGGACTGCAAGAAGATCAAACCTATCCATTCTGAAGGAAATCAGCCCAGAGTGCTCACTGGAAGGACAGATCCTGAAGCTGAGGCTCCAATACTTTGGCCACCTCATGAGAAGACTCAACTCCCTGGAAAAGACCCTGATGTTGGGAAAGATGGAGGGCACAAGGAGAAGGGGACGACAGACGAAGAGATGGTTGGACAGTGCTACTAACATGAGTTTGACCAAACTGTGGGAGACAGTGGAAGACAGGAATGCCAGGCATGCTCTGGTCCATGGGGTCACGAAGAGTCAGACACGACTAAACAACAACAACAATTTGTTATATGTCTTTAGACTGATCATCAACCTCAAGTTTTCTGATTTCATTTTTCAAGCAGTTGATCGTTTCACGGCTTGCTTTTAATCTTTCTTTAAGTTCAGCAACCTCAAAACTGGTTTTCTTCTTGGCAGCTTCCAGCTTCTCCCTGGTTTTTACTTCTACATTGAATATTAAAAAAGAATCTTGTAGCAGGGGTTTAAATCTAGGGAACGCACAGACCACAGATAGAAGGAGGAGGCCCATTGAAATCAATGGACTTAAGCGCTTGGCCTTCATTTTAGTAGGTTGTTTCCGAGTCTGACTTCTTTGGATATTGAAAAGTATTCTCCAGCTTGATTTGAGAGCACCTAAATCTGTGCAAAAGGTCATGTGATATAAATGTGATTTTAATTTCTACAACTATTTAACCTTCCTCTAAAAGGAAGTGCTTCATTTAGGTTTGAGTTCTTAACTGGGCAAGCTGAGAAAGAAACTCTCAAGCAGAGCCGTCTTTCTCATTGGGCTTAGTGGTGCGTTGCACCAGGGCGCCTGCCTCTCGGGGCGCCCCAGCGAGTGGGGGAGCTGCGCGGCTTTGCCGGCGGCCTCCCCTTTCCCTGCACGCCCACCAGCTGTGCCCCATCAACCATATGGCTGGCTGTCGGGCATGCAGCTTGCCTCCCAAGTCTCCACGGGAGGAGAGCGATCCCTGCAGAGGCTTAGGATGGAAGCTGCGCCCTGCCAACTATATGGCTGGTGGGCGTGCAGCTTCCTTCCCAAGCCCTCGCAGGAGGAGAGCGATCCCCGCAGAGGCTTGGGAAACGGGGGGGGGGCGCTGGAGGGATCTTTGCACCACGGCGCCGGATATGCTTAAGACGGCCCTGCTCTCAAGTAACAGTGAAATGATTCCGACTGCTGCTGGTCCATGCAACCCAGCTGTCTGGCCTGACTGGCAGCAGTGGTTCAAGGCCTTGCTCCTAATATCTTTTTACCAGAACTGCTGGAGTTTGAAACAGCTTTTGACCCTGACAAATAGTTGTTCATTGGGATCTTTAATATGAAAAAATGTTTTCTGTTCTGAAAAATGGAATTGGCAAGGGTTGGAAAAAGAAAGAAGTTCTTCTAACAGTGCACTAAAAAAAATTAATTGTTCCTTTCCTCCTTTTTTAGGTAAAAAAAATAAAAGCAGAATCTACCTGTGGAAAATTAAGTGAAGTGAAAGAAGAACCAGAGAAAAACGTAAGTACTTCTCCCTGTTGAAAAGCTTGATAGTATTTCAGACCTGCCAGGGAATATTAATTCTTTTAAAAACAGAAAACACTGGGTTCAGAATGATAGACATTTTAAAGATAAGTTATGTAAAGTGTAGTATGTGCATATGTGGACTGCAGATTATAAAAAATATTAATTTCCTTTGCACAGTCATTTGGAAGACAATTAAAGAGGCATCTTCGGGATTTTGCAAATAGCCTAGGAACAAGCCCAGTTTAATTATCTAAAAACATTATTAGACTGATTACCATTTTTTTCTTTTGCTTTATGACTTTTATTGCTGGCTGTGGGAGTATTGGGGCATGTACCAGTGTTTTTTATCTCCACTGTGTCATAATCTCTGCAAAAAAAAAAGCTAAGTAACATGAATGCATGCATTTGGAGCATAAAGATTAGAGATGTTCAAAACATGGAACTTAATAGGGAGAGTTGATGGGATGTTTGTCAACAGCTGTATGGATGACGTTAGCTAGTGTTTAATACCAGCACAAAACTCTAGCCTTCTGCAGAGAAACTAACACAAACACTGAGGAATATTTTTGTTGCAATCTGGTATGTTTTTATCTCATATGTATGCAGGTAAGGCAAAGCATAGCAGACACCTGCAAATGCACTGTGCACAGATATGGAAAATATGATTTTTCACATTGCTGGAATGGCACGCTTCCACCATTAACTTTCCAGTTGAAGACAAACAAATTGGGTATCTTGATCTCTAGCTTTCCAGTTCAGAGCAGTTTAAAGAAACATCTGAATAGAACTTGAAACAAAGTACTACCTATAAGGCTCTATTTGGAGCAATTTCTTGGCATTTTTTTCGGGGGGGGGGCTATGTGATTTTTTTAAATAAATGTAATTAAAATTTAATGCAGAAGAAGAAAGGAAAGTTGCTTTTCCCTTATTTTAGGGGCCCTCAGTGTGTACTTACATGGCTTGATGTAAGACAGGGCCGTGCGTTCTCTGTGGTTTAAAACAACAACAACCAAGAAATGTTTGAATACTGTGTTAAAATAAGCTGTATTCTGAGGCCTGAATAAATTATGCAGGCTAAGTGAGTATGCTATATATGCTTAACTTGAATATTTCTGCTTCTGCTGGTTAGACTAATGGCAAAGAGCTATGAAGTCATTGCTACCCAACCACTAAAAATCCTCAGTTCCTTCCTTCCTGTGGCTGCCACAATTTATCCAGTTACTGCCCACATGTTTTTACACAATCTAAGCTAGCAAACTTCCATACCCCAGCCCTTGAGTACAGTGATCATCCTTTGTCCGGGTCTGTCCCTATCCCCTATCCTGTATGGCTTAGGTACCGGTACTTTACCTTGCCATAGCACAAATTGCATTTTGCTGGTTTGCCTCTCTAGTACAGCCTTCATTTTCTGCAGTCCTTCTTCAAATTACCTTCCATTTACAATCATATCATCAAGTCCACCAGGCAAGAGGGGACCCTTTAGATCTGCCAGCACCACTTCTATCGACTTTTGAAATGTCCCAGAACATTACTGTTGTGAGTTGGTCTTCAGGATATACCTCTTCTTGCCAGTAGTTGCTGGCCAGATCCAAGGTAGAGAACCAATAGGCATTAGCAAGCAGATCTAAAATATATTCAGTCCCTGAGATGGGCATGTTTCACAAGCGTATTGTTCAACCACAGATACTCTATTTCAGGGTTGGCCAACTCCCAAGAGTCTGTGATCTACTCACAGAGTTAAAAACTGGCAGTGATCTACCCCCTTTTTGGAGCTTTTTTTAGGGAGGAGGAGAGCCAGTGATCTAGCAGTAGATCTTGATCTACCTGTTGGACATTTGACGCGAGCCATCACAGACCTGCTCCCAGATAGTAGTCCTTTCCCATCCTCTCTCAGAAAGTAACCCTCCTCTTTTTAGGTCAGAGATACAGGTCACAACAGGGATCCCAATACTCCATGGTCCATTGCAATCTGTTATAATATCTATCAGTCACAATGTCCACATAGCTTTGTCTTGGTTCTCATTCATTTATCATTACTCCCTGCTGTCTGCCATTCAATTCCCATTTTCTGTCATCCCACCCCTCTTCAAAAAAAAAACATCTGTTCAGTCCTGTTCAGTCCTCTGCTTATGCGTGTCTTTTGTTGATTTCAATCAATCAAATCTTTATTACGGTCCAGAGACCCAACAATTCATTACAAAACAATGCACAATTTTGACAGCCCGCCTTCAGGTTACACAAGCATTTTGTTCAGGCTTAGGAATAGGGATCATTGGTTCTTGCAACCACCGATAGAAACTTCACCACTGCTAATGTTCTGTCATTTGTCCGGTCTTCCAGTAGGAACCTGACATAGTAAGCCTCTGATTTTCCCAGGAAAGTTACAAGCAAGGGTAAAATCAGTTCAGCCCTGGCTTGCTAGAATTTCACACAGTGCAGCAAAATATGTTTTATAGAGTCAGTGTCTTGGGCACATGAGCATAGTCTGTCCTGGTATGGAACTCCTCTCAATCTGCCATCCAACACTGCAGAAGGAAAGACGTTAAGTCTGGCTTTTGTAAATAGCCTTCTGTAATTTGGAACTGTCAGATTTTTAATATAAGATGTTAACTTAAAGGCATGCCCATATTCTACTCCTACTGCCAGCGGACTGCAGACTGCGTGTGATGTTTTGTTAATTTAATTATGCAAGCTCACAGCTTTACGCACAGGAGAAGTTGTCTTTACACTGAGAACGTACCTTCAGCTAGAGGGCCACAGCTCACTTGCAGATCATGTTTATTGGGCGTTATTGGCAGGGCTGTCTTAACGATATAGCTGATCAGGTTATTCATGATGCACCCAGCACACTTTAAATATTGGATGTCTGCATAAGGTTTTCTGCTATGATAACTCCGCAGGCTTTCTGCAAGCCTCAAGGCACCTGTTCACTATTTGTGCATGTGGCACAATAGGAGACAGATTTGTTTGAGGGCACAATCCAATTGATAACCGTGATTCTTGCATCCATCTCCTCCCCACCCCACCTTGTATTGCTTCCATACCTCCCAGTAACAGAAAACCACAGGAAAATTCTGCTTCAGTGATTGGTAACATCAGATGTTGGGGGAAAGGGAAAAGGACTGAATTGGGCATTAATATGTTTTGATATACCATGGGAAGATGAACTGCTTTTTGTTTGTTTGTTTGTTTGTTTGTTTGTTTGTTTGTTTGTTTCCTTATGTAGTTATGGTTACTTATCACCATTACATCTTCAAACCTGTTTCAGCCACCATGAGGTCATGTCACATACAGTCACACCTCATGTTGCGAACACTGCGGGTCATGCATTTTCGGGTTGCTCTCTGTGCCGAACCCGGAAGTACCGGAACGGGTTACTTCCAGGTTTCGGTGCTTGCGCATGCGCAGAAGCACTAGATTGCACTTCGCACATGCGCAGAAGCGCCGGATCGCAACCCGCGCGTGTGCAGATGCGGCGCTGCGGGTTGCGAACGCTGCAGGTTGCGAACACGCCTCCCGCTCGGATCGCATTTGCAACCCGAGCGTCCACTGTGTATGCGAAGCTGGCTTTCTCTGGAGTTCATGGTGCATGAAAGTGACTTGCTACCATATGTTGCCCACCCAATTCTGAAGCACATTGAGATCAGCATACAGGCTTGTGAAATGTTGTGCAATGATTCCATTATTATGGGCATTTGTGTAGAAAAGCATCCCCAGTTGCCTCTATTGCTGTTGTCTGCAGAGATAGAATCACAGACACAGAATCATAGAAGGGACCACAAGAGTCATTTAGTCTAACCCCTTGCAATGCAGGAATCTTTCCTTCAGCCAAAGAAATCATATATGCAGATCATATATGTAGATATGCAGAGTAATGGAACATTAGCTTGTAGGTTCTACTTGCAGACATCTTGTGAATCGGAAAGATTCAACGAAGTTAACATTGCATAAATTTGTCAGTGGTGTGTTCTTTACAAAGTCTTCTGAGACATGGGAAAGGAAGAATGTCTGAGCACACAGATTTTGATCCCATTTTAAGCAAAATTATGCATGAGTGGCTGAATTTTTAATCGTGTTTGACATACCGCTGCACTGTTTTTTTTTAATGTAACAATGAAAATGGTTTTGAACCATAACACCTTGTTTGAACCTGTAATTTGTTTCTAACCTATTCACACAAATGGAATGTTTAGAGGAAGAGAATTGGATGGATGGATCTTTAATTTGAGACTAGTTTGAAGATTACCATGTTGAAAAAAATATGTTTGTTATATATATTCTTCAGGTATGACCCAGAAAAGAATTTTTAAACCTCACTTCTGTAATTCTCATTTTACACGCAGCGACCTGATTCAGCCATTATTCTAACCTATTGTTTAGCATTATGCAGACAAATAAGACACAAGAGTCAGTCTTTGCAGCAGGGGGGAAAAATAATCTAATCAGAAGCTGCATAGTTTCAGTGCAACTTTGGCCTGTTTCTTGGGCCTGCTTGTAACACTGGTGAATTCCATAAATTCTGACATGTAACATCTGAGCAGTTGGTCAAAGTAAGAAATAGTAACAGTGGCAATTTCCACTAGAATTCAAATAGTGCTCGGTACTGTTCATTAGATAAGGATCCTCCACACATGCTCTGCGTTCTCTGAACAGCTAACCATTTGTACAACTAATGTTTCTGCTTCTATTACCCAACTCTCATGACAGACAAAAGTAGTTTTCAGCAGTGCATCCATTGTAAGAAGGGAGTACATGAAGGAAGCCTAGGACCCTCGTACCTACGGGACCGCCTCTCCTGGTATGCCCCACGGAGCACCTTAAGGTCCATAAATAGCAACACCCTAGAGGTTCCAGGCCCTAAGGAAGTCAGATTAGTCTCAACCAGAGCCAGGGCCTTTTCAACATTGGCTCTGACCTGGTGGAACGCTCTGTCTCATGAGACCAGGGCCCTGCGGGATCTGATTTCTTTCCGCAGGGCCTGTAAGACAGAGTTGTCCCGCCTGGCCTTTGGCTTGGAACCAACTTGATCCCCTCCCCCTCTTTCCTTTTTCCTTCTGTGATGGAACTCCTATTTGGGGACTTCCCTGGCTTTTTTCTGGCCCACGTAGGACCAGTCTGGATAGTTGGCCTTGGTGAAGATTTGACGCTTTCTTCCCCAAACAGTTTTTTTATTTGAGTTTCTACTGAAATGAGGCTGCACTTTAATGTTGTATTTTAATCTTGTTTTTAAGTTGTATTTTAATCAATTGTTTTAATACCTGGTGTTAGCTGCCCTGAGCCCGGTCTTGGCTGGGGAGGGTGGGGTATAAATAAAATTTATTATTATTATTATTATCATTATTATTATTATTAAGCGCACACACACACACACACACTAGAATTTACGCATATCTTGGTCGTTATTGACCAAATGAGCGTGAGTGGAACAGCTGTAGTAGAAAATAATGCAATAATTGGACACGAATGTTGTAGAATTTCTGTCAAGGATTGTGAATAAACAGAGCAGTGGGCTCTTGTTGACTGAGAAGGACAAACTATAGGTTGCATGCGGGAGAGTGTGAGCATGAAAAAGTAGTGGTTAATCATTCAGAGAGTTTCCCAAAAATATCTAGCACCATATTCTTTCCACTCACAAGTGATAAACCATGTAAGTGTTTGAATTACTTTGAAATATTCGAAATCGGTAATATGGGGGGCCGTGCAATCTATTCAATCCTATCTCTCTTTCACAGTGTGTCAGATTCGCTTAACAGTTGCTCATGAGTAAAGACCAAGTCCGTCTTGTCTTTCAACTATTTTATTGTGCAAAGTATGTACAGTGCGGAGCTATCCTAAAACATGACCACCTAGTCGCTAGCAGAATCCGGAAGTGCCCCCCTCCTGTTGCGGTGCCAACACCAGAGTCTCGACACCCTGAGGTGCTGCCTCCTTGCTCCCCTGACCCCTCTGCGTAAAGCAGGTGCTGGAAACGGTGTCTCCCCCTCCGAGTGGGTCTGCTGAGCGGTGCTGGGTCTCTCTGCATCATCCTGGAGACCCTTTCCCACTTGGCTCCTCCCTGGTAACTCCTCCTCCCCCGAGGAGGAGCTGGCAGACTCACTGGGAGACATGTCCGTCGACAACAGAGGCTGAGGCTGCCGGTACCCACTCAGTGCTGGACTGGCAGGGGAGGGCACGTCCCTGACACAGTGAAATAATTCCAGGAATGTGAGAAATAGCACACATACAAAATATTTGGAGGCAAGAAGAGTGCAATGTGATAACAGTCAGACTGGATTCCAGTTTGAGTCCAGAGAAATGTATGTGTGTTTTATTTTATTTTTATTTTTTTAAAAAAAATGTCCATTTAAATGTACTGTAGAACTCCATCCTTTCATTTCAGGCTTTTTGTGCAAAACAATTGTGGCAATTCCCCCTGCCCCAAGCCCTCCCAACAAAATGCCCCAGACATTTCCTCAAAATAAGTGTGGTCCGGTCCCCCCCCCCCCCATGGGCTTCATGAACTGGCGGGAAAGCTTTACGCTGCCTGCTCTAAGGTTCATGTGATGGTTTGTATACCTTACTATACTCCCTGATCAAATAACAAAGAGTTTCTTTCACTGACTCCGATATTATTTCTACTAATTTAGTGGAAATAAAACCATGGTTAACTTCATTGGGGGGGGGTTAAAAACAAACAAATACTTGTAGTATATCTGCAGTGTTTGTGTGCAGGATTGCATGCACAATTTTTAACCTTAGCAGATAATCCAGAGCTATGTGCGGTCTGATGCACAGAGTTGAGCCCCTGCAGATACTACGCTGTTACTTCAAGTGAGAAAGCAATTTCTGCCTATGCAACCCATTGCATGCATTCAGCTCCTGCCTGCAGGGAAGCGAGGCTGCTCATGTGTGCCCCAGCACTTGCAAATAAAGGGTTTTAGAACGGACCTTTTCAACTAGCCTTATTATAGAGCTGTAGTACCGAATACGTTATGATGATGAGCCTTGTTCTGCACTCAGCCACAGGAACTATACCGCTTCAGGTGTCGAAATGAAGCTGTTTGCTCAGAATCACGAGACAGGCCATAAAAGATCACAGCTAGAAACCTTGGAAGGCATTTTCTCTCTTCCTGTGCCTGTTCAGAACCTGTTCAGAACCCCTTTAAATACGTGCGGGCAGAAAATGACTTCTGGTTGGCTCCACAAAAAGAGATTAACACAACTATAGGCCGGTTTGGGGAAGACCTTCCTTTGAAGGTTTTTGGGCAACGATATACAGAAAGGTGCTTGAAGCCAGGAGACAAAACCAGATGCACCGACAGGTAAATTTATCTATCTCTCACTGCTGGCAGGAGTTGCAAATTCTGGCTGCTAACTTTCATCGTTTGCTACGCTTCCAGTTTCTTAGCTCGGTTCAGTTGCACGGTCAGCGCAATCAGGCTGGGTGTAGGTGACTTCTTTCTTTTGCTGCACCGCTTTTGGTAAATTTAATGAGTTGTGATATTTATTAGGCAATTGGACGTGTTGAATATGCAGTTTCCTCAAATGGCCTGTAGTAACACATTAAATGCGTGTCTCTAAAAGTACTCTGATGCCTTGTAAACAGGAATTGTAGCTTGTTTGCTTTCCAGTGTAAACTTGTGGCATTGGTTTCCCCTCCAGCCCCCACCCTTTCTTCGGACTGTGCTTACTGCTGCATGTTCTCCCTCCCCCCGCCCCCCTTTTTTTGCTTTTCGTTTGCAATGAAGGTGGGAAACAAAACCACAGCAAAAATAGGTACGTCAGCTGAGAGGACTTGCCACATAAGCAAGAAAAAACCTGGGACACAAAGGCATGTCAACTTAATTGACCAGTACACTGGCTGACATTGTTGTCTAGATTTCAGATTTAGAGGAATTAAATGCTGTTTGCCTCTGGCCCAACTTGGAATGGATCTGTTCCAGCTGGTAACAAAGCCATGAGCCAGAAGGGCTTGTGAACTCGTCCTTAATTAACTAGGGTATTTTCTTTCAATCCTACAGGTGATTAAGAAAAACTGCCTTACACCAGGTAACACTACTTGTCTCTCCAGTGTATTCTGATTGGCAGTAGATCTGCAGAGCATATTACAGTAAGCCCTCAATTTACAGTCAAAGCACATTATGGGTTCAAAGGCAGGTGGGATTGCCAAAGTCTTTTTTCCCAGAAAACCACCTCTTTTCTGCCTCTTTTTAAATGTTTTAACTTATTTTGCCAAGCACATAAGGCTGAATGTGCACAAGTTAAATGTACGTAAGTTGTGGGTTCACTGTATTGTATAGTGGTACTGTACAGTGGTACCTCTGGTTACAAACTTAATTCGTTCCGGAGGTCTGTTCTTAACCTGAAACCGTTCTTAACCTGAGGTGCCACTTTAGCTAATGGGGCCACAGCGCCTCCACCATGCGATTTCTTTTCTCATCCTGAGGTAAAGTTCTTAACCTGAGGTACTACTTCCGGGTTAACGGAGTCTGTAACCCAAAGTGTTTGTAACCTGAGGTGTTTGTAACCCGAGGTACCACTGTATTGGCAGAATCTGTAGGCACAAGCTCTGAAGCAGCGTTTTATCTTTTGCATAAATGTTTTATTGAAACTTTTCATCATATAATACAATAAAAAAACAAATTAATCTGAACAAATTAATCTAAATAAAAAAAATTGGGAAATGAAGCAAATCAAAGAGAAAGAAGGGGGAGGAAATACAAAGCCCCCTCTCAAAGGTGGATCTTAACCCTTGTCTCACACAAAAGGGGGTTCAACCCTCCAGCTCTCACATGGGAAATCCCCTTTCTTCTCCCATCCTTCTACCCTGGGAGATTTTCCCTTCCCTGCCTCTCACACAGGGTCTTTCACCAACCAACCATTACCTTCCCGTGCTTACCCTCATTAACCCAGAGCAGAGGACATCAAAAAACAAATCAAAAACAAAAACAAAGTAGATAATGGAAGAAAGAAAAATAAAATAAAGCAGCATATAAAAATATGCTATATTTCTGGCCAGGCAAATGTGCCATTTGTGAGAATAATCAAGTGGGAGTAAACACAATTTAAAAAATTCAGATTCTGTGAAAGAGAGCAGCTGGCCAATTACAAGTTATAGGAAAGGCGGAAAGTGGTTTTCTTGGCTTTTTAATGACCTGTGTAAGTAATCCTCACCATTTTAAGCTTGTTTAGAACGCCACTTTCAAGACATGTCGTGATCACATGCACTGTGCATGTTATTTATTATTTAATATCCATGGGAATTATAAGAACTGAATGCACAGAATTTGAATGCACAGAATCTCTTAACATGCCTTTTGAATGAAATCTGCCCCTCCTTTCTTCAAAACAGTTGGATTTTCAACATGAACTGTGTTCTGTATCTTGACCAGCTGTATTTCCCTACATCTACTTGCCTCTAGTCTTAAACTTTGAACTTCCTAAATGTGTGCTTTCCAAAGAATTACTTAGCACGTTAAAATTGCAAGGCCCAGTTTTGAAGTAAGAGAAGCTCATGGATCTTACTTGGCAGTGAAAATGTGAACTCCAGAAATAATCTTAGGCTAGGTCTAATTTAAACATGAAGGTAGTCAAGTGGCGATCACTTGTTTGTTGTTATATTTCACATGCTCAGTTTCCAGTTTCAGTTGAGTTTCTATCCTCCAGAGACACAGCATCAGTATGTCAACCTACTGTTCATCTTTCCTATTCATTCATAAGGACCAGAAACTTAATGTAAACAGAAAGTCAGCCATGACAAATATAGCACATGGACGTTCTTCAGTGCAACTTTCAAATCAGAACCAGTGAAGGCAATGAAGGTCCTGTGTGAGTGCCTGGAGGCGGTTGGAGGATGGATGGCGGCTAACAGATTGAGGTTGAATCCTGACAAGACAGAAGTACTGTTTTGGGGGGACAAGGGGCGGGCGGGTGTGGGGGACTCCCTGGTCCTGAATGGCATAACTGTGCCCCTGAAGGACCAGGTACGCAGCCTGGGAGTCATTTTAGACTCACAGCTGTCCATGGAAGCGCAGATTAATTCTGTGTCCAGGGCAGCTGTCTACCAACTCCATCTGGTGCGCAGGCTGAGACCCTACCTGTCCGTGAGACCCTACCTGTCCGCAGACCTGTCTCGCCAGAGTGGTTGCATGCTCTAGTTATCTCCCGCTTGGACTACTGCAATGTGCTCTATGTGGGGCTACCTTTGAAGGTGACCCGGAAACTGCAATTAATCCAGAATGCGGCAGCTAGACTGGTGACTGGGAATGGCCGCTGGGACCACATAACACCGGTCCTGAGAGAACTACATTGGCTCCCAGTACGTTTTCCGAGCACAATTCAAAGTGTTGGTGCTGACCTTTAAAGCCCTAAACGGCCTCGGTCCTGTATACCTGAAGGAGCGTCTCCACCCCCACCGTTCAGCCCGGACACTGAGATCTAGCGCGAGGGCCTTCTGGTGGTTCCCTTACTGCGAGAAGCAAAGCTACAGGGAACCAGGCAGAGGGCCTTCTCGGTAGTGGCGCCTGCCCTGTGGAACACCCTCCCATCCCATGTCAAAGAGATAAATAACTACCTGACATTTTAGAAAACACCTGAATGCAGCCCTGTTTAGGGAAGTTTTTAATGTGTGATATTTTAATGTATTTTAATGTTTGTTGAAGCCGCCCAGAGTGGCTGGGGGACCCGGCCAGATGGCGGGGTACAAATAATAAATTATTATTATTATTATTTATTATTGATTAACGTTGTGAATTAGGCCTCATGTTGTGTTGGAAGCCTGAGTTATTGAGAGTTCTTTCGGCCTCATTTCAATGGTTGTGTAATTAGACTATTGGCAGCTAACTTACTCTTCAACTAGATAGGGCTGTGTTGTCGATTTCATTTTGGTGGGATCTATAAGATGCATAATGATGCAAACCACTTCTCATTAAGGTGGCTGGAGGTGATGTCGAAATCATACAGATAAAATTAACATAATTAGGCCTTGTTACAAAATATTTTCGATATAGACTTCTATTGTTTCTTGGGATTCAAACTTTATGAACGAAATAAAAGTAGGCATTGCATATGTGGGTGATCAGTCTGTGTTGCTGAACATTATCTCTCAAATTTATAGCATGGTCTATTGTATTATCTGACTGTTTACATCCAGTTTGCCTTGTTCACTTGCTGTTGTTTCCAGTGGATCCATTTGTGTAGCACCCTCTGGCCTGGTTCTCACATCACATAAAATTATAGTTAAAAACAAACAGGTGGTGGTTTTATGTGAACATGCAGCTTGCTACTTACTGCATGCTGCTGAAAAGTCCTCAGCGCCCTCCTCACCTGCCGCACCACCAGGAATCAAACCCTTGTCATGATGTCTCAACCCAGATTTGTAGTTTGTTTCCTCCAAACAAAACAAGTAAGTTAGTAACTGCTTGTAGTTGGCTTGAAGAGATACAAAGCTTAGACCTGAGTTTGATGTGACTGTGGTTTGTTTCTTGGTGGTTCCAAGGGAAAGAGAGGAGTGGGAACATTTTGAGCAGCATGCACCACGACCCCACTCATTGACATTAAACCATAGTTTTTCAACTTGGTTTTCTGTCACGTGCAAACTGTACCCCTGCGTCTGCAGATGGGTGGGCTGTTCTGGTCAGTAATCCTCACTATTTTAGCTTGTTTAGAATTGCCACTTCAAGACATGTCATGATCACATGAACTGTGCATGTTTATTTATTATTTACTATCATGGGAATTATAAGAACTCTTATCAAAACTGCATGGTTATGCTTTGTGCAATTTAGGAGGGTGGTGTCTCATTTGTGATATTTGAATACACAGAATCTCTAACACACCTTTTGAATGAAATCCCCCCCCTTTCTTCAAAACAGTTGGATTTTCACATAGAAAAATTCTATCAAGGCCATATCCAGAATTTGTTGCTATTATTAATCTTGGCAACACCCCAGCTCTTTATTTCCCCCCCCCCCCAGTCCATGTGAGAATTGTGATCAGAAGCGAGCACATGCTTCCTATGTGTACTTGGGATGTTCTCAGAGTTTTCTTTCAGAGTTGGCTCACAGAAGCTGTGCTCTTTAAACTCTTAAGTTAAAGCAGCCTGGGGATTCATCATGCGACCTTTTAGAAGGGGTGTGTGTTGCCAATGTACACTTGCACTAAGACAGGCTCAGATGTATTCGGCTTTTCTCTGGATGACAACCAAGATAACAGGATGTGTTCAACTTGCTAGTGCACAAGGAGCAAAGAGTGCTTTTTCAATGCAAAGGTTTTAGTATTGCACCTTTGCCCTGTTTGCATGCCTGATGAAATTTAGCTCTGGAGTAATTGGCATCCTGTGATAATTTCAGTAGGGGATAGCGAGATGGCAAAGCTTTGTTGATCTTGCTTCTCCACCCCCACCCCAGCACTCCCCCAAACATGCTAAAATAATGGATGTTGTAAAATGGGTTTTCCAGACCCGGAAATGTGGAATCATATAGTGTTTTCCTTTTGTGTAGTCCAGTTGCTTTAAACAATCACTCAAGTCAGAAAATTCTCTGGCAGAAATCCCCACAAACATGTTGAAGTTGGTTTATGCATGTAACAACAGCAGCTAGGATTCTGTATGCGCAGAAATGAAAGGAAGAAGTAGTTCCAACAAAAGAATGGATAAATAAGATAATGGACTATGCAGAACTGGCAAAATTAACAGCAGAATTATAAGAGTTATAAGAAATATTACAGTATGATGAACTCACAAGTGGGATTTGAGCTATGTGCAAGAGAAGTAAATAGATTATAATATTGTGGTTATGATTTGATACCTAGAAGATAGGGTGCAGCATAAGGGAAGAAACAACTGCATGGGGAAAAAAGGGGTGGAAAGTAATAAAAAAAATAAGAGAAAAGAACGAAATTGTGTTTTGATTTTATATGTTAAAAATGCTAAAACTTAATAAAATATAATTTTTTAAAAAGAAAGTAAATTATATGGGATTACTCCTTTAAAGGATGCGGGTGGCACTGTGGGTTAAACCACAGTCTAGAGCTTGCCGATCAGAAGGTCGGTGGTTCGAATCCCTGCGACGGGGTGAGCTCTCGTTGCTCGGTCCCAGCTCCTGCCCACCTAGCAGTTCGAAAGCACGTCAAAAGTGCAAGTAGATAAATAGGTACCGCTCTGGTGGGAAGGTAAACGGCGTTTCCGTGCGCTGCTCTGGATCGCCAAAAGTGGCTTAGTCATGCTGGCCACATGACCTGGAAGCTGCATGCCGGCTCCCTCGGCCAATAAAGCGAGATGAGTGCTGCAACCCCAGAGTCGGTCACGACTGGACCTAATGGTCAGGAGTCCTTTATACTCCTTTAAAAGTAACTTTATTAAATATATTTCGTCCTTTACTTGTCAGCACTTTGGGTTATCTGTTGGCCCCTTCAGTTTCCAGCTTATGAACCACCACCATAGGAATGGTGAACTCATAACAGTGTTTTTCCACAGCTAAAAAAAATCTGCATTAGGGATTGGGCCAGACTGCCTTGAAGTCCCATTTTTTTCTGGCTGTGGTATGAGCCATTCGCCTTTCCTTTTTCTCTTCTAGTACTGCTGTTTAATCTGTTGTTTGATGTGAACAGGTGTGGACCCAAAAGATTGTAATTATAGATCAGAACAGATTATAGTAACATGACAAGTTTGTTTTGAGTATGCCATCTTCATTTGCTTCTGCTTGCTGTTGAATATGAAACAATGCCTGGAGCTTAAAACTGTCACTTCTGCGCTGTTCGTATGAGCACATTTTAAAAAGACGCGTCTTGTTTTTTATTTGATGAGCATTTCAAAAATTAGTGTATGTATGTTAAAACCAAATGACTTTAATGTTCTTTATTCCCGAGTTTCATAGAACTATTATTAAAAACAACAACAGCACCATAAGTTGCTTTCAGGACAAACTATAGTCTGTAACAATGCCTCACGGTTCTGTTTGCTTGCCTTCTCCACCAGAGCTGCTTTATCAGTGCAGACTGAAAGGGGCAGGATAGCAAAAGTCTGTGCTTTGGTAACCTGCAGCATTCTGTGGAAGAGTCCCACGAATAAGTGAAAATCATGTAAGCGGAGAGCACCCTCTAAACACCCTTTAAATGGCTGCTCTGGGGCTGGCTGGGCGATGGGCGATGGATGCTGCACCACCACGCACCAGGACAATCATATTTCTCATTGTAATGCTATGTTCCCTAAAAATACACAAAAGCCCACCCCTTGCAGCAAGATCCTAAAAAATATACTTAGGGTTCCATCCATCACTCATTAGTTTATTGCATTTCTTTTAATAACTTCTTTTTCCCTCTAGCTTACTTGCACTTCAGTGTAAGCCTTTCCAACTGGCCAACACACAGGTGTATTGGACAGTTGGCACGATCCATCGTTCTTGGCAACAGCTGGGTTTTCTTTGTTACACTATTGCACTCTGGCACTGTATTTCTAAAGAAGATTGTGGATTAGGGCTGTTGCTAGAACTGAAATCCTCAGGGTGCACCTGAAATGAAGTGACTGAGCCAACTGGGCCTTGTTAAATTTGTGCTCCTGCCTTGCCAAACATACCTTACCCTGGAAAAAATGACTATATCTGCATGAGGTGCAGATTGGTCTCAATTGCAAACTGCTTGTCAGGGACATGGCGCTGGGCAGGGAGGAGGCGCAAGGGCTGTCAGGGGAAAGTGGAGGGGAGGAGCAACCAGGAAGTTTGGTGGAGACAGGGCATGGAGATGCTGCAGAACCCCAAGCAACCCCTGGGGTAACGGAGGAGCCGGGTGCTACGGCACTTCCGTCGCCCCGGGTGCGTAGAGGGAAGAAGCGTAAGGAATCGAGGAGGAGATTTGGACTACCGAAACTGTTATGTTGGGGGCGGACCCGTGAGAGGCCACTCCCGGATTCTGGTACCGACTCAAGCGGTCATGAACTTTAGAGCTCTGCTTGTATATAGTTGTTAATAAAGCTGTAAATACAGATGCTGATGCATCGGGCTGATTACTCCTGAGGAGACACCACAGCGTCCTTACACTGCTTAAGTGCAGGTATCATTAAAATGTATTTCTGAGAGTAAATCCTGTAAATTAGATTACCCTGTAATTTCACTGGGGCTATGGTAGAAGTAGAGTTCCTCTCACTTTTATATCTGATGGAGTAGTTATTTTATATCCCTACGCCACGGCTGTTAAGTGCAGCTGCCAAGAATGATCATACCCTACCCAACTTGTGCATCATATTGAAGGCTGCTGAACATTGCTTCATAAATAAAACACAATTTCTGAAGGATACAGGAGACCAAGTGCCATAATACTATCCCTGTCTCTCTCCATCCTTGTCAATGCTAGCCCTAGTAGGGCTTTCAATAATAAATGTGTGGCTGGTCCTGATAAAGACAGGAATGACTACATGTGTAGAAAGAGCTGGAAATAAGGGGGCCCTTGAATGGCAGCTCTCTAGTTTTGTAAGCAGGAGTAGTTTCAAACAAGCCAACCATGTACGAGATATGTCAGGTTTTTTTTTTTTACGGTGGTTGACAAAACATCTGGGAATGCTTTTTGAGCATGCTTCTTGGGAGAAGTGCTTATCACCAGAGTTTAGAGCACTGTGACTGTTGAACAGCTGTCTTTCACATTGTAGAGTAGGATGGTTTTGAAAGAGACAAAATGCTGTTGGTGGATCTCCTAGAAGATACCTACAGAAATGCTGGCTATCGGGAAGCTTGCAAAAATAATTGGTCAATTTGCAAGAAACATTGGGTTGTTTTCAAAGGAGCAATAAGATGAATGCTCCATCAGAGAATGGTGATGAACTTAAAATGGACTTTACTATATGTATGTAGTTATGGAGAGCCAGTGTGGTGTAGTGGTTAAGAGTGGTAGACTCGTAATCTGGAGAACCAGGTTCGCGTCTCCGCTCCTCCACATGCAGTTGCTGGGTGACCTTGGGCTAGTCACACTTCTTTGAAGTCTCTCAGCCCCACTCACCTCACTGAGTGTTTGTTGTGGGGGAGCAAGGGAAAGGAGAATGTTAGCCGCTTTGAGACTCCTTTGGGTAGTGGTAAAGTGGGATATCAAATCCAAACTCCTCCGGGCCTCCTCTTTTTCTTCTAATTGGGGTGAAAGGTAAAAAGTTATATAAAAAGAATCAAACAGGTATGGTCACATTTTTAAAGCAATCCTTTCTATATAAATAAAATACATGTTGCCATAATGCTTAAATTGTAACCAGAGGGTTTTGTTTTGTAAAAGAAAATAAATCAGAGATTGAATTGTTGCTTTCATGTCTGTGATCTGGGCATTGAGAATGTATTATATGAAACTGGACATTTGAGAGGGGGCTTGTAACTGAATGTGGACTTGCATTGAGTTCAGGATTCCATGGGATATTTGCATCTGCAAATTTTGAGTAAAAACGGGGTCCACTTGCTTTGGCCAGCTTTGTCTTGCCTCCTTTTCAAACCCCAGGGAAAGATGCAATTCCTCATAACTGAGGCCATGGTGAACTTCAGAAATGTAGGCTGAGGAGAGAAGGGTCCGTCCTCTCCTGCTAACTTTAGAATTGCTCCAAGCACCTGAAAACAGCTCAGCTCTGTGTGCGAATTCCCGCATTCTAAGCTGTTGCAGGAGAGCAGAGGACTTGGAAAAACACTCAAAAAGAAGCAAGATAATTCAGTGGCCAGCATGATGCATGATCTGAAGAAGTGTAAGAAGAGGGCCGTTTCTGTGCACAGAATTATATCATGTGAGACAAGTCACAGTTCCTCAAAATCATTGTTCCACCCAACAGCATATTTTGGTGCCAATGCTTTAGATAGAGGGTTTGTTGAACTCTGCCATATCCTTTCAGCTCTTGCAGCGGGAAATCTTGGGTCATATTGCATGCCCAAAGCCCTTTTTCTGCATTTGTCCATTGTATGTGTAGTGAGCAGAATGGGATTGTGTCCACCAGCCATGCCTGTAGGGCCTTCATGTGTACAGGTTCACATACATAAGAGTTTCCTTTCAGGGAGTCTACTGAAGTGTGGATTACAGGGCTGGGTTTAGCAGATGCCTCTGTTTCTTCACTTGAAAGCCTGGAAGGAACACCCTGAGGAAGCTGGAGAGAATCTGTGTTCCTTCTAGTTTGTGGGTTTTCATTTCCATTCTCTGAGTTCTTTTGTAAACCCCCTTGTTTTACATGGCTTTCTAAAAATATTTGGAGGGTATGTAAAACATTTATTTCTCACCTCCAAATTAATTTGCAAATGTTAACTTGTCGGCATAGACGGCTTGGTGTTTGAATACACGTTTTTAATTCACTGGATTAAGAGGAACACGGTTGCAGAGGGCAAAGCAGACTTTCTGCAGTCACTTGAGCTGAATTTCAGCTGTATAAAATAAAATTGAATTATTCAATGTAAGTTGAATAATCATATTGATAGCACTGTGTCCAAATAGCAGAGGTGTATTTTCCAGACATTCTGTTGAAATGCAGCGTAGTATAATCGAAGTCCTTTTCTCGCCTACAATTGTTCATGGACTTGAAGGCATAGAAGGGAAGCAGATTGCTTCCTCTGACCCCATCCCCAACCTCCATGCAGAAGAAGGCATGAAAAGGGGCTCTGTGCCCATTTCATGCATACAGCTGTTACAAACCTTTGGTGGCACTGGATTCCCATGTGTGCATGCCCTTTCATAGCTTCAGCTAAATGCATAAAGTTCAGAGGCAAAACCAATGTGTGTCTCCTGTTGCTCCCTGACTAAATGCATGGAGAGAAATTGAGAAGAGGGCTTGGCTGTTGAAATGTGGAGGGGTGCCTAAGTTCAAATCCACACTTGTCGAGGACAATCAGCGTAAGTTTAATGTCAAGTCTCCTAGCCGAACGAAGCTTTAATGGGTTGAAATGATGGTTAAGTGGAGAAACCTTGTATATTCATTTCATAATCTGCTTGACAGAAGAGCAGGAAAACAAATGCCATAAGCAAACAAGTAAAATTACAATTCCGTGACTGGGAGAATGGAGGAAGTGGCTGACTCCAAAATTTATGTGAGAGATACTAGGGTTTCATCTTGTCATTGGCTCCACAATTTAATCTACTTGACCAGTGATGTATGTACGTCTGTAATGTTTCTTTCTTTGGTTAATATTTCTCTTTACTTCATGCAGCTGCCATCCACTCTATTTCTTAGCCATGCATTTTCAGAAACAACCTCTCCCCAAATTGCTTTTTTTTCTCTCTCCATTGGTGTCATTTATCTGTCCTGCCCCAGTTTGCTCCGAGTTTTGAGTTGATTTCTCAGGGGATCAACATTCTGGAGATCACCATGGCAACATTTAGAAAAATGTATGCTGCAGACTTGAAGCATCCTTGCTGTTATCCCTGTGAGAGCTCTTGATTATCTGTGGGCTAATGGAGGTGGGAAGGAGGAAGAGGGGGTTAAAGGTAAACTAAGTGTGCCTGGCATATTTGCATGCAGATTTGGAAGACTCTGTTGTTGTTGTTGTTGTTGCTGCTGCTGCTGCTGCTGCTGTAAGCCAAAAATCAGCATAGACATGATGAGCTATGGTGGTCTGGAACGTTGGGTCTAGGAGCTCAGTCAGCATCCTATGAGTGTATGGCGGGACTTTAAATAACAATGTCTCTCCCAAAGTACTTAGTAAAAAAAAAAAAAGGAGGGGAAGGCTTTTAAAATAATCCATTCATTTTCAAAATATACTCAGCGAAATGTATTTTTAAAAATACACCCAGTGAATGAATATATATATATATATATATATATATATATATATATATATATATGAGAGAAGTCAAGTGCTGAAAAATTTAAGTTGTGACAGTTGAGCAAAATACAGTTACACTAGTATGTCGAGCTGAGTTATGCTCCCCAAATGGCAGGAACAAAGAGTTCAGTAAAGGCCTTAGTGGGTATGTCAAGAAAATAATGTAGACTGCAGTTCTACATGCACTTAAGTGTGCACAAGTCTCATTGATTTTATTGCTGTGTTAAAAAATTCTGAATTGTGCAATTGTATAAATCACGCAGATCTGGCAACTTTGCACAACCATCTCTGGCCTTGCTTTATTTGGGTTGCAATATTCATTCCAATCCGAGCTCTTTTTGCACGACTTGAAACCTTTTCTCATCACACACACACACACACACACACACACACACACACACACGTGGAGAAAGCACAGTGGGGCTTGAGACTTTCTAAGCAGGGGCACTCTGGGATGTTTAGGCACCTGAGGCACAAGGCCCCCCTCTGCCCCCACGATGGGAGAAGCCCTCACCAAACCTTGCCAGCCCGTGAGAAGTGCTTTCCGGAGCTCCCTGCCCAGAGGCAAAGCTGGGCAGTGGAACCTCCTCCTTTCTCGCCAACTCAGTGATGTGGGAAGGAAGTCCACAGAGCTTTGTTTAATACCCCTAGGGGCAGAGGAGACCAGCAGCAAAGTTGTGCTGTGCTACTGCACCACCACTTGTCCGGGTTGCTTCTGTGGTGGTGGTGGTGGTGGTGGTGGTTTGGGCAAGGCCATCACGGGAACACTGCTTTTTTGTTTCCAGCGCCTGAGGCAGCTGCCTCGCCCTGTGTCATGGGTGGACTGGCTTTGATTCTAGGACTGTGGAGGGCAACGCACAGGGCCACAGTGCAAGAAGCAATGGGTGGAAAGAGCTGGCGAAATATTTTTTTTATCACATCTATAATTTAAGCTTGGTTCACTGATGTAAGGTTATGGGAGTTGTGGATGAATGCATAATGGCAATCAACACATAGTTGAACTGCTGTGGTGGATCGAGAATGGCTTGTTGCTTGCTACCCTTGGAAAGTTCCTACAAATTGGCATGCAGTTTCTAATTGTCTGCACAGCCCATTTACATGGTTTCTGGTGTGTCATTGCAATTGTAAGTTACGCGGACACAGAGGAATATGGAAGCAGGAGAGG
Source organism: Darevskia armeniaca (assembly GCA_034641395.1). Taxonomy (NCBI): domain Eukaryota; kingdom Metazoa; phylum Chordata; class Lepidosauria; order Squamata; family Lacertidae; genus Darevskia; species Darevskia armeniaca. The sequence goes on from JAWWNF010000371.1 coordinate 1,149,857, forward strand.
ACTTAAGAAGAAGAAGAAGAAGAAGAAGAAGAAGAAGAAGAAGAAGAAGAAGGAGAAGTTATTATTTATACCCCCACCCACCTGGCTGGGTTTCCCCAGGCACTCTGGGCAGCTCCCAACAAAATATTAAAAACACGATAAAACATCAGCCATTAAAAACTTCCCTAAACAGGGCTGCCTTCAGATGTCTTCTAAAAGTCAGATAGTTGTTTATTTCCTTGACATATGATGGGAGGGCGTTCCACAGGGCGGGTGCCACTACCGAGAAGGCCCTCTGCCTGGTTCCCTGTAACCTCACTTCTTGCAGTGAGGGAACTGCCAGAAGGCCCTCGGAGCTGGACCTCAGGCTGAATGATGGGGGTGGAGACACTCCTTCAGGTATACTGGGCCGAGGCTGTTTAGGGCTTTAAAGGTCAGCACCAACACTTTGCCCCAGCCACTCTGGGCAGCTTGCAACAAATTAAAAACATTAAGACCAGTAAAACATAAAGCTCTAAAAACTTCCCTTTACAGGGCTGCCTTCAGGCGTCTTCTAAAAGTCAGATAGTTGTTTATTTCCTTGACATCTGATGGGAGGGCGTTCCACTACTGAGAAGGCCCTCTGCCTGGTTCCCTTCCCTTCCCTTCTCTCAGGGAGGGAACCGCCAGAAGGCCCTCAGAGCTAGCCCTCAGTGCTGAATGATGTGGCAGAGATGCTCCTTCAGGTATACAGCCTCGATTGAGAAAACTATGTTGAAAGCTACAAAAGACATTTGTGTTTCTGTATGCTTTCTACCAGTAACTAGTAAAGGACTTGAAATCGAAAGAATCATCTTCAGAAACAAGAAGTGGTTAAGGAACACTGATTTAATAACCCACTTCCCTGCTTGAGAGCCAGTGAATACTTTATAGACGGATGCAAGAATTGTTCTCTGTAATTTAAAGGAAGACAACAGTTACCACTGGATTTCTTCCCAGATAGAAAATAGACTTGTAAGAAATAATTTATTTACCAGAGTTTCCAGATGTTTCTAGGCCCAGGCCCTGAGAGTTGTTTGTGGCTCAACATTTTTGAGAGGCAACAAAGGACCCAAATACCAAAGTGTCCAGGTCAAATCCTGATATTTGGTAAAGGCTAAATAGTATAGAAGCCATTGAAATGTTTAAAAAGGCAGAAATATAGTTACTGCAGAACTTGAAAAAGCAAGTATCTCAGATGATGAAAGCACTAATCCCTTGGTCACAAACACGGAGGGTTTTTCCTCAAGTATGGCGCATTCTGGTCTAGTCTAGCCTAGTCATCCAATTAATTTCTATCCAGTCCTCCTTCCCAAAAGAGCCTAGAGCTGCAAACATCCAAAAGGTAAAACAATACAATTCCGAATTAAATAAAGTTTTAAAGCATTTATAAACAATTCTAAAACCGACTTCAAAATGTTTCAAAACATTTAGAACATGTAAAAACATTTAAAAGCAATCACATACTCTCACAGTTCCCAGTTTCAAGGTTTCTATGCCCAGTATCTTTCCTCTATCAAATGCTTGGGTAAACAGGGATGTTTTTTTAAGTTCCTCCTGAAAGTCAATACAGTAATGATTGAGACAGATGCAGCTCTCCAGGACGGCATTCCACAAATGGGTTATCACCACCGAGAAGGCCCTGTCATGGCACCAGCATATTAATGATGTGGGGTTAAAAAAAATCAATTTCACCACATTATTAGTAACAATACAACAACACAGATACCCCCTCAATATTGTATTTCTGGTGCTTTCTGAAGGAAAACCTTATTCAATCTTATGGGAAGAACTGAGACAGTTAAGGCTATACGTAAGTTGGTCTGCTGTATAATGCATCTTAACGATGCTTTAAGATAAGTTTTTTAATTATTTTGTGGGGGTTTTATACAAGCAAAGGTCGTTCTAGAAATAAACCCCGTCATCATCTTATATGCATCTCTTGCGTCTCTGAATAAAGAAGGCAGATGTTTTTCTCCGTATGAGGAAGCTGTTACAGCAAACAATCTTTAGTAGGCTACTAAAATTGTGGGCCTACATGATCGTCCACGGAATGATTAAATACATCTCTTTGGGGAAAGGTAAAGTCTCTACATGGTAACGGCAGCACCTTGTATTCATAAGGAGAGGCATTTGCCTGAAACCTACCTGAAAATCTCCTGACAGTTACCATATAAAAAACAGCAACAAAGCAGGGCTTTGAAAGGTTTGCTTGGATGTGTTAAAATGGGAGTGTTGTAAATAATTCTCCCCTAACCTTCTCCCCCCAAAAACAACAACAACAAGTTTGCCTAGTTTTGCTGGTAAAATCAGCACATGTGGATATTACTATGTTTGAAATAAAGATATTAATTGACCCTCACTCAGACTAGTACTATAAAGAACCTATTTTATTCTGCAAAATGTGCTTTTCCTATCCAGGCTCTCTAGCATGACTGTACAATTCTAGCTAGCTGTTTGCTGTACACCCCATTTAGTTTTTTCTGCTGCCTTGGCACCAGCAATATAGAGCCTGGAAAGAATAGGCCAGTAGGCAACATTTTTAAACACAATGAAAAGTAACTAGCTATCCAACTGTGCACACGAGAAAAAGTCGGCATGGTAAAAAACAAATTTCACCTAAAATTGGCCTTATTTGCGGAGCTTTTATAGCACCACAATCACACATTTAAAAATAATTGTTCCATAATTGTGCCTTATTTCAGCGGCATGAAATGTCAAACTCGGCACAGCAAATCAATTCCCAACCTCCTGTGTGAGAAGCAAAAGCCAATGTACTGTTAGTAAACTACTAAAAGTGATATTTCCCTCCGTAGAGGAAAATAGTGATTGGACAATTTCATGAATTAAAGGGAGGAAGGGAGAGGAAGCAGACGTTTCTCAAGCTTACAAGTCTAAAGTCTTGTGGGGAGAGGGGGTTAAGTTCAGAAAGGATCCTTTGGTAATACACTGTGTGAAAGGAACAGGAAAATCACCCAGTGGGTTCCTGGTTTCATTGTTTTGTGTCCAGCAGCTGCTAAGTAATGTTGTGAAGAAATTAAGCAAGGAGAGTATAAGAAGCATAGCTGTCAACTTTCGGATTTGAAAATAAGAGATTTTTTCAAACTTTCTGATTTGAAAATAAGGGATGCTGCGAGGGCGGTGCAATGGCACCAAGTAGCCTCGTCACCCTGCGCTCCAGAGGCTGCGCACAAACGGGTGAGCGAAAGAGCGAGCGCGTAGGCGGCAGGCAGGCTGGCTGGCTGGTTGGGCGTGAGAGTCTGGCTGCACAAGGCATGCAAGCTCCGCCCCCAGTCGGTCTCAGACTCCTTATTGGCAGCCGAGCAACGCAGCTGAGGAGCCTCCCTGGCTAGCAGGGAGGGAGAGGAGCTGCTTCCTTTGAAATCCGGGAAATTTAAGGGATATCAACAATCCGGGATAGCAGCGGGAAACGGCATTGGAATAAGGGAGTTTCCCGCCAAAAAAGGGAGGGTTGACAGCTATGATAAGAAGTGGCCTGCTGTTCAGACCAATGGTCCATCCAATTGCACCCTCCTCACTTGAGATTTCCAGCAGCTGTAGTCAGAGGAATGGTAGCAGAACACAGCCATCCTGACTGGTAGCCATTATTCTCCATGAATGTGTCTAATCCTCTTTTTAAGCCACCCACATCGCTGGTTATCACTGTATCTTGTGGGGAAAAGAAATCCCTCACCCCAAATGTAACTTGTTAGTCACAGGTAGTGAGAGGAACTTTAGGCTTATGACAAGCGATAAGGAAGCAGTGTTAGAAACTCAGATATATAAGCTCATCGCCAAAGGGCACCTTAGACCTGAGTTACGGTCGCCACAATGGATTGCGGGAAGTAAACCCCCACCTGACCTTTGGGAATCGAAACTGGGACCTTTGGCATGCGTAGCATGTGCTCTGTCACTGAACTTTGGCCCCTCATCAAATGGCATAGTGCTCTTTTCACTTGTGTGGGTTTGTCTGGGACTCGCATCTCAAAACTCTACAGAACTGGGAAATGATAAGTCTACCTGGTTCCAAGCCTGTTTGTACTTCCTCTGCTTCTCTCTCTCTTCCCCCCTCGCTTCACTTCAAATTAGAATTATCATTAAATCCATGCACTTGATTGCAGTCTTAAAGTAGAACACCTTTTGGCAGCTCCACATTGTTGGAAAGATTTAGCGGTGCTTTCCAACGAAATGAATGCAAGTGAGGTTTAGATGATGCTTTACCTAGGGGTGGTAACTAAATCAGTTGAGGACGCTGTCATATTTTTAGTACATGCTGTCACGGATTCCTAAAAATACCCAGACTGGCACTTTAAATCTTCCGTAGAGTTGGCTGGTATAGCAGGTTCTATATTATGATATCCTGACTCCCCCTTTGACTCTGGCACTGGCAGGAAAAGGCTAGCTATCTCCATCCTACTTCTCACCTTCAGAGGGGACTGCTCACATTAATCTCCTCCTAACCATCTTCTATGTTATTTTGGAGAGGATGGCAATGGTCTAATTCAGGAGAGCCAATGTAGTATCGTGAAGATGTTGGACTACAACATCCATCATCCCTGACCATTGGCCATGCGTACTGGAGCTGCTGGACATTGCAGCTCAGCAACATCTGTCTGTCATCCCTGAATCATTGGTCTGAGAAGTACCAAAAGCATTCATTCTCTTTAGGGTCATCTTGAAAATGGAAGGGTTCCTCCCTCACCCCCTTTATAGTTTGTTTATCTCGTGTACCACCTTTTTGCCAATGCAATCAAGTCACTTTACTATTTAAAATAATGGCTTACAGTTTAGTAGATGCAATACAGAAGATAAGTACAACGTTGTACAAGTGCAACGAAAAGGAAAAAGACTTTTGTAATGCAACTTTTTAGCATATTTTTATTTTTGAAAAGACGTTAGGGCCAGCCATAAGAGCGATGATAACATTGCTCTGGGCATCCCATTTCTAGGTGACGTACCTGTACAATTCGGTTTCTGATGAGCACATTAATAGTCTGCACCGTTCCAAGTTTACAGACTGCTAAGTGGTACAAAGGTGATGTCATGGCTGGTGTAACACACACACACATACCGGTATACACCAAAGCATTTTAATTTAACATACAAACTAATTATTCATGTATTCAAAGAGACCTAAAGCTAAAATTACACTCTTGTCTCCCCCCTCCCCCAAAAATGCAACAACAGAAAAGCAAATAACCCATTTAACTTCCTGAAAATGTCTCTCTGTGTGTGTGTGTGTACTTCAATGACTGGGCCAGCTGCCAGCTGTGGTAATTACTGCTGCCTATCAAAAACTCTCCTTTTACTTAATTGGATAAGGCTGTGTCCCAAAAGTGTTGTCTGGAGCAACTAGCATGTGGGAGGGGCAGGAAGACTGGTGTTTTCCACCATGCATTCTCCGAGTAAAGTGAAATTATTTCTGTATATAGTGCGTCACAGTTTACAACTCTGGCATCAAAACATATCAATTGCACTGGGGGAACAGTACCCTCAAACAAAAGTTGACTAATAAAGCGCAGATATTTAGCAAACTAACAAAAGCCACTGTGGAAGCCATCCTATTATGCAGGAAAGGAGATGAGCATGGCACATGTTCCAAGTTCCTTGTTCAGGAGATAGGAAGACAGCATGTTGAGGACAGGATTTCATTCCCTTGGAAGGAAGAGATTCGTAGCCTGGGGGTACTTCTGGATCCACCATGGTCACTGGAGGCACAGGTGTTTAAAGCCCTAAATGAAGTAGGTCCCAAATATCTGAAAGACCACCTCCTTCCTTAAAGACCCTCCCGAGTGTTAAGGTCTGCAGAGAGGGCCTTCTTGGTAGTTCCACCTCCCTCAGTGGTTTGGGGAGAAGGGCAATAGAGGGCATTTTCTGGTAGCCCCAAAGTTGTGTAATTCCCTCCCCACAGAGGTGCATCTGGGTTTTTCACAGTACAGCTTTTGGCATATGCACCTCGCCTTTGACACCTGAGATGTTTGTTTCCAGGACCTACCCTATTCCTGTGACTTCAATGTGTTTCTATTTCTGGGTTTTCAGTTGTTGTAAACTGCCCTGGGACCTGTTGGTGCGGGGTGAGTGATGATGATGATCATCATCATCTACAATTCTATGATTCTGGGATCTTCTGTCCCAAATCCTTAAAAAGAAGTCGGTGAAAAGAAGTATGGTGTGTTTGATAGAATGTTTGACTAAAAGGTGATATTCAAGACTAAGGTTCCGCCTTAGATAGAAAATCTCTCTTAGTAACCTTGGTCAAGGTGGGATGGAGATATATATATTTAAAAGGTTGGGGGGAAACGGTGGCTTCCTGTAAAATGTTGCCCTTTCCCTTTGATGGTAAGCAGGATTAGCCAGTGATGGAAACTAACCAGTCTCCCCACAGGAGTTTCATGGGCATAGCACAAGGCCGCCAGCTTTTGGAGTTAGAGGCAGCACAGCATATTGGTCTAGCTGATGGATGACTTTCAGTTTACTGGTAGGACTGAAAGGTGAGAGCAGAACTGAGGCAAATATGATTTAATGGGGTGGTGGAGAGGGAGAGATTCAAAAATAAATCATGGCTTTTCAGCACCGGGCTCTAATGCATTCTTTGACAGTCTCCACTCTTATGCTTGGTTTGGTGGTTGAACATGTTGCAGAGGGAAGACCTTATAGTATATACTGAACTATCATGTATTATAAATATGCACTCCAACCCAATTACTTTTAGAGGGGGGGGGGGAACCTGCCTTGTTTTTTTTGGAAGCTACAGAACTTGCATAGCTGTCACTTGGCTTGGTAAGGCAACATTTGGGCTTTCTGGCCAAGGAACAATTTGAGAGCAGCAGCATTCCGGCTAATCAGAGTTATTTTTAATCTGGATAAAACGTTTGTTTAATTACTTAGCTGTTCACTTACATTCCTGTTGCCCCCGACTGTGTTCATATCTAATAATGGCCTGTGGTGAAAACGCTGCCTTCTCAGCTTCATATCTCTAGATTTCCTTTTCTCTTGTTTCTAAGTGGACAAACAAATCAAACCTTTTTCTTCAGCTGGCTTTTCTGCTGTCAAGCAACTCCGCTTTACAAATTGAGAAGACTGAGCAAGGTGACCTTGCTTTGGCTTGTGTGATAACACGTTTAATCACAAGGCGAACAGTATTTAATATTAAACTACACACCATACACTGTTTAACCCAGTGCATTGTGTAATAGAAATGCAGTTTTGAAATCCCTTCTCAAAAAACACACTTGATTACAGCCTAGGCTCACTGCAGTCCTCATTATTAGTGTTGCTGTGTTTATCGGGATCTAATTATTGCAAGGTTTTACAAAGCCATAAGAGCAACATGCAGACAGTTCCCCATGCTTCTTCTGTCTGACAGGCTGTTCCTGGTTAGACATAATTTCCTTGTCTTTTATCTCAGAGACCTGAAACACTTGAAAGCCAACTGAGTGTTAATTATGTTTTTCTTACTACACCAAGCTCTGTGAACTGGTGATACACCATTCTTTGTTCTGTGTTATCCAGTCTTGAGTAACAGCTTACAGGTAGGATAGGGCCATGCTGTGAAGAGGAATATAGCTTATTCAGTCAAGCTATTAGTATAGTATATAGGAAAAAGTGCATTGTTGCCCTATCTACACAGTTAGTTGTTTACGTTTCGGTTGCAAGCCTTCCCTTCAAATATACAGGAAGAAAGCGTGGGGAATATTTTCAGGCGCATCTCAGCAAAGTTACTGTGCTATGATAGTGTTAGCAGCTAGGAATAGCATAGAGAGAAAAGCAGAGAGTGGTATCAAGATGCAAAGGACCACAGGTTGGAACAGCAGTGTTTCTCAAAACTTGGGTCCCCAGCTATTGTTGGACTACAACTCCCATCATCCCTAGCTAGTGGGGACTGAGGTTTCTGAGTTGTGCTGGTTGCCCACAGACTTTAACATCTCTCCAGACCAGCACCACAACAAGCCCCAACTCTCCTCTCATGCTCTGGAGAGAGACACCAAGGCTGCATTCAGACAGCACTTGATTCCTTGGCATTTCCTTGCCTGATGAGTTCTGCATTTTATGTGATTTTCATATGACCTAAAATCCACTTCTGGAAATCTAGTGGAAATTTAGCATTCAATTTCCATGTTAATTACTTCCAGGATAGGGGAATATATACATTATATATATATATATATATATATATATATATATATATATATATATATATATATATATATGTTTGTGGCCCTTTTAACTTGGGAAATCATGGGTGTTTTGCGCTGTAAGATTATTATAGCCATTTTCATGTGGCGAGATTTGGGGTGGTATTTTGGCATATGGTTCTTTCCTGCTGTTTTAATGGGTGAATCATGTGGATTGCAGAATTGCAGATGTGCATTTAGGGTAGCAAAGTGTCCAATGGCATCTGCTGTTGTTATCATAGCATGCCCACTGGTGTGAACGAAGTTCATGACAACATAGCAGTATATTGATCAAAAAGCCACGGTCCAATAACACCAGGTAAAGGTAAAGGTAAAGGGACCCCTGACTGTTAGGTCCAGTCGTGTCCGACTCTGGGGTTGCGGCGCTCATCTCGCGTTACTGGCCAAGGGAGCCGGCGTGCAGCTTCCGGGTCATGTGGCCAGCATGACTAAGCCGCTTCTGGTGAACCAGAGCAGCGCACGGAAACGCCGTTTACCTTCCCGCCGGAACAGTTCCTATTTATCTACTTTCACTTTGAGGTGCTTTCGAACTGCTAGGTTGGCAGGAGCAGGGACCAAGCAACGGGAGCTCACCCTGTCGCAGGGATTTGAACCGCTGACCTTCTGATCAGCAAACCCTAGGCTCTGTGGTTTAACCCACAGCGCCACCTGGGTCCCCTAACACCAGGTAATGCAGTGTAAAAGAGTTGTTAGAAACCGGGACAGAAGTGCTAGAATTATAACCAGGAAAACTAACACAACAATCGGCATGCCTGAATGCAGCCTTATTGCACCAATGGCACATGTCTTCCTCAGCTTTAAAAAAGTAACACTGTCACAAGGAGTCTGATCTTCCAGGTTCACTTTGGGCACCGTTTTCTGATCCCAGCCCCAGGGCAGAAGTGACAGCTGTCCATAGAAAGCAGTTGAGAAATCCTGCATTTTAGTGTTTGTTTGTTTGTTAACTCTGCATCCTGCTTTTTAGGAAAATGTGTTTCAAAGCAGCAAGCTACAACCTAGCAACAACCAAGAAACAGTGCCAAAATGCAATATAAGACTTATAAAAACACCCCTGGTCCTTATAAAACAACGAACAACACGCACATACATGGGCAAATACAAGGAGCAGCAAAGACAGGAGTTCGAGATCCTTCTAAGTAAAGCTTTATATCATGTGAAAATGTGATACTTCCTTGGGAGACTGTTTAAAAGTACAATGTGCCTTTGTGGAAGTTAGTGGACTGCAAGTCTTCCTCCATGCAACTGAATCCTGGCTCCCTGGGAGACAGAGGGGGGAATTTTAAATAGATTGACTTTGGCGGCATCTGGCTGCCCTTGGCTGCAACATGAGGGGGGTGTCTTGAATGAGGGATGTTTGGCTGGGAATCCGAATCGGCCTCAGTCCCACCTCTAACTTGCAGTATTAACAGTCTGCTACATTTTAGGGCAGCAATAAGCCATTCACTCCAGACCTACAGTGTGGGAGTAATGAGCTATATTAACATTGGCAGAGCATTTTTCAATATTTGAAGCTTTAAAAATGTTTTCTGCATGAAATCATATCTGAAACGAGAGCCCATTCTATTGCTGCCTTTTTTTTTTCTGGGCATACATGCTGCTGTCAAGTCTATGCTGAAATTCTGTCCAATCGTCTTTCTTGTTTTCAAGGGAAAGCTCTCGCTTCTGCCCCAGAAGTGCCTAAAATAACGAGGAGGTTTGGACTCCAGACAATTCAGCTGTGACTCTTGTCATTTTCAGTTTCCAAACACAGAAATCAGATAGTGGTAGTTGAATCTGTCCATTTCGATAGTAATGAAAATTCTTCAGGATTTTAGTCAAATCTCCTAACCTGCACATGTTTGTATGCAATTTTGTATAATATACACATTTTTCAAAGCACTTTTCTGTATAAAAATGCAATGTTTTATGTTATTTTCATGAATATTGCTCTGTTGAAAAATTCAGAAAAGTGCAAATTTTGAAGGACGGCTGTTTCAGAAAGTAGGGAGGGTTAAGTGGGTTCCCTTTAAATGCAAACTTGTCATTCTACTTCTAAATCAGAGAAAGAAATAAAGTTTTGAAATTTTGGCCTGTGGCAATGAAATGAAAGGTACGATTTTGCAGTGTGGTTCTTCTGTCATACAGGTATGGGTGATCATCTTTACAGCATCATATGGAGATCTATAGTAAGATCTATAGTAATTGTGGGAAGCACAATTTAAGAAGGATGTTGACAAGCTGGAATGTGTGCAGAGGAGAGCAACCAAGATGATCAAGGGTCTAGAAACTAAGCCTTATGAGGTTGAAAGAGCTGGGTATGTTTAGCCTGGGGGGAAAGGAGCTGAGATGAGATATGGTGGCCATCTTCAAATATCTCAAGGGAAGGTGGAGCAAGCTTGTTTTCTCCTGCTCTGAAAGGTAGGACTTGAACCAGTGGCTTCAAGTTACAAGACAGGAGATTCTGAGTGAACATCAGGAAGAACTGTCTGATGATAAGAGCTGCTTGACAGTGGAACGGACTCCCTCAGAAGCTTGTGGACTCTGCTTCCTTGGAGGTTTTTAAGCAGAGTTTGGATGGCCATATGTTACGGATGCTTTGGTTAAGATTCCTGCCGTTGGCATTCCTTCCAACTCTACAGTTCTATGATTCCAAATACAAAAATTGCCATCCCTTTTGTTAGATTGACCTTACAAACATTGGTGTGGATTTTCTGGATAATGTCGAATTGCGGCAGATTAGGGCAATTTGCATTGGAAATTTTTATGACAGCTATCTAGAGAGAGATGCAGAGAGAGAGAGAGAGAGAGAGAGAGAGAGAGAGAGAGAGAGAGAGAGAAGATCTAGTTTTAGCATGTTTATTTTGCTTGTATTTAGTAAGCAAAGCTGAAAACTTTGAAACTGCATAGCTTCTCTGACATTGCATTTGCAGTTTGCATTAGCACCCGTTGTCGCTAATGACCTTATGAAATGGAAAAAATTCAATGGAAAGATAAAGCACTGAAATTTTTCTGTTTTGGGAAAAATTTCCACCCTGTATCACTGGTAATCATGCTGCCACCTTAAAGGGATTTTACAGTGCAAGGGATGTTCCATAACCATTCAGAAAGAAGTTGAAAAGAGAGGCACTAGCCCCCATTTTGTGCAAGAGAAATTGTGAGTAATGTACTGGGGGCAAGCGGAAGCGGGGGAGTGGCTCTAGAGCTGTTTTACAAACAAAGAACCCAAATCTGATTTCGTTGCCTGCCACCTTTATTCTTCAGCGACTGGATGAAGGATGTTAGTGTAGTGTTATTTATTTCTTATATTTGTTGTTTACTTTTCTCACAGAGTGCCCCAAAGTGCTACACCAGCATTTTCCTCCTGCTTAGTGTTTCAGTCCTTTTATGATACAGTGGTACCTTGGTTCTCAAACTTAATCTGTTCCGGAAGTCTGTTCCAAAACCAAAGCGTTCCAAAACCAAGGCGCGCTTTCCCATAGAAATTAATGCAACATGGATTAATCCGTTCCAGACTTTTAAAAACAACCCCTAAAACAGCATTTTAACATGGATTTTTACCATCTAAAGAGACCATTGATCCAGAAAACGAAAGCAATAAACAATGTGCTGCAGCCACACTATCTATCAATCAGTCAGTCAGTAAGTAGCTGAACTGGATTCCACACTCACACACAAACACAAAAAGAGCCACAAAAACAAAAATGCAAAATCAATAGCAAAAACAGACACACCGCAGCGTAACACTCAAAATGGAAGTGTGGCACTCAAATTGTCAGCATAACACTCAAAACAAAAGTGTGGCACTCAAATCAGAAGTGTAACACTCAAAACAGAGCACGTTCAGCTTCCGAAAAAAGTTCACAACCCGGAACACTTACTTCCGAGTTTGCAGTGTTTGGGTTCCAAGTTGTTTGAGTACCAAGGGATTTGAGAACCAAGGTACCACTGTATCGCTGAATAAAATCCTGTTTAGATTATAGATGCACTTGTACCATAGGTAAGCAGCAGTTACATGGCATGGAATTCTTGACATAGCTACCGGTATTTGGTAGCAAATATTTCAGATTCTCAGGAAGAATGATCTTTACCATGGCATGCATGGGCAGAGCATAGGCAGCTGGTGCTAGCCTCCAGACATTTCTGTGGTTCAGAATCGGGGTCATGCCCTCCCCTATTTTTCCCCCTTCTGCCACATGTTCAAGATAGAATAAGTTTTTTCCCCATTTACTATAAAAGTTTCCCGTCTTGCTCTTTATTAGCATCCAGATCTGGACCTGGGCCTGTCCTTGGATGTAGACATGTGTCTCCCACATCAGTAGGGGGTGGTGCAATTTAAATAAAATATGTACAGCGCCAGAGGTGGGCACGTCAGTTTCTAGCTCACAGGGTGTAGATCTCTCCTGACTTGGCTACCGGAGTTGACAACGGCAATCTGTCTTGTGTCAAGATGCTTGCTGCACCGAGAAACCGGTGCAAGTTGCTAAAATGTAAATCCAGCTCTTGCCTGGACTGCAGCCTAGTTTCCAGCTTCTTCATGCAAGGCGCTTCCTGTCTAGGGAGATATTCCAGCTTTCTCTCGTTCATTAGGACCCTCACGCAATTGTCAACTTGCATGGTGTCAGCATTTAACAGCTTGAGGAAAAGTAAACTGCTAATGGATAATTGCTTATACACCAAAATAATATTTGTGTTTGTTTTTGTTTTAATTCACCCATCCTAATAAATGCAGTTATGACTCATGTTCCTCATTTAGTAATGCAAAACAAGTTTTTTCACTTACCTGCCTAGGAATTCAGTTGCTGTGTGGTGTCACAGTTATTCATCTTATTTATCCTGCATATAATCCATAATGTTTAATGGGGGGTTGAGTGCATAATTTGCTTTGGCTTCAGAACTCAACATCCTATACCAGGATGTTCTGTGCTGACTTTTAACACCTTTTAGCGCTTTTTGTCTGTGGGGATAGGCTTGCAAGTACCTGTATATGAGCATGCCTGGTGAAATATTAGATGTAAACTGGGGAGTGTAGAATTTGCCGTTGCTGTTGGGGGTGGGGCTCTGCTAACCCGTCGCCATAACAAGCAGAAACAGAACTTTAGGCAGAGTAAGCAGATATACTTAATTTTGCTTATATGTGTATAAGTTGCTTTACATGTCATGTAAATTCAGGAATAAAAATCTTGCATCGGTTTATATAGCTATTTACAGCCACTCAGAAGAATTTCAGACTTGCCTTTGGAGCATCATTCTATGCTAGGATGATGCAATTATATTTATATTAAGAAGTACTGATCTGGGGAGGAGGAGGTACTATATACCAGCTAAGTGCCCATTTCACTCGTTTTCTCTTGATTTTTTAAAGCAGAATAATGGTGTAGGAAACACAAAAAAGTATTACCTTGAAGCAGGCTGCATTTGAGTAGCTTCATCGTGTTCTGAGAGGTTTGAAGCTCATCCAAAGCTAGGTTTGGGTCCTAATTAAGTACTCCAGATCGATTTGGCAGGAGCCACAGCTAATTCAAATACCGCTCTTCACATCTGTGTATCTTTTGCTTTCTGTTTGTAAGAGATAAGTTCATTGATCCACAAAAAGTGAAGCATGCAAGCCATCCAATTTATGTCAGTTTCAAGGCTCTGGTGTGAAGCCATGGAGCTGCGTTGAGAATGCTTTGTGGTGTGGGCGCCATTTCTGCCACCAGCTTTATCCACCAGCCCGATTCTTCCCATATTCCCGAATTGCTCTTTGCCAGTGTCGCTCTGGCCAATCTAGGATTATGAATGCAAGCTTCTCAGCTGAATATGGACATTGAGAAGGCTTGTTCAAAGCTCCGCTATGCAGCCTTTCATATAACCTTGGGCTTTTGAGGGGGAGCTGGGGGTGGGGGGATGTATGAAAAATGCTCTCCAGAACCCAGCCATAACCAATTGCAAGAGGTTTAATACTAAAGGTCTTCTACTTTTGAGTGGCATGAAATTCTTACAGAGCTAGGCGTGTTTGTCTGTTTGTTTATGCATCTGTGCATAGCTTGGCTAACTCCTTTCAAAGCAGCTGACAGAATTCAAAATCAATTAAAAATACATGATCTGGAAAACCAATAAAATAACAGCCCCCTAACATAAAATGGCAGAATTAAAAGTCATCTTCCAAAATCACGCCACATCCAGATAATCATAAAAAGCCTCAGTACAGTGAGGCCTAATGTTGTGCTGAAACCAATTTCACACAACTTTTCTTCTACTGTGGAACAAAAGGCTGCCTCTTTCTCAGGGTACTTTAGAATTTCTTTATAATTCTGCTGGGTGTGGGGTTGAGCTTATCTTATTGTCTGAGAAGTGGGTAGTGTTGGCATTTTTCTTTCAATTGAACATTTCTCCAGCACTCTGCAACCTCCTGGGGTGCCTTGCGCTTTCTCATCTGGAAAAGCCACAAGGAAGAAGTGACCGCATGATGCCTTCTCCTGAGCTTAAATTGAAACATGGGAAATTTCGAAGGCTGGCTGCCGAGCACCTGTGATCAGTGTACTAGCCATTTATTTATTTTTTTTGTTTTTAGGGAAATCCTTCCTGTTAGCTTTTTAAAAATCCTTCCCAGGCTGATTTCTTTAAAAGTTTTTTTAAAAAATTATTTTTTTAAAGAAATGCCAAACAGCTGCCAGGCACATTTTGGCAGCTTCCTCAGCTTTCAATGCTTACAAGAAAGCCCAACCAATGATGTCTTGGGTGATTTAAGGAAACACAGGCACCCAAGAAGGCTGGAGAGTAGAGAACATTGGAGAGGAGATTTGTAGTATGAAAGAGTGCCTTTGATAGTTTTCAAATGCAATTCTTTCTTTTTTTTTATTAATTACAGTGGCACCCCTGGTTAAGTACTTACCGTATTTTTTGCTCCATAAGACGCACTTTTTTCCTCCTAAAAAGTATGGGGAAATGTCTGTGCGTCTTATGGAGCGAATGTGTGGTCCCAGGGGCAAAAGCAGATGTGCATTTTTAAAAAAAGAGAGAGAAGGGGGTGTTGAAAGGAAGCCTGCTGAGCAGCTGCTCAGCAAACGATCGGGAGAGAGATAATGGAGAGAGATTCCAGCCCCGCCCCCTTGCAGAGGGAGGCTGTTTCCCCAGCGACATGTGACTGGCTGATTAGATTATCTGTCTGGAAACTGTAGTAATGGCTTCATGAAGCTGCAGAACTGTGAGTTAAACCCCATAAAACAGGATTTTTTCCCTTTGCAAAGTAAGCTCAACAACTTTGAGCTGATCCTAAAAAAATGGGGCTTTTCTCCTTTGCAAAAGAAGCTTCAGAAATTTGAGCTGATCCTCAAAAAAAATGGGCTTTTCCCTTCTAAAAACTAGGTGCGTCCTATGGTCAGGTGCGCCTTATAGAGCGAAAAATACGGTAATTCGTTCCGGAGGTCCGTTCTTAACCTGAAACTGTTCTTAACCTGAAGCACCACTTTAGCTAATGAGGCCTCCCGCTGCCGCTGCGCCGCCAGAGCACGATTTCTGTTCTTATCCTGAAGCAAAGTTCTTAACCTGAAGCATTATTTCTGGGTTAGCGGAGTTCTTAACCTGAAGCGTATGTAACCTGAAGTACCACTGTAATTTAGAATTGTTGGTTTTTCTTTTAAGCTGTAGAAATTTTCAGCACATCACTAGCAAGGCCTTCCAAATAAAATATCTCTGAGCAGATTCAGACACTGCCAATGAATGTTGCCAATTACGTTCACAGCCTCTTCTCTGCAGTCAAGTGGTGGGCCTTGCCTGAATCATCCAGAAAAAAATTACATGGAATAGTTGCACACTCTATATTTCAAACATGGCATGAGCAGGTTCAGTCTGGCAACTGATCTGTAAGGACACTGGCAATGCTGCTTTGCAATGTCCACAGTCTCTAGGTGTTTTTATTATTATTTACGTACAGCTCTTTTCCATGACTCCCATTGAGCCTAAGAAATGGCAGCCAAATGCTTAAGAATTACTGCATTTCTGGTGCCACGCTACAGGCCAGGGTTCAACTTGCTCTGGACTGAGGTGATGCTTCTGACAGCAACCTCCCGATTGCTAAGCATTTGAGATTTCTGGTTGGCAAACATTTTGAACCACAATAAATTTGTTTGTTTGTTAATAGGTACATGCATGTGTGCATACAGTGGTACCTCTGGTTAAGTACTTAATTCATTCCAGAGGTCCGTTCTTAACCTGAAACTGTTCTGAACCTGAAGCACCACTTTAGCTAATGGGGCCTCCCGCTGCCGCTGCGCCGCCAGAGCACAATTTCTGTTCTTATCCTGAAGCAAAGTTCTTAACCTGAAGCATTTCTGGGTTAGCGGAGTTCTTAACCTGAAGCATATGTAGCCTGAAGCGTATGTAACCTGAGGTACCACTGTATTATGAATGTACATTGTGCCCACTTGGTGCCTGCACACCACTCAGGGTGGCTAACAAGTAAAACCAAGCAAAAAATAAAATACAGTTCCCAAAAAAAATGCAGCATCATAAAAACAGACAAGTGTAACATATTACAAGAGCAGCATCAGATTACAAAAAAAACCACCTGCCGTAACAAGGAAGTTTTTGCCATAAGTCAAAGCACCCTGTGAGAGGGTATCAAGCATCTTAAGTCTTGTTACAGGTGCTTTAAGCCAGTTTCCTTCTCTTTTTGTCTCCCAAAGCAGACATAGCTGACTTTAGGTTGTTCCGGGGGAGGGAAACAGCAATGGCTGTACTCTCTCTGATTTTGTGTCATATCACACCTACAGCACTCTCTCAAAATTTGAGAAGTCCCCACTAGACCGAAAGGGTTGGAGACCCCTGTGAAAGTGTCAAAATGGGTAGTGTTTAAAAAGCTAGAGGCTGTAGCAGCATTGATAGTCTTCATTGCAAAGCATGGGAAAACTTTAGCAGTACAGTACTTAATCTGGTGTTATTCAATCTGCATAATTATACGTTAGTTCAGGAGTTTCTGTTAATTTTTGACAATGTAAAAAAATGAGGCTAGCTCAAACGAAAACATGTAACATAATAATCGCTTAAAAGTAATTGAGGTGAATTTCAGGATGATTTTTTTTTTTTTTGTGCTGAAATGTGCATGAACGGCTCAACTTTGTAGACAGTGGCAACTGTACATGCACAGTGCTAAATACATTTTAATCACTCTGATAAGGTATCTGCTCATGTTTGATTACATTATGAATATTTCCTAAAACTCTTGTTTTGCCAAAGCAGTACAGAATGTCCTGCTCCAAACTAAGCAGAAACAGGCTTTGTTATTGTGGGACTAGATATGCTGGGCAAATGCTGCTCTTCCCCCCCCTTTTTTTTTAAGGATTAGTTTTTCCTCTACCATGAGACTTATAAGAGAAGCATGCAAGGGGGAATAGGGTTGTTTGTGATTAAAACTGCCTACCAGAAATCTTTTGAAGATTGCCTTGCTAATTAGGCATGCAGGGTGGAACTAGTCATGCAAATAGCTCCATTTGCTTGCTTGCTTGCTTATTTATTTATTTATTTTGTAGCCTTTTACATTGTGCCTAGGGTGTCTCCCGCTTGGTTGTGCTAAATTAGTATTGCAGCACACACACACAAAATGATATGGCCTGCAGCTGCTGATCAACTCAAGCTGTGGGCTCCCAA
Organism: Darevskia armeniaca; assembly: GCA_034641395.1. NCBI lineage: Eukaryota > Metazoa > Chordata > Lepidosauria > Squamata > Lacertidae > Darevskia > Darevskia armeniaca. The sequence goes on from JAWWNF010000371.1 coordinate 1,167,655, forward strand.
TTTCTTACAGAAATAAAATAAAATATGTAAATGCCTGTCCATTTTCAGAGCTTTGCAGCAGCTGGTTTAGGCACCTAGGACTGCCCTGCCCTTCACGATTCCTGCTCTTTCTCCCCTGCCCTGCCCCCTAATCTAATATACCCATGTAATGGGGAGTGTGATCATCTGTACCATCAAAGTCAATATAGCGATGCCTGACATTGATGGAGAATAAAATTCATTGTGGTTGGTTGGCAATTGCATGAAAATTATCAACAGTTGGCACAGGAGTGGTTAATATCCCACCCTGCAGTTGCCTAGCAACCCCAAAGGGTTTCATTTTATTTTTCTCCACTCCCATGAAAACTGCCGAAGAGGAAGAGGAGCAACCAGCTGGCATACCAGTTGCCTTATGAGTAGGCTTCACTGATGCAACGGTCTGGAAACTCTGCACCGGTACATGAACAACAAAAATATGACTACAAGTCCTGATGAATTTTCTAATTCGTTGGTTTTTTGTGAAGTGAGCTCTTATGGATTAAAGTCCTTTTTCCCCCCAGAGGCATCAAGTGAAATCTCTGATTAATTTCATGCCATAATAATAAATTTGCTCACCTTTTATGTGTTGTGGGACTCTCTGTTGTTTTTGCTGTAAGAGGCAAACACAGCTACTGCTCTAGGGGGGGAAATAAGCATAGTATATGCTATTTTACCATACTATCTTAATAGTTTTACATTTAAGCAAAATGTTTAGCTCTTTTTGATTGCAAAGAAGGCTTGAATGTGTGCACTTTTTGCAGCCAGGGGAGTTCTAATACACCTGGTAGTAAAGCAGTTGTTACCACTTTGCTCAGTATATGCCATATCGTGCGACAAAAATGGGGAACATAGAATCATAGAGTTGGACCCCAAGGGTCATCTAGTCCAACCCCCTGCAATGCAGGAATCTCAGCCAAAGCATCCATGACAGATAGCCAACATGTTGCCCCCTCCCTACAGATGTTGTAGTGCATCAACATCTGGTGGGAAACAGGCTCTCTATTCATGCCTGTGCTCAGGCCCTGCCCCTCGTTCTCTGCTATTAGCAGTAGTAATATTAGTATTGAAATCCATGTCTCCTTTTCTGATCCGTGAGCACTGTGTTGAAACAGAAATTCAAGATTTTGAAAGAGAAGGGAGTTCATCATTCTGCAAATTAAGTACACAGTCAAAATGTGCATGAAGGTAGGGCTTTTAACTGCACATTAGGGTTTTCTGCCTAGAAATATGGACCCCCATGTCTGTATTTGATGATATCACATACATATAATTTTCTGCTTGCTTCATTTGGGACTTTGCTTAAGGAAACAGCTGAAGGCTGGGAAGAAAGAGATATTGAACGGAAGCCCACATAGCTTTAAATTAAAAAGGCCGAATCTCTCGTTTTGTGCACTTCTGGCATAAATAAGGCCTTGTTTCAGCTTATTGCCATCAGCGGGATTTCGGTTTCTGTTCTTGTATTCTTTAGTTTAAGAAATCAAAGTACACCTCAGGGTGGTTGGAAACGGAAGATCAAACGAGAAAGCTGTCCTGTGCAACTCTGATGTGAAGCCACCAAGGATTTCTCTAGCTAGTTTTGCCTCTGAGCTGCTATATTTTGCATTGTAGGTTTATGAATAAGTACTCCAATGGCACACCAGTTGTTTCCTAAATTGGCATTCGCACAGTGGGATAGCTAAGAAATGGCATGAGATTTTAGGTCGGTCAGCCTGTGCTCTCTGATGTAGAGTTCATTGGGGGGGGAAATTATCATCATCATCATCCAGGGACAGGTTGAATTTCTGAAACTTTTAACTCAATCCTCCAAACTAGCTTTTCCTAATCGGGTGCCCTTCAGATGTTCGACTGCAACATCCACCATGCTCAACCAGCATGACCAGTGGTTAGGGATGATGGGGTTTGAATCCATCACACCTGGGAGAGCACCAGGTTGGGGAAGTGTGCTCCAAACAGAAACGTGGGCAGGGTTTGCAGGCAGCAGATTTGCAATATGAATTTGGGTCAGAGGTTATCAAAATATGCTTCCCTGTGTTGATATTAAAAAATAAAATAAAACCCCGAATGATTGACAAACACAGATTGGTCATCTGGCAGCAATACTCTGTATTGATCCAGAGTACCTTGTCTTTAATGAAATGGGTAAGAATCAAGACAATTTATTTGGTTTATTTTATTCATAACCTGATTTCTCCAGAGCCTTGAGGTAGGTGGCAACCACAAAATGAAAACGAACCCCAAAGCAATCCAATGCTAACTAGCAAGCAAATGATAAAATGTGTTTACTGTATTAAATATATTTAACTTATGCAAAAATATCACTTAGCAAACCACTGCCACCCAGTCTCAACACTTGAGAAGCTTTGCATGCCAGGACACCATCTTAACACTTCGCCATTATTCAGCAAGTATTTTTCCGCTTAAACTTCATTAGACAGAGGTCGGGTTTTCAGAATGAGCTTAGGTGATAATTCACACATTCACTTTGCATGTGGGCTCCAGCAATGTGAGTTAATTTTTGCAACACAAATAAATACAAATCTGACACTTTCCCCGGTCTCATTTGCTTACACACACATGCCACAGGCAAAAGAGAACCTGTTGAATAGCTAAGGGGAAGTGAGCATATTTGTTGCCGTTCTGCTGCGCATGTTTGATGCCTCTTAAGTGAGTTGCAAAAAAAAGAAAGAAAAATGTAGTGTTTAGAATTTAGTTTCTCCAGGAGAGCCATCCAAGGAAATTTCCCTAGATCAGCAGTTTTGCACAATTCATTGCCTTCAAAAGAAGGGGGGAAAGCAGGAAAATGTTCCTAGACCTAAAATCTTGTTGGACAGCTTTCTTTAAAAAACAACACACACACACACACACATTTTTAGGGAGAGGGGGAATATATTTTATGGTCACACTGCCCAACCACAAAAAAGTATAATGACAGGCCATTAAGCAGTTGGGCATGGTAGGTGCTACTGTCAGATTTGCGCTAGTTATTGTTTAACTGGCTGTGTAAATTTCGAGTGAAAGGTGATGAATAGAAATAAGAGAGTAAGTGCTCCCAGCTCTCTACACAGGCAGATTTAGATCAGTACAAGTCACTGCCAGCTGGTTAAACCCAAGAACATTCCCTTCCTTCTGTTTTGAAACAGAAGTGAAGGTCAAAAGGACACATCAGCTCTCCTTTGCTCTTGTATTAGAAATAGTCAAGAGGGGAAAAGGACGGTGGGCATCATGATAGGATCCTGAAATGACCTTTAGACCCAGAAAGCTGTTACTGCATTTGTTAGGATTCAGTCAGAACCTAGGTGTTTTCCTCAGCTAAAAGGTAAAGGGACTGTTAGTTCCAGTCGCGGATGACTCTGGGGTTGCGGCGCTCATCTCGCTTTATTGGCCAAGGGAGCCGGCGTACAGCTTCCGGGTCATGTGGCCAGCATGACTAAGCCGCTTCTGGTGAACCAGAGCAGCGCACGGAAACACCGTTTTTAAGAATTCTAGCGTTCCTTGTATGCAGGTATAAATCTTTAAAGAGTCTTCATGTTGAACACTACAAGATTGATATAAGAATTCCACACCGTGGATATTGCCAATATAAGAACTGAATAGATTGCATTTCCTGATCAATCTGCTGGACTTTAATTTCTCATAATATGTTTCGTTTATATGATAAGTTGGTCTATAGAACCATATATTTTGATATGGTATGTTGAATCGCATTTTAAAAGAATTTATATACAGTAGTTACATACAGCCTGTTACGTTGTTTGTGTTGTTATCAGTTTTGTATTTACGTGACAAAGGGTTTGGTAGTGTTTTGAATGTGTCTGTATACTAGGCAGTTAAGGCTTAGAAAGAAAAGCTAGAGAAGTGGAAAATAAGGTGCACTTCTCAAAAAGGAAATTAGATGGACCAAAAGCTATTAGATGAACATAAGTAGACACGAGCAGCAAACCAAGCTGCAAGCCAGACAAAATATGTGAGTTATTTATAGAAGAGGGAAGCGGGGGCAAAAACCCCAATTCCACAACAATGTGTTTCTTGGCAGCAAACGTTTGCTAGCTTCTAAGCCTGAGAGTATATTTTCTCCACCACGCATATATGAGCAGTGTTCAATTAAGTCGATGACATCCAGTACATCATAACACTATATCCTCTTTGACTTTAATATTGTTACATAATATTATACATAAGTAACCCTTGCAACTGTCTTGGGGGAAAAGACCAGTACTTTCCCCATATTGTAGCTACTGTATATCTGCAAGCTGGGTCAGGAAAAGCAATGACGGGGGCCACCCAGTGAGTTCATGGCTGGCTGAAGTGAGATTTTAAACCAGGAAGTGTCAGGCCTACTGCAATCCACACAAATAATTCCTGTGATTCCCCTTTGCCCTGTCTGTAGAAATCCAACTGATACATGCAGTCAAAAAGCAAATCAACGTGTTTATTAAAAAATGCAATAAATAATCCAGTTCTGCGACTTCTTGCATAATAAATGAAGAGCTGAGCTTTCCTTCCAAGCTTACATTCTGCCTGTGCTGGTGCAACTTTACAGTGATTTTTTAAGAATTTCTGAGGCAGATTTTTAAATTTCTGAGGAAGATGAGGGACACGGGTGGTGCTGTGGTCTAAACCACTGAGCCTCTTGGGCTTGCCGATCAGAAGGTCGGTGGTTCGAATCTCCACGATGGGATGAGCTCCCGTTGCTCTGCCCCAGCTACTGCCAACCTAGCAGTTTGAAAGCACGCCAGTGCAAGTAGATAAATAGGTACCGCTGCAGCGGGAAGCTAAACGGCATTTCCGTGCACTCTTGTTTTCCGTCACGGTGTTCTGTTGCACCAGAAGCGGTTTAGGCATGCTGGCCACATGACCCGGAAAGCTGTCTGTGGACAAATGCCGGCTCCCTCAGCCTGAAAGCGAGATGAGCGCCCAACCCCATAGTCGCCTTTGACTGGACTTAACCCTCCAGGGGTCCTTTACCTTTTACAACGGTTCAGGTCTGAAGTGAAAATGCTGTCCCCAGATAAGGAAATGGAATCATAGGAGATGTAAACTGTGAGAGCAAAGTTTTAGATTTCTGACTCGAGATCCATCTGCTTACAGAGATGCTAGAATGGATGGTAAAATTTGTTAAATTTACCTTGACTTGTGAGTTAATAAATGTACATTTCCTTTCATTAAAGATTAACGGAGAGACTGAAATTACAGGTTTGTATGGTGCCAAATTGCTACTTAACATGGAAAGTTGAACTGCAATTTTACACAGCTGTGGCAAAGGGAGTCAGTCACACACACACACACACACACACACACACACACACACACACACGTTTTAAATGTGTGCTCTCATCCTAAAGAAGGCTGCAATGTTAAGCACTCCAACTTGTAACAAGTATATTAAACTGAAATCAGTAAAAATTACTACTGCATAAATATGGTTAGGATCAGGACATTTGTCAGCTTATAAACTGCTACTCCACTGGGTGCATCCTAAATTCTGTTCTAGTTTCAAACGTTCTCTTATGTTTTGCAAATGGACTGCTAGGTTTAAAGAATTACTGTAGTGATCTCTTAAACAGTGGCTTTCATTAATGCAATACAAAGGTAAAAACCAGAGGACTTGTTTGGTTTCTTGTGATTCCTAATTTAGAAGAAGAAAGGCATCTCTAGCCCAGTCGGGAGTGTTGTACAGTTTGCAACAGTTTCCTATTTGTGTAGTCGTGCTTATAGATAGATCCATATGCATATTATGGAAAGCTGTTCCTTATTTCTTTAGTCCAGGGGAAGTCCAAATGTAGTCTTTAAAAGTTGACCTTTGTACTGTAAACAAGAAAGTCATTGATGAAATATGGAGCTAGTGGCACCCAAACCTGCTTTACCGGTAGTGGAGAATTTAGATGGCTTTAAATTTCTCTTCTAGAAGTGTGCTTCCAGACAAGGGGCTTTATACTGCAGATGGATCATGCAGATTCAATTTTCTGTGTGTGCAATTGCCACATTAGCTTCTGCACATTCCTGTTTTGTTTTGTTTTTAATTCTTCATATTCATTGCTACTCTGCTGCTTGCCCCCTACACCAGGGGGTGGAGCATGACAAAATGTCATGCCTGGGAATAAGCCCCGCCCCCCGCCAAACACAGCCTCCTTTTTCCATTCCCATCATGCATGCAGGAAGGTACCTGTTCACGTGCGCATTTAAAAACAAAACCAGGAAGTCCACCAGAAAGCAAGAGCAAATGCTACCAGCATGTTTCACAATGGACAAAATAGAAGGTTGGGGTGTGGTGGGTTTTTTGGGGGGGGGTGATACTGTCACACCAATATATTCATTTCCACCACAATCTGATACGGCAATACTCAGTTATTTATCCCACAATCCATTGCTTTTGATTTCCTTTTAATTCATTTACTACTGAAATGGTAGCAATAAAGCAAGGATCCAGGGTGGAGCTATTGAACTGATTCCCAGTTAGCTTAACATCTGTTCCAGGAAAACTTTGCATGGCAGTGAATGCACCTGAACATAAAATGCTCTTGCGCCTCTTGTTTCCCATGTCACCATAACTACCTAGCCACATAGTAAATTATTGCTGAACGTGCTTTGAGTTGCAATTATTTTTTTAAGCACAAGCTGCTTTGTAGAGGAGGAAAAGTGCCACAGTCAGTTTTACTAATACAGCCTACTTCAGAAGCCAGTGGACTGTTGAAGAAAACATTAATACATTGTACAACAGACATGGAACAGCTTTCAGCAATGCATTGTGGAGAGGTTGCTCAGGTAGCTTTGTCTAATTTCATCTGTGAAATGTAGAAGAGGGCATGAGATGATGTAACTTTAGTTGTAGCCAAAGCACGCCAGATTTCCTCCTTAACCCAAGGAAACAACTTTGGCCTGGGCAGATGTGCTGGTATGCTAGCACTGCTGGAAAAATGACGGTTAGAACATTAAACAACAAAGCTGACGTAGAGACCTGCTGCACCCCTGCCCAGTGGCACATTTCAGTTGGACTTAATACTTCAGAAGGCTAAAGTATAGTTAATGGTTTACTGTGAACAAGCCAATGGCGCCTGCTTCTCTCCTCCCTTAGCATGAGCCAGGAGCAGCCACAATCCCTGGCTTTCACTGCTTTGATAAGACTTGTGTGATCAACAAATGTGACTTCATATTTTCAGGTACCGAAGTTGGTCTGGGGCTACTGTTTGACAGAAATCCCTGTTTCTAAGTAGGAAGGAAAAGAAGGCATGGAATGTGATTCCCTAATTTTTTTGCAGAATTGTTTTGCAGTTGTTTTTGCTTAGCTTAGCAAATAGCATAGCAATAGTAATCATGAGGATCTGTTACTATAGAATCAGGTGTGGCTGTTTCACATAATTTAATTGATCTGACAAACTTTTAGCACAAATGAAAAATGGCCCCCTTTCTTATTTTGACTGACGGCTTCTGTTGAAAGCACAAATGTTTGTCTGTTTGTTTTATAGTTTTGCAATTCATAGTAAAGAGAGTACATTTAAATAAATTCACTGTTTCAGCTGCAGGAAATTCATTAGAGCTTAGTTTTTAGCTCTGGAGTTGTGACAGATTAAACCACTAAACATTGCTGTTCGCTGCTTAGCTGCTGATGGTGCAAATTCAGCAAACTGTTAGGAATTTTTGTTGCATAGCAGTAAATATAAATAGAAGTACTTCCCTGTATTTCTTTAGCTGTCCAATATGTTGTCTTTCGTATTTTAGAAGCATTCTAATCCTTATTATTGTCCTATTTCAGAATGCATAAATATGGATAAGGAGGGAGTTCGTGATTCCTTTTTTGTTGTTGTTGCCTAAAATTCGTTATGTTAACTCAAGAGGTGGGTTATTTTCAGAGAGGGGAAAACAAGATTCTCTAAAAGAAGGGAGAAGAACCTATAGCCATACCAATGTTGCTATACTACAACATTCACCTACCCTGACCATTTACCTATCTAGGTAAAAAAAGGTAAAGGTAAAGGATCCCTGGACGGTTAAGTGCAGTCAAAGGCAACTATGGGATTGCGGCGCTCATCTTGCTTCAGGCCGAGGGAGCCGGCGTTTGTCCACAGGCAGCTTTCCGGGTCATGTGGCCAGCATGACTAAACCGCTTCTGGCGCAACGGGACACCGTGACGGAAACCAGAGTGCACAGAAATGCCGTTTACCTTCCTGCCTACTTGCGCTGGCTTGTTTTCGAACTGCTAGGTTGGCAGCAGCTGGGACAGAGCAACGGGAGCTCACTCCATAACGGGGATTCGAACCGCCGACCGGCAAGCCCAAGAGGCTCAGTGGTTTAGACCACAGCGCCACCCGCATCCTGACCTATCTAGCTGGAGCTGATTGGTTGTAGCTGAACAGAATCTCCTAGAGTGGCAGGGAACACTATATTTTAAATAAGCAGACTTCTTCAAGCCACATTTAGACTAGGATAATTTCACCAGCCCTGCATCCATCTCAGAGCTTCCCTTGCTAGGGAAGATAATTGAATGAATAGTAGAACAGACATCTAGATGACACACTGTTCCTAAGCCAGGCCAAGATGGCTTCAGTGACACTGTGTACAGAAGTTGACAAAAGAAATTCTCCCCTCTTTATAGTTTTGAACCTCTTGAGCAGCTTCTTTGGATACGATGAGTCACATTTTCAACTAAACCAGCTCAGGAAATTATGGGTTTGGGGTCTGGCTCTTGAGTAGTTGGATCCTTTTTCTTGTCCCAGAGGTCGTCATCTGTGATGCTAGCTCAGCTTCCTCGAAGTTGGCACAGTTTTACCGTAGCTCAGTGGTAGAGAATCTGCTCTGCATACAGAAAATCCCATGTTCAATCCCTGGTATCTCCACATAGAACTGGAAGAGAAATGCACCAGAAATCAGGGTGAGCAGCTGTCAGCCAGTTTAGACAATAGCACTGGTAATATAGAAACAGAGGGTGTCCTAAAGTATTATCTTTTTTAGACCTCACAGTGGGGGGTGGGTAACTACTACTACTACTAGTAGTAGTAGTAGTAGTTATTTAACTGACAGCTGGAGACCTGAGCATGGGAAACACTATTTTTGGACTACAACTCCCATCATCCCTAGCTAGCAAGACCAGTGGTCGGGGATGATGGGAATTGTAGTCCAAAAACAGCTGGAGACCTGAGCTTGGGAAACACTGGTTTAACATAAATGTGAATCTGCTGGGAGACTAGAGCTTTAGTGGGCTGGTGTAATGACACTATATATTCCGCTAAATAAGCATCCAGGAGCTGCTGCGTTGTGTTTAATTCATGCTTGGAGGCTGAGTTTGAACAAGTTGTAATGAATCCAGATGAGAAAGAAGGGGCGATACCAATTATCTGGCAGGGGTGGTCATTTCCAGGATAGATGGATGGTAGCTTCCATATGTGATCAGGGTTAACTGGATGTTAGTGGTAGCTGGTAGCACCTTTTATCAATTTCATTTGTTACGTAGCCTGAATCTTTCTCAGAAGCAGACTATCCCCATATGAACTTGTCCACTGACCGTGTCTGCATGACGGTCTCTGCTCTGTGCACCCAGAACATGTTGGGGCATGCACTTAACTATTATTCAGACGTATCCTAAATGAGATTCATAGCTGCTCGGTTATAGTGTCTTTTTGAAGAAGAGGCAAAACTAAACTGTTTGCACCAAAACGCCTATGGCTCATAGCTGGTATGTTAAGAGCATGTGTTACTTGCGGAGGTAACGTCAACTCAAGTCCAGAACATAAGTATAGTAAATATGCAGTCCACAATGTGTCTTTAACTCTCTTTCCCCCCAATTTACATCCTACCACAAGAATTTTGCAGCAGTTGCTCAAGCAGTGGGAGATTTATTTCAGGGTTTTAAAAACGCGGCTGTTTTTCTACATAGCATTAAAATAACTTGAAGCTTGTGCCATCATTTTCCTGTTTTCCCCTCTGTAGACTTTTAAAAGGGGTCTATATATATGTCTTGGAGGAAGTAGAAAACTTAACCCACATCACCATTCTAGGTGGTCTTTAAGATGTTGCCCTTGATGTGGGCAGAGCTCCTGCTTTGTCTTCTAAGGTAAAAGTAAAGGGACTTCTGACCGTTAGGTCCAGTCGCGAACGACTCCAGGGTTGCAGCGCTCATCTCTCTTTACTGGCCGAGGGAGCTGGCGTACAGCTTCTGGGTCATGTGGCCAGCATGACTAAGCCGCTTCTGGCGAACCAGAGCAGCGCACAGAAATGCTGTTTACCTTCCCACCGGAGCGGTACCTATTTACAGTGGTACCTCAGGTTACATACGCTTCAGGTTACATATGCTTCAGGTTAAGAACTCCGCTTACCCAGAAATAATGCTTCAGGTTAAGAACATTGCTTCAGGATAAGAACAGAAATTGTGCTCTGGCGGCGCAGCGGCAGCAGGAGGCCCCATTAGCTAAAGTGGTGCTTCAGGTTAAAAACAGTTTCAGGTTAAGAACGGACCTCCAGAACGAATTAAGTACTTAACCAGAGGTACCACTGTATCTACTTGCACTTTGACATGCTTTCGAACTGCTAGGTTGGCAGGAGCAGGGACCGAGCAACAGGAGCTCACCCCGTGGGTGTACATGTCTATTATATGGAAATATTAAGAAAGAGTGTTTCTTAGATTGGACACCATTGCCAAATCATTTTGTGTGCTCTGATATGGGCATCCTGTACAGATAGACCACTCTGTTGATTTTAGTGAAGGGAACAGATCCTGTGCATGCAGAGAACTAACATGAATATTCTGCTTCTGTTGAAATGCATAGTTTCTGCTCTTTTCCAATGGCTGGAATATAGAGCATTGGTAGTCAAAACAGTGGCTCCCTAGGATCTGACTCACAGCCATATTAATCAAACTCAATTAACCATGTAAGAGCTCAGGTATATTAACAAAGCATTACTAATTTTCACTTACCGCCACTGACAGTTCAGTTTATACACTTGTGGAACAACTATTCTAAACAAAACATTAGTTCAGAAACCATATTTTTGGTAATGCAGTGACTTACGAAGCATATTTTTGGCAATGCACTTAGTCTTATGAAGCAGTGCAATAATGGCTCTTCTGGAACATCATAAAACACAGAGCTCTTTTCCGCCAACAAAATGGAATGTCAAGTCTCCTGGGAAGATGTGGTTGATAATAAAGTAGTATTAATGGATGTGACACATTATTTCCATAAGTTGACGTGAAGTTCCAAACTTAGAAATGCTCTTGCCCTCATCTGGTTCTGTTTATGTATATTTACATGTGATATTGAGATGGGCTGGGTATGTGCATCAAATTACAATACAGATAAACAAAATTCACATGTGGGTAATAATTTGGATGCATATTTTTCCCCCTCCTGCAGCTCCTAGTCTAGAAACTGATGTTAGAATTTCTTCTCTCGATAAGGGCGCCTATTTTTTTAAATAATATTTTGGGGAGGGGGGTCCTACTTTTTTGTATGCATATGTGTTCCTCCGCTAACTGTCAGAATTATACATGGAGATAATTGTCTTCAGGTTATCTAGTATTCCTTTTTTGATACCCACATCTCCCCTTTGAAATAAATTCAGGCTGACTAGATTTGATTACTTAGGTTGATACTTGATACAATAAAGGAAGTAGCCTGGCCATTTTCTTCAGATTTTTATCCAGATTGATTTCTATAATAAATAGTGCATAATGGATCTGAATAATTTATTACCTAAAAAAAAGAGGAAAAAAGGGGGGGGAGTTAATGCTGATTCCTGTCAGGGCTCTGGTAACAGGACAAACTATGAGAACAGACTGTGAAATGAGCCATACCGAAATGGGTTCATGTAGAATGCTCTAGAATTCGCACGGTTACTTTTAAGTGCAAGTAATCCGCCCCTTGGGATTTCTAGAGTAAAAAGGCTCAGCCATAGGTCTGAGACAATATCACGTTTGCCCAGCGTGTTGGTAGCATTGCATTAACCTTACATTAGGAACAACCTAAATGGGATAACAGCTGTGACCAGAGTTACTTGTAATGGGGAATGGCAGAGTCAGTTACATGATAGCTTCGGTCGTGAAGGCTCCATGTGTCTACAATTGGCAGGCAAGGCCTTGTTGGTGCTGCCATCCAGGGTTGCCCAGTTGGCACTGACCTGTAAGAGGGCCTTTTCAGTGGTAGTTGCCCATTTGTGGAATGCTCCCCCTGGTGCGGTCAGCCTCCCTCTTCATTGCTTTTCAGAAGAAACTTCAAACTCAGCTTACCTGAAAAGGTTGCAAATGCCATCGTTCTTTGGTTGTGATTAGGTAAAAGGTATCCCAAAATGAAGTGGGAGTTCATTTTTGTTATGACTGACAGATCCTATTTCAATTTTTAAAAAAGATCTTCACCCAAAGTTAGTGAACATTTTTAAAATTACCCATCCATTGCTGGCACAAATCCATCATTATTATACCCATATTGCAGGAAGCAGGACTGTGACAACATGGGTGTTGCACCAGCCCTTTAAAGTAGCCCAGATCTACTGATCTTTTTGGTAGGGTGGAAAAGGAGAGTTAGAGGAATCATAGAATTGTAGAGTTGGAAGGGACCCCAAGGGTCATATAGCCAAATGTTTGCTGAACTTGGGTCTGCTCTCCAGCTGTTTTTCAGACTACAATCCCCACCATCCCTGGCCACTGGTCTTGCTAGTTAGGGATGATGGAAGTTGTAGTCCAAAACTCAACTCAACTCATTTTATTTTGGCTTTAAGTCCATAGACATAACAACCAAAAACAGAAACAGCACAGTCTGGTTTACAATTGCTAACAGTAAAATAGATTAAAAGGGATCCTCAATTGAATAAAATATGATAAAAATTAAATTAAAATTTCAAGCTGTATATAACAATCCATTGCATTTCTTACCGTAAGTGTCAGAACTGATGTCAGAAATTTTGCCATATGTAGGGTTATAATCGAGTCTGAATCTTGCAACAGAAGAGCAAGGTAAGACTCTTCCAAATACCCCGGTAATTTTTGAGTTAATAGAAGTAATAGAGTCTTTCGGGCGGCTGAATACAAGGGGCAGACAAACACTATGTGATGAAGAGATTCAATCGAACGGTTATCACAGGCACATAAGACCGAAACTTGGCCCCTAGAAAATCTATGAAAAAGGACGTTTGAGGGGAATATACTAAACCGTGCTTTAATAAAAGCGAAACGATGACTAGCAACAGAAAGAGTTGATATATAGGCTGGTACTTGAAGTGGGGGTACAATGCCCAGGGATCTCGGTGAGCATGTCCCCCCACCCAGCATAACATTGCGTTGCAACTCAGTATCATCCAATCTTTGAGAGATGGTCTTTTTTGCTGTATTTAGATCTTGATTCAGCATTTCTAAGGGCGAAATTCCGATAAGCAAAAGTTTGGCGTGAATCTTACCAGCCCAGGGGCTTATGAACTCATCGCGCCATAAGCATTGGGCCAGATAATATTCAGGTAATCTGTGCCAGAGTGTTAACCAATAGATAAAAACACGCTTCCATAGGAGCGTCTCCAAGGAAGACATCCTCAGTTCCACACGTATGGCCGCATTGCTCACACAGGTGGGGACTTTCAGGAGACGACGGAGGAATTGGTGTAGTCCAAAAACAACTGGAGACCCAAGTTTGGGAAACATTGATCTAGTCCAACCCCCTGCAATGGTATACTAATGCTGGAGTGTAGTCCAGGGTTTCTGCTGCATTATTTGTTTTTGTTTTGCTTTTTAGGTAAGTGGAGTGGGGTGGGACTGGGATATGAAGTTGTTTGCAGCAGCAAGGTTAATTGAACACTGAAGGGAGCCAGAGAAACAACTGAGCGTTTCAGATGTGAGTGGAATGCCACTACCTGGACTACGAAGCGGTAGACCTAGAATAGTAGTTTCCTCCAACTAAAGAGTAAAAAAGAAAATCCTGGGGAATGTCCTCATCCTGCCTTGCCCATACTTGCTGGCACATTCCTTAAAAGCACACTGCTTTCCTTTTGAATCAGTGCAACCCACCTGAGGAAGAAAATGCTATAAATTATTTTGATCCCAGCAGCTGGAAAATGCTTGTTATGGCACTTTTTGAAGCTCGAATATCCAGCTAATCTTGGCTCTCTGGAGGCATTTTCTGAATTCCCCGTTTCCTTCATGTTCATTTTCGTGAATTCTGCTTAGCTATAGGACTTAGTAGAAACATGTAATTACGTTATTGAGTCTTAAAACTGGCCTGGTTGGGGGGGGAGAAATATTATTGCTGCATTGTATTGAAAACAATTGCCTTATAAATTTTATAAACAATTGCCTTAATAAATTTATTATTATTATTATTATTATTATTATTATTATTATGCCATCTGCAATGGTTTGCATGCAAAAATTACTAGGCCATCCTTAAAAGCAGGGCATTTCTGACTTTTGTTGAAGAGGAAGCACCACCAAAATGTTGCTGTACTTTGAAACCTTGGTCTTTTTAGGGTGTACATAAGATATTAATGCATATTTTTATTCTATAACTTGATGCTGCCTTTCCTGTACTGGGGACCCTTGGAAATAACTCTGAAGGGTTTCCTCCTGCAAAAGGGAATGAACTTAAACGGAATTTTAAATGAGTAACAGTCTACCCTTGCAGGGTGTGAAAGGGGGCAGGAAAGGAACAGGTTTTTCAGGAAAGAGCGCTTTGCAATTCAATTAATCCCAGCAGATGTCCTGGGCAAGTGAGGGGCCTTGATAGTTTCAGAGGGAGGAGGAAAGAATTGTGCACAGCTTGAGTTTGGTGCTGAAAAGGACTGCATAGCTAATCAGGTGCTGTGTCAAAGGCTCTTTATAGTTCACAGTTCTGTGAGATTTCTGAGAGCGACCCTGAACTTCCACTGCTGTGGAACTGGGGATTTAAATATGGGTGGAAGGGAAAGATTGGTTTAGGGCACCAGGGCCAAAGCATAACAAAGATTGGTTTCAGTGTCAGATTCCAGAGAAAGTTGCCTCTGTGCCCTTGGACAAATCTCACAGGTCTACTTCCCACATTTCATCTTAAACACATGGGGTGCCATCTCATAACTTCTAAAGATGCATGAAAACCAGTGTGACAGTTATGGTATGCATGCCCATCTCCAAAGGAGGACCTTTGTGAAGGCTTCTTAACTGGGCCATCTCTTGAAAACGGAAGGATGTGTTGTCATTTGCACAGCCCTTTCTCACATAATCCCAGACGAAGGTGTAGCTTAAGAATCATTGAGGGCTTATCCACACTTTTCCTCTGCTCTTTTCAGACACAGGGGCTTTGAAACTCTGTGTCCTTGCAATCTTTTTTTTCTTTTCTTTTTTGGCTCCAGAGCTTTCCCTGGGAAAACCCACTCTTTAAAGCTTAATTGGAGCAAACGTCAATCCACAGAAAACCCAAACTGATGTTTGCTCCAGTTAAGCACCAAAGAGTGGAATTTTGCAGGGGGACGGGACTCTGGGGCAACAAAGAAATTCTTGGAGCTTTTAAGTATGGAACTGTACCTGGAAAGAGAGGAGCCAAAGCTAAAAGTGAGCTTGGCTGTGGGAAAACCATATTCACATTCTCATTCAGCTGCAGAGCTCACTGGCTAGCACTGGACAACACTGAATCTCTTGCATGATGCCGTCTGTGAAGTGGGAAGAATGATAGAAATTGGAGGGCATTGTGCACACATCCATATCACTTGTTAATCATATACTGGACCACAAGGAGGATCTAGGCACTCCTTCGCCTGCCACATATACGTACTTTCTAGACTTGAAATTTTCCACAGGTTTTCATGGATTAGGCTCTACTTAAGAAATTGATGAAATTGTAGATACTGTGAGTCTGTGTGGTGTTGCAGCTAAGAGTGCAGACTGTGAGGAAGGAAGTCACTGAAGGCTTAATAATCCTACACTTACTTATACTTTTTCTGCACAATTTTTTTTTTACAACAGTTTAGAACAAAGGTGGGGAATCTGTGGCCTTCCAGATAATGTTGCACCCATCAGCCCCAGTCAGTATGCCCCATGGTCAGCATATGGAGGGCTGCAGTGCATACTTTTTGCTATTATCACCATCCATCTTTCAAGCCAGAGGCTCTCAGGGCACATAGCATTTCATTAAAATGCTACACGGCAAAAAGAACATAGCCAAATTAAACCAATAGATATAGCAATACATTAATTCAGCAGCAGAAAAACCATATTTAAATTGGTCATCTCTGTAGACCTGAAGGAAAAGACACGTCTTAGCTTGATATCAAACTGTTAACAATGGGGGCAGCAGTGTATCCAGTAGGAGGGAGCTCCTTATCCAGGGTGACATAGCAGAGAAGGCCCTGCTCTGCATTGTCACATAGTGAATGGCAACTGTTGATTGAGCCACGAGCTGGGCTTCTCCTTAAGACGTAGGAAATGGAAAAGATGCATTTTCAGATACTTGGGTCCCAAGCTGTATATGGCTTTGCACACCAAAATCGGCATCTTAAATGGGGCCTGGTAGCGATTGGTGGTGCATGACCTCACTTTGGCAATAAGATTTCTTCCGCATGGTAAGGCATAATTGTGAGCTCTCACCTGGTCATAATTGTGCCTCCATCATCTGGCCTGTTTCATTGCCCAGCATGCCCCTGAAAACCATGCAACCATCCAACCTCCACATTGCCAGAGAAGAACCTTTATGACCCTGCTACTGCAGTTAGAAAGACAAACTCTCTGTTTGTTCCAGAGCGATCTTATCCTTGCAGTGCATAATACCCTGTTTCTGTGGCCTTTTTGAAGGGGATGTTCACTGCACCTCTGTTGCTTAGCTTCTGGCAGAGCTTCTAAGTCTCACTTGCTTTCCAATGCTGGCTTTCTTTCTTTTTTATTTTGTGGTATTTTTGCTTTTATGTTCCCTGTACCTTAAGAAATGCGACTGACAAATGTTTACAGTAAGCAAATGCATGATGAGATGAGACCGCTGTCAAAGTTGCTCAGAAGTCTCCTGTATCCTGGGCAGACCTTTGTCGAAGTTGAAGTATAATAAAGTGTGCTGCAGTTGTGTTTCATCTCTGCCTGCTTTACTAGGTGCTCTCCTTAACTTAAAGCCTTCATAGTTTTTTATCCTCTAGCTGCTGGGTTTAAGACCCCAAGGGATGTTATGTGCACTATCATTTACCCCCATTTATGTATCTAGTCATAAAAATACAGTGATCGCTGCCAGGAAGGAGCAGAATTAGTGGGTGGTTAGAAATGTCAATATGGGCACGGGCATATGACTATTTCCTCTCCTGCCTGAAACTTTCTTGCAGATTGGATATTGACTTTTTTGGGTCTCATTAGCCAGTGGAACTGATGAGTCAGGCAGCTCCAGCAAGCAGTTCGCTTTTCTGCCAACTTAGACTTCTGTTTTGGCACAGACAACCAGGTTTTCTCCCCCACCCCCCCCAACATGTTTTATTTTTCCTTTGGTGCCCCGTGCTGTTTACACCCACCCTTGTGTTAGTCCCTGCTCTTCTAGGTTAGGTTTCCTTGTCTTAAATTGCTGTCTCTGAGGCCTGGCATTTGTCTTTGCCGGTCTAGAGCTTTTGGGTCTGGCTTGCGCTTCCTTTGAGCTTTCCAAATCCTCTCCTCAGCATGTCAGCTGTGAATGCTTGCGTGATTAATGATTGGAATCGAGACTGCTGGATCGCATAGTCCTTCCCCAATTTCCCTTCCTCTGAATAATAGTTTTGTGCTTTGCAAGGCCTGTCATTATTTGCAGGGGGTGGGATATCTGTGGTTTGGAAGCCACTGAGGTTGCTAACACAGAGATAGGAAGAGCCCTTCCCTGTATATTCCAGGTCGCCAGATAAACTCCTCCTCCTCAGGATGGAGTAAAATCATTTAAAGTGCTGGAAGAGAGGAAACATCATTAGTATTATGGAAAGTAAAGGTGGGTGGGTGGGTGGAAACACTTGAAACACCAGAGAAATCCTCAAAGCTAATATAAATTTTCTTGAAATTCAGTCATCACAGAGCTGGTCTCAGCTTAATGTTTTACCGAAGATCATTCAGAACTGTGTCTGCCAAGCAGTTAAAGGTAAAGGTAAAGGGACCCCTGACCATTAGGTCCAGTCGTGACCGACTCTGGGGTTGCGGCGCTCATCTTGCATTATTGGCCGAGGGAGCCGGCGTACAGCTTCCAGCTCATGTGGCCAGCATGACAAAGCCGCTTCTGGCGAACCAGAGCAGCGCACAGAAATGCCGTTTACCTTCCTGCCGGAGTGGTACCTATTTATCTACTTGCACTTTGATGTGCTTTCGAACTGCTAGGTTGGCAGGAGCAGGGACCAAGCAACGGGAGCTCACCCCTTCGCGGGGATTCGAACCGCCGACCTTCTGATCGGCAAGCCCTAGGCTCTGTGGTTTAACCCACAGCGCCACCCGCGCCCCTTACCAAGCAGTTACACATGCAAATCATTACATTAGAACTGAATATGCATGGGGGTGGATATCTGTGAAGAAGACGCTAGATTTCTGCCAGCTCGCCTGATTGCAGATTTTGCCTAAAAATGCAGATGATTATTTCTGTCGTCATTTTTATTTTTGTATGGGGATCGTTTTCGAAAGGCATTTCTGTGGCTTATCACAGAACGTGTGCTCAGGAATCCCCACATCCAGTCAAGCTCATGAAATCCCATTGCAGGTTTCTCAAACTTATACTAATTTCCACCCAGCCTGGACTCCCCCACACCTCCAACTCTCCCTGCTTTCTTTCTTCTGCTTTAAATATGGGCACAGACACAGCTGCTAGCGCACCACCTGCAAGACCTGCATGCATATTGAATTAGTGTTCTGTAATAGCTGGTGGAGTGTTGGTTGTTCCTGAAGGTGCATGTACTCCCACTGTATGATGTTGCTTGCGAGTTCATTAACCGGGCTTTATTGATTGTATATTAGAGCTTAGTAAAAAACCAGCTGGGTCTCAGGCAATTGTTGATGCAGAAAGGCATCAGAGCAGCAGAAGCAGGCATCAAAAGAAGAAGATAACTGGGATTTGGAGTACGCGGTCTGCAGGGTGGATTTGATGTAAATCAAATCGATTTAAATCACGATTTAAATCACTAGTCAGTAAGACTTGATTTAAATCTTTTTTCTTTTCTTTTTTACAGAAATACTCATTCTTGCTGGTATAATCTTAATATTTACAACCAGATGAAGGTTTCATTTTTGGAATAATAAATTTTCAGAGTAGTTTTTACAGTTATATCAAAAATTACTGATTTGGTTATACTATTCGTAGACAGATAATTATGAAATTATTGTGAGGTTTAATAAGTTAACTCTTTATATTTGGAAAACTTTTCTGCTGTACTTTATTGGAAAGAGAAAAATAATCATTTCCTTAATAACAATTTAAACAATTTATTTAACTAAAACAATAACATTATAGCATATGTATCCATGTTTGTTAACTGATGTGGTTAAATGTTTTTTTTTTTAGCACACATGAAAAACTTAAAACAAATCCTTATTTCCTGATGAACAGCCTTTGGAATATATTGTAACTTAAATAGAAAACTATCTTTAGAAATATTTTTCCTCCAAAAGCATTTTATTTTAAAAATCCAATTTAAATTAAAAAAGCCAATTTAAATTTAAAAAATCTGATTTTTTTTTAAAACTAATTGATTTTTATCCACCCTGGCGGTCTGCGAGAAGACCGGGTTTGCTAATGCATGAGTGTATGTTTGTGTATGAAGCTAATTTTAACCAAGATTTTGGGCATCCACAAGTCTTGCATTACATACTACTTCAGTGCCTTTTGGAAGCAGAGAACATGATTGAGAAATGCTTGCGTTAGTAAAGCAACAGAGACAATAGTGCTGTCATACACAATCCATTTAGGGCAGCCAACCAGTAGCTCAGTGAACATCCTGCTTTGGCTGCCTGCATGTGCCTGCAGAGAGAAGGAGGTTGTCTAGCAAATGGGTTCTTGCATTGGTTCGGTGCAACCAAGTATGGCAAGTTTGAGGAAAGCCACATACCGGTAGCTTGAGTTAGCTTGGCTGCCGCTGATCAATGTGTTAGATGTTCCAACTGGGTGTGGGCTCCAACACTCCCATGTCTGGACTTGAATTGAATCAGCACCGAGAAAATAGCATTACTAGGTAGTACGTTTTCATGAATGATCATATCGGTCTGTGTACCGTCTCTTGTTAGTTCTTGAAACATACCTTTAAGATAGGCCAGTATGATTATCCGTAGATTACAGCTGGAAGTTAAGCTGAGAAAGCTGGCTTGCCTTAAAACTATTTTGTAAACACACTGCTAAGGTCAGGCATCCCCAAACTGCGGCCCTCCAGATGTTTTGTCCTACAACTCCTGTGATCCCTAGCTAACAGGACCAGTGGTCAGGGATGATGGGAATTGTAGTCCAAAACATCTGGAGGGCCGAAGTTTGGGGGTGCCTGGCTAAGGTGGTAGTAAATGAGAGAGCCACGTATTCTCATAAGCAACGCTAGCTGTCATTTGAGCGACACAACGGGTTTTCAGAAATGTAAGACATTTGCTGCTCTAAAGTCAAAGCATGACATACTCTTTGGCCTTATTAGGGCAACGCATTAAGCAGAAACGTTGATTCCTGGGCTCCTGGAGAGAAGCTTGGCATGTGCTTTGCTTCTCCCCATCATTTTTGCTACTGCACTGTGCTGCACTGAGCGCTAAACCGAGGTTAAGAGATGGCCTCACTAACCACAAGCTGTAACCTTTGTTCTTGGTTATCGTTTACGGTTAATGAGGAGAGAGTTTAACCGCAAACCCCAATTCAGAGTGCACACTAAGCCAAACCTTGAGCAAGGCAGCTGCACGTTCCTCCCCCAAGAGCCCGTCTGTACCCTTGTGCAAAGCCAAAGTTTGGTTTAGTGTGTTGTGTGAACCAGGCCATTGCAATGTCAACGTTTCCTGCCCACCAGGGAGTGCAGCAAAATTGACTGTGAATCGTTGTTTGCAGGGGCGAGAGATGTTGGCTGCGGTTTTAGTTCAATTATTTGTGTGTTAATCATGGGGGGGTAGGTTGTGCTTTTTCTGTTTCTATTTGTAAGCAACTTCGAAGAACTCCTGGTGTAGAAGGGGAAGGTGGGGGAGGACGTTATACACTTTGGTGGGGGGGACAAGCAAAATAAATAAATAAATGGCAGAACTGTGGATTTTAAGAAATATAGCTGCTGTTGAAAATGTCAGTGCTATGCCAACCCCCCCACCCCCCATTCCTACCAGTACCATTTCCACACAATAACCAGCCTCAGCTTCTTCGGCACTGCTGATTAATTTTGGCAGTAGCAATTAGACGCAAGAATTTAAACCCACCATATGATAAGTTGAAGCCTTAATTATTATATAACCAAGCATTCTCCTGATGAGGGACGCTGATGGGCAGTATAACTTATTTATTATAATTTATTTTTAAGCCTGTTGTTTTTGAGAAGGAATTTAAACTCTTATTTTAATGCTTGCATTCTGAAGTATTCAAAGCACATCATCTGCAAAAAGATTCGATTTGTGCTTCGTTCCTTCAACCATGATACCCTCAATACCGCTTTGGAATCTCAAATTTATTGCTAGAACCTCTATTGCTACCACAAAAAAGTAGCAGCAGTAGAGGGCAGCTCTGTTTAGTTCCTCTTATTAATAACAAAGCCAACTGAATCTTCTGTGTTAATTGTGATTTTTTTTTGTCCAAATATCTTAATTCATTAGCAAAATTATATGGGAACAAATACTATTTTTAGCTAGAAGTAATACATTTTATATCTTTATTTCTCAGGTATCGCCCAGAAATGGCTGTTTGGATTTGGACCCTGAGCATTCTGAGCTTCTCTTGCTTGACCTGCGCATTAAGGCCTAAGAAATGGGATTCGTTTCCGACCAACACAGAACTGAACCACCTGTCGGTGAACCACAATACGGGGACAGTCTATTTAGGAGCAGTAAATGCTCTTCATCAGCTTACGAAAGACTTGAAACCCTATCCATCTGTGGGTGAGGTATCAACTGGGCCACAACTTGATAACAAAATGTGCACACCTCCCATTGATGCAAACCAGTGTACTGAAGCAAAAGATACTGACAATTACAATAAGATATTTTTGCTGGACACACAAGAGGAACAAATTGTGGTTTGCGGGAGCCTGTTTAAGGGCATCTGTTGCATAAGAGAGCTCGAGAACATTTCAAAGATAGTTTACTATGAGAACGGCAGCGGAGAGAAATCATTTGTTGCAAGTAACGACGAGGAGGTAGCCACAGTGGGGCTGATCACCTCTTTGAAAAAAGGCCGGATGATGTTTGTGGGAAAGGGAAATGGACCAAGTGACAATGGGATAATAATCAGCACTCGGCAACTTTTCGACGGGGATGGGAAAGACATTTTTGAACTGTATGCAGAGCCTGCTGTTATCAAATCGACGTACCCCTCCTCAAGCACGCAACAGTTTCTGTACATCTTTGAAGACAGCAAATATGTGTATTTTATTTTCAATCAGTATGAAAAGCAGCCCCTTAAAAACCGGACAGTCATTGGGCGGCTCTGCAAGGAAGATGAACAGTACCATTCCTACTTTGAGATGGACTTGGAGTGTAAAGACGCCAGTGGTCCTTACAACCAATGTAATGCTGTCTATGCCTCTGTGCCTGGGCCGGATCCAGCATCATCGGAGCAAGAGGATGGTGCCTCGTCAGAGGACAAAATGCTAATTGCACTTTTCAGGAGGATTAACAAAGACAATAACTCTGTGGAATCTGCCATGTGTGTGTTTTCCTTGGAGGAGGTCAACCAAAAAATGGAGGAAAAACGGGAGCAATGCTATATGAAGGATAAACGGAACGTGTTTTACAAACCATTCCGAACAGAAACCGCTCCGTGCACTTCTCAGTCTCACCCGGTAATATGAAAGCACTTTTAATATATATATATATATATATATATATATATATATATATATATATATATTTAAAAAGAGAAGGGCGGAAAGGTTGAAAACCCTGTGTTTTAGAAACACATTTTAAATCTGTGAAGCAAAAGTGTGAGGCCTGGGAGCTGGAATCTAAAATGTTTCAGCGCAGGTCTTTTCGGCTCCAGATATTTTTTTGCATAACATGTAAGATCTTTTCCCCCCTTCTTTCCTGGCAATGTTATATCACTGTTTTATACTAAGTTGTACTTAGGTTAATATTCAACTGACAAAAATAGTTATGCTCCTAGTGTTCACTTTTGGAAGCAAAGTGTAAATTTGACCATTCAGGTGTTTTAAGTGGGCTAAATCCAGTCAAAAGGTGCCATTGTCTCAGTGAGACAGATTTGCGCATCGAGGTCCCAGAGCCCACCCCAAAAAATTCACACTTCAGACATAATTTTGGTTTAGTGTGGTTTTTGGGTATAATTTTTGGCCACAACTTTATTTAAATACAAATCAAATTGTGAGTGGTTGCTTAGGCATTGGTTCCAACTATCTGTCACCCTAAGGACAGAACTGACACACAGTCAGTAGGGAAAACCTTTGGGGAAGAGTAATTGGGCCGGGGGCGAGCCCCAATTCTCTCCCCAAATGCTCCCAGAGGCTCTTGCGTGGCCCTTGCCCCCTACCGGGGGGAATATGGACAATAGCATGGTGAGCCTCTGGATTCTTTTAACAGAATTCCCGCGAAGCAGCATCACAGGAGGGGAGACACAGCCCATTTTCTCCCCTCCAAAACGAACACAAATAACCAATGCCTAACCGCCAACCTTACAAGTTGTGACAGTTTGCTATGCAGTAGGCAAAAAACCAGAAGGCAAGGGGCCAATCAGCCAGCTGGCAAAATTCCTACTGGGCCCCAGCCCCAAGGCCGACGACCCCACGACGGGCACAGCAACGCCAACACAGGGGCCTAAGAAAAGGGAGGGAGGGTGGGAGATCCGTCGCTCGCTGCAAAGAATGGCTGGGTCAGAGCATGCAGGGGGTTATAAGCCTGCATGCCGTCAATCAAAATTAGATACATTTAAAACTCCCCAACAACAGCCCCTTGCCAATCAATTGTTTGCCCCAGCCTAATTACCCCGCCTTTCCAAGGGTGGGGGTGCTCTCCAGGACCCGTGCGCAACACGTGCTCTCTAATTAAGGAGAACACGCTTTAGCGTTTGCTTTGTATGTCCTACATTGAGATAAGTCCAGTTTTAAATTGCTTCATTTGAACTGGATGATGCCCATTGCCCCCTTCCCCCTCATCACTATCATTCCTAGCAGAAACCAGCACTGGAATTTTGCTCTATGGACCCCATATGGACCCCAATGGCCTTCATTGATGCAGTTTGGGGGCACAGAGTTGGTTTTCTATCTTTAAGGTGGCTTTTGTTATCAGTTTGGCTTCTAATCCTTTTGAAAAAGCTAAAATCGAGACATTAGTTTTTCTCATTCCTAGAGACAATAATGTGGGCAGAACAATGTTAAGTGTCAGTGTAATTATGACAAGCTTATGTCTATAACTTTTTTATCAATCAATCAATCTCCTTTATTGGCATGAAAAAGTGCATCGTACACATAGATCAGAACACAGCGCAGTTAACAAAACATTATAGGAGATACTTTAGGATAAAACTGCCCAGGCATCATGAGGTATGAAGATGGCTCTCAGGACCCATGGTGACGTAATTTCATAGCGTCACTCAAAAATCTCGCCGCATTCTCCACAACATCATTACAGTGGTACCTCAGTTTAAGAACAGTCCATTTTAAGAACGATTTGGTTTACCAACTCCGCAAAACCGGAAATAGTGTCATGGTTTGAGAACTTTACCCTGATCTAAGAACAGAATCCAAACGGTGGAAGGGCACCGGCGGCGGGAGGCATTAGGGAAAGCGCGCCTCGATTTAAGAACGGTTTTGGTTTAAGAACGGACTTCCGGAATGGATTAAGTTCGTAAACAAAGGTACCACTGTACTACTAGCTTTTATGGCTTATATCTGAAACTCAGCAAAATTATGGATGACTCTTTTAAAAAATAAAATAAAACACTTCCTATTATGTACATTAGTATCCTTTACATCCAGAAATTCACCTTAGATTTGAGTGTGGCCAGATTTTAATATTTTCTATCTTGTATTTCTTTAAAAAAATAAAAAGCTATAAAATTATTTCCCTCATTCTAAAAGGGGGAAATATTACACAGGAGACTTTTTAAAGTATCCCCCAAATATCCCATTTTTCAATTTGAAAAACTGTGTGTGGTGGTGCTGGTGGTGGGGGAATCTTCCATAGAGAAAATAAAAAGGATTTCCAATGGGGCAGTTTTCTGTGCCTTCCTATCTCTAAGACCAACCGCAGTGCCTCCAACCCAAGCATGGGCCATGATCCCTTGATACAGCCTCTTCACGGAAGGGCTTTCCTACTAACTAAGGACCCCCACATCCAAGCAAATTCATATGGATGCCCTGCTTAAGATATGCAGAGAGGAGTTTCCACATCACAACATGCATTAGTTTGGGCTGAATTTGGGTGCAATCCGTACCATATATCCAGCCCACAGAATCTTTGTCCTGGGGACACCTGAGATATTTCTGCAACCACCTTAGGTCAGAGATGGATCATAAGCTACCCTGAGGTCTTATCCCCACCTGTGGGACCTTCAACTAGCAAGGATGGGGGAGATGTGCACCAGCAGTGATCTAAGCTGAGCAGAGGGGTACCTCCATTCAATCGAACCCCCTCCACACATAGTGTGGCATAAGGGGGTGTGTGGATTTCAGCCCTAGTTTCGAAGTTCAGTGTTGATCACCCGTCTGACTGTTGTGTTTCTGTTTCTTGCTTCATTTCTTAGAATTCAAGCCAAGCCTTTCCATGTGGTTCTGAACATTTACCATACCCTCTGGGAAGCAGAGAGGGAATTACTACAGAACCTTTATTGAAGAAGAAGGGTATAGACTTAACTGCAGTGACCTTTGCAGTAGAGAACACGCATACAGTAGCATTTGTTGGAACATCAGACGGCAGAATTCTGAAGGTAACCTCAATGTCTTAAATGCTTTCTTGTTGTTGTTGTTTAAAAAAGAAGTGCGGCCTATTTTTGCAATATAAGAAAGCTATGGCCAGAATGAATCTGCCATAGATGATGATGAT
Organism: Darevskia armeniaca; assembly: GCA_034641395.1. NCBI lineage: Eukaryota > Metazoa > Chordata > Lepidosauria > Squamata > Lacertidae > Darevskia > Darevskia armeniaca. Next base: position 1,193,741 of record JAWWNF010000371.1, read on the forward strand.
GATGATGATGATGATGATGATGATGATGATAATAATAATAATAATAATTTTTGTTTATACCCCGCCCTCCCCAGCCAAGACCGGGCTCAGGGCGGCTAACACCAGGTATTAAAACAATTGATTAAAATACAACTTAAAAACAAGATTAAAATACAACATTAAAGTGCAGCCTCATTTCAGTAGAAACTCAAATCAAAAATCTGTTTGGGGAAGAAAGCGTCAAATCTTCACCAAGGCCAACTATCCAGACTGGTCCTACGTGGGCCAGAAAAAAGCCAAGGAAGTCCCCAAATAGGAGTACCATCACAGAAGGAAAAAGGAAAGAAGGGGGGGGATCAAGTTGATTCCAATCCAAAGGCCAGGAGTAACAACTCTGTCTTACAGGCCCTGCGGAAAGAAATCAGATCCCGCAGGGCCCTGGTCTCATGAGACAGAGCGTTCCACCAGGTCGGAGCCAATGTTGAAAAGGCCCTGGCTCTGGTTGAGACTAATCTGACTTCCTTAGGGCCCGGGACCTCTAGGGTGTTGCTATTTATGGGCCTTAAGGTTTATCTGGTATGTTGCTTGACTTTTAAATGGAACAAACTTTCAATAAAGCATTTCATTAAGTAAATCTGATAAACATCTTCAAACAATTTGTTTATATGTATTGTGGCAATAGTGACATATTGAACCCCAGAATTAAAAGTAATCATAAAAAAAAAAAAATCATAACCGTTCCTGAACACCATGAAATCAAAATCTGTGAACATATTTCAGCCCAAAATCAATAAAACCATGTTCAAATATGTCCATCTCAAAGTTGTACCTGTGTGTGCATTCAAATTCGAATAAACATAAACCCATTAGCCTGGCAGAAACCTGGAACGCCTCCCGTTTGTTGCAGTTGTTATTTAGTAGAGTTAGGGCAACCAATGTCTTCATTTAATCAAAGCCTGATAGAGTTCTCCCTCATACTAATGTATCTTTTTTGTCCCATTCCCAGCAGATAACTAGAAATATAGCACTGCAGATTTGTAGAGAGAAAATGGTTCTGAGCCAGTACTATGTTCAGCCATTGACGATGAGCTATATTACTGCTCTTCCTTGTCTCCTTGTGTGACCAGTTCACTGCTGTGTTTGAAATGGGGAAGCTATGGTTTGTGCAAAGTACATTTGACCTACGGACTAAAACTGGGAACCCACTTTGAATTATGACTTGCAAGCAAATGATTTGTGCATACCAGAGCTTGATAGAACAGCAAACTCTACTAGCTTGCCAGGAGCAAGGAAGTCAAGGAGCATATTGGAGAACTTGCAAGAAAAGGAGCACATGAGCAGAACACTCAGACCCAATGGCAAAGCGAGTTAATTTCATTACCAAATGAAAAAGTAAGAGGGGTTAGAATATGTCCAGGCTAATAGCAAGGTCTCTCAAGTATAAAACCTTAATAGGTATCCCTAATACAAAATAAGGATCAGAAGTTATGAATGAACTTTGTAATATGTTGAGTGTCATTTTGAAACTTGTTTGACTCTTGTGGGCCCTTCCAGTTGTATGATTCCATGATCTGAATCATAACACATGGGGGGGGGGATGGCAAAGAGCTTTGCTCAGATAGAAACTGATAATTTCGCCAGAATAGAGCAAGATTTTGAAAAGGCAATGATGCTTTGGAAGAGCAGTTCTCCTTTCTTGCAGCTCAACAATTATTTCTTGGAGTGGTTTTGTTTTAAAATGAAAATGTCTAAATGTGCTTCAACTTAAATACATCTTTATTTACTGAAATAGCTAAGATAATGTAGTTAATCTGTATTTCAGGTGTTTCTGTCAAATCCTGAAAAGGAATACGCTGGAGTCCTTGTTGAAAAAAACAAGCCTATCCAGAAAGATCTCGCCCTAGATGCTCTCCAAGAGAACTTGTATGTGATGACTGCAAAAGAGGTACAAAATGCTTGGAAACAGCAATGAAACTTTAAAGATCGTGTTCAATTTGAACATGTTTCTCAGGGCATATCTGCAGGGTGAGCTGGACCTACAGCTGTATTGCTAAACGGAAATCACAAGAAATACACAGGATTTGAATAGGGAAGCATATTTTTGCCACACACAAACAAAAAATCAGAAGTTAACCAGTGTTCCCAGAGCTGGCACTCTGCACATGCCCCAAGACAATTGCTTTATTTTCATTCAGCAGGCAACTGTGCAGACCCATTGCAAGTACACAGAGAAAGCAACCCTTAGCATAGCTTCCTTCATGGAAAGGAAATGGCTCGTTCTCATTAGATTGAGAGGTGAAGGAACTCTGGGTGCAGAGCAGCAACTAATTATGCACTTGGACCAAAGCAAAAAAGCCCCAGGAGATCTCCTGGTGTAATGTGTAGTTCGGCTTGGCCTTAGCCCAAGTCCAGCATGCAAACTATAGGACCACATGGCCTATCATTGGTAATTCTGGTGATCTGAAAGCTGGCTGTTGTGTGCTTCCTGGGACCAGAGTTAGGGAATCAAGAACTCTCCAGTGTATAATATATTTAAAAAAAAAAAAAAAAACAGCAAGTAATGTGTACATGAAGAGGATTTGATGCAGCTTTTTCAGGGACAAATAGGGAAATGGAAAGCAAGTGAAACTGTTAGATGCTTCCTGATTCCTTTTCTATCACTTCCATTTATGTTTTGCTAAATAAGCGGAGGGTAGCTTGTAGCAGCTCTCTTTTAAATTTCTTCCCTCAATATCGTATGTGCGTTTATGACATTTGTATGCCACCCCGTAGCATAGCATGTTCTCCAGGCAGCTTACAGTAAATAAGTCAAAGGAATGGCATTACAAATCAAAACACAAAACCATTAAAAAATATTTTTAAAACAGTGTCAGTAAAACAGAACAGAATTTGCTGCATCCCCAAAATTAAGAAAGTTTTTTTAAAAAAACAAACAAACAGCAGAGGATGAAATTTACCTCAGTTTATTTAAAAGGCCTGGGTAGGTGAATAAAGGCCTGACACCAAAAAGGTCACAAAGAGGGTGCCAGGCAAACCTCATTGGGAAGGCTGTTCTATAACTGAGGCGCCACCACTGAAAAGACTCTGGTGGTGGCCTGGTAGGAACAAATGACAGAAGGTAGTCTATCAAATAACCTTGTCCCAAACTATTGAGCTTTAAAGGTTAAAAACAACCATTTTAATTTGTCCATGAAATGGGCTGGGAGCCAGTACAACTGACAGAAGCATTGTTGTAATATGGTCAAACCACCCAGTGCCAGTTAATAATCTTGCATCCCAGTTATAGACCAACTAAGGTTTCCAGGGTGTTTTAAAGACAGCCCTAAATGCACCAGACAACAATAGTATTGTGTAGAGATTGGGAAATTCCTCCCCTGCATAGTCTCTTTTGTTTTATGTGACACATAAGCAGATGCAGAGGCTCTCAGTCTTAGTAGTATTCCCTTTCAAAAATAGAACAGCAGAAAGTAGTTATTATTCCTGCTAGCTTTGTGGCTCAGGGTCTGTTCCTCCATCTTCTGCTCAGCAAATTCAAAGCATCATTAAGAATCGTCAACAGGTGCTTGTTTGGGCAATAGGCATGATTAGTATAATCAACACTGCAAAAGGATTCTCTTCGATATTTTTTTTTAAAGCAAGAAGAGGAGATTTAAATTTAATTTGTAGTTCTCTAATGACTTACAATTTAGTGCTAGGATTATTGAGTGATTTTATCACATGACTGTGAGTGTTTTGCCAGCCTGCATCTGGGCCTGTTCACGTGTTTCACTGACCCTTGTAATCCATGAGGTGTGATATTTGGAATCCCTTTTCTCCAGAGTTCATTGTATACTATGGGAAATTGCAGTGTCCCTTTAACCTTAACTACTTGGGGGGAACCAATGAACCCAGATTTGGGTTGAAAGATAATAACATTTCTGCATGCAGGAACCCAAAGTTAAGACAGAAGGCAGAATTGGGATTCAATATGATCTTAACAGATTGGAGAACTGGGCCCAAACTAGCAGAATGAATTTCAGTAGGGACAAGTGTAAGGTTCTACACTTAGAACCAGCTGCATGAATATAAGATGGGGAACACCTGACTTACCAATAGTACATGTTAAAGAGATATAAGGGTCTTTGTGGACCACAACCTTGACTTGAGTAAACAGTGTGATGCAGCAGCAAAAAAAAAAAAAAAGGGAATGCTATTCTAGGCTGCATCGACAGAAGTATACTGTCCCGATCAAGGGAAGTGAAAGTCCTGCTCTATTCTGCGTTGGTCAGAGCACTCCTGTAGTCCTGTGTCCAGTTCTGGGCACCACACTTTAAGAAGGATGTTGACAAGCTGAAACGTGTGCAGAGGAGGGTGATTAAGATGATAAAGGGTCTGAAAACCTTATGAGGAACGGTTGAAGGAGCTGGGTATGTTTAGTGTGAAAAAAAAAGACTAAGAGGAGATATGAAAGCCATCTTCAAATGTCTAAAGGGCTGTCACATGGAGGATGGAGCAAACTTACTTTCTCCTGCTCCAGAAGCTAGGACCCAAACCAATGGATTCAAGTTACAAGAAAGCAGATTCCAAGGAGACATCAGGAATAACTTTCTGACAGGAAGAGCTGTTTGACAGTGGAACAGACTCCCTCAGAAGGTGGTGGAGTCTCCTTCATTTGAGGCTTTTAAGCAGAGGTTGGATGGTCATCTGTCATGTATGAATTTGTTGAGATTCCTGCATTGCATGGGGTTGGACAAAATGGCCCTTGGGATCCCTTCCAACTCTACAGTTCTGTGATTTTATGAATAATTACCTGCTCCACTGGGGCAAAGGAGAGAAGGAACAAGTTCCCTGAGTTTCACCATGACCTGAAGATGCTTGAAACATGAGCTAGATATGAGTCTTGTGGCTGTGTGCTTCAAATATTGAGAGGTAGATTGTGGATCATTGTAGGGAGGGAGGTAAGCAAGCCTCCATAGATCACTTTAGAGCCCTGTCTTGTATAGTGTCCAAGGAAGCAACCCGAGTTATTTATAACATCCCCCAAATGGTTCAAAAGTAATCAAAGGGCTCCTTGCTGCCCAAAAGAAAATAGCAGAGAAAAGGCAAGGGGAAGTGATAGTAAAGGAAAGGAGTTCTCTGGTGTTGGAGCAATCTGCTGTCATGGATGTCCCACAGGGGTCAAACCAACAACTGTGGAACAACCAGATTGAGGAAGACTAAAGACATGCAATGGTTGGAATAAGCGTCCCTCTAGGGGAAAGGGGAAGGCGAAGGAAGACAGAAAGTGACTTATGTTCAGCAGAAGGGAATGCTAGAGTAAGACTGATGCCACAGGCCAAAGCAGATTTTTTTGGATGATAAATGACAATACAAGTGGTGTTTGGGAATATATGTGAGAACTGTGACCCAATAAAAGCCATAATGTATCTGGAACATAGGTATAACAGGAATGTCCCTCATGAAGAGCAGAGATAGATGAGCTTAACCTTTTGATTTGGTAAGAGATAGAACAGTCCAAACAGGCAGAGGAAAGAAACTCCAGGTGCTACAAAACAAGGATTATTTAGTTCCCAATGTGTTTCAGAGAAAATATTTTCACAAGGATACTATAAAGTTGCGAATGCCGCATAGAACAGAAAGAATGATTGGTACAGAATCAATACAGAGTGAGATAAATTAAAAGTTTCTTTGTGTAAGTATATTACAAACATTCAAAGCAATACTGCTACCCAAAAAAACTTGTTTGTTTGAACAAAACCAAGTTAGAAACAAACCCCTGAAAATGAAACAATCCCAAAATCACTTGTGGGAGTTGGTTCCATTTTCATTTCTACCAGTTCTCCTTTTCTTATTTTACTCTCTCTCTCTCTCTATATATATATATATAGTAAAATATAATATAATATATAATATAATATATTATAAAATATAATATAAAATATATATTATATTTTATAATATATATAAAATATTTTTATATTTTATATTTTTATATTTTATATATAATATAAAATATAATATAAAAATGTAAAAGCTATAGATAGATAGATAGATAGATAGATAGATAGATAGATAGATGATAGCTTTTACACTGCCCTTGAGAGAGGGGAGGCACCTGGATTTACCTCCATCCTCTCTCTCTCTCTCTCTCTCTCTCTCTCTCTCTCTCTCTCTCTCTCTCTTTTGGCCTGCTAGTGGTACTACTCCAGTTTTGTTGCTGCTTGTTGTTTTTTAAGTTATCAGTGGAACAATGCCAATTACAAGAAAAGGAAGCATCTACCTCGTCAGGGCTAATTAATGAC